>JAULUF010000043.1:0-600000 GCA_031834385.1 Semotilus atromaculatus | reverse complement strand
CAAATGGAAATGGTTTACCATTTAGCTTTTATCTAAAAAGCTATTATAAACAACAGTGGAAGATGTCAGTGATTATACATTTACCGTAATTCCTCAAATAAAAGCCAGGGCCTTTATGTACCTAAACTGCAGAAGGTAACAGGCTTTTATTTGAAGCAGGCTTTTTTTTAGAGGCAGGCCTTTATTTTAAAAAAATCTAAATCAAATTTCCGTCTGGGTTCCATGCTCCTCAAGACAATTTCGTTTTCAATAAAGTTGTTGATAAGACACTAAATTATATCTGTGTTACATCTATTGTCTACTGCCATCTATTGGCTGTACGTTACGATGAACTTGAATGCAAATTAGGGGACGTTTACACCTGGCCACTTCATGCGTTTTCTCAGATCGGAAATCTATCTGATTTATTAAAACAATTCTACTTAAATCTGCTCACAAATGCGTTTTCGAAAACGGATATAAATCTTCAATTCACACGCTATATGCAGATTTAATGGAGTTCACGAGATAGTTGCTGCTAGCTAACGTTACCCTACATTCCTTTATATACAGTGGCTGTTACAAAATGATACATTGAAAATGATCGATAAAGTTACCATGGTAAACTAATTTAAACACGTATATACTAATATTCTTAACCTTACCTTTCGCAATTTTGTAAAGTTGATGAGCATCTGTGCATTTTCCGGAGAAGTCTCCGAGGCGAAAGCACACCGGAAGTAAACATACCCCGCATCGAGTCAGGCCGGAAGTTGTGTGACGTAATTGTGAAAAGGGCCTATTATAAATAAATCTAGTGTTAGGTGGGCGGAGACTCGGCTTCACACACTGATCTATAGGCTGCTCATTCATGTTTCTACCGTTGATGAGCGATGTATCATAAGGAATTTAAAACTAAACTTTAGTAGCATAGGCCTATTGTAATGTTAGAGAACTCGAGCCCTTGTTTGATGTATTCTTTTTTATTTTTAAAACTTGTTTTAAATTATTGCACATTGGGATGTTGTTTTGAACGGTTTTTAAATCTGTATGTGAAGGACTACATTCTAACTTTCTTCAGATACGTTGTAAAATGTATGAATACTAAACGATTGCATTTTAACTTTATACATAGCCTACATTGTTTTTAAAAAGTTTTTAAATGTATGTGGAAAACAACTTTTCTTTAAATAAAAACAACTCGTTGATCTGTTACCCAATAGATCGCTTCACTTTTGTAAAAGTTTAAAGCACGTCGTTTTTTGTTTGTTTTGTGTGTGTGTGTGTGTGTGTGTGTGTGTATGTGTGTGTGTGTGTATGTGTCAAGTCAAGTCAAGTCAAGTCTATTTATATAGCGCTTTTCACAACATAGATTGCACCAAAGCAGCTTTACAGTATCAATCAAAACAACAAAACAATGTTCAACCTCCACGTTTGGTAGAGCTGATCAATGGTATTAATGATTGGTTAATTAATTTGAATATCCCCAACTGAGCAAGCCAAAGGCAACAGTGGCAAGGAACCGAAAAACTCCATCAAGTGACCTAATGGTGTCCAAAAACTCCATCAGGTGACCTAATGGAGAAAAAAAAAAACGTTGGGAGAACCCAGGCTCAGTCGGGGGCCAGTTCTCCTCTGGCGTTTATGAACAAGAGGCCGGGTTTACAGTAACTGTAAGATAAAAATGTATATGAATATCTCTAAACAGACTTTAACCTCGAACCTGTGATAAACGCTGATGGCGTTCACATGCGCATTAAGAATTTATTCTATAGTTATGTGCGTTTGAATATACGTGCGCAGGTTTGTAATTCCCTACAAAACCATGCCTGAACAAACTACTTGTCTTGTCTATAAATTTGATCAAGAATTTAATTTTGTTTCATTTTATCACTTCGGGGTAGGTACGCAGAATGAAATTCACAACGCTTTATCTGTAGAGTGGGAAAGGGATCCTCCACAGGGAGAGGCTAGTTGGCACTTCATCGGGTCCAGGCAAAGCTCCTCGTCAGATCTGGATCCGGCAGGCTGCAGGAAAACCTCAGGATAAACAAAGACACTCAAATTAGCGTAGATGCCATTCTTCTTATGATGTAACGAGTACATCAGGATTTAAGAGAAGTGTTCCCAGTTCCGGCTGACCTAATCTATGCAGCCTAACATTGAATTATAGAAGTCTGTAATGTATTATGTGTATGCTAGGGCAAAGAGATGTCTTTAATCGAGCCTTGAACTGACAGAGTGTGTCTGCTTCCCGGACAATGGTAGGAAGACTATTCCAAAGTTTTGGTGCTAAATAGGAAAAGGATCTACCACCAGCAGTCGATTTTGATATTCTAGGTATTATTAACTGGCCGGAATATTGAGATCGCAATAGACGTGAAGGACTATAATGCGTTAAGAGCTCGCTCAAGTACTGCGAAGCTAAACCATTTAGTGCTTTGTAAGTAATCAACAATATTTTTAAATTTATACGATGTTTAATAGGCAGCCAATGCAGTGTCGACAGAACCGGGCTAAGATGGTCATATTTCCTGGTTCTGGTAAGACCTCGAGCTGCTGCGTTTTGTACTAGCTGTAGTTTGTTTATTAAGCCTGCAGGGCAACCACCCAGTAGAGCATTACAATAATCTAGTCTTGATGTCATGAACGCATTAACTAATTGTTCCGCATTTGTCAACGAGAGCATATGACGTAATTTAGATATATTTTTAAGATGGAAAAATGCGGTTTTACAGATACTAGATACGTGACTTTCAAATGAAATATTGGCATCAAAGAGCACACCCAGGTTCCTAACCGATGACGAAGACTTAACAGAGCAGCCATCAAGTGTTAGACAGTATTCTAGGTTATTACGTGTGGACGTTTTTTGTCCAATAATCAGAATCTCTGTTTTTTCAGAATTTAGTAGTAGGAAATTACTAGTCATCCAATTTTTTATATCAGCTATGCATTCCGTTAATTTTGTGAATTGGTAAGTTTCGTTAGGTTTTGAAGAAATATAGAGCTGAGTATCATCGGCATAACAGTGAAAGCTAATTCCATGTTTCCTAATGATATCTCCTAATGGCAGCATGTACAGAGTGAACAGCTGCGGTCCTAGTACTGAGCCTTGCGGTACGCCATACTGAACTTGTGATCGATAAGACATCTCTTCATTTACTGCTACAAACTGATAACGGTCAGATAAGTATGATTTAAACCATGCTAGTGCAATTCCACTAATGCCAACATAGTTTTCTAGTCTATTTAAAAGAATGTTGTGGTCAATTGTGTCAAATGCAGCACTAAGATCAAGTAACACTAATAGAGATATACAACCACGATCGGATGATAAAAGCAAATAATTTGTGACTCTAACGAGAGCTGTCTCAGTACTATGGTACGGTCTAAATCCGGACTGAAAATCCTCACAGATATCATTTCTTTCGAGAAAGGAACACAGTTGTGATGATACTGTTTTTTCTAATATCTTTGACAGAAAAGGTAGATTCGAGATCGGCCTGTAATTGACTAATTTTGTATGATCAAGTTGCGGTTTTTTAACAAGCGGTTTTATCATAGCCAGCTTAAAGGTTTTTGGTACGTATCCTAGAGACAAAGATGAATTAATGATATTAAGAAGAGGATCTATGACATCTAGAAGCTTCTCCTTCAGTAGCTTAGTCGGTATAGGGTCTAACATACAAGTTGTCGATTTAGATGAATTAACAAGTTTGTAAAATTCTTCCTCTCCTATAGCAATGTAACACCCTACTCAGACAGAAGGTTCTTCTTTGCAGAGATATTTAGAGTGATCACACGGGTTCTTTTATGTTTTCGTCTCTCGACTAATTTTGGGAACTCCAGTTAAAGCTAAACTCACAATCTAACCTCTTATTGATATGGAGCACCGAAAATAAAACCCTCAGAATTTAACAACCCCACTACCACTATTTAAAATACAAATCCGAAGTAAAGAAATGAATCTGTGCTTTCACAATAAACAATTAAACATTTATTTGAAAACAAAGATATTTGGATATAGAATGAAAATAAAAATATGCAAATATAAGAGTTAGGAAAAGTCACTCAATACAACCCCAATAAATCACTGGAATATTTCAAATGACGAATTGTAAAAGTAGTTCGTTTTTTTTTAATTATAAATTAACCCTTCAAATCAATAAATGGAAAATAAAGGATCCTCTTACTCAGATGAACCAAAGTTATAATAAAATAATCGTGGGCCCACACACACACACACTCAAATAGTCTCACGTGCACGCTTTTCCCCCCGTGTTGCAGGCCTGTAGCGTTGCTTGTGTGCGCTGTGGCCTTTAAAGCAAACTCAGAATTGGCCCCTTCACTCCAAAGAGCAAAAATAAAATGTAACAATACCTGCAAGTCCCGAAGCTGTCCGTTGGGCTTGGCAAACAATCGTTTCACTCTCAAGGCTGCTCTCGTGAAGTAGCCTAACGTTAGTCAGTGGCTCCGCGTGTCCCTCGTAGCCAGAGGAACTCTGAACCTCACGGTGATTCAGAGCGCTATCTGGTTAATCATTCTTTATGATGATGACTAGGTCTTTATCCCGAATTGCTTCCGAAACGCAGCGCTAAACTCCCATCTAGTCCCCGGAGATCGTATTTTTCTCTCTCTCACACATGTCGCGGCTAACGCAGCAAAAACAGAAAGAATGCTGTCTTCGTTCAGAAGTCACTTTAGAAATCTCCTATCTTAAACAGTAGTCACAAATAACTTACTAACGGTTAGTTAGTGAAACAAACAAACTATTATAGAAAATCAAACTGATCTGGATTTCTCCGTTTCACCTTCTGACTCCGCCTGTCATTTTTTCCCATCTTTTTTTCACAACAGCCAATCACCTTCACAAATACCTCTCTAGGAGGTGGGCTTTGCGATCTCTTATCCAATAACAAAAGAAAAGATCAAACTTGGTTGTAAAAACCACATTTTCCAGCAAGTACATTTCAACCAAACAAAATAACAAACTGAATTTCAAAGAAACAGTCAACATATATTGGGATTCATGAATTGCATTAAACATAACATACATGCAAGTACTCTACTTGCACTATATTCAATTGGCCCAATTCACCCAGGTTACAGCAACAAATGAATAAAATGTTTCCTCATGGAGCCTACAATGCATTCCCTGATCCGATACTGTAGTAGACGGTTGCATAGTTAAAATTTTGTCCCTGATATTATCAATCTTATAAGTGAAGAAGTTCATAAAGTCATTACTGGTGTGTTGCTTGGACACTTCTGGGCTTGAAGCTTTCTTTTTCGTTAGTTTAGCCACTGTTTCAAATAAATACCTAGGATTATGTTTATTTTCTTCTAATAGGGTTGAAAAATAAACAGATCTAGCAGCTTTTAAGGCCTATCTGTAAGCAATCGAGCTCTCTTTCCATGAAACCCGAAATACCTCTAGTTTTGTTTTCTTCCATTTGCGCTCCATTTTTCTGGCTGCTCTCTTAAGGGCCTGAGTGTGCTCGTTGTACCACGGTGTTGGACTATTTTCTTTAATCTTCTTTAAGCGCAACAGAGAAACTGCGTCTAAAGTGCTGTAAAAGAGAGAGTTAAAAGTTTCTGTTGCAATATCAAGTTCTTCTAAGCTATCCAGGATACGGAGACGATGAAACTGATTAGGAAGATTATTGATAAAGCAATCTTTAGTGGCAGAAGTTATAGGTCTAACATATTTATAACACGGAGTCGGCTTTGCAGCCTTGGCTAAATGTAATTTACATGAGACTAGATAATGATCTGAGATGTCATCACTCTGCTGCAGAATTTCAACAGCATCAACATCTATTCCATGTGATAGTATTAGATCTAGAGTATGATTACGACAATGAGTAGGTCCTGACACGTGTTGTCTAACTCCAATTGAGTTCACAATGTCTTTAAATGCCAATCCCAATGCATCATTTTCATTATCTACATGTATATTAAAATCACCAACTATTAGTACTTTATCTGCAGCCAATACTAATTCTGATAGAAAGTCTGCAAATTCTTTGATAAAATCTTTATGGTGCCCTGGTGGCCTGTATACAGTAGCCAGCAGAATTTTCAAATGTGATTTATCGTTTACACTATGTATTATTACATTAAGCACCAACACTTCAAAAGAAGTATATTTAAAAGTAGATTTCTTAGTGGTTTTGAAAATATCACTATAATTACAGCAACACCTCCCCCTTTCCCTTTCAGACGAGGTTCGTGTTTATAACAGTAATCTTGTGGGGTTGACTCATTTAAAGTAATGTAATTGTTTGGTTTTAGCCAGGTTTCTGTCAAACACAGCACATCTAGATTATAATCTGAAATCATATCATTAACTGTGAGCGATTTTGAAGTAAGGGATCGAATATTCAGCAACCCAAACTTTATAATTTGCTCCTCTGTATTATATCTGTTTGTTATTTGTTGAACATCAATTAAATTTTTAACCTGACGTTTTTTGGATTTCCAAATTCGGGGAACAGACACAGTCTCTATATGATGATATCTAGGTGAAAGAGGCTCTATGTGATGGGATTTATCTGACCTTGGTGACTTAAGGCCGCTAGCAGACGGTCGGTTTAGCCAGTCTGTCTGCTTCCTGACCTGAGCCCCAGATTGTCATGTTTTATCTCGACTATGAGCCAAATTACTAGAGAGAAGAGCAGCACCAGCCCAGGAGGGATGAATACCATCTCTTTTCAACAGGTCAGGCTTGCCCCAAAAACATTGTCTATAAATTCTACATTATTATACGGACACTACTTTGACAGCCAGACATTGAGTGAACACAATCTACTAACTATCTCTGTGTGTGTGTGTGTGTGTGTGTGTGTGTGTGTGTGTGTGTGTGTGTGTGTGTGTGTGTGTGTGTGTGTGTGTGCAAATCTAGCCTGTTAGAGAGCGTAAGTTGTAAATTAAATATAATTTCTCCTGTGACATAGGCGAAGCAATGCATGGCAAGTTTATTTATATTGCACATTTTATACACTGGCAATTCAAAAGTACTTTACATAGAAAGGAATAAATAATCACAAAATATATTCAGCCAATCGATGCTTTTCTGTGAGTTCGTTGCAGCCGGTAATCCTATGGTGCGTATTCCTCAACAGATCCAAATGCAGACACCATTTTAAAAAAGCCAAGTGATTTTAGTAAAAATATATTCCAACACAGGTAAATCCTCAGAAATAGGCCACGAGCGCCCTTTCCAAAATCACTGCAAATTATATGACATAATCCTCAGGTTGTTTATTGATATGATCCACAAGAAGCATGTATCTTGTCCCCGTTGTTAAACCGGACCTGAAGTCCGAGCCGTGCATGGTCTCGTGCTGGTTTCGGAGATGTTTCTGTCAGACGGTACACAGTCACTTGTGAATTTTAGAGACAGAGTTTTTAAACAGCCCGCTATATCCTGTCACGCTGTGGGTGGAGTTTTTGTTTGTGTGTGTGTGTGTGTGTGTGTGTGTGTGTGTGTGTGTGTGTGTGTGTGTGTGCGTGTGCGTGCACTCTTTGTTGTCTTTTCCCACGCACACATCATCTGCGAGAATGGGTGGAGCCACCACGGGTCCGCGTGTTGTGTTCAGGTCCTTTCTGTCAGACCTCTGAGCTGAACGGTCACTTTTCACGATGATCCTGAGCGTGGGAATCTGTTGTTATTTTTTCTCACGCCTCTTCACCACCTGGTGTGGGCGTGTCATGGGAGGAGATGACTCACTTCAGACGAAATCTGTCATTCTAACTTTTAAGAGTGTGGATGTGCTTCATTGAGCTCCTCACGAGGACTTTGTAACTCTGGGAATTAAAATCTCTATATCTTTGGTGATGGATTAATACCTTTGGATATATCTTTGGAGATGGATTAATACCTTTGGATATATCTTTGGTGATGGATTAATACCTTTGGATATATCTTTGGAGATGGATTAATACCTTTGGATAAATCTTTGGATAAACCCCTGCTGTTGGATATATCTTTGGAGCAGGATAATAAGAGTTTTGGTTCTCTTTCAACAAAAGGATTTGTAAAAATGTAAGGCTATTTTTTTGATACTGTGATTTTTAACATGATATATTTGAAACACTTTTTAAAAAGCTGTTTTATGTCAAATGTAACATTTTGCAAATAATGTGTGAAGGTAAAGACTTGTATTGTGTCTTAATGATATAAATGGGCTTAATAGTTTTAAGCACTACGTGTTCTGTGAAAAGTAAGACTTTTTTTAAATGTATGATTGTTACATCCAGTATTATGTGTATTTCTCCTGTTCTATTTCTGTGTCTTGTAGGTCAGGTCCTGTGCCTAATTGATGGGAGGTGCCAGCACATGAGGCGTGTCCCAGCATGACGGAATAAAAAGGGCTTGGGGAGAGAGTGGCGTTGGGGGGAGAGAGTGGCGTTGGTGGGAGAGAGCGGCTATGTTCTGTGTTTGAATTGTTGTCTAAAGTTGAAACTCGATTACGTAAATTCTTCTGTGAACAATAAATCTTGAAAGATTTGATTGCCGAACTCTCTCCTGCTCTTTTGTTACTATTTCGAGAGACAGTAGTAACAAAGTGGGGGCTCGTCAAAACATAATTTTATCTAGATTTGAAATGGCATCTATTGCTTTTGAAGTAACGTTAGGTCGATGGGACGCTTGCAGTTAGACATCTTAATTAAGCATCTTTTCGTTATTTGATCCGCTGTTTGGTTGGACATGAAGGGTAAGTTCAGCGATATATATTTGATCAATTGGCCATGACCTTTTTTTTTTGTGCTTACACTGTAGGTTGCGTATTTTCTGGGACGTGTGTTTTTTTGTTTTTGAACAGGTCTGTGGTTAGAGCATTTGTCTCGGGGGGCACTACCGAGGTTTTGGGGAAATCGCCAGATTACTGGTTGTTTAACCATTCCTGCGGGCTTTGTGTTTAATTACAGTAAGAAAATCATAAGTTGGAACATCAAATGCAAATGGACATGTTGCATCTAAACGAACAAAGTGAACGGGCTAAACGAGTATTAGAGCAGCAAAAGCTTGATCTCGAAGCTGAACGTTTGGATCTTATAAACAAGGGAGAATGCCTGGTTCAGGGGATTCAAGCTGGATATTTCCTCTAGTTTACGGCTTCTTCCCTCATTTAATGAAAAAGATGTGGACACTTTTTTTGTGTTGTTTGAAAGGGTGGCAGACGCGCAGGGTTGGCCTGATATACATTGCGCTCTTATGCTGCAGTGCACTCTTACGGGGAAAGCACAGAGAGCATTTTCCGCTCTCAGTGTGGATGATGCGAAAGACTATAAAGCTATAAAGGCGTCAGTGTTAAGATCATTCGAAGGTAATTCCAGAAGCCTATCGGCAGCGTTTTAGAGGTATGCAAAGACGTTTAGATCAAACCAATGTTGAGTTTGCGAGAGATTTGCACTTACAATTTGCGCTTCTAATGTTAAAACAGTTGGCAACATGACAGACTTGATAGTTTAGAATAGAATAGAATAGAATAGAATAGCCTTTATTGTCATTGCACTGTGGAGGTACAACGAAATTTAGGGTGCTCCAACAGAGCCACCCTTGCACTACACAAAAAAAAAAAAAAAAAAAAAAAAAAAAAACAACATACATTAGGACAACGACAAAAACAGGCTAACGAACGATGTTCTTTCATTAAAAAGAGACAACAATAATATATACAACCAGGATGTAAAATGTATCTATATATATATATATATATATATATATACATAAAATCTAATAAAAAGTTTAAATCTTAAAGTGTCTATAGTTTTTACAAGAGTGCAGGTAGGGGGAGGTGGGCTGATTGTCTGCTCTTATGTGTGTGAGTGTCCATAGGTGTTAGCAGTTCGTATGGCCCAGGGGAAAAAGCTGTTCGTCAGCCTGCTGGTGTGGTATTTGATTGACCTGTAGCGTCTCCCCGAGGGCATCAGATCAAACAGAGGGTAGGCAGGGTGTGAGGGGTCTCTTGTGGTGGCCTTGGTTCTCCTGAGGCAACTGGATGTGGAGATATTTTCCAGGCTGGGCAGAGGGCAGCCGATGATCTTTTGGGCAGTGTTAATGACCCTCTGTATCAGTAATGTATCAGTTTACTGTAAAGAATGTCCGGAATGATTGTATTGAACGCTGAGCTGTAGTCCACGAAGAGCATCCTCACATAACTCTTCTTGTTTTCCAGGTGGCTCAGTGCTGTATGGAGTGTGAGGGCGATGGCATCCTCCGTGGACCGGTTTGCCCTGTAGGCAAACTGGTGGGGGTCGAAAGAGGGAGGGAGGCAGTCTCTGATGTGCTGGGAGCGTGATCGCTCCAGACACTTCATGATTACAGACGTCAGAGCGATGGGTCTGTAATCGTTCAAGCTGTCTATGACAGGTTTTTTGGGAATGGGGATAATGGTAGAGGCCTTCAGACATGTGGCATGTGTCAGGGAGAGGTTGAAAAGTTTGGTGAAGATCCCTGTCAGCTGGTCTGCACAAGCTTTAACCACCGCTCCCGGGATGCCATCGGGACCAGCAGCTTTCCTGGGGTTCACTGCTCTCAGGTTCTTCCTCACCTCGTGCTCCTGAAGAGAGAGAGGTGGAGTGCTGGAGCCAGGGGGAGGCAGTGACTGCAGGTGTGTGGTGGTGGTCTCGAACCGGGCAAAGAAGCTGTTTAACTCCTCTGCCAAGGTGCTGCTGCTGGAAGATGTGGGAGGTGGGCGGCCTTTGTAGTTGGTTATGGCCTGGATACCCCTCCACATCTGTCTCGGGTTGTTGTCGATCAGATGTCCCTCTACTTTTCTTTTGTAGAAGTCCTTGGCCTGTTTAATGCCCCTCCTCAGGTCAGCTCTGGCGGTGCTGTAGAGAGCTCTGTCTCCCTTCCTAAAGGCAGAGTTACGAGCTCTGATCAGGGTCTGGACTTCACTTGTCATCCAGGGCTTCCTGTTTGGGAAGATCCGGATGCGTCTTTTCACTGTGACGTTTTCGATACAACACTTGATGTAAAAGAGGACAGACTCGGTGTATGTGTCCAGGTCCAGATCTTCAAAAATACTCCATTCTGTACAGGCGAAGCAGTCTTGCAGCTGGATGAGAGCATTTTCAGGCCAGGCTGTGATGGTCTGTGTGGCTGGTTTTGTTTGCCTCCTAAGGGGGGTGTAGGCTGGGAAGAGGAACAGGGAGAGGTGGTCTGATTGTCCGAGGTGGGGAAGAGGGGACGCTCTGTAGGCATATTTAATGTTAGAATAGACATGATCTAATGTATTTTCTCCCCTAGTAGCACACTTGACGTGCTGATGGAATTTGGGGAGAACAGTCTTAAGGCGCGCTTTATTTAAGTCCCCCGCGATTATGTGAACGCCATCCGGATGAGCCCTCTGTTGTTTGGTTACCATGAGCTGAAGCTGGCAGAGTGCCGTGCTAACGTTAGCATTTGGGTGAATGTAAACAACAGTCACAATGACTACCGTTAGCTCCAGTGGCAGGTAGAAAGGTCGGCACTGGACAGACATGGCCTCCAGGTCCGGTGAGCAGTAGGTGTCAATTACTCTACTGTCTAAGCACCAATCCTCCAATACATAAACACAGAGTCCACCTCCCCTGATCTTACTGGAGGCTTCGGTCCGGTCATGGCGGTGGATGGTACGGCCTGCTAGCTCCACTGTGGCATCGGGGATTTGTGAGTGTAACCAGGTTTCGCTAACAATCAATAGACAACACTCACGGATAAGGTGATTGTAGGCGATCTGTGACTGCAGCTCATCCATCTTGTTCGCCAGGGATCTGGCGTTCATGAGGAGGATAGATGGTAGCGGAGGTCGGAACAGCTGTTTCCTTAGCCGGGCTAGCAAGCCTGTCCGACATCCACGTTTCTGCTTTCTCTCCTTGCGCCGCCTCCGGCGCCTAACGAGCCCAACAACAGTCCACGGGGTGCCCGGCGGTCTCGCTATCTCCGGCGGGATGTTGTGAGTCTGTGAAAAGGCGCTTGTAATTTCCATTTTCACTTGGAATCCGATGCCTATCAGTTTTTGACGGTTGTAGATTGACATGCATAACATGAGTGTGTCAGGATAAGACAAAACATACATAAAAAACACATAAAGGTGCAAAGTAGCTGGGAGCCTCGGGCCGCTGCGTCCGTGCGCGCCGCCATCTTTTTTTTTTTTTTTTGGAGCAATATAAGAACACATTGCCAGAGCGTGTCGCGATATATATTGCTGAAAAGCAGGCTGTGAACGAGGCTGATGCTGCAGTGTTGGTAGATGAATATCAGTCCCTCCAGGATTTCGCGGGCCTTTTTTGTGATTGTTGCGGCCTAAAATGCCTGATGTTGCGGCCGCTTTTCTAAAAAGTTGCGATGAAAGTTGTGATGTTCTTCTGTTTGTTTTTATAGGTTAAAACGGCAAAGGTAGATAGATTTTTACTTAAAGTGCTCATATTATGCTTTTTGGCTTTCCCCTTTCCTTTATTGTGTTATATATCTTTTTTTGTGCATGTTATAGGTTTACTAAGTGAAAAAAGCCCAAAGTCCACCCCAAAGGGACTTATTATGTCCCACAGAAAACACTGTTCACCATCTGCTCGATTGTAGTCCAGAATTTACTTCAGAGACAAACGTGCTCACTTTGTAACACACGTTAATGAGAACAAAACCACTTACTAACCTTTAGTAACCTTATAAAAAGGCAAAACAAACGATTTAAAGACACAGCAAAATCTAACAAACTAAGCTTTTTTTTAAAGCTCTGCACCTGCAAAAATTTAAATGTGCAGAACCTCACAAACATTAAGCAGCATTTATGTTAAAAGATGCCAATACTAATAAAGTGCAAAATACAGTTTTCTTAGGAATAGCCACAAAAGTTATGGTGGAAAAATCAAAAGTTTAATACTGTATTTTAATATAATATAATATAATATAATATAGCCGAATATCCAATAAAGCTGTTCTCATTTCCTTTTTTTTTCAGACAATAGATGGGTTTCCGATGACGTCACATTTCTCCCGCAACTCCTTACGGCGCCATCTTGTGTGTCAAGTGGGTCAAGCGTTTGTGTTACGGAGCATGATAATAATTAAACTGGGCATTATTCTGAACATGAAAATCATGCGATTATTCTCCGTTTGGCTGGAGTTAATGTTCAGTGCTGCTCTTGTGAACATTTAGAGGTTTTTGTGCTCTGGAGATGTGACACTTTATCTAATCATTTCCAAGAAGGGCTAGCTAAATGCGCTAACGTTAGCTCTCATCGGCTGTCAAATCGCTGTACCCAGGCGGCTACTATCGACACAGCCCTTGAGAGGTGTTGGCTGGGCAAAACAACACTCTGACGATTGTCCACCTTCATCACTTTCTCTGTGGCCACATCAGCTGGTCGAGCCAGAGGCAGAGGCTAACTTACACCTGGAGCACATCGCTCCGTGCTTCTGCTCTCCATCTCTCTCCTACACTAAATTAGTTCGGAGCGTTGTGTTGTTGTTGTTTTTTTTACCCAGATGGTGTTGTCTTGACACTGAGTCTAAATGTACCGTATAATAAGGGCTGTGCAGATATCAGCCGCCTGGCTACAGCGATGTGAACCGTCAATGCAGGGCTCTAGACTAACTTTTCCACGACGGAGTGAGAGCAAGACAGCGCTTAGTTTGGAGACGGTGAAGTCTTGTTTACACTTTCGCCTAGCTCCGAAGAGAGAGGGAGTGCGCGCGCGCGACCGGCTCTCTCTCTCTTTCTGCTCGTTCTTTCAGCATGCGTCCGTCCATAGACTGTAAAAAATAGGTCCTGTCACAAGCGCAGCAGTTCATGTACATTATTCACCGATCAAATAAGAAATCAAAAATTTGATTGAACGAATAACACACAGATTTAAAACACGTACAAAAAAAATTACCTCAACACAAAAGAGTCAAAAATACTTGGGTAAATGAAAAGGCGGTAAACATCAGGTAAACATGAGCATGACAGACGGGCTTTGATGACAGCTTTGACACACAACATGGCGGCGCGCCGCAGAGGATAATGGGTAATTAGAGAAACGGAAACCCATCTATAGAACGAGTAGCTATTTTTTTATGTGTAAAATTGTCTGAATTGAGAGAGTTCGGGAACTGGGTGAACTAATGCACTGTGATAGTGAGTATTACAAGTGATAAACACAAGAAAAGAAAGGAAAATAAAATGGTCAAACTCAATTCTTTAAATATAAAACAAAAGAGAAGCAGATAAGTGATAAGTCCGTGGAAACAACACTGCTCATTCCCGTCTGTCAGCTGCCGTGCTGCTGATCCTCTCAGCCGTTCACTGAACAGGGACGCAGAGGTGTGACGGCAGGGAGAAAGCAAACCTCACGCTCGCAGGATTGTGCTGGCAACATTTGGTTACTGAGGTTTGTCCAAAAAGTCGCTAGATTTGTCTCTAGTCGCTTTTTTTTTTTTTTTATGTCACTAAAGGGGTCTGCAAAGTTGCTAAAAATAGCGACAAAGGCGCCTTTTCTGTTATTTTTGTAGGTAGCCTAAATGTGAGACGTTGGCAGCCCACATTTTCTGCGTCCTCTGAACAAATCAAGTGAGTTTGCTGACGTATGACGACGCTTTGCAGGAGACCGTGGTGCGATGATTGGTCAAAGTTGCAGAAAAGTTGCGGTGATTTTTCAAAATTGCAAGGCACACTGAATTCACGTGTATTTGTTGAAGTTGCGTTAATAGTTGCGATGGACAAAAAGACGTGTTTTCTTTTCGTAATAAAAATTCAAACGTTAATCCTCTACCGGTTAGTCAAGACCGGTCACGTGTTCCATCTGATGCAGAGCAAGTTTGCCGTTATTGCCAAGGGAAAGGTCATTGGAAAGGAAACTGTCCGGTGTTGAAGTCAAAGGCCAAAGCTCGTTTTTCGTTTGTGAAACCTGCTGCTTTGGCTGTGTCGCCTTCTAGTTCAGATGTTGTGCTTCATAACAAACTGAAGCCTAATTACTTGCCATTTATTTCAGATGGATTTGTTTCACTAATTGGAAATTAAAATAAGGTTCCTGTAAAAATCTTGTGTGATACAGGAGCATCAGAATCCTCTATTTTGGAGTCTGTTTTGCCGGGGCTTGCCATGGCTGTTGCTTGCCTCTAGGGAGGTAGTTCAAGAGAGTACAGGGTTTAGCCCTAATGATTTAGTCTTTGGTCACTCTGTACGTGGACCTTTGGCTGTCCTAAAGGATGGATTGGACTTTAAGGAGCCACCAAAAGCCTTGTGTGATTATGTAAACGGTTTTAGGAGACGTCTTTATGAGGCTCAGTTGGCCAAGGCTCAGTTGGCCTCTGAGAAGTTAACAAACACTCCGTATAAAATGAAGGAGAGGTATAAGAGAACTCAGCGTCGTGTTTTGGCAGTGGGTGATAAAGTTCTAGCTCTTCTGCCAGTTTTGTCATCTCCTTTACAGGCGAAGCTTTCTGGCCCATACACTGTTGTTAGGAAGGTTTCAGATGTAAATGATGTAATTGCCACTCCGGATAGAAGAAAAAGTACCCAGTTGTGCCATCTTAACCTGCTTAAGTCAAATCATGAATGTTCAGATGCATTTAAGTGTAAAACTGCTGCACAGCCTGTAGCTCTGACGGATGCCAGTTTGTCTCCTGGTTTTTCTCTTCTTTCTCCGGTGGCAGCGCAGGAACAGGAGGAGATCAGAGCTCCTGATGATGGAGTGTTGCGTGCGCGTTTGCACAATTCTGAGACATTGAAGCAACTTTCCACAGTTGCTAATTTGTTAATGAGTTAATTAATTTGATTAATGACTTTCCAACTCTTTTCTCAGATACTCCGACTCAGACACATCTCTTGAAACATGATATAGATGTTGGTGATGTTTCCCCAATCAGGCAGCGGTTTTATCGTGTTTCTCAAGAGAAGAGGAAGCACATTGACACAGAGGTAGAGTACTTTCTCGAAAATGGTCTGGCTGAACCTTCGTCATCAGCCTGGGCGTCACTATGCCTTTTGGTTAACAAACCAGATGGAACCTTTTAGGTTTTGCACCGATTATCAGAAACTCAATGCTGTCACAAAACCAGATAGTTTTCCGTTGCCTCGTATAGAGGACTGTGTAGACCAGGTTGGTGCCGCGACAATTGTTAGCAAATTCGACATCCTTAACCCTCTGGGGTCCGAGGTGTTTTCTGGGTCCTGGAAGTGTTCTGACATGCTCTGACATTTGTGCTTATTTCTGATACTTGTGACATTTTCATGGCTAAAGTCTGATTACACTGTATTCAGCACAAACAATGCTAAAGTAATATGTCAGCAGCATGTATGTACAAGTTTTTTGTTTTGAGATAATGACGTTTATGCGTGGTTTGTGAAAAAACTAAAAAACATTGTCCCTGAAATAAGGTAATAAAACCCATACTAATTATTTATTCACAAGACTTTTGAAAATTGTATCACGTGGCCTAGAATATTTGCTTCAAAACTATGTGAAAATCATCCTGACTACTCATTTAGATAAGACAATATATTGATTTAAAATGTGTAAGATGTGTTTTGTGTTAGAAAGCTTTATGCAAGGAGGCGTGAACCATGAACCATCAACCCATGAATATTTAGTCTCTTCACACCTGAGAAAGACAAAGACCCTCCCCTAATGGCCCTATAAGGTGCTATCAAGTGCTGTCATTGTAAGGAGCCTTGCACAAAGAGTGAGGAGAGACTTAAAAAATAATGGCTTGTAGATGGTTTGGATTTATTTACAACACAACACTATCCAAAGATACACAACAAATGACAAAAAAGCACATTAGTAAACACTGATCTAAAGACAGAGACTTGGACAGTCCCACAGCTTTCTGCCATTCCTAAAACATAGTAGGCTACATACCTGTCATCTCCAAGGTGTTTGATTTTTTACCATGTTCATCTACAGAGACTCATGTGAATGTCAGCAGGACTCATCAGTGTCTTCTGGTCCCTGTAAAAGAAAACATTTAGAAAAAAAACACCTGTGAACATGCTGATATCAGGAGAAACTATTTTCGATTTTTCTGGTTAAAATTATGAAATTTACTAAATACATACATACACTATATATGAACTCCCAAGTGTGTTGTGCCTTGTAGGCATATGTAGGGCTGCATGAAATAATAACAATAGCCTATAGCAGGCAGCCTATAAATCGTTAAAAAGTTCAGTGACACTACACTAGAGAAAACTATATGGATTATCATGTTACTTCAAACGTTTCCATTCGTTACGACGTTATGAAATGTTGGAGTGAAGCATGAAAAACATGAAGCCTATGATGTTTGGTTTGTTCTGCTTTTCAAACCCACAGCGCGTGATTTAAACTCAGCACGTGCAAACATTTACTGAATGCGATCGAGCCGGTCCAAACTATGAAACATTATTCTTATTTAATTATACACATATCTACGTGTGAGCAGATATCCACAAACACAGTATTTAACAATAAACACCGGTCTAAACATTATAATATTCACAATCACAAGCCTTCTGTTATATCGTGCTGTGTTTAATTATCGAACATAAAAACATTTGTGTCATAGGGTACATGTATATACATTTAGCATTAGACTTCATGTTTTTAACTCCAATCACATTTTATAACGTACATTTTAGTCTGGCACCAGTTTAACTAGCTACAATGTAAAGTTTATGCAACAATAACATGCACTGCTAACATGCTACTATAACAATAACATGTCTTACCTTAAAAATCTCATAATCAAATTGTGTTCTTCTAACTCTTCTGAGGTAAATCCAAGGGCACAGCACAGCACAAACACAGTATTCCCCACTCATGAAAAGCAGAGTAGGACTGAAGTCGCTGAATCTGATTCTTTGTGTTGAGGGAGTTGATTGCGTTCCTCCACGTGGCTCATTAGTATGCGAACAGCTGTTTCGCGTGGGCATGGTCACATTAGCGCTAATGAGGCCCGTTTGAGAAACTGTATATGTCGCTGCTTTCATACGGATTACTTAAACATAGAATATTTGTTTTTGATATAATTTACATCATTTAAAAATAGAGACTCCAAGCGTTGTAAAGACATACGTTTCAAGTTTGTGTGACAAACATTAGCTAAATTACAGATCATGTTCTGTCGCGTTTCAGAATGAGCTTCACATTGAGAGAGACGACAGAACGCGCATCATGTTTATTTTATTTATTTTACGAAAAACTCAACATTTTGTTTTTATTATGTGTGTACACAAATAAAAAGACATTTAACAGTTTTGAATGATGTATAACACTTAAATGTAAGATCAAAATCAACAGAGTATTTTGAGTCTCTTTTGCACTGATAAGAAAAAAAGTGAGCTGGTATCGCCGACGAGACCGCCGACCCCAGGGGGTTAAAGGCTTCTGGCAGGTGCCTTTGACTGATCGTGCAAGAGAGTTGTCCTCTTTTATCACTTCACAGGGGTTGTACTCCTATAAAGTAATGAGTTTTGGGTTATGAAATGCTCCTGCCACGTTCCAGCGACTAATGAACACTGTGGTCGCTAGTCTGGAGGGTTGTGCAGTGTACTTAAGACGATGTGGTGTTCTATAGCGATACTTGGGGGGGACACTTGGACTCTATTAGAGCTTTGTTTCAGTGTTTTGCACAGGCTCAGTTTAACTATCAATCTTTTTGAGTTTGCAAGGGCGACGGTGACTTACCTGGGAAAGGTAGTAGGCCATGGACAAGTGTGTCCTATACGAGCTAAGACCTTGGCCATAGACCAGTATTCGTCACCCATAAATAAAAAGGAGGTGATGAGATTCTTGGGTATGGTGGGTTTTTATCGTTGTTTCTGCCCAAATTTTTCTTCAGTTGTTGCCCCGTTAACTGACCTATTAAAGTATGGTGTTAAGTATAGTTGGACACCTGTTTGCCAGTCTTCCTTTGAGACTATTAACCCCCTGGGGTCGGCGGTCTCGCCGGCGATACCAGCTCACTTTTTTTCTCATCAGTGCAAAAGAGACTCAAAATACTCTGTTGATTTTGATCTTACATGTAAGTGTTATACATCATTCAAAACTGTTAAATGTCTTCTTTTATTTGTGTACACTCATAATAAAAACAAAATGTTGTGTTTTTCGTAAAATAAAGAAAATAAACATGATGCGCATTCTGCCGTCTCTCTCAATGTGAAGCTCATTCTGAAACGCGACAGAACATTATCTGTAACTCAGTAAATGTTTGTCACACAGACCTGAAAGTATGTCTTTACAACACTTTGAGTCTCTATTTTTAAATGATGTAAATCATTTCAAAAACAAATATTCTCTGTTTAAGTAATTCGTATGAAAGCAACGACATGTACAGTTTCTCCAGCCTGAGCTCATTAACGTTAATGTGACCACGCCCACGCGCAACAGCTGCTCACATACTAATGAGCCACGTGGAGGAACGCAAACTGTTACGCTCTCAAAACAGATCATCCCCGACTTCAGTCTTCAGTCCTGCTCTGCGTTTCACGAGTGTGGAATACTGTGCTGTTTATCTTGGATTTACCGCAGAAGAGTTAGAAGAATACGATTTGATTATGAGAACGATTTTTAAGGTAAGACATGTTATTGTTTGTAGCATGTTAGCAGCATGTTATTGTTGCATAAACTTGTAGCTACTAGTTAAACTGGTGCAAGACTAAAATGTATGTTATAAAATGTGATTGGAGTAAAACATGAAGCCTAATGCTAAATGTATATACATAAAAGGCTACGAATGTTTTTATGTTCGATAATTAAACAGCACGATATAACAGAAGGCTCGTATGATCGTGAATATTATAATGTTTAGACCTGTGTTTATTGTTAAATACTGTGTTGGTGGAATGTGGATATCTGCTCACACGTAGATATGTATAATTATGTAAGAATAATGCTTCATAGTTTGGTCCAGCTCGATCGCATTCAGTAAATGTTTGCACGCTGTGGGTTTGAAAAACAAAACAAAACAAACATTAGGCTTCATGTTTTTACTCCAGCAATCTCATTTCATAACGTTGTAACGAATGGAAACGTTTGAAGTAACATGATAATCCATATAGTTTTCTCTAATGTAGTGTTACTGAACTTTTTTGTGATTTATAGGCTATTGTTATTATTTCATGCAGCCCTACACATGTACCTAAGGCACAACACACTTGGGAGTTCATAGGCCTATATATAGTGTATGTATGTATTTAGTCAATTTCATAATTTGAACCAGAAAAATCTAAAATAGTTTCTCCTGATATCAGCATGTTCACAGCTGTTTTTTTTTTTTTTTCTAAAAAATGTTTTTACAGGGACCAGCACTGAGTCGCAGCAGCCCGTCTCCTTACAAATACCCACAAACATACTCATATCACCCCCGTTCTCTGTTCACTTCATTGGCTCCCGGTACGTTTTAGGGTGGAGTATAAGGTTCTGATGTTTGTTTTTAAGGCCATTAATGGTCTGGCCCCGGCTTACCTCTCTGAGCTGGTTACTGTATACCATTCTGCCAGAACCCTCCGCTCCTCTCAGAACACCTCTTTGATTATCCCCAAGTTTAGATGCAAAAAGTTTGGAGGCCGATCTTTTGCCATCCAGGGTCCTACTTTGTGGAATGCCTTACCAACTCCCCTTCGTAACATTACTGTGTTTAGTGTTTTTAAATCACAGTTGAAAACGTTTCTTTTCAGGAAGGCTTTCATCACGTAATCATTTGTTACGTTTTTAGTCGTGTTAGTTATTTTGTTGTAACTGCTTAGATTAGCTTTAACTTTAAATTTTTATATACTGTTGTCTTTTATGTGTTTTATGGAAAGCGCTTTGTGCACCTTTCTGGGTGTTGTTATGGCGCTATATAAATAAAAATTGAATTGAATTGAATTGAGTCCAGCTGACATTCACGTGAGTCTCTGTACATGAACATGGTGAAAAATCAAACACCTTGGAGATGACAGGTATGTAACCTATATGTTTTAGGAATGGCACAAATGTGTGTGATTGTCCAAGTCTCTGTCTTTAGATCAGTTTGTTTTACTAATGTGCTTTTTTGTCTTTGATTGTGTAACTTTTTGGTTGTGTTGTAAATAACTTGGTTGTGTTGTAAATAAATCCAAACAATCTAAAAGCCATTCTTTTTTAAGTCTCTCCTGATTCTTTGTGCAAGGCTTCTCACAATGACAGCACCTGATAGCACCTTATAGGGCCATTAGGGGAGGGCCTTTGTCTTTCTCAGGTGTGAAAACACTATATATTCATGGGTTGTTAACGCCAGGGCTGGACTGGGACGAAAAATCGGCCCGGGCATTTCGGCTGTAGAGACTGAACGGACAATCATTAATTCTCTTTTATTAAATCATTAACTCACAAGAACAAAGAGCCTTAACTAACCACATTCCAGCGGCCATGTGGTCAACTGATACGGACTTCTCTTAAACAAACCGGCCTTGATTTACTCCCCCCTGGCGGAAATCGGGCGGGAGAAGCGAAAAACAGATGTTTCCATTGTCTCCTCTCACCACGTGTGCTCAATACACATCCACGCAAACGCACATATGAACACGCACGCACCCATGCAGGAAACATGACTTTCCATATATTAAATTGTTACTAAAACATATCCGATGTGTCGAAATACATGTAGGAGAACTGTAATGTGTAAACTTGTCCTAAGAATGTCATCATGCGGGTAAGAGAATTATAAAATGCCTGTACGTATGCGTTAAGAGGTAACTCTGCAGTATTATGTCTGTGACGTGTGATGTTTGATATCGTTACAATCCTCCAAATCTGATCTATTAAGCTGTATATCAATATCGTGAAATGTATAATCACAAGTATATGTTTCTTTTGAAGTAAGCTTAATTTTCTCGCGTGACTCATCCGATGCAAATCACCCTCTGGCGACACTGTGTCTGGTTGTAGCTCGCCTATTGACACGTTTAGGGTCCGAAATTGTTTACACAAATGGCCATAAAAATGCAGACCTAGGTTTTTCAAACAGATTGCTATCACTTAACACCCATCTCTGCAGAGAGAACGAAGCCAAATGTACTCTGCTATGTTTTTCCATCTATGTAATGTTTCTGACCATATTCATACCTGCCATAAATCCAAAAGTTGGGCGTTCCGACAAGACAAAGGCCACGGAACCCCGCCAAATCAAGAAAGGATCTCATTGGAGAGGTCTTTCCAAAGTGGGCGTGGACTCTTCACGGTAAAAGGCCGTGCAGCAGTTCGTTCACTCTCTCTCTCGCTGTGTATCCTGTCCCAGATGTAACCTTCGTGTGCTTTCTTTTGTTCCTGTTTTTAGTTTGTCTTTGTTTTACTTTGCGTATAGCTAGTCTGTTCTCAGTGCGGTTCTCGTCCTCCGACCGAGTTACCCACGTGTGTTTCGTCAGTCTTCCAGCATCCCGGTGATAAGACTGTCTTTGCGCATACAGAACTGTTTTAGGACGTTTGAATTTCCCGCGAAACATCCACGCTCGGAAGTATCAAAGAAGTCCGCCTCCCATCTCCAGGACGCCGCATGCTCTCTTCTACACAACACCAGGTCTGAATGCAAGTGTTCCATCTAAAATTTAGACGCTTTAAAGTGTATCCTGTGGCTGTCTCTGAGGGTCTAATTGTGCTAGCAATTGTGTTTTCCTTATGTTTCTACGTTTCTTTTATTATTTGTTTCAGTCTACTTTGTTTATCTATATCTTTGTTTCACCAGTAGTGTAGTTTTGTTATTAAAAACCTCAGTTATACCTTATTGCCTCTGTTGTTGTTGACCACATAACAAAGCCTCTTTAATATAAAAGATCCTTGAACGCTACAATCTGATATTGTTAAGTGCACTAAACAGTGTCAGTAAAGTTAAGCTAAAATAGGCCACAAGCTATTGATAACTTCCAACAGAACAGCACGGCGGACGTGCGGACTGAGAAAGGGGGTTTCAATTGCTTTGGTACTTTTAAAGATCAACAGCCATCTGTCTGTGTAGGATGTATATTCCTAATTAATAATAATTCGTTGTGTTTAATTGTTATATACATACCCAAAGCAGACGTGTGCTGTATAACCCCTCATGGGTTATTTATGTACGTAAGGACTCGGTTCAGACTATATTCGATAATTTGTTGATCATAGATTAATAACTGTTGAATATTCTTCCCCGAAATTAAAATTGACTAAAAAGCTTATGAACCTTTGAGCATTCCTTACACGGCCCACTACATAAGATCATAAACACAACCGATCTTTGCATGTCTTTGAATATGTATATCATCTCCTATTCCTTAAAACCACTAATCCCATAATGAGTGAGTAGGAATGAGTGAGATTTAACAGATGAAATAACTACTATTTGCAAAATAAAATTGAAGTAGGCTATACTACACAGTGATGAATCCTAAAACAAGCTACAGTATAAGTTGCATTGGCATAGCAATACCAGTGTTTCATACAGTATTTTTGGTAAATCTGTGGTGGGTGTACCTTGATCCGTCTAGGGGGGTTCGGGGGCATACTCCCCCGAAAGAAAATTTTGTGCTTTTTAATGTTAAATTCAGCCATCTGGTGCACTTTTAGAGTAAAAAAATGTTGAGCTCCCAACCCATATTCAGTCTGCAAATTGAACAAAGAAAAACTCAAACCTCTTTTAGGTATGATATAGTGTCTGTCTACATTACACTACTACATAATAATAGTTATAATATTAATCCCATGACAGTAATATACATGTATTGTAAAACAAATGCACTGAAAAATAAAATAAACTTTCATAATTAGTTTCGTACTAATTTCTATACACGTGATCTTTTATTTTGACAGAAACTGCATCAAACTTTTATTTTGGCGGAAAACAAACGCGTCTCATTACAATTCTAGTAAAATGCGTAATCATCAACTATGCAGATGTGGAAATAATGCCTGGGTAATGGGTTCTACACTCATAGCCTATAGGTGTTAAAGTAGCCTAGTTCTGCTCACCTGTCTAGAGAGGACAGTCTAGAGGAGGCGTTTCTTCTCCATCGCTCTGACGATTTAAACAGATACTGCCGGCTCGCTCAGAGCCCAGAGGGTGAGGTGTTTCAAGATGTGATTGGACCAGCCCAGTGTCAATCAAGAAAATAACCAATCTGATCTACGCATAATCAGCTGATCTACGCATTTCATGGGCCGGTCTGAGAGAAAAAACAAAACCTACACTGACTTTTTTGTCCAATGCATTACACCGGTACAAAGATCCCAGCGCCGCCAATTAATCAAAACTAAACGAATGGGCACAGTAAGATCAAGCACAGTAAGACATGCCCTCTTTTGGAACCCACAAGGGAAAAGGAAGAGAGGCAGGCCAAGGAACAGCTGGCGCCGCGACTTGGATGCAGATGTGAAGAGGTCTGGCCACACATGGGGACAGCTAGAGAAGTTGGCCCAGGACCGGGACGACTGGAGAGCCCTTGTTCGTGGCCTATGCCCAAAGTTGGGCGGTAGGCGTAAGTAAGTAAGTAAACGAATGGGCCGCCGATTTTTTTTTTACGTTTGAGATGTATCGGCCCAAATAGCACATCGGCCCACCGGGCAAATGCCCGGTATGCCCGATGGCCAGTCCAGCCCTGGTTAACGCCCCTCCGCATAAAGCTTTCTTACACAAAACACGTCTTACAAATTTTAAGTCAATATATTGTCTTATCTGAATGAGTAGTCAGGATGATTTTCACATAGTTTTGAAGCAAATATTCTAGGCCACATGATACAATTTTCAAAAGTCTTGTGAAGAAATAATTAGTATGGGTTTTATGACCTTATTTCAGTGACAATGTTTTTTTGTTTTTTCACAAACCACGCATAAACGTCATTATCTCAAAACTAAAAACTTGTACATACATGCTGCTGACATATTACTGTAGCAG
This sequence comes from Semotilus atromaculatus, assembly GCA_031834385.1. Lineage (NCBI taxonomy): Eukaryota > Metazoa > Chordata > Actinopteri > Cypriniformes > Leuciscidae > Semotilus > Semotilus atromaculatus. The sequence goes on along the minus strand of JAULUF010000043.1, from coordinate 575,176 downwards.
AGTTTGTGCTGAATACAGTGTAATCAGACTTTAGCAATGAAAATGTCACAAGTATCAGAAATAAGCACAAATGTCAGAGCATGTCAGAACACTTCCAGGACCCAGAAAACACCTCAGACCCCAGAGGGTTAAAGCTCTTTTAACCTCTTCTCCTGTCCTTGCAGCGCCGCAGTTGAACCAGCCATTCAAGCTACAAGTTGATGCTAGTCAGGTAGGAGCTGGAGCTGTTTTGCTCCAGGAAGATGAACAGGGTATTGATCGTCCAGTTTCTTTCTTTTCTCGAAAGTTTATTTCTTATCAGGCAAATTATTCAGTTATTGAGAAAGAAGCTTTGGCATTAATTTGGGCGCTTCAGCATTTTGAGATCTATGTAGCTGGTGCTTTTTCTCTGGTAGTTTTTGTGACCATAACCCATTATCCTTTTTGCACTCCCTCCAGAATCCAAATCAGGTGTTAAATCCAGTATTATGTGTATTTCTCCTGTTCTATTTCCGTGTCTTGTAGGTCAGGTCCTGTGCCTAATTGATGGGAGGTGCCAGCGCGTAAGGCGTGTCCCAGCATGACGGAATAAAAAGGGCTTGGGGAGAGAGTGGCGTTGGTGGGAGAGAGCGGCTATGTTCTGTGTTTGAATTGTTGTCTAAAGTTGAAACTCGATTATGTAAATTCTTCTGTGAACAATAAATCTTAAAAGATTTGATTGCCGAACTCTCTCCTGCTCTTTTGTTACTATTTCGAGAGACAGTAGTAACAATGATAGAAAATAGACATATTTGTTTGATGTAATTTTAATACATGCGGTTTTAGATGTTTTATTAAGAAAACAACTATTTACTTGATATCATTTTAATACATGCTGTTTTAGTTATTATTGTGATTGAAAACACTTTTTAAAACAGATGTTTTATGTAAAAATTTAATATTTTACAAAATAATGTGAGAAGGTAAAGTACTGTGTCTTAATGATATAAATGGGCTTAATAGTTAAGCACTACGTGTTATGTGAAAAGTAAGACTTTTTTAAATGTATGAAAGGCCGCAGCCTGGTCAAGCTTGGTCTTCAACTCGGCGTCAGACTCAGAGTATGGCAACACAGGAAGGCTAGCTTAGTCATCAGCATCGGAAAGGATAAGCCAACCCCCTCAAACTGCAAGCGACAACTCTTCATCTCTGTGAGGCCTGAATGAGATGGTGCATACACCCTGCGATGCAACGTCATGTGACGCAACGCCTGAGAGATGCAGCGTCAAACTCATCCAGGAACTCAAACGGAGGAAATGAGCGAGCTGGGAAATGGGAGGTTTACAGGGATTCACCAGGCAAAAGCATTGCCATTGAAGACAACAGATTGACCTCAGGGTTCGCTGCCAAGGCCTCGTACCTGGAGGTAAAAGGACCAGAACAGGAATCAGCTGAGGAGACTCTCTGTCTCTTAAAGAGATACGAGAGCGGCAACAGCAACAATCTGGTATATATGCTCTCGCAGTGAGAGGATGAACCACCCAAGAACGATGCTTCAGCCTTGGCATGGCCCAAACACTGAACACAGCCATCGTGCCAGTCAGAGGGAGAAAGGAATCGCCCACATCCAGTGGAACATGGACAGAACGGCATCTTTAAAAAGAAGGAAACCACTGTGTATTTGCTCTTTTAGAAAGGAAATTTCCTGTTTTAGAAGGAAATTTCTCAGGAGAACACTCTTGCACTTATCTATGCACAATGAAAGGAAGTGCCATATTTCCAGCAGCAACAAGGTGATTGGAAATGCACTGCTTCAGCTCAGAAGAACATAGATGAAGTGTGTATTGCACTTCCAGCACTTATATACCCGCATATCTGGGGTGTGGCTTGGCATGCAAATTCCACACAGCAATTTCATTGGCCTTTTCTAATACTCAAAGGTAAATGGGGATGAAATAAAAGGTGTTTCACTGCCACCTCATCAGGACTGTCAGAGGATCATTGAAATCTAAATTAAGTCTTAATTTATAATAGTGATTTATAATAGTGAAGTCACTGTATCTTCAGTCTATGTTGATTCTGTTGACTGTGATTCTCTGTAGTGGATCCTTATTCACCATCAGATGATCATCAGAAGACCAGACTGTCATCTAATACTGGCCAAAATAAAACACACAAACAGTCACATATGCAGTATGAGATATTAAAACGGTCTCATATTTTCCTTAGAACATTTAGCACTAACAAGATAAGTGTATCAATTAATTCTCAAATATGATATTTATAGTTTATATCTGATGCTAAAAACAATTTTTCACACAAAGTACAGCTGATTCAGAGCCAACAGACATAATTATTACACAAATTTAATATCAGTTAATAACAACCAACCCAAATCTCAGATTATAACACACAGAGACGGTTTAGAGTATAGAGACACATAGATTCCCAAAAATAACATTAACATTATTTTTACAATCAGTCACAAAACGTCTCGGTTACGTATGTAACACTCGTACCCCGAGTAGGGAACGGAGACGTTCCGTCGGATGACGACGATTGGGGTTTCGCTTAGAAGCCTATCACCTTCGATTATTACAAAACGAGCCAATGGCAAGAAAATGCCATGGGTCTGCGGAATTTGCATAGCGTAACTCCGCCCCATGTTGTAGGTATATAAGGAAGTACGCTGGCATAACGCAGTCATGTTTTCCTGCTGAGGAGCTGAGACTGAACTCAGGCATTTCCAGCGGTACAGCGGAAGTGGCCATAAGACGGAACGTCTCCGTTCCCTACTCGGGGAACGAGGGTTACATACGTAACCGAGACGTTCCCCATCGTTGTCACTCCGAGTTCCGTCGGATGACGACGATTGGGGTTACCAGTCTAATCCCGCCACCTTCACAGCTGTCTTCCAGTGCCCTGCGTAAATCTGATATCCCTGTCGTGAAGTTAGCACGGACTCCTATTTAGCACAGGAATACCAAGGTACACTGGGAAGCATATCTCAGCAGAAATATGCAAAATAATGCCCGCCCGAAGGGAGGTCTTAGAGAATACACATATGACCCGGAGGGATGCATATGGAAGAACACTGGTGTGTCCAGCCCGAAGGGTGGAATCTTTCAACCCCAGGGGTGGCAAGGTGGCTTGCCGAGGGAAAGACACATGCTCAGAGAGTCTTACAGTGGAAATACACATGTGGGGGTCACCGGAGGGGACCCATGAACACGGAGGCACCTAGCCGATGCAAAAGCTGCCGCAGGCATAACTCTGGCGTTGACGTCAACAGTGCTGGAGGAACTCAGGGTTCTCGGGGAACTCACCTGAGGAGAATATCGCACTTATCCAGTCCGTGGAGTGGAATGGCGAGCAAGCGAAGACACCTGAGCTGATCCTAGCACCGGCTAGTTTAAGCGAGTACATGGGAGGATACTGGCTCCACTCGGAGATATAGAATCTTGCGAATGTGTTGGGTGTCGCCCAGCCTGCAGCTCTGCAGATGTCTGTTAGCGAGGTGCCATGCGCTAGAGCCCAAGAGGAGGCCACACTCCATGAAAATGCCTGCAGGTCCCCTACCCTCTTAACGGAGGCCAGTGCAATCAGGAGGGCTGTCTTATAGACAGATACTTTAGCTCCACTGACTGCAGAGGCTCAAAGAGAGCACTCTCCAGGGCAGTTAAGATCACTGAGAGGTCCCAAGAGGGTACGAGAGGAGAGCGAGGAGGACTTACTGTCAATTAAAACATGATGTGCGGCAATAGCGGCAACATAGACTTTTAGAGTGGAGGGAGACAGCCTTCTCTCCAACCCATCTTGAAGAAAGGGAAGCACAACACCGATAGGGCAAGTACTGGGGTCTTCTCAGCGAGGCTCACTGGGGGAAACGCATATATGCAGAGGCCCCGCGGCTGTGCGCCAGTGGTCCGTGCCGAGCGTGCCCTCAGACAGGGAGTAAAACAGGGCGCAATGGGAGGAGTCGTAGGAGGCAAACAAATCTACCTGTGCGTCGCCGAACTGTTCCCAAATCAGCTGGACCGTCTGGGGATGGAGTCGCCATTCGCCAGAGAGTGGCTGAATCCATGAGAGCTCGTCGGCTGCACGGTTCAGGTCCCCGGGAATGTGGATAGCACGAAGCGACCTCAGATGCTTCTGACTCCATAAGAGGAGGTGACATACGGCGAGAGCGTAGACCACCCTGATGGTTGATGTACGCTACGGTCGCGGTATTGTCCGTACGGACCAGTACATGTTGGTCTTTGAGCATGGCTCGGAAGCGGTGCAGAGCCAAATGTACTGCCAACAACTCGAGGCAACTGATATGCCATAAGCTCTGGGGTGCTGTCCAGGAGCCCGCGGCAGCATGTCCGTTGCACATGGCCCCCCAACCCATGGCTGAGGCATCTGTTGACACCACAACATAACTGGAAGCTTGAACTAGGGACACACCGGCCCGTAGAAAGCTGAGGTCTGACCACGGGAAGAGGGTTTGGCGGCAGGTCAGGGTAACTGGTACCCAGAGCTTGCCCAAGTGCCATGCCCACCTCAGGACTCGGTCGCGGAGCCAGTGCTGAAGCACTGAAGCATATGCTTCTCATATAAAGCAAACCCCGCAGAGTGGCGGCCGCTGAGGATGCCATATGCCCCAGGAACCTCTGAAATAACTTCAGTGGAACCGCATTCTTGCTCTGAACTTGGCGCAGGCAAGTCAGCAGTGACTGCGTGCACTCGCTCGTAAGATGCGCGGACATGGCGACCGAGTCTCCATACCGAGAAAAGAGATCCTCTGCACGGGGCAGAGTTTGCTCTTTTCCCAGTTGACCCGAAGGCCGAAACAATCTAGGTGCCGTAGCACTAGGTCTCTGTGTTCGCAAACCTGGTCTCGAGAGTGAGCTAGGATAAGCCAGTCGTCGAGATAGTGCAGGATGCGAACCCCGTGTAGCCGGAGAGGCACAAGGGCTGCCTCGACGACCTTCGTAAAGACGCGAGGGGACAGAGCTAACCCGAATGGGAAAACCGCGTACTGGCATGTCTGCCGCTCGAGGCAAACCGTAGAAACGGTCTGAGTCGAGGAAAAATGGAGACATGAAAGTAGGCGTCCTTCAGGTCGATCGCTGCAAACCAATCCTGGGACTGAACGCATTCGAAAATGCATTTAGCCGTGAGTATTGAACGGAAGCCTGCGAAGGGATCGGTTCGACACTTGCAGGTCCAGGATTGGCCATAACCCACCGGATTCTTCGGTACAATGAAGTAAGGGCTAAGGAGCCAGACTTCATTTCGGCTGGAGGGAAATTCTCGATTGCACCTTTCGCCAGTAAGGTAGTGACTTCCGCTCGCATGACAGGGACATTGCCACCGATCAGCGTGAAGCGGACTCCCCGAAGCGGGAAGGAGAGTGCGAACCGAACTGCATAGCCGAACCTGATGGTCCTGACGACCCAGCAGGACAGGTGGGGGAGCCGACGAAACGCGCCCAAAAAACGTACCAGCGGGGTCATGGGGACCACAGACGTACCCTTGGTGAGGCAGCGTAGCGGCATGACTGGCCCAGACTGGGGAGGCATAGCGTCCCGGTCAAAGAACGCGTCCTGACTGAGGAGACCAGGGAAGGACGTGCGTTCCACTGGGGTCTGCTCTGACAGGGGTCTGGCGACAGAGAGGGACGAGAGTGGTGAGGCTTGTAAGCGGCACACACTGTCATCCGCACACTCTGGGAGCTCAGAGATGGGGGTGTTAGTTCTGTCAACCACATTAGGAGGCCGCTGGCGAGCCAGCAGCGAAAGAGAGGATTCTCCCATGGCCCTCCACCGGGGGAAGGAGTGGCCCTGCAACCACGTCCTTGACAGAACTGTAGCCCATCTCTAAGCCATCCGCGTCAGGAGTGCCGCTTAGCCTGGCATTCAGCGGGCTGCGGGGCCTGAGCAGACTGGGGTGCCTTCCTGCGACCACCTCCACGACGCGGCCCGGTAAAGGCTGCTGCTGGGGCCGGGCGGGAGGGGGCGGAAGTCGCAGGAGGGCGCGTTCGGCGGCGAGCGGACTGAGGCATCTGAGCCGGCGGTTGGTGACAGCAGCTGGCCGCGGGGTCAGAAAAAGTTTGAAAGCCTCAGTCTGCTTCGGGCCGGCCGAGAACTGTTGGGCAGAGTCCCCGACTGCGCCGCCGAAGAGGCCAGCCCAGGATATGGGGGAGTTTGAGGAAGCGTGTTCACTCTGCCTCGCGCACATCACCAGGGAGGCCAATATCTGGACACCACCTGACCCAGGGAGCATGTGGTCACCTTCATGGCTCATAAAGCGAGATTGGTGGCGGCACGCAGCTCTTAGACAAGCCCTGAATCAGCCCTGCCCTCGTGCATGAGAATGCATTGACAAAACCTACAGGCAATGGAGGGGTGCTTAGGGTCGCCACGCCAGGTGGAGGCGCTGTGGGGACACAGACGTGTTGCCACAGAACACTCCACGGGGGGAACCCCAGTGTACCCTTGGCCGCGGCCTCTGCTTAAGCAGAGAAGGCGGAAGAGGCAGTTGAGCAGTCGCGAAAAGTCATTAAGGAGACTCCCACAAACTCATAGCCTCTTCATGCACATCTGAGTAGAAAGGAATTGGGGTCGCCGCCCACAAAACCAATCATTAGCCTTGAGCGCATGGGACAAGGCGGAAGATACCACACAAGCCCGAACTCGCGGCGGCCCGGGAAAGCATAGCTGTCAACTCTGGATCAGATTCGGCAATGCACAGCGGAACCATCATGTCCAGAGGACTCCAGCTCACCTTGTGATGCAGCGATAGACATGATTTCATCTGCCGGGGCGCCGGATGAGACGTGACTTTTTTTTTTTTTTTTTTGGGTCAGTGAACTCATCCGGAAACCACACGGGTTGCAATGTGAAGGAGGGGTGTGTGAACCGAGGAAAAATCGTCGGATTTGTTACACACCAGCTGCCTCTGGTCACCCTGGCCACCAGCCAAAGTATTCCCTCTCGTGGAGAAAATAGATCGGGGTGTGGATAAGGGGACTCTCGCTCTAGTGAGGTCATCGAGTCTCTACCATAACATTGCGATGATCATGTTCCCGATGAGAACATGATGCATCCACGAACGCTGTCAGAACGCGATCGAAGCCCAAACACGTCATAACAGCGTTCGCGCCCATCAGCTGAATCTATTAGACTATCGCACCCAGAAATACACAGACAGAGCGTCTTTAAAAAGACGTGTCACATGCAAGCTCTTTTAGTGATAGGACGCTCAGCAGCCTGTGCTGAAGTGGCCAGGTAGAAACACACACACTGGATGCAGACCACTGCACAGATCAGCAGGCAGGAATGTGAAGCTCGCTGGAAAATCAACTTTGCACCAACACAGACTGAAGAGCTGCTCGTCTCAAAGAATACTCGGTGACACTCAGAGAGAATTCAGGCTGCAGGAGTGAAGAGAACCTCTTGGCTCCGAAGCAAAAACATGACTGCGTTATGCCAGCGTACTTCCTTATATACCCACAACATGGGGCGGAGTTATGCTATGCAAATTCCGCAGACCCATGGCATTTTCTTGCCATTGGCTCGTTTTGTAATAGGTGATAGGCTTCTAAGCGAAACCCCAATCGTCGTCATCCGACGGAACTCGGAGTGACAACGATGGGGGAACTATAAGTAGAATTAAACTCATGTTAAACAGAGTTTAAGTTCAGAGACCTAAAGAAACTGAAGCTGAATGTAAGACTCATTATCTGATGATCTCAGACAATATATTCACACACATGTTGTACATGATACTGAACCTGGTACACTTTCCTTTGTTTTACTCACTAGAAAAAAATTCAACTTTAAATGAAAATATGATGATGAAAATGGTTAAAAAAAACTATACTTACATTAGTAGCTCCAGTTCATAATGTGGATCATCCTTCAGATCAGAGAGCAGCTTCTCTCCAGAGTCTCTTATTTTATTCCCAGACAAACATAGTATTCTAAGGTGTGAGGGGTTTGATTTCAGAGCTGAAGCCAGAGCGGCACAACCTTTATCTGTGACACCACACTTTATCAACCTGTAGAGAACAATGACACTCATTACTCTCTCAGATCAGATCAGACACACAGATCAGATCAACATGGACTTTCCCATAATTACACTCAAACTAACATTGTGGCGAGAGAGACAATGATAAAAAAATTAAAACATAAATTTAAAGATTAATAGTCAGATTCCTCTGAAATCATACTATACTTATTTTTGCCCCCTGAACACAATATTCAGATACTGAAACTCTGACATCAAATTCTACTACAGATTTATAATCTGGCAAATCTGCCCCTTGGCTTCTGTCCATCATGGCCTCCTAATCATCCCCGTATACTGATTGGCTTCATCACTCTGTCTCCTCTCCACCAGTAAGCTGGTGTGTGGTGGGCGTACTGGCGCAATATGGCTGCCGTCGCATCATCCAGGTGAATGCTGCACATTGGTGGTGGTTGAGGAGATTCCCCCCTTCCTTGTAAAGCGCTTTGAGGTCCCAGATAAAGTGCTATATAAAATGTAACGAATTATTATTATTAATTATTATTATTATAACAATGATTAATAATAATTAATATTACATCAATTGCTCTCCTAGCTACACACTGATGTGAGTATCTATTTACTATACTCCCTCGATTATCCCCCCAGAAAGTATGGGCTTAAGGTCTTATGACCAGATCATGTGACTCTCAAGATGGAAGGATAAGTCTTCTATCAGAAGACTTGTTGTAGGTCATAGTGATATCCGGTTTGTGAACGAATCGTTCTTTTGATCCGGTTTTTTTTAGTGAACTGGTCAAACCAGTACACTAAATCGGACTGAGTCGGTCAAAACAGTTAGCGTCTTGCGTCAGCGCTGATCCACAAATTACTAAAGTTACTCACTTTCGGACATTCCTGACAGTCCCTACGACTCGAAATAAACCAATATCCCAGAATATATTTTACTCCAGTAACTTATAGTTCACTGAATTGAGACATGTTGTGCTGAGAGAAGTGATGAGCACGAGCACATGATATTGAGCATGCGCGTAGGCTACTACCGAACGTACAGGTACAGTGGTTCTCAATCAACAGTATAGAACCGAGAACTGTTTCTTTCGGACACGTTTGACATACTGAGAACTGATGGCTACTAAAGATGGCTTTATTAATAATATTCCTAATCAGTTTCATCATCTCAGCATCCCTGATAGCTTAGAAGAACTTGATATTGCAACAGAAACGTTTAAATCTCTCTTTTCCAGCACGTTAGACATAGTTGCTCCGTTGCGCTTAAAGAAGATTAAAGAAAATAGTCCAACGCCGTGGTACAACGAGCACACCCGGGCCCTTAAGAGAGCAGCCAGAAAAATGGAGCGAAACTAGAAGAAAACAAAACTAGAGGTATTTCGGATTTCATGGAAGGAGAGCTCGATTGCTTACAGAGAGGCATTAAAAGATGCTAGAACGGATTATTTTTCAACCCTATTAGAAGAAAATAAACATAATCCTAGGTATTTATTTGAACAAGTGGCTAAACTAACGAAAAAGAAAGCTTCAAGCCCAGAAGTTTCCAAGAAACACAGCAGTAATGACTTTATGAACTTCTTCACTTTTAAGATCTATAATATGAGGGACAAAATTATAACTATGCAACCGTCTACTACAGTAGCGCATCAGGGAGTGCATTGTAGTCTCCGTGAGGAACATTTTGATTCATTTGTTGCTATACTAGGAGAGGAAGAATTTTGAAAACTTGTTAATTCATCTAAATCGACAACTTGTATGCTAGTGTTATGAAGGTGGTTGAAGTAAGGAGGAAGCAGGATCCAAACGCAGCACACTTGATTAGCTTTACTAAAAACAGTACAAAGACTCAGACCATGAAACAGGACAGAAACCAACAACACTACCACATAACACTAAAATAAGAACTCACAAGGACTAGGCAGAAACACAGGGTTTAAATACAGAGGACCGGGTGAGTGAAACAAGACACAGCTGGGCAATTAACTAAGAACACAGGTGGAAAACATGAACACAAACGAGGAGCGGGAAAACAGACAGGACTAAACCAAATACACAATAATGGGGGGAACACAAGACAGACAGGAACAAGACATGAACCCACACCGTGACATAGCCCTCCCCCTATGGGCGGCTCCTGAAGCCCATAACAACAACAACAACAACAACAACAAAGTTCAGGAGGGTGGTGAAGCGGAGGCGGTCTTGGGGGAGGGACGGAGGGCCAGGCCCGTGCAGGGGAATGGGACCAGGAGATAGCCAAGGCGGGCCTGGGCCGCAGAGTGTGGGCGGACCAGACTGGACCGGTGACCAGGGCGGAGCAGGATGAGGCGAAGGCCAGGGCGGAGCGGGCGGAGCAGGCTGTCCAGGCGACCGAGGCGGACCAGCCAGTGCAGCTGACCAGGGCGGAGCAGACAGTCCAACGGGCGGCCGGGGCAGAGCAGACAGTCCATCAGGCGGCCACGGTGGAGACGACCAGGGTGGCACAGGCTGTGCAGGCGACCAGGACAGAGCAGACCCTTCGGGCAGCCAGGGCGGAGACGACCCTTCGGGCGGCCACGGCGGTGAAGACCCCTCGGGCGGCCACGGCGGATCCGGCAGTGCAGGGAGCCAGGGCGGATCCGGCAGTGCCTTCATGGTCCCATCAATGGACCTACTGCCCCCCCCCCAAAATTTTCTTGGGGGCAGCTATAGGGTTAAGGGCAGGAACAGACACCGGCTCAGGGACAGACACCAGCTCAGGGACAGACACCGGCTCAGGGACAGACACCGGCTCGGCGGCGGCCATCTTGTGCGCAGACACCGGCTCGGCGCCGGCCATCTTTTTATCAGTCTTTAGATCAGCAGACGTGACGTGAACAGACTCTTGCTCGGCAGGCGTGAAGTGAACAGCCTCTTGCTCGGCAGGCGTGACGTGAACAGCCTCTTGCTCGGCAGGCGTGACGTGAACAGCCTCTTGCTCGGCAGGCGTGACGTGAACAGCAGCCTTTGGCTCGGCAGAAGTGACGTGAACAACAGCCTCTGGCTCGGCAGAAATGACGTGAACTGGCTCGGCAGAAGTGACGTGAAGCGTCTCTGGCTCGGCAGAAGTGACGTGAAGCGTCTCTGGCTCGGCAGAAGTGACGTGAAGCGTCTCTGGCTCGGCAGAAGTGACGTGAAGCGTCTCTGGCTCGGCAGAAGTGACGTGAAGCGTCTCTGGCTCGGCAGAAGTGACGTGGACAGGCTCTGGCTGGACGTGGCTGACGTGAAGCTCTGGCTGGACGTGGCTGACGTGAAGCTCTGGCTGGACGTGGCTGACGTGAAGCTCTGGCTGGACGTGGCTGACGTGAAGCTCTGGCTGGACGTGGCTGAACGGAACCAGCGGTGCGGGCTCGGCTGGACTGGACGGAACCAGCGGTGCGGGCTCGGCTGGGCTGGACTGAACCAGCGGTGAGGGCTCGGCTAGCATGACGGCAGCCCTTCTGGGGATCAGCATCAGGCGTGGCCGCCAACTTGGCTGAAGATTACCCAAAGCTGCTGGATCCATGTTTGGTGAGTTCTTCTGTTATGAAGGTGGTTGAAGTAAGGAGGAAGCAGGATCCAAACGCAGCACACTTGATTAGCTTTACTAAAAACAGTACAAAGACTCAGACCATGAAACAGGACAGAAACCAACAACACTACCACATAACACTAAAATAAGAACTCACAAGGACTAGGCAGAAACACAGGGTTTAAATACAGAGGACCGGGTGAGTGAAACAAGACACAGCTGGGCAATTAACTAAGAACACAGGTGGAAAACATGAACACAAACGAGGAGCGGGAAAACAGACAGGACTAAACCAAATACACAATAATGGGGGGAACACAAGACAGACAGGAACAAGACATGAACCCACACCGTGACAGCTAGACCCTATACCGACTAAGCTACTGAAAGAGATGCTTCCAGAGGTCATGGATCCTCTTCTAAATATCATTCATTCATCTTTGTCTCTAGGATACGTAGCAAAAACCTTTAAGTTGGCTATGATTAAACCGCTTGTTAAAAAAACGCAACTTGATCCTACAGAATTAGTCAATTACAGGCCAATCTCGAATCTGCCTTTTCTGTCAAAGATACTAGAAAAAGCAGTATCATCACAACTGTGTTCCTTTTTAGAAAGAAATAATATCTGCGAGGATTTTCAGTCCGGATTTAGACCGTACCATAGTACTGAGACTGCTCTCATTAAAGTCACAAATGATTTGCTCTTATCATCCGATCGTGGTTGTATCTCTATTAGTGTTACTTGATCTTAGTGCTGCATTTGATACTATCGACCACAACATTCTTTTAAATAGACTAGAAAACTATGTTGGCATTAGTGGAATTGCACTAGCATGGTTTAAATCATACTTATCTGACCGTTTTCAGTTTGTAGCAGTAAATTAAGAGATGTCTTATCGATCACAAGTTCAGTATGGCGTACCACAATGCTCAGTACTAGGACCGCTGCTGTTCACTCTGTACATGCTACCATTAGGATATATCATTAGGAAATACGGAATTAGCTTTCACTGTTATGCTGATGTAACGAATGTACACAATAATAATATACATAAAATGTATTTAAGGGGGGCCGGAAGGCCAATTTAGCTCAAAAGGAATGATCATTTGAACGGGCCGTAATTATAACCTTGGCACAGATATAAATATCCAATCTATAGTGAAACACTATGTATTAGCAAGGTAACTTTAGATCGACAGTACAAGACATTAAATGTGCAAGCACAACACAAGGCAAATATCTTTTCAAATACAAACAATACTTTATTGATTATCCTAACATAAAACTAATATCTAACACAAACACACGCACACGCATTCATACAAGTTGCAGAAATAAAGAGAGTGAGGAAAGAATGAGTTTTAAGAGTGAGATAGTGAAATCCCAAGTTTCTATATGCACTTATAAGACATGACCTGAACGAACCATCAATCATTAATTTAACCCTTCTATCGTTTCTTTGGCGGGTTATTCAGTTTTATATCAGTGCACCAGTTCAGTTAAGAGTCTGGCACGGTCTTCTCGTGCCTGCTAGATCTTGGGCAGCCAATCACGTGGTGTGTTGGCGGATGGATGAAAGTCTTTGAAGTTGGAAGGGCTTTGCAGTCGAAACGTTTAAACGAAACTTTGCAGCAAAGCTTAACTTAGAACCGAGACTTTTAACGAAAAAGAAAATAAAGGAAGAAATGAAAGTAAGACGAGTTAGATGGCTTGAATGAGCTGTTTTAACCCCGATCTTGATGGGTTATTTGTCTGCTGGTCTAATTTGGTCTGGTCGATGTAAGCGTGCGAACACGCTCTTTGTTGTTTTCAGAGAGAAGCATGAACGGGAACACTCTCTTGCTGTTGATAGAGAGAGGCACCAACTTAATTCAACACCGAACCGAACTCAAAACCGAACTCCCTGGATGGAAGTTTCTGAACAACTTCGAACTAATTCCTTTGTTCGGGTCTTTAACTTAAAAGTTAGCCCAACCTCTTTTGGAGAATTCTGACCAATGAGACAATGGCATCATTTTAGGGGGTGGATCGAGTTCCTACTTATCGTTATCTGGGATCTGCTTGGGTTCCAGCACTTAGCAGAGAACAAGAGACCACAGTTTAAACATTATAGATTATTATAATCATACAAAACATTTTACACAGATTTCAATCAAGCCATCTTTTGAATTAAGGGCATACGATTCTTTTGATTGGAAGCACGATACTCTTTCATCCATACACACGGTTATAACACAATTACATGATTTATATGTGATATAAGCATAATACAAACATGAATTGTAGGAACAACAAGAATTATGATGTTTGATTATAAGTCCACTGAGCATTGTTCTGTGTGAGTTTTAATGGGTTTGATATGTAAAGTCTGTGTAAGTCTGTGTAAGTCTCTCACATTCCATGAAAGCGTGGTCTGTTTTACATCTCTGTCCTGCTCAGCAGTGGTGCTGCAGGAGGGAGGTCAAAGGTGGTCAGACCCCTTGGTGGTCAGGCCTCGTTTCACCATTTCTGAGCAGCTTTGTCTTGCTTAAGGATGAAACATTGACAGCGTTTTTCCTGTTTTAGGCTTATCTCTGGGGCCTGCGGGGCCATAAAAGTCTTCTCTGGGGGGTTTTCTAGACAATTTGGAGCCGTCTTGTGACTTTGGAATGTGGTGTTCAGATCCGGAATGCTGAATCACATTTGAATGAATCCCATGAGAGATTAATTTGATTAATTTGTGTTTGGTTCATCCTTAAAATCTCTACATCCCCCCTTCGATCGATGATGGGTTGAGAAGAAGACATCATTGAACGCTGGAGAAACAACAAGGCAAACACCTCCATGACTGGTCACTTTACCGGTGCAGGGCATTAGATTATCTAGGCCTAAAACAGGTTCACTCTCTCAATATAGTCAATCACGTTGAATAAAGTTTAGTTCAATTTTAGGACCGTTGTTCTAGTTAGTTTTGGTACGGTGATCGATCAATCTTTGTGACTAAATTTGATTTGTTTGTTTTAGTCTCTTCTAAATTGTTCTAGGTTTAGACCAATTTACCTTCCATTTTCTGGTGACATCACTTGTGGTAAAAGTGATGTGACCCATCATGCATGGAGCTCTCTGGCTCACATTCGTATTAAGGTGACTTACAAACATCAGGCGTGGTGCGTCAATCCTTATATGGTAACCTTGACCCTTATGGGGTAACAGGGATTTTACTTAATAAAAGAAGAAGAAAGGGAAGAGGTAAAACACAACAAAGCAGTTGAGTGACTCCTGTATGGCTACTGTTGTGCAATGTCAGGTGTCACAATGTAATGAGAGGGTTATACTTGTTGGGTGTATTGCTACATGTTTCCTATGGAAAGGATAGCTAAGTCAGTGTTGCGATTTCAGTGTCTACCTGTGGGAAGAACATATTTGTTGAATGTTTTTCATGGTAGCTATTTTTAACTTGTGTATGTTAGTGGTACAGTGTGGTGTAGTGCATGTACTGCATGTATACTGTATGTATGTCAGATCTGTCTCAGTCTGTTTTGCTCCCCCCTTTGCTTGATCGCTTAGCTTTGATAGGCTTGTTGCATCTTTGCCTTGGAAAGGGATCTTCTGTGATCTGCTGGGGGTCAGTCCAGTAAGGCAGGAAGTTCTCTGGCAGACATTGGGAGGTGGTTTGGCATGGATGCGTGAAGCTGTAGTGCAAAACGTGGTCTCCTTTGTTGCCTTCCTCTTGTGATGCCTTCTGGTTGTGACAGACTTTCTGACCTTCTGTGCTTACTGTTGTTGCTGTAGCACTCACATGGTTCTTGAGTTTGGAGCTCGTTTGGTGGTTTCTTTATGAGTGATGGGTAGCCAGGATGGTGTTTCCTGGTACCTCTGGGTGTTTGTCAGTGGTTGACTGTGAGAAACCACTTTGTTCTGTGTTGTTGTAGAACAGGTGGTCGTCATCTTCCTTAGGAAGGTGTACCAGATGATCATTGGTCATCTGTGTTCAGCTTGTTTTCGATGAACACTTGCAGTTGCCTCATTAGTCGCTCCATGTCTTCTGAGGGTAAACTGTCTTGTTCTTGGGCACACTCAGTGCGGTGTTTGGCTGAGTGGTGCAGAGGTGGGTTTCGTTGTCGATTACCCTCATAGAATGCTTTTGGATGCATTTGTTGATTCCAGTTGTTTCCTTCTTGCGGGTTTCTTGAGAAGCGTGGCTGGTCCCATGACTTTTCCATGCGGTTGGTGTGGTAGGTGTCATCGGCATGGGAGTCACGTTCTCTGTGCTCCTTATGAAGGACTGTGGTGTTGTCATGCCACTAGGTGTCTTCCAGTGCAAGGCTTGTTTCTTGGCTGAAGGAGTTTGAAACTGTGGATGTTTTCAAACCTTTCTTTGAGGTCATCTTTTGTTTGACGTAGGCCTTGTGGGTCAGGTCACGTAGCTGTTGAATGGTCATCGTGCCTGGGCAGGCCATGATACCAAGATGATGACTCAATCCGGGGTGCAGGTTTCTCAGGAAGAGGGTTTTGAAGTTCACATCCTCTTCAAGTTCAGGTTTGCTATGTGCACCTAAATAGGCTTGTCGAAAACGGTGGAAGTAGGCTTGGGGAGTCTCTTGTCGACATTGTTTGGTTTCCAAGGCGATTAACACACCGTGTTCTGACTCTGGACCTGTAAATTCTTTAATCAGTGTCTCACGTAGTAGCTGGTAGTTTGACATGACATTAGCAGGTTGTCGGTCTAGGAAGCTTCGTACCTCTGGACTGGATGTGGATCTGATGAGGTATAACCTGTCTCTGTCAGTCATGTGGGGTCTCACCTCTAGGTGGAAGTCGATATCTCGGAGGTAGGCCTGGATGTCGGGACCCTCTGTGGAGTTCGGGTTGAACTGAGTGATATTCTTAACCAGCTGGTTGAGATCTTTAAATGTCATCCCATGTGCAGCTTTGGAGTCTGCCTGGATGAGCTCTCTTCGTTTGTTGGCAGTGAACAGTTCTGTGGTGAAGGCCGGTGACGTTTTGGGTTGTGGCCATTCACTTCTTTCACTGTATGCCAGTTCTTGGGTGGAGGACTCTGTTCTGCTCAGCAGGGGTGATGCTGAGGGAGGTCTCTCCCTTCTTGGCTCTGGTTTCTGTTGGAAAATGTGCTGGAGTTCATCTCTGACCGCGTAGAGCTCGTCGTTGACGTCATCTCGCTGTTGGGTCAGATGGTCGATGTCAGCGCTGCACCTTTCCAGGTGGTCTTCCAGAGCAGTGATTTTAGAGTTCTTACTTTCAATGTCAGCTTTGGCTTTCTCTAGCTGATGTTCAGCAGACTGGAGTTGGTTTACCAGGTGTTTCTGGACAGTCTTTAATTCTTGTTTGTCACGTTCAGTGACTGCAAGGGCTTCTTGGAGCTTGTCAACTTGTGTCTTTGTTTCTTGCTCCGCTTCGTCGGACACTTTGAGTTTGTCTTGAGCTTCACCTTTGAGCTGGTCTGTGCAGTGTTGAGTGTGCATCAGCTCTCTCAGGAATTCAGTGGTCTGACGCTTGAAGTCGTCCTGGACTTTCACTTCCAGCTTGTCTATGCGGCTCTGGGCACGTGTCAGCTCCTCCTGAAGGTAGGTGATGTGCTTGTCGCTTAGTTTCAGCTGGGCTGTGAAGGCATTACTTAGGGAACAGGTGATCTTGGTTAGTTCCAAGTGGTTTTGGTTTTGGCTTGAATCGTGTGTCAGGAATCTTCTCAGAATTATGATTCTTATTAAAAATAATAACAGTTCAATTGTCTTTGGTGTGAGGCAGTCTGTAATGCCTCTAAGCCAGGCGTCCACATCTTCCCTTTGGGCAGTGGGGTTTGTCGTCCACGACATGTTGACACGCTGGGGTGAAGAGACTGACACAGATCTGTGTGGGGTATAAGCCTATATGTGGTTGAACAGCTAAGTGTCGTTTCAATAATTGTACACCAATAGTGAAGTGTCGTAATGACTAAGTGTTGGTCTAAGTGTAGCCAGGTAGGCTAGAGATGTAAAGATTTCCTCACTCAACTGCTTAAAGGAAAGAGAGAGAAAAAGGTTAAAACAAATCTCAATGGAAAGAAACTTTTTTTTTTTCAATGGGAGAAATATTTTTTATTAATATTTTCTATCAATGAAAAGCTGGTTTCAACTCGTGATGTGAGGACTTCGTCACTCAACTGAGTAAGGGAAAAAGAGAAAAGTTAACAACCAATTTCAATGAGGGAAAAACAAAAAGAAAATTATTAACTAGGGGAAGTATTAATTTCTCATAAATGTTTCTTATCAATGAAAATCTGTTTTCAGAAAGGTAAAGGTGAGATAAACATCAAAGATGCTTTGCTACAAGCAGAAATTGCAAGAGCTACTTGTATGGTGTCTTTGCGATGGTATTCCACGGTGAGAAGGTGGGCGGAGCATCCACATTGCTGAAGACCCCTCTGCATCATCAGCAGGCGTCTCAGGTTCACTAGCGTTTCGCCCCTTAACCTGGACGCTTCACCTGAGTGGGGCAGCGAAGAGCATTTAGTCTTTGCCTGCAGAGGGGTTCCAACTGTGGGCTCTCTTCAGCCACAACCATCTTGAACTAGTCTCAGCTGCCAGGGCTATCTCCCTGGTGGCTTTTTTCAGATGTTTCTGATCCAGGCCAACCTTCTCTAGGAAATGGCGCAAAGTTGTTGCTGGAAAACCGCGACAGCCGACTTCGATGGGAAACATGGTTGCGTACCATCCTTTGGTAAGAGCCTCGTCTATCACGTCCTGGTACTTAGCCTTCTTGATTTGATGCGAGATAGCTAGCCTGTCTTCCCATGGCACCGTAAGTTCAGCTACTAAGATGGTCTTGATGCTCCTGGAAATCAGGACCAGATCCGGGCGAAGTGAGGTCGCTGCGATGTCCTGTGGAAAGACAAGCCTGCTTCCCAGGTCCACTTGCATCTCCCAATCAACAGCACGCTGTAGAATGGATGGCGGGTGCCTGGCAGTTGCCTTTCCCGTGTGAGTATGGTTGCCTTCACACTGGAAGTTGATACATTTTGGAGACTGTGGTGCCAGGTTGTTGTTGGCTTTGACCCTCTGCAGGTCCACCCATTTGGCGACCTCTGCCAGGACCTTGTCATGTCTCCACCTGTAACGACCATCTCCCAGTGCTTTGGGGCATGCCGTCAGGATGTGATTTAGTGTACATAGCGCTGCTCCACAGTGCTTGCATGATGGATCTTCTTCCTTGCCCCAGATCTTTAAATTACTTGGGGTTGGCAAGAGGTCGGCCACAGCACGTAGCAAGAAAGTCAACTTGCCTTGGTCGGTTTCCCAGAGTTCTTTCCAGGACAGTGATCGCCCGAGTGCCTGGTCCCACTGCATCCACTGCCCCTGGGAAGCCAGTCCTACCGCTTTAATTCGGCGCTGTTCTTCTTCTGCCTGTCGGACCCTCTGCACCACAAGCTCTCTCTTGCCTCTGGTGTTGGCCTTACTCCACCTCCTGATGTTATAATGTCCAAGTCCCATGCGGCCTTGGCAGACCACTCCGACAATCTCCTGATGTTTCCAGTATGTTTCAGCCTCCGACACCGCTTCTTGGGGCTTCCATTTCCTGCCGCACTTGATGAACTTGCTAGCGTGCTGGACTTTCCCATCCTTGGACAGGAGCAACGTGCTGACTGCTCTTGCCTTGGAGGCCTTGTACTCTTCAGCTACTGATGAGACAGGCAAGCGGAGCTTGGAGGTCTTGCTGTACAGGTTCACTGAGCTGAAGGAAGGGGGAACACCCAGCCATTTCCACACAAACTTACTGCACATCTTCTCCATTGCTTCCACTTGTGTCATAGGAAAGTCGTACAGCAGGAAGGGCCATTGCAGTCTGGGTATAATGCCGTACTGAAAGCACCATACCTTAAACCTCCCAAGCAACTGGCTGGTGTCGATTGCCTTAAGCCAGATGTTCAGTTGGACTTTGGTGTCTTTGAGACTGCCAGTATCCTTCAGGGAGTGGTCATAGTTTTTTCCAAGACACCGGATCCCTTGGTCTTGAATTATTGGGATCTCTGAGCCTTGGATGCTGAAAGTGTTTCTCATCAATTTTCCTTTGTGGATACTGAGGCTTCTGGATTTCTCCGGTTTAAATTGCATCCTTGCCCATGTCGCCATCTTTTCTAATGCACTTAGGACCCACTGTGTTCCTTGAATTGCTGGGGTCATCACAGTCACATCGTCCATGAAAGCCCGGCAGGCAGGATGTCTTGTTCCGTCCTCTGCTTTGGGACCTCTACATTGCATCTCTCCTGCCTTCAGAAGAATATTCATGGCAGCCACGAACAAGACCACTGAAATAGTACATCCTGCCATGATGCCCTTCTCCAGCCTTTGCCACTTGGTGGTGAAGCTTCCCACTGTGAACCTCATTTTCAGTGAATCCATGTGTGACATCACCAGCTTAACCACCTCGGTTGGTACTTGGTAGTGTTCCAAAGCCCTTTGGATCAGCTGATGAGGTACACTCGGGTAGGCTTTCGCAAGGTCTAGCCAGACGACAGCGATTGTGTTCTTATTACTCTTTGCTTCCTTGATAATCTGGCTGATCACTGATGTATGCTCCAGGCATCCAGAATATCCTGGAACTCCTCCTTTTTGGACACTGGGGTCAATGTACTCATTGTTGAGAAGATACGATGTAAGCCTTTTAGCAACAATGGTCCAGAATATTTTTCCCTCAACGTCCAATAAGGAGATCTCTCTGAACTCTTCGAGACCTGTAGAGTTCTGTCCTTTAGGTACAAAGCAGCCCTCAGCAAGTGTCCAGAGCTTAGGTTCCTGCCTTTTTTTCCAGAGTGTCCGTAAGAGCTTGGCTAACCTCTTCAGTAGCAGTGGGCAGTTTTTGTAGATCTTGTACGTTGTGCCTGATGGTCCTGGAGCGGATCCTCCTCGAGCTTTTCTAACAACTGACCTCACTTCATCCATGGTGAAGTCTGCCATGTTGAATGGAAAGTGTGGCATGGGCCTTGGCAGCTGGAAAGGACATTCTCCCAGTGGGATGCCTCTGCAAGGGTCACTGTGTGCTGCTGCCGTGCTCTTCTCCACGTCCTCCTTGGAACACCTAAGTTGCCCACTCTTAGGCTTTCCTAGCAGGTTGGCTGTAAACTGAAAGGGGTTGTTAAAAAAGGCTTTCCTCTTCCCACGCTTTTCTCTCTGCTTCTTCCGGAGTGACTCTGCTTTGCGGAGAAGAATTAAGTTTTTCCGCACCTCTACCCGTATCTGGTTTAGTGCTGGTTTCTCGTCATTCGCCTTCTGCCATCTTTTCCGGAGTGTTCTCAGTTGCTCCCGTAATTCTTTAATCTGGCGCTGTCTCCTACTTGGCCCGGCTGGTGGTCTAATAACATTGCGTTCCTTTGCGCCAAAGGTGTCCAGACATGCGTGAAAGACAGTTTTTACCATGGTTTTGATCTTCTTGGTTGCATCTCCCCTAAGGGTATTGTCCAGGGTGATGTCCAGGTCTTTATCCAGCTGGGCCCATCTGCGGTCTGTAGCTGATGGTAAATTTAACCGTGGTTTCCTCTCAAAGTCCTCTAGCATTTCAGATTCACCCCCTCTTCTTGTGCTCTGAGCGGGTTGAGCAGAGAGGTCCGGTGCACTGTAGTGTGTATCCTGGCTCCGGTCCTCCTCCGACTGACAAGTAACTGTAATATACTCAGAGATGGATCTCTGGGTATTACCAGGTACTTCGCGTTGCTGCAACTGCTTTTTGCACTTGGTCTTACCTTGGTGAATTTTAACGCCACGTTCGTTCTTGAATATTCTGCCACAGATGTTGCATCTTCTATTATCCTCATCCTCCTGTCTTACTACATCCAATTCCATAGTCCTTGTGCCGTTGTCCGGGTCTTTAACAGTTTGGTCCGTCCTTAATGGCAGATTATCCTCCCCCCCTCCTCGGTCTGCCTGGGGGTATTCTCTTTGTTTAGTACTTGTAGCTTGTTTATGCAGTGCTTCGGGGGGCTAGCCCTAACACTATTGCGTGCCGTCTTTCCGACTGTCGTCCGTTCTCTCACGGATGTCCGTGGGTCTTCCCCCACCGCCAGTGGGCCTTTCCCCACGGTCACGACAGTAAAGGTGAGATAAACATCAAAGATGCTTTGCTACAAGCAGAAATTGCAAGAGCTACTTGTATGGTGTCTTTGTGATGGTATTCCACGGTGAGAAGGTGGGCGGAGCATCCACATTGCTGAAGACCCCTCTGCATCATCAGCAGGCGTCTCAGGTTCACTAGCGTTTCGCCCCTTAACCTGTACGCTTCACCTGAGTGGGGCAGCGAAGAGCATTTAGTCTTTGCCTGCAGAGGGGTTCCAACTGTGGGCTCTCTTCAGCCACAACCATCTTGAACTAGTCTCAGCTGCCAGGGCTATCTCCCTGGTGGCTTTTTTCAGATGTTTCTGATCCAGAAAGGTAAACAATATTATTGTTTATGTTTACGAGGAAAAATAATACAATAATAATGCTGATACCTCTTTTCTGAGTTTGACAGGATTGACACACACACCTTCAGTTGGACCGCTTACAGCAGAGTTTACTGCAGGGATGCTTTGAGGGCTGAGTTTGCTCAGCACTTGTCTCTGTTACTTGATCTTGGATAAGATGTCAAAGTTTAAATTGCGTTTACAAATGCAGGGAGAGTATGAAGAACACAAGATTGTTGATTAAAAATCAAATACCTAATAATCTGTTTGTTGGGAAAGATTATCTTTGTCTCTTTTTAGAGTCGATTGATGGTTCTTCCAGGTCGTGTTCCCTACAAATGTGAAGAATAAGATGGAATAAAGCAGGACAGAACAGGAAAGACGTGATGAGGAAGAAATGAAGCAAGGAGGTTGGATCTCGCTACCTTTAGGTCTACCACAAATATAGAATTGATAGTTGAGGAACAACTAAACACACAAATAAACTTTTGTAAAAGACGATTGTCTCTGGTTTATTTGAAACTCGTATGGAGATGGTAATGTCCCCTATTGAAGCGTCCCGAAAATTAATTAATCAAATATAGTGGTTAAGTTTATAACCAACAGGACGAAAGGATAAAACGCAATGACAATAATGAGCAAGTCTGAGTCTAACACTATTTTTGTAATAGTAATAACAACTTTCAAATTTTAACTTTCCAAGTTCAAGACCTATTCACCTAAAGTGATTAGATCTCAACGAGAAATTAAAAAATTATGAAACTAGAATTTATTAAACATAAATCATTAGAAATCATTAGAAATGATCTGTCTAGAAAAATAGAATTTCAATTTTATTTTAATATTTCCTTTTCTTTAAAATCAAATTCAAATTTGACAATTAGTAATAGTAAACCAGTATTTTCTTTTTCAAGTAAAATGCAGGTAAAGTAATTAATAATTGTAAACCAATATTTCCTTTTCAAGTAAAATATAGGTAAAGTAAAATGTGAGAGAGGTAAAAGAAAAAGGAAGAAAAGACCAACAGGTGTAAAAGTCGAGGTGTTTAAATGGTTAAATCACTTTAACTTTGTTCAAACAGACACTGTATTTAACCACTGATGTTAATTACTAATGATAACAGTACATAATGCGTAAGGCGTTAGCATATAGGCCTCAATGTAAACAACTGCTTAGGTTAGCCTAGCCACCGAAGGGTTTGTTTACACTCTGGCGATTGCACGGGTCAGAGTTCACCCGGAAGCGTTGGTTAAGACTTCCGTGTCACGCTCGTAACTATGGTGACCAAACAAACGCTAGTGGGCAAACATGTGAAATGCAATGCAAATAGTTTGTAAGCAGTTACGCATGTGTTACATGAAATCTGAGCGCATTTCAATACTGTTCGAAGAATATGCACGTACAGTCGATCATATTACGGGAAATGTCGGTAAGATACACCACTCGTAGCTTAAGCTGGTTTTACGACGTGGGGCTTCACTCCGTTCGTTAAGAGTGATATTAACTTTAAGCAAGCGACAGCTTTGCGTTATACTAGATGGAACAATAGCGATCTCGGCGGATCGCGTCTGTGCAAGTTTATCTGGGCACACAAGAAAAACAACAACAACAACAGGGTTTTTAACTGTTGGTTCAGTTATCACGACTTTAAGTTACTATTCAAATTACACTCGGACATGCGCAGTGTTACACGAGAATTCATTGAACAGACATAAACAGATAAACGTATATTTATTACAGGGATCGCAGTGGAACACGCACTGACAATCAGATAAATAAATATAAGCCTTTTATGACTAATGTTAGATGAGGAACACGCTCATCGCTCTGTGAGGAGAATATTCGTCCTTACAGATAACGTTAACTTAAATTACTGCAGTTTAATTTCGTTCAGCTCTCTGACTGGTATAAACACACACACATAATGTTATAGCTATTTGAAAGACTCTGGGACACGCAGACGTCAGTTAAGCTATAATCAAGGTATTTCAGGAAATGAGGAACACGCTCAATTCTTACCTTTATCGTAGTGTGAGGTTTTATATCTTAACTCAATTTACTGCAGGTAAAAATAATAATAAGAACAAATAAGGAGGCAGACTAGACTAAAGTAACAGCTTTGCTCTGGATGCATTCACTCAAGCCGCAGCATCCACTTCATTCAAACAGGGCGCGCGCTGCGCGCTCTCCATACGTCACACACAGACTTTCAGAGGTTCGGATCTCGCATCCGAAACAAAATGAAAAGATAAATCTTGATATATGCTTACAATTTAGGTTGAACTGCCCGCATTATTCTCCACCAACTATGTAACGAATGTACACAATAATAATATACATAAAATGTATTTAAGGGGGGCCGGAAGGCCAATTTAGCTCAAAAGGAATGATTCATCGATTTGCAATGAATCTTGACCGAATCACTATGGAACCGAGCAAATGACTCGTTTAGAGTTCATTTGAACAGGCCGTAATTATAACCTTGGCACAGATATAAATATCCAATCTATAGTGAAACACTATGTATTAGCAAGGTAACTTTAGATCGACAGTACAAGACATTAAATGTGCAAGCACAACACAAGGCAAATATCTTTTCAAATATAAACAAGACTTTATTGATTATCCTAAAACATAAAACTAATATCTAACACAAACACACGCACACGCATTCATACAAGTTGCAGAAAGAAAGAGAGTGAGGAAAGAATGAGTTTTAAGAGTGAGATAGTGAAATCCCAAGTTTCTATATGCACTTATAAGACATGACCTGAACGAACCATCAATCATTAATTTAACCCTTCTATCGTTTCTTGAGAAGGTTATTCAATTTTATATTAATGCACCAGTTCAGTTAAGAGTTTGGAGGTACTTGCTTGTCCGTGTTGCTTTGGGGACTCCCTTGTGTGAGGGGTTTTTCCCGGGTCCGTTGTTTGGCTGGCGGTCTTCTCGTGCCTGCTAGATCTTGGGCAGCCAATCACGTGGTGTGTTTGCGGATGGATGAAAGTCTTTGAAGTTGGAAGGGCTTTGCAGTCGAAACGTTTAAACGAAACTTTGCAGCAAAGCTTAACTTAGAACCGAGAGTTTTAACGAAAAAGAAAATAAAGGAAGAAATGAAAGTAAGACGAGTTAGATGGCTTGAATGAGCTGTTTTAACCCCGATCTTGATGGGTTATTTGTCTGCTGGTCTAATTTGGTCTGGTCGATGTAACTTAGAAGCGTGCGAACACGCTCTTTGTTGTTTTCAGAGAGAAGCATGAACGGGAACACTCTCTTGCTGTTGATAGAGAGAGGCACCAACTTAATTCAACACCGAACCGAACTCAAAACCGAACTCCCTGGATGGAAGTTTCTGAACTAAATCGAACTAATTCCTTTGTTCGGGTCTTTAACTTAAAAGTTAGCCCAACCTCTTTTGGAGAATTCTGACCAATGAGACAATGGCATCATTTTAGGGGGTGGATCGAGTTCCTACTTATCGTTATCTGGGATCTGCTTGGGTTCCAGCACTTAGCAGAGAACAAGAGACCACAGTTTAAACATTATAGATTATAATCATACAAAACATTTTACACAGATTTCAATCAAGCCATCTTTTGAATTAAGGGCATACGATTCTTTTGATTGGAAGCACGATACTCTTTCATCCATACACACGGTTATAACACAATTACATGATTTATATGTGATTTAAGCATAATACAAACATGAATTGTAGAAACAACAAGAATTATGATGTTTGATTATAAGTCCACTGAGCATTGTTCTGTGTGAGTTTTAATGGGTTTGATATGTAAAGTCTGTGTAAGTCTGTGTAAGTCTCTCACATTCCATGAAAGCGTGGTCTGTTTTACATCTCTGTCCTGCTCAGCAGTGGTGCTGCAGGAGGGAGGTCAAAGGTGGTCAGACCCCTTGGTGGTCAGGCCTCGTTTCACCATTTCTGAGCAGCTTTGTCTTGCTTAAGGATGAAACATTGACAGCGTTTTTCCTGTTTTAGGCTTATCTCTGGGGCCTGCGGGGCCATAAAAGTCTTCTCTGGGGGGTTTTCTAGACAATTTGGAGCCGTCTTGTGACTTTGGAATGTGGTGTTCAGATCCGGAATGCTGAATCACATTTGAATGAATCCCATGAGAGATTAATTTGATTAATTTGTGTTTGGTTCATCCTTAAAATCTCTACACTGATGATACTCAGCTGTATATTTCTTCAAAACTTAACGAAACTTACCAATTCTCAAAATTAACAGAATGCATAGCTGATATAAAAAATTGGATGACCAGTAATTTCCTATTACTAAATTCTGAAAAAACAGAGATTCTAATCATTGGACAAAAAACTGCCACACGTAATAACCCAGAATACTGTCTAACAATTGATGGCTGCTCTGTTAAGTCTTCGTCGTCAGTTAGGAACCTGGGTGTGCTCTTTGATACCAATCTTTCATTTGAAAGTCACGTGTCTAGTATCTGTAAAACCGCATTTTTCCATCTTAAAAATATATCTAAATTACGTCATATGCTCTCACTGACAAATGCGGAACAATTAGTTCATGCATTCATGACATCAAGGCTAGATTATTGTAATGCTCTACTGGGTGGTTGCCCTGCACGCTTAATAAACAAACTACAGCTAGTTCAAAACGCAGCCGCTAGAGTTCTTACCAGAACCAGGAAGTATGACCATATTAGCCCGGTTCTGTCAACACTGCATTGGCTGGCTATTAAACATCGTATAAATTTTTAAATATTGCTGATTACTTACAAAGCACTAAATTGTTTAGCTCCCCAGTACTTGAGCGAGCTCTTAACGCATTATAGTCCTTCACGTCTATTGCGATCTCAAAATTCTGGCCAGTTGATAATACCTAGAATATCAAAATCGACTGCTGGCGGTAGATCCTTTTCCTATTTAGCACCAAAACTTTGGAACAATCTTCCTAACTCAGTCCGGGAAGCAGATACAGTCTGTCAGTTTAAATCTAGACTAAAAACACATCTCTTTGGCTTAGCATACACATAACACATTATAGATTTATATAATTCAATGTTAGGCTGCATAGTTTAGATCAGCCGGAACCGGGAACACTTCCCATAATTCCTGATGTACTTTGTACATCATAAGAAGGATGGCGTCTACGCTAATATTAGTCTCTTTGTTTATCCCGAGGTTTACCGCGAACCGCCGGATCCAGGCCATATCCAGATCTGAGGAAGGACCATCACATGGACACGACGACAACGCATCCCTGATGAGCCAGCCCCATCAACACTGTGAAGGCCCATGGACACCTCAACACACTCATCTCCTCACCGGCCGGATGACCCAACCCCAACCAGATGAACTGGATAAATATCGTGAAAGTTCTGATCACATCTGACTCCTGACATTATGCTGCCTAACTCATAATCATACACTGTTCATTTCCTTGGCCAAAGGAGGACTGGCCCCCCTGACTGAGCCTGGGTTCTCCCAAGGTTTTTTTCTGCATTCTGTCACCTGATGGAGTTTTGGTTCCTTACCACTGTTGCCTTTTTCGCCTCTCTTCGCCTTTGTCGCCATTGGCTTTTGGCTTGCTTAGTTGGGGACATTTAACATTTAATTTTGAATTTAACAATACTATTACAACATTGTTTTCCTGTTATCTCTGTAAAGCTGCTTTGAAACAATTTGTATTGTAAATTAAGCAGCCTGACTGCATGAGGGTAAAGACTGTTGGCCAGCCTGCTGGTTTTGGCCCTAATGGACCTATATCTTCTCCCCGAAGGCAGTAGTTAGAAGAGGTGATGTGCTGGATGTAGATGGTCCTGGAGGATGTTCTTCACTTGGTTCATGCAGCGGGAGCGGTACAAGTCAAGTCAAGTCAAGTATATTTATATAGCACTTTTCACAATATAGATTGCATCAAAGCAGCTTCACAGTATCAATCAAAACAACATAACAATGTTCATTTCTTAGTGGAAAAACATCCAAGTTTGGTAGAGCTGATCAATGGTATTAATGATTAACACAAACACATAACACAAAATCAATGCATCTCTATTATTATGCGGGAATAAATTCTCAGAGTTTTGCGGGTGCGGGCAGGAGTGGACATACATATTGCGGGAGCGGGCGGGAGTGTAACACATACACGGGAGCAGGCGGTAATGGTCAGAAATTCGGCGGGCGTGATGAAGAAAACAGTCCCGCGTAGGGCTCTAGTTGGCACTTCAGCACTGCATTGTCATCGGGTCCAGGCGAAACTCCTCGTCAGATCTGGATACGGCCTGGATCCGGCAGGCTACGGGAAAACCTCAGGATATACAAAGACACTTCAATTAGCGTAGATGCCATTCTTCTTATGATGTAACGAGTACATCATGATTTAAGGGAAGTGTTCCCAGTTCCGGCTGACCAAATCTATGCAGCCTAACATTGAATTATATTATGTAAAACATGTATAACATGTAAAACTATGAATTAGGGGTGTGACGGTTGGTGTTATAGTTGAACACCGTCATTAGAACTCTAACCGCCAAAACTGTGTTATTAAAATATCTTGCAGAATGTGTACATGTGTTCTTTGTGACAGAATGTAGGTGTTTTTGGCAGCGCCACCCTTACATTAGGCTACATGAACACCGCCGCATCACCGCACCCACCAGAATAGGCCTTATTCAAACTAAGTTGTCCTATAACAGACGAACATCGTCTCTTCCTTTTTAAGTATGTGATGATCCCAAACTTTAGACATTCTCTGCCGTTTATGGACATCTTTAGTCTCCACCATCGTACCAACTAAATTCAAAATGTATCACTCTGTGTAGGGCCTCCTTCTCTGAGCTGGTGCAGGCAGCAAACCACACCAGTAACCCGTAGGTCAACACACTCTCCACTGCACAGTGGTAAAAATTGATCATGAGTCTCTGGGGAAATTTTGCCCCCCCCTCAGCTTCCTCAGGAAGAAGAGGCGCTGTTGGGCCTTCGCTGTGGCAGAGGAGATGGTTTTTCCCAACGACAGATCCTCACACCTAAAAACTTAAAACCAGAGACCCTCTCCACCACCTCATTCCCAATGAGGAGTGGAGAATGGTTTAATGACTCAAGTTTTGTGAAAAAAAACTGCGATTTGTGAAGCGGCGACACACGCCAGTGTCCTCACATGCGCATAAAACGAATGTAGTGGGTAGTGACAATCTGTGGTAGTGAACAGGTTGACTTTGTTATATGAAAAATTGTCTAGTGAGGCCACTGTTCATCCGAGCATTAAACAGACATTTCTGTGTGAGATGGCTTCCTCCCAATCGGGAGTTATACTACTGAGGCCACCGCTCTGTCAAGCTTCAGATAGAACTACAAAGTTAAGCGTTGGCCCTCATTGGGCCACCTGAACTGCATGCTTTTTGTATGTGGCCCTTCAGCCGGTATTAGTGGACACTGGTTCTGAGAGGCATTGGCCCAGAGAACAACAGGTCTATTTATAGGCTGAAGGTTTGGCGGCAAGTCAGGGTGTCTTCCACACGGAGCATGCCGCTTTGCCACGGCCACCTCGAAACTCAGTCGTGAAGTTAGTGTTGAAGTGGTCTTCATATAGAGGAAGCCATCCTGCTGCGTCTGCCATATGCCCCAGGAGCCTCTGAAAGTTTTTAGTGGAACCCTTTCTCACTTCTATACACACTATCCAGAGACACACTCTTTTTCAGAGATATGTAGGAAAGGGTGGTGATGGCGCAGTGGATAAGACACATGCCTTTGGTGTGAGAGACCCGGGTTCGAATCCACTGTGAGACTCCAATGTGTCCCTGAGCAAGACACTTAACCCCTAGTTGCTCCAGAGGCGTGCGACCTCTGACATGTATAGCAATTGTAAGTCGCTTTGGATAAAAGCGTCAGCTAAATGAATAAAAATGAATAAATGTAGGACAGAGTCCAGATAGTCCTAACTAGAAAAAAGCTCCTCAGCCTATGGACGAGTTTGCTCTTTCCCAGTTGACCTGAGGACCCAACTGGCTATTAGCACTAGAAGGGCAGGACCTCCACTGGCAGGACCTCCACTGGCAGGCAGGGGATGCGTGAGAAGGCGGATGACCGGGTCCTCGAATGCATCCAGGTGCCGGCTGGCGACCCAAGAGGGGGCTGAGGGGTGCAAGGCTTTTACAGGGTCGCACACCGCCAGTCTGGCCCTCTTGGAACCCAGGAACAGAGAAATTGCTCTTTCTTTTGAGTTGGGTACCATCTGAACAGTACCACCTGAAGAACTCATTCCCCAATTCCTGGGTGGCCTGTGTCAGGGCCTTACTCTTGCCACCTGGATTGTCAGCGTCTGACACAGGCTGGGCGGTCTGCCTGCGGCCGGATCCATGCTAAGGCCTGGGTGGAGGCTGCTGCGGAGTCCCAGCAGGAGCAAGAGCGGCAGCAGGGAAATGCCCTCGGCGATGAGCAGACGGAGGAACTGCCACCGGCGGTGGAGTGGCAGCAGCGGGCCACCTGCACTTGGGCAGCAGAGAACTGTTGGGCACAGCTCTCTACTGCGTCGCCGAACAATCCAACCTGGGAAATTGCGGAGTCCAGGAACCGAACCTTGTCCGCATCCTCCATATCGACCAGGCTGAGCCAACGATGGTGCTCCTGGACCACTAAAGTGGACATCGCCAGACCTATCACGCATGCCACAACGCTTATGCCCCGGAGGCTGAGGGCGGCTGCAGTGCAGAGCTTGCCTATGAGCGCACAGTCTGGGCTACCCTTATGCATGTCCATGAGTGCCCTGGCCTGATAAACCTGTAAAAACACCATGGCATGCAAAGAGGCGGCGGCTTACCCACAGGCTCTGTAAGCTCTGCCCGTCGGAACGGAAGAGAACCTACAGTCCTTAGGGGGAGACGAGGATCCTCCGTCCAAAAGGCAGCGGCTGCCGGACACAGGTGCACCTGTGTCGTGACAGACCGCTCCACTGTCAAGGATATTGAGGGGGGAGGAGCTACTCAGGCCGTTTCTGGCAGAGAAAGGTGCCGTCCATGACCTGGTAAGTCTTCCATGCACTTTCGGAAAGAAAAGCACTGGAGCGGCAAGTTGAGAACCAGTGTGGCCCGCTCTGAGATACCAATCATCCAACCGAGACTGTTCGGGACTCTGTGGAGTACTCCACTCGAGCCCGACAGCCTCGGCGGCCCGTTTCAACATAGCTGACATTTCTGGATCTGGCTCGGGCAACGTCCAGAAACGCACAGGGCGGAATGACGTCTTGAAAAAGACGCAAACACACCGGTGTTGCTCTTTCAGGAAATGAAAAACTCTCACCAGTGCCGGAGCACTCAGGGGAAATGATCGTAGCAACACTGACAGGGATGGTGCAGCCTGTACCCGTGAAGCACTCCCTCTCTTAACCCTCAACCTGCCGTCAGACAAACAAACACAAAACTGTGATGCTGTTAAAACAGCAGTTGAGAGCTCGGAAAGCTCGCGACCACCGCTGCACTTGTGCTGTAATCCATCAGCACCGGGAGAGACTTCCTGAAAAAGCACCGACACACTTGCTCGTTGTAATATAACAACACTCACCAGAGACATCGACATGAAGACCGATCGGCTCCGAAGCGAAAGACAAGTGGTGCGTGCATCCACTTCCCTATTTATACCCGCGCTGAGGAGCAGAGCGTGGATGCAAAGCTCGCACGCCAATGTGTGCATTGGCTCGTTTTAACAATACTCAAAGATGACAGGCTCCCTAAGTGTGATCCCGTACAGTCGACACGTCGACTCTGTCGAACGTGAGCGACTGAAAGGGAACTAAGGACAACAATTATGTCAACCCAAAATGGCCACCCCAACCACTGAATCAGCCAATAGTGTTACAGCCTACAAGGTTAAAGTCACAGGAGCATGACACCAATCATTTCATCTAATTATAATAAAGACATTTAATTAAGACAATAAAACTTTAATATTTAAATTACACAAATTAGTATTGATGCAATGGAATAGTATTTGGAGCATGAGGTGAACATGAGTTCCATCAATGGATCAAACAAGGGGAAGCCCAAAATCCTCATTAAAGTGTCTTGACTTTGCCACATGGTTTGCAAGTCAATGAACATATGCCCATATGGCAAAAAGTTATTTCCGGCATACAAAAATGTACATATTCACCCTTTATTCAAATATTATTCAAAATGTGTTAAAATACTTTTTTTTAAGTATATTGTTTACTTGTGCTTGATTATATAACACAATGAAACATGCTAAATTTCTGCAATTTCTGGCCAGGCTGCCATACAAAGAAATAATGAACACATTGGACAAGAGAGGACCAATGAAAGATAAATAACTGATTATGCTGCAGTAAATGTAAGCTTTTTTTCATGAGCATTTTTGTTTTTCTAAAACCTGCAGCTGTAGTTTGCCTTTTTTGCCAAATAATTGTCAAATCACTAAGTTTAGTGTTTTCTTCTTCCCTCATATTTTAAAATACTGAAAACATATGTAAATATTTAAGAAAACGGCTGGGGGGGGCGTTCCCACTGCGATTACACGCAGCGTCCGTCCCTTCGGGGAACTAGGGTTACATACGTAACCCGGGACGTTCCCCTTCAGGGACTACCGCTGCGTGTAATCGCAGTGGGAACGCAATACCCACATCCCCATACGACCAAATCCCCGTCGTGTGTCATTAGGAGGCACAAACCGACGAGAGAACCTGAGCCCCGGGAGTGGAGCTAAGGTCAAGGGAATAAAACCTGACGAAAGTGTGCGGTGAGGACCAGCCTGCCGCATCACAAACGTCCTGAAGAGAAGCTCCTGAAAGAAGAGCTGTAGAGGCAGCCATACTCCTAGTGGAATGAGCCCTTACAGCCAAAGGTGAAGGCTGATGGGCCGAACCATAAGCAAGCGAGATGGCCTCGACCAGATGCTCATCCTTTGTTTAGATGCAGGACACCCTTTCCTAGGTGACCCAAAGCAAACGAACAGTTGTTCCGATTTCCTCCACAGGGCAGCTCTGTGGACATAAGCATCTAAAGCCCTAACTGGGCACAGCAAATTAAGTTTCTCCTGGTCTGACGTCAAAAAGGGCGGAGGACAGAAAGCCTGCAGAACTATAGGTCTAACAACAGTAGTTGGTACCTTAGGAACGTAACCTGGTCTCGGACAGAGAAAGGCCTTAACCATACCAGGCGCAAATTCCAGGCACGAGGGAGCCACCGAAAGTGCTTGAATATCTCCTATTCTTTTTAGAGATGAGATAGCGAGAAGAAGGATAGTCTTTAGAGTAAGAAACTTTACCGAAACTTCCTCAATGGGCTCGAAAGGAGCTAGGGAGAGACCTTCTAAGACGATGGCCAGGTCCCAAGCTGGTACCCTTGTGCGAACTGCAGGCCTCAGCCTCAAGGTGCCACGAAGGAAGCGAGATATAAGTGGGTGTCTCCCGAGAGAACCTCCACTTGAAGGAGCGTGGTAAGCAGCTAAGGCCGCCACATACACCTTCAGTGTAGAGTGGGATAACCCTGTGGAGAGACGGTCCTGCAGGAAATCCAGCACTGTACCAACTGGGCAGTTAACTGGGTCCTGCTGGCGCTCTCCACACCAAGAGGTGAAAAGTTTCCACCTCGCGGCATATAACTTCCTCGTGGAAGGAGCTCTGGATTGGAGGATGGTCTCAACGACCTCAGTCGAGAGACCAGAATCTATGAGCTGGGCCCCCTCAGAGGCCAAGCCAACAGCCTCCATAGTTCTGGGCGGGGGTGAAGGATCGACCCATTCGCCTGAGAAAGTAGATCTCTCCTGATCGGTATCTCCAGGGGAGAGCCGTCGAGGAGAGACACTAGGTCCGCAAACCATACTCGGGCCGGCCAGAACGGGGCTATTAGCAGGAGACTGAGCCCGTCCCGGCGAACCCTCTCCAGAACTCCCGGGAGCAGAGCAATCGGGGGAAAAGCGTACAGGCGTGACCTCGGCCACGGATGTACCATCGCGTCCAACCCCAGTGGGGCTGGCTGGCTGAGAGAGAACCACAGTGGACAGTGTGATGTCTCTCGGGACGCAAAAAGGTCTACCTCGGCACGACCGAAATGTTCCCATAGGAGCTCCACCACCTCGGGGTGAAGACTCCACTCCCCGGGCCTCGGCCCCTGCCTCGACAGGATGTCTGCTCCCTGATTCAAATACCCCGGGAGATAAATAGCTCTGAGAGAGAGAATTTTCCCCTGGGACCATAGAAGGATCTGACGTGCCAGTTTGTAAAGCGGGCGAGAACGCAGACCCCCCTGATGGTTGATATAAGAGACCACCGATGTGTTGTCTGTCCGGACAAGAACATGGTGGCCCCTTAGGTCTGGGAGGAAATGTTTCAGGGCCTGAAACACTGCCAGCATCTCTAGACAATTTATGTGCCATAGGCGGTGATGGTCCCCCCACAGACCCTGAGCTGGGCGACCACTCATGATCGCCCCCCAACCCGTGAGAGAGGCATCTGTCGTTAGCATAACACGACGACAAAGAGCCCCCAACACCGGACCTTGGGACAGAAACCAAGGATCTTTCCACATGATCAGGGCGCGATGACACCGTCGCGAACTCACGATCCTGCGAAACGGATTTCCCCTCGGGGGGAACCCCTTGGTTCTGAGCCACCACTGTAACGGTCTCATGTGCAAGAGGCCAAAAGGTATCACGTTGGACGCAGCTGCCATGAGACCTAACAGCCTCTGGAACTGTTTTACAGTGAGTGACTGGCCTAGCTTGACCTGTTTTACTGCGGCGAGAATCGAAGCAATACGAGCAGGTGACAATTGCGCCTGCATCGTCGTCGAATCCCACACTACACCGAGAAAAGTGGTTCTCTGTAATGGAGAAAGAACACTCTTCTTGGCGTTGAGCCTCAACCCCAAACTCTTGATGTGAGCAAGAACGACATCTCGATGCCGAACCGCCTGTTGTTCCGATTGAGCTAGAATTAACCAATCGTCTATATAGTTCAGGATACGGATGCCCTGCAGCCTCAGCGGGGCTATGGCTGCATCCATACACTTCGTGAACGTGCGGGGTGATAGTGCTAGGCCGAACGGAAGAACCCGATATTGGTATGCTTCGTCCCCGAAAGCGAACCTCAGGAACTTCCTGTGTTGAGGGAGGATAGATACATGGAAGTAAGCGTCC
The DNA here is from genome assembly GCA_031834385.1 of Semotilus atromaculatus. Classification (NCBI taxonomy): domain Eukaryota; kingdom Metazoa; phylum Chordata; class Actinopteri; order Cypriniformes; family Leuciscidae; genus Semotilus; species Semotilus atromaculatus. The sequence continues at coordinate 540,118 of JAULUF010000043.1, read as the reverse complement.
TTTAGATCTATTGTGACAAACCAGTCCTCGGATCTGATTTGTGACACAATCTGTTTGAGAGTGAGCATCTTGAACTTGAGCTTCCCTACAGTGCGATTTAAAAGACGCAGATCTAAAATGGGACGCAACCCTCCATCTTTTTTCGGAACGATGAAGTACCGGCTGTAGTATCCTAACTCCCTGCTGGGTGGAGGAACTCGTTCTATAGCTCCCTTTAGTAGCAGAGTTTTTACCTCCTGTTCTAATACCAGAGCCTGCTCGGGGCCCACCAGTGTAGGCAGAACCCCTCTGAAACGAGGTGGACGCGTTCTGAACTGAATAGCGTACCCGTTCTTTATAGTATTCAGGACCCACTGAGAAACATTGGGAAGCATTTCCCATTCCGCCAGGAACTCTACTAAGGGAACCAGCCTCTCGAGGCTGGCCTCTGGATGAACATCCCGAGTGACAGACACAGCGCCCTGTAACATACTGGCAGGAAACAACTGGTCTGAGCACTCCACAACCCTCCTCGGAGGGGGCGAGCGTCCCTCGGGAAAGCACTCGCCGAGTCTCTCTACGCCCTGTATAGGCAGGGTTAGTAGAACAGACCCCTGAGGGCATCGAGAAAAACAGGGCACCATGTTTTTGTGTGGTGAACTCAAGTCTTTCCCGATGGGGACCACCCTCAGAGTCCTGACGTTCAGCACGTCAGGATTTTTTCGACGCGGCCTTTCTGGCCACAATGACTGTCCTCAGATCAGTCCTGCCCCGAGAAGGCCGCGCCGGAGAGCGCCCCGCCTCGTCCCTCCAATTTCTCTGCGGGGGGGCACGAGACGCGACACTCTGCTTCTGCTGCGCTCTGCTAGAGAATGAACTCGGCGGCTGGGACTGCCCTTTTCGTTCAGCAGCCCCAGCGACACGTACTTTTAGGGGAATAAATTTATGAAAAGCAGCCGCCTGTTTTTTCTCTTCCTGGAACCTCTCGGTGACAGAAAGAAGAGCGTCACCGAAGAGACCCGCAGGCGAAACTGGAGCATTTAAAAGAAGAGATTTATCTTTTTCCTTCATGGAAGTTTGACTCAGCCATAAATGCCTTTCTGTGGCCACCATGGCTGCCATAGACCGACCAATAGATTTAGCTGTCTCCCTGGTGGCCCGAAGAGAGAGATCAGCGGTCTGCCTCAGCTCATTGATCATATCAGCAGAAATTTCCCCCCCTTCACAAGCATCTTTAAGCAGGTCGGCTTGATAAGCCTGCAAAATGGCCATAGTATGCATACATGCAGCCGCCTGACCAGCCGCCGAGTAAGCCTTCCCTACGAGCGCAGATGTATTTTTTAAAGGTCTGGATGGAAGAGTCGGTGCTTTAAGTGAGGACGACGAAGCAGGAGAGAGATAGCTAGCGAGCGTCTCTTCCGCCTTCGGCATCGTCACATAACCCTCAGATTTAGCACTAACAATGTTACCATAGGCATTAGACTGGTTAGTGTAAATTCTGCTAGAAACAGGTCTAACCCAGGTTTTTGAAACCTCAGCATGGAGATCAGGGAAAAACGGTAGGCACCGATGAGCGGGCTGAGGTCGAGCAGACAGAAATCTATCGTCTAGTTTGCTTTTACTTCTAGACTCCTGCCTATCAGCTGGCCACTCAATGCTGAGCTTTTCAACAGCCCGAGATAAAACATTCATCAGCCCTTCCTCATTAGCAGTATAATGTGACAAACTTGTATCTTCTGATGCAACACTATCGATATCCAGCTCCTCGGAACTGGATAATCTCAATTCAACATCATCATGTGCCTCCACCCGGGCAGAAGTAACCGCCGCAGCGCGTGCTTCCAGAGCCGGGCGAGAGGCACTGGATCCCGCCGGAGATGGCTGAGATAGGGCGGGGCCCGTCTCAACGTCGCCGGTGAGATCCATCTGCGAACCCCAAGACAAGCGCCGCCGCCCTGCCTCAACAGAAGCGGGACCCGAGCCTTGGGGAGCTCGCAGCATACCGCTCTCCTCGAAGAGCGATCGCCGCGAGCGCAGAGTTCTAATAGGAAAACGCTTGCAATGCACACAATCGACCCCCTCGAGAGCCGACTGGGCATGCTGCATTCCTAAACAAGCAACACATAACTCGTGTGAATCCCCACCCGTGATGTATCTAGTACAGGGGGGAGCACACTTTCTATACTGCTCGCTCATATTGGTTTTTTTATATATAAATATATATATATATATATAGTGATAAACTCCTGACTAAAACAGACAAACACAATTGAAAGATTCCAGACACACACAGAGCGCTGCTGAAGTGACAGAAGCTGGCGGCTTGTGTATTCAGGGGTTATTTATAGCTTCCTGGTCGATGACGTCACTCGCCGTACGCTCATTCTCTCCATTGACTGATTTCAATCATTATTCAGACGCGCTACGCTGGGGGGGCGTTCCCACTGCGATTACACGCAGCGGTAGTCCCTGAAGGGGAACTTGTAGGGTTATTTAAAAAAAAACTTTTGGGCACTACTGTATTTTTGGTATGATCAGTGTCACAATAGTGCTATTTAAGAATATTTATTACTTTCATTTCTGCAGTTAGAGCATTGATTTACAGAGTGGGAGAAGATATACAATTTCTTACTATGTCTGTTACAAAAATAATATCTTGACGTTCAAACTTTTATTAACCTGTAATCATTTAACTTTCCAACATTATATTTCCATTGGAAAGTGTGTGTTCACCACCTCTATGCTGCCATCTTGTTACACTTAACTAGGTTAGGATACCTCTCCAGCACTCTTAAAGAATTTAGGATCTGAGACATAGTCTTAACACTTAGGAACCTTTATGAATCACACTTATTCTTAAGTCTAGGAACAAGAGTAAAATTATGTCATTTTTAGAATTAGACACACTTAAAACTAAATTTACTTAGTACAGAGTGGCTTTATACATACGGCCCCTGACCATCAAACATTTAATATTTGTGTGTGAGCCCTCTCTGGGTTGCCTGTTTTTCCCTCTGAATAAAATAATTCAAGTGATAAGTTTGAATCCTGTTGGCCACTTACTGAGGCCTCAATTCCCTTGGGTTTAGTAGAACATATAAAATCTGATCAAATCAAGATAATAGGCCTCAACCTTGATACATTCAGGGTAATGCTGATAGCACTCCACTTGTTTGTGTCATTATTTAGAGTACTTTTCTACCATTTGCTCACATGTTATCACCCTTCATCCCCCAGGCTTATGTAGAGACAGATTAGCCAGCAAACACTTTTACGTTGTGGCAACGTCTGTGGCACGTTGCATTTCTGCTATGGCAACGTCGCTGTCTACGTGCTCGCAACATTGTAACAACGCAGAATTGTAAGACGCGGCAGGGCTGTAGCAACATGTACAAGTATATGTTATTTTTTCTAATGTGATATATTCTATTAGAAGATTAGTCCAGTGATTGATACGTTTACAGTTTTTGGACTAAATAATTGACTTTAATCAGTGTATTGATTTGTGACGAGCAAGACAAGGACGAGGGCCACAAGAGAGCGGCACGAGGCCTGTGTGATTACTGATGAGCGCCACCTGTGCGACGCACCGGTCTTGTCTCTCTCACGGAGGAGCGGAAGCATAAAAAAAGGGGCAACGACAGTGGAGATCGAGAGAGGCCAGGTTCGGTCTGGACTTGATCCATTGTGAAGCAAGTATGCCTGAACCAAAGCTGTTCAGACCAATTAAATTGTCAGGGCGGGCTTTATACGATGATAGACAGATGATCAACAGTAACGTAATCTTCCACGTCACCAAAGAGCGCTTAAGTTGAACTCGTTTACAACAAAGACTGGCTGCCGCTGGAGAATTTAGATGTGTAGATTCAGCCATTGCTTCTGTTATTGAAGATGGAGACAACACATTCATTTTACATTTACATTTAGTCATTTAGCAGACACTTTTATCCAAAGCAACTTACAACTGAGGACTAAAGCAAGTAAGTCATCGGGAAGAGGCAAAAACAACACAAGAAGTGTTCAAAATACAAAGTTCAGGCATTGCTCAGAGTAGCAAAAATCAGACAAGGGAGGATTTAAGGAGAAGGAATAAAAAAAAAATGTTTTTTATGTTAAGTACTCATGGAAGAGATGAGTTTTCAGCTGACTTTTAAATGCTGTCAGGGATTCTGCATTCCGGATGAGGGTGGGAAGATCATTCCACCAGCATGGAACCGTGAACGAGAATGTTCTGGAGAGTGATTTTGTGCCTCGCTGTGAGGGTACCATGAGCTGTCGCTCATTGACCGATCTAAGGTTTCTGGTAGGGACCGCAGGGACAGCAAAACACTGCAGTACCGGTTTTAAAAGACGAACAGGGAGCTGCGAACCGCAATCAAGGCATTTGTCGATGGGAAAGATGTTTTTGCCATCCTTCCTACGTGATTTGGCAAAAGTTTAATTTATCAGCTGGCCCCGATGGTCGCTTTGATTGGTTGTAGGTCTATCCAATTGAGTGCAGAGGCATTTTCTTTCCTGGTTCAGTTAAAATATGACAATATCAGGCTAGGTCCAAGCAGGAATCTGTCCTTGAACCGCCGGATGGGGCTTATGCCAAAGGATATTTTGTATGCACCATCTACATATTAACTTTTATTCACTCAGAGTCTTTATGGTAGAGATGATCTTACTTCAGTTCCTCCAGTTTACATTGACGATTCTCCAGTCGATTCTCCAGTCCAGCAGAAAGCTGCTTCACTCCAGAGTCTCCAAGTTTATTCTTAGACAGATCCAGTTTTTTCAGGTCTGAGAGGGCTGATGTTAGAGCTGAAGCCAGAGCCTCACAACCTCCATCTGCGACATCACACTTCATCAACCTGTAGAGAACAATTACACGCTCTTCACTCTCTCAGATCAGACACACAGATCAGATAAACAGAGACTTGAACAAAAAAGCACAAATCATCATGTTTGATGCAAGTGATAAAAACTGATATAACAAATCACATTAAATATGATGGATGGATGGATGTGATGGCCATTAAGGATGAATTCTTGTTCTTGATGCATCAAAGTCTTGACTGTGCTGTGATTGATTTAATGTAAAGAGTAGTAGTGGGAAGTTCGGATCATTTTACTGACATTTTACTGAGATCTTTGAATCTCGTTCAGCAAAATGAACGAATCTTTTTTTGAGTCATTTTGTTCATTTCACCAGAATATAATTAAAATGTCATTTTAAACCCTTGATCATCAGGGATCACTGGTTATCCCGGATTATTGTTGTTCAAAATGCATTACTCCTCAAAACATCACACTCTTACTTGATCTGGACAAACTCAGCATCAAAAGAAAGGTTTAAGACTTTAATATTTGACCACTGTTTATGATTAAACCAGTTTGCAGTGACATTAATTTCTTAATTCATGCCAGGAGTGCAAAATAAATAATCTGTAACGTTCGTTATTTTGAATAGAAATCATCACTCATAAAACTCATCACTCAATCATCACCGGTTTATTTGTGTTCAAATACATACAATATACAGCATCCGCCAGGGCTATTAGTCCAATGGTGCGCATATTTGGAGAAATAATGATTAATTATCACGTGCTAGTAAAATATTACATCATACAGAATAATATTTCTATTCATTTTCCACTGAATTATGCGATCTGAAGAGCTCAAACAGCGAACGAAGCGAGATGTGTATCTCCTCTTCCTGATTTACATCAGATTTGACCTCAGAGCGCTTTCATTTGCTGTACAGCTGTCAATCATCTCACGTGGTTCATCGATGACCTCTTCTGCATGGCGCGTCATGTGTACACTTCCTCATTCTGGACATCCGTGATAACAAAGCAAAAGTGACATCTCTTCACCCGAAACAATAAGCTAATAAATGCACGATTGAAGTATTATGTGTTTTTTGTGTGATTTTCGTGCGATTTGGGGTTTTCATATGAATAAAGAATGTTTACAGAATGCATATGCTAGGTAAGGCTAGCCCATAGCTTAATCTAAAATGCTAAATATAACATATTTCAAAATCTTTTCATGACTTGAAACCATTTTAATCCACGACCGGAATATGATCGATGTTGTTTTAAAGTGAACTTTGAATAAAAGTGTAATATTAATTAATTAAATTGTGTCATGTAGCTTGAGGCTACTTGTTGTGCTAATGCACCTGCTGCAGAAGCTATTCCATTTCATACAATCATTTTTTAAAAATAATTCGCATTTAAAGTTCCAAGAATAGAATTTTATTGTTTGTTTTCTAACAAGACTTAATATAATAGGTGGATTATTCATGTAGGGTGGGATCAGAGAGGTTTAGATGGCCAAGCCATAATGCCAGAATACAGGCTATAATGGCTGAATTCAAACAAAAGAATAAGGATAAAAGAATAATGAAGATTAAGTCTCATACCGGCAGAGGTGTGAAAGGTTGCTCGATTTAAATGAAAAGAACACGAATGGGCCAGTTCTCCTCGCCAGACATTAGTCAGAGACTGTAAATGGGTGTTTACAGGGCAATAAAATATTCGATAAGAAGCTTATTAGCCTTCTCTAATACTTCTCCAAAGTCTCCCCTGACATGGTCTCACATTCGGCTTCATAAAATGCATAATTTTAGAAATATCATCCTCAAATTTGAAATGAAGCATGAGCACAATTGTGGCTATACTTTAGTTGTGATTATAAGTTGCTATCCTAAATTCACATAATATTTTTATACATTTAATAAATATGTTCTTAATATTTGTTGTTTTTGTTTTTATGTTTGAGCTTATATATCTCAATATTAATAACAGTCTGGTTAATTTTGAGTCTTGAAATGTAAACTCTCAAGGGTTGGCTTTCTAAATATATGTTGGTTATGTGTCTATTCAGAATGACTTATGAGCAGCAACCTTTTTATTTTGGGTATGTCATGTATGCATCACTTGCCAAAATTGGGGCCGACTAGTAAGGGTTAAAGAGCCCAACACATCTAGTACTTACGAAAATGTTGATTACATTTGAAAAATTAAAAATAAACTATAGGGTAATGCAGCCAAAGCCAAATTATAAGAAACCAAAATGTTTATTTAATTGATTAGTTGGGTCTTAAGTTCAGGCTATTGCAGTGTGTTAGTTCACCTCATCTCCTGATCCGAGACGTTCTTTCTTTTGCAACTTCAAATTTATTATGTCTGTTCACCGCCTCTCGTGTCTTCGGGTTCGAACTTTGAGACGTTACGTTAGTTCAGTCGACTCATCAGTGTCTGATCTGAGCCGTGTGACAGCCCCATATATGCATTTGAATGCACTGCAGTACCGGTCCGGAAAGAGAAATGATTAGTTCATCTCTCGAGTCTTCGGGTTAGAGTCCTTAGTTCTTTTGTCACGTGACCGCTGGTATCTCGCTACAAATACAACATTAGATTTGTCGTATTGACTCCGTCTGAATGCATATTGTATTTTATTTAGGAATCAACATAAAATTATCAAAATATATGTTCAATAAACATGATCACGTCCGTCTTTTTTATTAATAAATATTTCTTGTGCATCTGTGGTGAGTTTTTATTATTATTTTTTTATTAAAATTATTATTTTATTTGTAGCGAGATACCAGCGGTCACGTGACAAAAGTGACGTGACTCAGACCCAAAAGATGAACTAATCATTTCTGTTTTTGCATTTAGCCTATGGGTTTGTGACTTGAACCATGAACGACTCAAACCCGAACCAGAAGACTCGAGAGATAAACTAATAATTTCTCTCTCCGGTACTGACAGCATCTCTATGGGACTGACTGGAAGAACGAAAGACTCGGAGCCAGCTGAACCTGAACCACACTCGAGCGATGAACTAATATTGTTTAATGTACAGAACCTATGGGATGTTGCAAGCATGCGCGGTCAACACAAAATGAATGAATCACTCTCTGAGACAACTCAGTAGTCATATTAAAGATTTGTTCATGAACGACACATCACTAGTAAAGAGTGTTTTACTGAGGAGCAGCTCATGTGTTCAATCATTTACAGTTCAATGACTTGAAATGACTCAACTCAAGAAAGAGAGATTGAACACAAATACAGAAAAATATAATTTATTCTACTTAATTTAAACAGGTGTGATATTAAAAATAATAAATGGTAATCATGTTAACTCCCAATTGTTTTAATACACCTAATAATATTTTGAATCCCCTTTTTAATTTTTATGTTAATTTATGAATAAATAAAATGATAAATTCACAGTGACTCACTTTCATGTTAGAGTCATGCATGATCTCACCTCAGTTCCTCCAGTTTACAGTGAGAATTTTCCAGTCCAGCATAGAATAGCTTCACTCCTGAGTCTCCTAGATGATTGAATGTCAGATCCAGTTTTCTCAGGTGTGAGGGATTTGATTTTAGAGCTGAACCCAGAGCAGCACAACCTTCATCTGTGACACCACACTTACTCAACCTATAGAGACCAATGACAAACTCTTCACTCTCTCAGATCAACAGAGACTATTGAATATGTCAGTGTGTTGTACTGTTATTCTAAAAGAGTATGTCTCTATGTGACTCATACATTTGAAAGATCATGTAAAAACTGATATAGAAAAATAGAAGAGGTTAACATGATGAACATTAAAGAGTCACGAAAGCCCCCTCATAATCTCAAGTCTACCTCACAGTCATTCTGAAAAATCATCTTAAATATGTGTGGACGGCTGTGAGAAGAAGGGAGGGAGGGAGGGGCAGAGCAAGGCAGGGGAGAAAGAGGGGGACGAGCAACTGTCATCTGTCTCCGGACCATGCCGACTCTCACTAAATATCAAGGCATCGCAATCTCATGTTTTATAGCAGAAACCAACAAGCAGCATCCTATCGAATCACCGCACATTATTCAGATCAGGTGACAAGGCTGTTAGTCACTTCGAAAAGACGCGCTAGCTGAGAGGAGTTTCGTCAAAGCTGATTAAAAGTGATCGAGAATGGATAATTTCAACGAACTTGATGAACCTGAGACAGGTCTCAACATAAAAAAAATCCCCACTGGCCCCCGGGGCCAGTAGATCAGAGTTTTGCTGGCCCTTCTATATTTTTACAGGCCCTGAAAGAAATATAAGGATAAGGACTTTTCCATTAAACTGTATTTATTTTATACATTAGGATTAATCAATACAGCAAAAGGAGTACAGTAATTAAGAGAGAGCCCCTGGAGACATGCAAAAATAACCAAATTGTCATTGTAACTATGAATGGTTATTGCAGTATATATAATTTTTCCTGCAATGAAAATAGGCTCGCCAACACGGAAAGAATGTGGTTTTCACAGTGATCCATTTTACTAAGAGAGTCCACTTTTCCTCCTTTTAAGTCTCGCACAGTCGGATAATAGGTAATAATAATAGCAATAATAATAATTATAACAGAAGATAATATATCTAGTATATTATTAATTATAGACTATATAATAATATACAGTACATCATATATGCTCTTTCCGAGTATATAGTGAAGTTTCTCTGAGTCATTTAGAATGAAAAATTCAGTGCTGCAAATTGTGGAAAAAATATTCCCCTTGTACTGGTAGCCTACTTGGGACAAATACATCTGTCTATCTGATTCAAATCACAGTGTTACGGAACTGCTCAGAGACAAGACGTTGAGATTCAAATGCAGCTTTATTAGGGATAATCCAGACACGTAATCCAATTTACCAATGTCGCTCGCGCACAGACACACTCTGTCTCTTTCACGCACTTTGACATTTTAACACGTTATAAATCACCTGAAGTAACATTGACATTCTTCGCGCCACTGTGTATGACATTTGCTGTTTGTTTTGCTGATGGCCAGTCACTGCAAGGGCTGTGCTAGCCCGACATACTCTTTTACTGGCCCCGGGCCATCGCTTATGTCTAAGCCCTGCCGAGATATCTTCTTCGGGGCATACAAGGAAACTAAAAGCTGAAACTTTTTCACAGAACCTTGCTAAAGCAGCACATTAGTGGTGAGGGAAAATCTACCTGTATTGCATTTAATCACAACATCAAAGTTGTAGAAGCAAAATGTCAGTTGAGGAGATTAACATTACAAAGATTGTAACGTGAGTGTTTTATTATGTATCATAGCAATTACTTGGCTTTTTTTTATACTCTGAAACATGAAATGTGGAGTTATCTGCCTTTGCAACAAAACAAAAAAAGATTGGAGTTAACTGCTTTTGCAAAAAAAAATGTAATCATTTAATATATAAAAATATATATTTCATTTAACTTTAATTTTGTTATTATTACTTGATCAAAACAAACCAGCTGCAGTTTGATTGATAATAATTCAAATGCACAATTTGAAGAATGGAGATATCTTTTTTTTGCAAACAAACTCTTCTGTTGTAAATGTCCCAATTGGGAGAGGGTGTGCAATTTTCAAAGAGTTTAATTAAACGTTCAAGTAATATATTTTGGTTGCATTTGTGAGTTAATAAACATAACTGGTTGAGTAAACTTGGAACATGATATCTAAATATCTATAAATCGATCGATATAGCCCTGAATCGAATCAAATCGTAATTGTATCAAATAATTTTTTGAGGTATTGGCAAATATCGTATCGCAGGCTAAGAGAACTGATATAGTATTGTAATGAATTGTCAGATTTACACCCCTAGTAAACACCTCATTTCTTAACCCTTTAGGCGCCAGAGGTTTTTTCCTAAAACGTTCGTTTTTGACATCTTAATTTAAAAAGGCTATATCTTAAAAGTGATAAAAGATAGAGACTTTCTGTAAATTAGAGAAATATTAAGGATGACCCAAAGTTTATGTAGGGATTAAATTTTCCCATCTAATTTGCATATTATGACATCATATGGTGGCGGCCATCTTGGATTATAGAATTTTCATGAAAAGTCACATGTTTAAATGCTAAAATGCAGCACTTCTTTCCCCCCAAAGTGTCCCTCACCTTCTGTATGCTATATTGCACAATACTGAATGCTCAGGTAAATAGTAAGTAGTAAACAAACTGTGTAAATCATTACTAATAAATGGTAAAAACAAACCGAATGCATGTAGTGGTTGGGCTTTTGCTGTAGATATTTTCCATTTACTACATACAGTAGGCACTCTGATTCCATGTATGGGGCACATATATATTATTCATATGACACACAAACACAAGTAGACAAGACCTGTTTAGTTCAAAAGCTCACTCGCCACGGCAAGGCACAGATCATGAGTGAGATGACGAGACAAGACGAGAGACAATGTTAGTTTTTTTTTTTTTTGTGTGTGTTTTTTTTTTTTTTAGCTGACAAAGACGCACACATCACAAGGACATGAACACACAAAAAAAGAACACATATTGTACACTACTAAATGGTCAGGGAAATAGATAGTAAATCAGCAGTGTAAATCATTACTAATAAATGGCAGACAAAAAAAAAACAAAAAAATGTAGCAGGCCTTTTGCTGTAGAGATAATGACTCCCTATCCATCCAGGTGACATTTCTTGTAGTGTTTCATGGTGTGGTACCTCTCATTGCAAGGCACAACACAAAGACCCACCCCACACTGCCTGCACATGTATTTTGTCTGACGGCGGCCTTTAGGGCGGGTTCGATCAGAACAAACCACACAATCTGGGTAACCATCAGCCTGGCAGATAAAGTGGCGCTCAGTGAGTCTCTGTGGCAAGTCTCCCAGTGAGGACGACTTTCGGCCTTTGTTGCTCTCTTTCCTGGAAAAGCCTTCCAGTAAAGCAGTGATGACATCCTGCACGAAGACTTTCAGGGGCTTGTGAGGAGCAGCAGTGCAGCGGCAGTAAATTATGTGGGCATTCACCATGCTTACACTGAGAATGGCATTGAAAATTCTGTTGTACCATTTCCTTGACCTATGGGGAAAGAGGTAGGTCTTCATTCTCTGGTCTGCTGTGTCGACACCCCCCATGAATGAATTGTAGTCATCAACACAAACAGGCCTATTTATCTCCCTATAGCCACTATCAGTGTGTTTGGACCTGATGCGCTTTCTGACACATGTGTTTGAATGCAGTGTAGAGAGCATTGTGAGGCGCTTTGTATCATGCCACGCACAAGCTAGCATTTTCCCCTTCCTCATGAAGACTGGGTCATCTCCCTTGCTCAATGGTAACTGTTCACGGGTGAGGCCCTTTGGCATCCTCTTCCTCTTACTGCTGACAGTCCCACACAAACCCAAATCATTGCTTGCCAGCTCATCTGCTATGGCTGGCGAGGTGTAGTAGCTGTCTATGTACACCTCATGCCCTTTCCCTGTGTACGGGGCCATCAGCTCACGGACAACAAGGTGTGTAGGTGACCGAAATCACCTGCATTAGGCCTGCTTTGTCCAGTGTACATGGACCACTGCAGCACATAGCCTGACTTGGCTTCACTAAGAACAAATACTTTGTAGCCATATTTGTCTGGTTTGTTTGGATTGTACATTTTTAGGGTTGATTTCCCTTTGAATGCAATGGTCATTTCATCCAATGACAGCTGCTTAGATGGACCATACATTTGTGAAAACCGGGGGATGACCAAATTGATGATTGGGCGGATTTTGAATAGCCTGTCATACCCAGGCTGACCCCTGTCAACATACTCCTCATTATTGGTGAAGTGAAGGAAAGACAAAATAATCTCAAATCTATTCCTGGACATCACCTTGCCAAATCCAGGTGTTGCTGTTGGCCAATATTCGGCCCAATAATCCTCTAACTCTGACTTCTCTACCAGACCCATACTCAAATGCAGAGAAATGAAGGCTTTCATTTCACTGACAGTTACATCAGACCATTGATGAAATCTGGAGTGTGGATGGAGTTGATGGGAGGCTAAAAACTGATGGGCGTAGCGATTTGTCTCATTTACAATTAAATTCCAGAAATCATCAGAGAGAAAGAGTGATAAAAAATCTAGGGGCGAATTGGCATTGGAGAGTTCTCTTTCCCCCAGATATCCAATTGGCTGATCAAAGGGCATGATCCAACTTTGGTACTCATCCTCATTGCCCAAGTACTCAAAGCCAGCATTCCCATCAGCTTGCGATAGACTATGCATAATAGCCCTCTCTGCCCCGTGTCACACCGCCTCTGCTCCTGCTACGAGCAGCGCGGCCAGATCTGCCTCGCGCGCGCGCCGAGTGCGCACAGCTCGGACTACTGTCACTGTCATTGCGACTCCCCACCCTGCTTCCCCGTTGCCCCCTAACTGTCCTATGAATACCTCGACCTCGTCTAACATACCCAGTGGCATTAGACAAAGTCTCCACCACAATACTGTCACCGCGATCGCGGAGAGGCACACTGTCAGAAGACAAAGCTACACGGCTAGCGCGGTAAAAATCTCCCGCCTCGTTCCCCACAACACTAACACGCCTGCTAACTTCGCGGTGAACACTCCGACCCCGGGAAACATTGTTCTCACCACTAACATTGGGCAAAGGACTAGTGTTGGGTCCGAGTCCACCTTTGTCGAGTCCGAGTCAAGTCCAAGTCCTTAACAATCGAGTCCGAGTCCAAGTCCGAGTCCAAAGAGGGCCGAGTCGGACTTGAGTCCGAGTCCTTAACATCCGAGTCCGAGTCGAGTCCGGCCGAGTCCACAAAGATTTAAATGATTTGAAATTGACCTGGTTTGAATGATTTGAAAAGATGGATCTCGCAAGCATAGCCACTGCTAGTAAGGAGTCAAATACGAAGAAGATGCTGGAAAAGCAAAGAATGTGCAGGAGCTGGAGGATTTTTCCTCATGAACAACCATTACAAAAAAACAAAAACAAAAACAAAAAACAGTTGTGGATCATTCAGGTAATGACACACAATATTAAAATCAAGTAATTTGTCTTGTATTTTGTGTTTGTATTTTGTCTTGTGGACTAGGCTATTAAACATCTGTTATATGAAAAAAGCTTTTTCAGTGCAGTACTAAATAGAAAAAAAATGTATGATCATTTCTTATAAATAAATAAAAATTGCATTTTGGAGATTCTGAAAGGTGTATGTAAATTAAAGTGTAAATGTAACAAAAATCATAAAACTATTAGACGCCAAAATGTTGCTATGGTTACTATGTCAATCATCGCAATTTCATGACTCACATGACTAAAATTTTACGGATTCACTCCCACATTTAAATGCATTTATCACTCTTTATAATTTACTGTGTGAACGTAACCACTGGTCCTCTAGAAGCACGGAAAACAAAACTATTTAGATTGTCAATAGCGCTCCCTTTAAGCCATCACTCACTTACCGCGTTCTACACTCTCCCTAAAACTCTCGTCGTCATAAACACTGAAGTTGTCCGCACTGCACAGTGAATCTCTCATTTATATCGCGTCTAGACTTTGTTGATTATGAGGGGATTTGCGAAAGGATAAAGCTTGTGCTGATTCTGAACATACATTTTGAGTGAATTCTCCGCATGTTGACTAAAACGCCTCTGATTTGCCACTGTGTTCATGCGCTTAATATACATATCTGTGATTGGCTGCAATGCTCAACGCGGAAACAACACAAGTAGTTTCGTTTAGTTTTTGAATAATATTGTGTCCTCCAGTGCCCGGACTCGACTGGACTCGGACATTTTTCCGAGTCTAAAATGTCCGAGTCCGTGCCAAGTCCGAGTACAAATTCATCCAAGTGCGTGACAAGTCCGAGTTCGTTCAAAATTGGACTCGAGTCCGAGTTCGAGTACCCCAACTCTACAAAGGACCATCTAAATTGGGCAAAGGATTCTCCGTTTGTGCTTGGTGTAGGGCTATACATTCACTTTCAGAATCACCTTCATCTTCTGAAGGCAGATATTCCCCTTCAGAATCAGGGTCCGCGAATAGAAGACCCAACACTTCATTGCGGGTAAGCTTTATTGATGCCATTATATACTAATACTAATAATAATAATAATAGTAATAATAATCTAATGCAAATACTCGCTGACGTTGACGATATTGCTCTGATAAAATGGGTCACTCGCACACTAGCTCCGCTTTTGCTCGCACTGATTCAATGCGCTCTAGCTCGAAGATTTTATATAGAAGCATGACGTTTTTTTGAGTCGGGGATGAAGTATGACAAGTCTACCATCTAGTGGAGGGGAGGACGAACGAAATTTGACACCCTATTTGACAAAATCGGCCGTTTTATACAGTGCCGCATCTTGTCGAGTAAACTCGACTGTGGCGCCCAGAGGGTTAAAACCATGTTTCAAAATAACATAAAAAAACAGATTTTCAATAAACTAAATATTCTGGAATGAACAAGGAATGCACAAAAGCTAAATACAACAATCATGTGTGATCTCAATATATTGGTGCACATTCAGAGGAATAACTTCTTTTGTTTGAGCTACTAAAACTTACTCTCTACATCAACTCATTCTCTAAGGTTTGAAGGCTAGGAGACATTTTCTCTTCTTCCATGCCAAGCAACACTTTTTGCACAATTTCAAAGGTTTTCGCTGGTCCTTTTGTCAGGGTTCTGTAACTTCTGTCTAGTCTATTTCTTTGTTTTGTGAATGTGCCTTGCCACTCCTGTTTTGTCTTGTGCTTTGTTGCATGCAGCTTGTGTTTTTCACTGGCTTATGAACACGTTCTCATTCGCTGCATGTTCATGTCTGATTTTATGTTAGCACATGGCTTGTGATTTATTTTACTGGCCATGTGCTTGTGTTTTTGTCATGTTTGGTGTGAGCACATGGCTTGTCATGTGTTTTTCCTTTAACCATGTGCTCTCCTGTCATTGTCTAGCCCCTCCCATCTTGTTACCTGATTATTGATTCATTTGCCCCACCTGTCCACCCTCTTTACCTCCTTTGTTGGATCTCCCTATTTATTCTCCCTGTGTTTGCAATCCTGTGCTTATTCGTTGTTGTACCCCTTGTGTCCTGCTTAGATCCTGTTGCCAAGTTCAGTCCAAGTCAAGTCTTTTGTTTCCCCTGTGGGGTAGTTTTGATTTTATTCTATTTTATTTTTTATTATTTATAAAAGCCCATTGTTCTGAACTTGAGTCCTTGCTACTTCCACCTACCCGAAACCCTGACCGGACGAATCACCCATAATGAGGATTCAGCGGAAGAATGGCTTACGCCATCCACCGGTCTTCTCTGTCTCCAGCCCTCTCAACCAACACATGCTGCAATTCAGGATCTTGAGTTCCCTCCGTTAACCGGGGATTGACGTGAGGGAGTTTGCCCTGGAATTTAGCGCTGTTGCAGAGGGACTGGGGCTTAATGATGTGACTCTCAAGGATTTATTTAGCTATGCCCTTGATGAGCCCATCAACTGGTGGTGAATGAGAGGGCTGGATCATTTGACTTTTGGGGATTTCGTGGATAGCCTCGATCGTCAAGGGAATCCTCCAGCTAAAGAGGCTGCAGTTTCCCCAGAGGTGGCTGTAAGTCCGGTAATCCAGGAGGACCCGACTTCGGGGGTTTCAAGTCCGGTGATCCAGGAGGACCCCACTGCGGTGCTCTCTCCCTGTCGCGCCCCCAGTGGTGGCCGAAGAGGCTGCAGTACCGCCGCGCTCTCATAAACAGAGGAGGAAGGCTTCCTCTGTCCCACAAGGCCTGGAGACCATGACCAAGCTCCTTGCCCTGCCAGCGCCGCCCAAGCTCATTGCCTTTCTGGCGCCGCCCAAGTTCCTTGCCCTGACGGAGTCTCCCTGGTCTGTCCCTCCGGCACCGCAATGACCCTCTGCTGGAATTCCAGATCCGCCGGAGCCCACTTGGTCCATCCCTCCGGAACTGCCCCGGCCTTCTGCCAGGACTCTAGCCCTGCCTGAGCCTCATTTGCTCAAACCGTCCCATCCCTCCCTGGTCTCTGCTAAAGACTTCCTGGACTGTCTTGCTGACTCTGTATTGGTTCCCCTCCCTCCCCACATTGTCTCTGTGTTTTGATTTTTTCCCCTCTTGTGTTGTCTGTTGGAGAGATGTCATGTTCCTGTCTTGTTTTATGGTGTTCCTTGTTAGGGGCGCCAGACGACGTCCCTTTAGAGGAGGGGCAGTGTCAGAAAGTTCTGTCTAGTCTATTTCTTGGTTTTGTGACAGCCCTGACACTCCTGTTTTGTCTTGTCTGTGTGCCTTGTTTTATGTGCTTTAATGTCATGTTTTGTCTTGTACGGTGTTGCATGCAGCTTGTGTTTATCACTGGCTGTGTGCTTTCATGTTGTGTGTGAACACGTGGCTTATGAGTTCCAATTGGCTGCATGTTTATGTCCGAACATGGCTCGTTTTTTTTATTTTATTTTTTTTATTGGCCATGGTTTTGTCATGTTTGGTGTGAGCACATGGCTTGTCATTTTATGTTTCCTTGTGCCATGTGCTCTCTTGTCGATTGTCTAGCCCCTCCCATCTTGTTACCTGATTATTGAATAATTTGCCCCACTTGTCCTCCCTCTTTACCTCCTTTGTTGCTCTCACTATTTATTCTCCCTGTGTTTGCAGTCCTGTACTGGTTCGTCATCGAATGTACCCCTTGTGTCCTGCCTAGATCCTGTTGAGAGTCCAGTCTAAGTCATGTCTTTTGTTTTCCCCCACGGGTAGTTTTGTTTGTGTTTTAAAAATTTTTTTTTATTATTATTAATAAAAGCCCATTGTTCTGCACTTGAGTCCTTGCTACTTCCACCTACCCGAAACCCTGACATCTTTAGGATAATGTATCTGCAGAGGATAGTTGGAAGTTGGCTGTGGGTGGTAACCAATTCATTCTCACAGACTACTGAGACATTAGCTGTGTCCTAATGTGAAGGCTGCATGCTCCAAAGGCCGTATTGAAGGCCGATTGGCCGCAGGATTTTTATTATATTTAAAGATCATGGGGCAACATAAACCATTAAAAAAAAATCGGCGCAAAATTAAGCTATTCTACACACAATCGGTTTTAGTGCAGATTTTCTCTAAGCCAGGAATCCAGAGATAGGCACAGGACCCTTATTAGACTATAGGGCTATCACATAAAAGTTAGTTAAACCATGGTCAACATTAATAATATGATGATGATGATGATATTATTTTTGACAGATTCATATATATATATATATATACACTCACCGGCCACTTTATTAGGTACACCTGTCCAACTGCTCGTTAACACTTAATTTCTAAGCAGCCAATCACATGGCGGCAACTCAGTGCATTTAGGCATGTAGACATGGTCAAGACAATCTCCTGCAGTTCAAACCGAGCATCAGTATGGGGAAGAAAGGTGATTTGAGTGACTTTGAACGTGGCATGATTGTTGGTGCCAGAAGGGCTGGTCTGAGTATTTCAGAAACTGCTAATCTACTGGGATTTTCACGCACAACCATCTCTAGGGTTTACAGAGAATGATCTGAAAAAGAAAAAACATCCAGTGAGAGGCAGTTCTGTGGGCGGAAATGCCTTGTTGATGACAGAGGTCAGAGGAGAATGGCCAGACTGGTTCGAGCTGATAGAAGGGCAACAGTGACTCAAATAACCACCCGTTACAACCAAGGTGGGCAGAAGAGCATCTCTGAACGCACAGTACGTCGAACTTTGAGGCAGATGGGCTACAGCAGCAGAAGACCACACCGGGTGCCACTCCTTTCAGCTAAGAACAGGAAACTGAGGCTACAAT
Source organism: Semotilus atromaculatus (assembly GCA_031834385.1). NCBI lineage: Eukaryota > Metazoa > Chordata > Actinopteri > Cypriniformes > Leuciscidae > Semotilus > Semotilus atromaculatus. The sequence continues at coordinate 521,546 of JAULUF010000043.1, read as the reverse complement.
TTGCACAAACTCATCGAAATTGGACAATAGAAGATTGGAAAAACGTTGCCTGGTCTGATGAGTCTCGATTTCTGCTGCGACATTCGGATGGTAGGGTCAGAATTTGGCGTCTACAACATGAAAGCATGGATCCATCCTGCCTTGTATCAACGGTTCAGGCTGGTGGTGGTGGTGTCATGGTGTGGGGAATATTTTCTTGGCACTCAGGGGGCCTTGGTACCAATTGAGCATCGTTGCAACGCCACAGCCTACCTGAGTATTGTTGCTGACCATGTCCATCCCTTTATGACCACAATGTACCCAACTTCTGATGGCTACTTTCAGCAGGATAATGCGCCATGTCATAAAGCTGGAATCATCTCAGACTGGTTTCTTGAACATGACAATGAGTTCGCTGTACTCAAATGGCCTCCACAGTCACCAGATCTCAATCCAATAGAGCATCTTTGGGATGTGGTGGAACGGGAGATTCGCATCATGGATGTGCAGCCGACAAATCTGCGGCAACTGTGTGATGCCATCATGTCAATATGGACCAAACTCCCTGAGGAATGCTTCCAGCACCTTGTTGAATCTATGCCACGAAGAATTGAGGCAGTTCTGAAGGCAAAAGGGGGTCCAACCCGTTACTAGCATGGGGTACCTAATAAAGTGGCCGGTGAGTGTATATTAAAGAGTGTAGCCTATATGTGTACAAAGAGAATCCCAATGCTGACAACTTTTTTTAAAATAAATGATAAATTATATAATATAAAAAACTTTAATAAAAGTTGCTGATCACTTCTGGATTTGAAATAAAAATAATGAGTGTGTGTTTCTGGTACACAGCCGCGGATCAGTTAACCTACAAACTGCAAACGCAGCATACAGTACGTGAAAGCACTATAGGCTACATGTGCTGCTCCTGCACCGCATACGCACTGCACACGGCTTTCTCATTTTACACATCACACTCCACTATGGTGGCCATTTCAGTAAATTTACTCACTAACATTGTTGTGGAAACACAATAACCATGGAAACTAAAATATGGTAGTATCGATTCGTGCTGAAGCGAACACTCTATCAGCTGCAGTTGTGGCGATCAGTCCCAATACTGTAAAACTCAACGTACATTCACATCATTATTGTTAATGCATCGGTAAAGTTACAGTCACAGGACACTGCACTTATTCGCAATCCAGAGGTGGACAAAGTACACAACTTCCTTACTTGAGTGAAAGTACAGATACTACTGGTCAAATATTACTCCGTTACAAGTAAAAGTTGTAAAGACTGATTTTTACTTAAGTAAAAGTACAGAAGTACTCATTTTTAAAAGTACTTAAGTATCAAAAGTAAAAAGTAAATATCAATGCATTGTTTTATTATCGTTGTATGTAATTCTTACAGTTCCTCATGCCTCTGAAGCAACCTAGTGAATACACCTACCAGTAGTAGTACCTGTGGAATTAAGACCTCTTAGAATGTTATAAAACCTGTAGAAATTAAACAACTGAACTGACAAAAAAGACATAAAAAAACATATTCATTTTTTTATTTATTTAACACTCCTACCACCCCGACAAAAGAAGTACACATCTATGTGTATCCAGTCATGCACATTTGAATCAAGTGGTCTATAAAAGTACAACATGCTTTAAAAGCCATGCAGCTACACAACCATAGCTATAACTACCCAACAGCAATACTGTTTTAACAAACAGCAAAACAGAAAGACCTATTTGCCATGGATGCGCGCACTGCGCAGAGGATCTGTCTTGATCCAGTTTGCCACCAGTTCATTAGTGTTTAAAGAAAATGATGAAAAATTGCCGGACTTCACAACACGTGACCCTACCAGAGTGATTACTGTCTGTCACCAGCAAAAAAAACAATCACGTTTTAGAGATGAAAAAAATCATCCACTGACTGACGTTACTACTTTCTACTCAAGGACCTTGACAGAAATGTAGTGGAGTAAAAAGTACGATATTTGTCTTTCAAATGTAGTGAAGTAAAGTAAAAAGTTTCCAGCAAAAATAATACTCAAGTAAAGTACAGATACTCAAAAAGTGTACTTAAGTACAGTACTCAAGTAAATGTACTTCGTTACTGTCCACCTCTGTCGCAATCACAAAAAGTTAATTATTTGCTCGTGCTTTAAATAAAGCTTTGCTGGGTAAACATTTCATGGCGTTCTGTTCTGTCATGACGCACTTTTTTTGAGCGTGTATGCCCGAAGCGCACGCGCACTGTCAAACAGCGCCAAACTGGATTTTTGTTGGGTAAGTCCCATCTGCTAGCGATGGAAAAATATGCACAAAACAAGCCACTTTTACATTTTTATTTATCATCGATGGACAGATCATTTCTCAGGGGAGGCAGGGGATTATCCTAGACATGCCCCTGTCTCAGAAACTCAAATGTGATGCGTAAACACATGAGAATTAACCTTGTAACACATGAGAATGAACTTTATTGGTTCTTGGCGGAAGCTCAAACGTGCTGTGTCACGATAATGAACCTCAATGTTGCTTGCATGCCAATTAAAGATGCTTGAGCTTCTGTTTACCACAACTGATGTGTGAGTTGATGAATATGTGAATAAAAGCCTACATTTAATGTTCATCATATAAAGCGATCACGCTCGATTCATATGGATTAGTTTTACAATCGCTTTATGAACTTTTTGAAGAGTCAAAGTGTCATTTGCATAGCTGTCAATGGAGAGACAGAAAGCCCTCAGAATTCATCAAAAAGATATTTTTTTGTGTTCCGAAGAAGAACAGAAGTCTTACAGGTTTGGAACAACATGAGGGTGAGTAAATGATTAAAATTTTTGGGTGATCTATCCCTTTAATTTTATAAAGACAATGTGACAAACATTTAAATTAGTGCTGTAAATGATAACACGTTAACACAATTTTAATGCAATTAATTTTAATAAAAAATTTACGCAATTAATTTTAATGCAGCATCTGTTTATTTGTGTCATCCTTATCATCATATGATCACACTCTTATTAATGCAAATGAACCAGTCAAACGTGACAAGATAAAAGAGAATGTGCTGTCTGTGAATGTCGTGTCTATGTGACACACATGATGCAGAGAAGGACGTGCGCCAGTATCGTGAGCACAGACAGCGTGCCAGATTTGAGTTCTTTTGTGCTTGAATGAACAATATCTCACACAATTACAGCTGTCAAACATGAGTCAAAGTGACCATTATCCAGCCCTCCTGCATGACACTGTCCTGTACACTTCCTCTTTCTGAGCTCTGAGAAAAATCAAAGCCAAAGAAATAAACACACGATTACGATGGTATATGGTTGTTTTTGATTTTCATGAGATTTGGGGTATTTTCATATGAATAAAGAATGTTTACATTATACCATGCTCCAGGGTCGAGGACAGGTGGCCATCACCATCCACCAGCAGGTGGAGGAGCATCGAGCCGTCCAAACAAAAAATGTCCAGTACCATCGCATGGCACCGCGAGTGAGAGTCTCTCAGCTAGTTGAGGACCGAGCGGCAGTGTGTCCAGGAACTGGACCAAGATTTTTTCCCCATGCTTCCGTCTCCTTTTCTCTCGCCTCATCTGTCCTTACCACTAGGTGCCGCGGCTGCTCCCCGGTCACAGTGTCATTTAGTTTTGAGTGTAAATGGAAAGAGAAATGATGTCTTAATACGGTAGGGGACAGTTCGTAGCAACGAAGATGTTCCATGTAGTGGAATTTTTAATATTGGCTGATTAATAATTAACATTGCATTGAAATACCATATGATCTCTGTATTCCTGAGTACAAGAACGGAGAGCCTTGTGTTCTATTGTTGTGTTTATACAGCTGGAGGTGTGTGTGTGAGGCACTCAGCAGGTGAATGGGCAGTGACTTCAGAGGGGAGAAGACCCCCTGGCCTTAAAGATGGTCGTAAAGTTCTTGTATAAGACTGCTGGCAACCCCCCTGCTCTTGTCTCACTCCGCCTGCAGCTGGTCTGTATGGTTGACTGGGAACATTCTTGCAAGAATAAATATTTCTTTTAATACAATTTGGAATCCTGTCTCTTAACGTGATGCTCTGTTTAATTATTGATTTTGCCACATCAATTGGTGTCATGAAGTGGAGATCTCACAGCGTTTCCTTCCTGGTCCTAAAGACGAATTTGACGAAGTGAACATCCCAAAGCAAAGGCTTTGGTCTTACCTCGAAAATTGAGAGAGAAGAGCCAAACTGCGTTCAGGACCAGGAGGGACTCGACTGAGATCTAAAAGAATCCGGTGGCAGTAAAAGCATCTCGGGTAAGAGATGACTAAAATGTTTTCTTTTGGGGTAAAATATTTTTCTTTTGGTATAAGAGTGAGCGAACTATACTGGCTGAGACTGTTTTCTATGGTGCGAGATCAAGAGATTTTAGGCATAGACTGAGGCAAGAGGTCCTCGACCGAGAAATTGAGACCCTTAAACAGGTTAAGAGATATTCTAAGAGATATTCTAAACTGAGGCTGAGTCAATAAGTTTTGACCGAGAATTGAGCTCTCGCAAAAGTGGGAAATTGAGACCTACGAACAGGTCAAGAGATTTTGCCACACCAAAAGTTAATTAGGGCTAACTGAAATACTGATTTTGGGTAAACCATAATTAACGACCCCTGGCCGATTTTAGGTTAAAAATCGGATCTGTCGGAGACGTCTGACAGATTATTAGACGAGCGTCGAACGGTAAATCCACAGAAATAGGAAAAAAGCCAGTATAGGGAAGTCTCAAAGCAGGCTTGCCAGATATGATACACCAGTTTTCGGTCAAATGAAAAAGAGAATTGTGTTTGTAAAAAGTCAGTGAAACGCAACAAAGGGGTTGCGGGGTTTTTTTGTCATGTGTGTGTAAAAAAATAAAATAAAATAAAAACGGCTCCAATGGAGCAGAATTCTACTGATAAACAGTGTGTTTGTGATTTCCAAAATGAAACCGAGATTCTCTCAACATGAAACAAACAAGCCTAAAACGGAGAGCAGGACGGAGAGGATCTGATTCAGGGTAATCGGCGGACTACAGAACAGGAAAGTGACCTCTCATTACTAATGCGTTTTTGAGCAATGTTGTGAATGATGAAACTCTGAGTAGTGTTTTCTGATGAAATGATTGAAAATGCATGAGGCTAAATTTGAGCCACAGTGGGCTTATGAAAGGCAGATAAAAGATTGTTAACTGGACAAAGATGATTTTGAAATTGGCTACAGATCAAATAACACCAGTTTATGAACAGAGTTCAGAACAGAGTTTATGACGAGTGATAGAATAATTTGCAAGTCAAATGTCGTAAAATGAGCATGATTTAGACTGAAGAAACTTGGTTTAGTGCGTGTTTGAATAAAAAAAAAACAATTGCAGTGTTATTTAATAACAGGAGACACTGTTCTTAATTTATCTGTGTCCAGGAACACAAATTAACATGAAGAGAAAGATAGCAAAAAAAAGTGGGGGGGTTTCTTTCCCTGATAGTTAACAGTGAGTGCACAGCTGGAAATTGCAGGGCCAAAGATGGCTTCTAAAGAATGCAGTGATACAAAACTGATCTATACAGTTTTATATAATATAATTTATACTATAACCAGATTGTGATATATATATATTATATTGTAATGACCAGGAATGGTTTTGTTTTGTTGATGATTAATTGGTTTAGAAAAGAGAAAAGAATGTAAAGAATCAGAATGTAGAAAGATGGCATTAGAATATGGGGGGGGGAGAAGAAGGCAGGAAAATGGAACTATTCATGAACACCAGTTAAGTTGAATTAAGTTGAAATGATATGAAAAATGAGTTTCAGAATAAAATAAGGCATTGAATATGATTAACAGTGATATGAAAAGTTTTATCAAGTAGAACGGAAAAATTCTATATTTCTAATAATAAAATAGTGATTGAAATAATTATATGAATGTGCTTTATTGTATTGATGTTATGAAAACGAGGGTATTAAAGAATAGATTGCCATATTTTTTATAATTGAAGGTGCAGGCAGATATGTCAGTTGTCTGTGTAATTTAGGAATTGAGATATGAGCAATATAATCTTGTGGTGAAAACAGCATAGATAAGTGGAATTGAGGAATAATTATAGTAACTAAGTTGATTCTGCAGACTTACTATTTTATAAAAATAAGCTTTCAAACCAGTGTTAATGAAATGTTAAATTTCTTTATACTGTATGAAGAGTAACTGAACAGTCCTGATAACTAATAGTGAGACAGAAGATAGCAAATGCTGTAAACAGCTGAAGCTCTCACTTTAAAGAGATTTGCAAATTATGCTTTTGTAAAAGTTTGATTCTGATCGGGAAGCTAAACAATAATTTGACTGGCTCCAAAACAAAGAAAGCGCCAAAATGATACAAATTTGAAGAAAATTCTGTGTTAATATGGGTTAGAAAAATAGATTAATGTTACTATGATTTGGCTATTGTAATTGAATTTGCAACTGAGATTGCATTAGTAGCTCTGTTTGCATTGTTGCATGGGATGCTGCAGTGAATGGGGGATGAATTTGAAAGCAGATAGTAAACAGAACGTGACACAGACACAGTGAAACAAATGGTAAAGAGCCTTTGAACTTTTAGGGTGGGTAATTATCTCCAGGAGAGACATAGAGATTATTTAGCCACAAACAAAGAATTTTCGAGTGCGCATCGAGGGCACATATCAACCACAAAGTATGCGTGAGCAACCTTCTAAAACCTAAAATGAAAAATGAGACACCCTACGGTCTCATGGATTTAACGGACACATGAAATAAGTACACAAGACCGAAAATTCATATGAAGTGTGCCATTTGGGACAGGGCCTATGATCGTGAACCACAATAGCCACATATATGAGATAATGTCATATGTCAATATTTTTTGTAGCACTTAAATGTGTAAATCCAGAAGCCTAGTATTTATCTGGAGGTCTTAGTCCTTTGCCTGTCAACCTGGTTTGTCTCTGCCTTTTCTGTTCTGCCCTGTTTGCCATTGTTCACCCTGCCTGTCTTGACCATTCTTAATAAAAAGCTGCAAATGGATTCAAAAAGACAAGGCCTTAAACTTAAACTTGAACAAGGATTAAACTCTTGTAACTGTAACAGACACCAAGGCACAATCACACACATGCACGCACGCACGCACACACAGTTTAAAAACAAAAAAATATTTATCCAACCCCATTTAAAAACAGTCTGTGATTCCTTTACTTTATTAATAAAACTTATTTAAAAAATACAAGGCTTAAGACATTTATTTTCCTTTTTAATGCAGGCCAAACCACACAGCAGTGAAATGGTTAATCTAGCCCTCCTCCCCCTACACACACACACACACACACACACACAGACAGGCACAGACACAGAGACGAACATTTAACATTTAATCATTTAAACCCACTAGTCTCTATTTTCATGCTACTAGTACTTATTTTTTAGATACTAGTATTTTTAGATACTAATAAAGTATCTAATGAATAAGTACTAGTATCTTTTAAAAGGTACTAGTCCCTAAGGAATAAGCACTAGTATCTAAAGAATAGGCACTAGTACCTAAAGAATAAGCACTAGTCGCTAAAGAATAAGTACTAGTACTTAATGGAATAGATACTAGTATCTAAAAAATAAGTACTAGTAGCATGAAAATAGAGACTAGTAGGTTAAAATGATTAAATGTTAAGACGGCTTGCCATATTGGCTCAGAGAGAGAGAGAGAGAAAATGACCATATTCAAACCAAAATATCTGACTTTCTGTTGTTCGGAGCTAATAACTGTAAATTAGAAAGTTGTTCGGCTTGAGGAGAAGAATATACACGCTGAGTTTTGTAACTGTAGGTAAAACTAACTAAGTTATAACACACTTTATATGTCCTTATTAAGCCATGAAAATTAATTTCCTCGCCACGGCCAAACCGTTCGAGATATCAAAAGTCCGTCCGGAATTTAGCATCCTCAAAGTCTTGACATCATGCACACCGAGTTTGGCGATGATTGAATGAATTGCCTAGGAGTAGTACTTCAAATTCCACAGCAAGCGTTTTCCAAACAACCCATAATAGCCGACTTCCTGTTGGGCTGGCGTAAAACTTGACCGGGGGTAAGATGTTCGGCCCGATGAGATCTATATGTGTACTGAGTTTCATATTAATTCATACAAGCGTGTTGGATATATGGACCAAATTGTCGGACCCCGTTCAAGAGGGCGCTGTTGAGCCCCCCTGCCACGCCCGGGTACCAGCTTCAGCCCGGCCCTGATGGCCGTGGGTTCTGACCTGTGTGCAAAATTTCAAGAGTTTTTGAGCACGTTAAGAGCCCCAAAAGCCCCTGAAACCTTGAAATCCATTAAAAGCAATAGACAAATCCCTCACACACAGAGACAGAGAGAGAGGGAGAGAAAATTCTCAGATACATCCACATTCAAACTTAAATATCTGACTTGCTGTTGTTTGGAGCTAATGACAGTTAATTAGAAAGTTGTCCGGCTTGATCTGAACAATATGCGTACCGAGTTTTGTGATTGTAGGTAAAACTATATAACTAACACCCCCACTTTTGTCAAAAGGTGGCGCTACTGAGCCCCTGCACCACGCCCGTTTCTGAAACTTTGCACATGTCTACTGGCTAATAAATGTGATCTGTCTGTCGAGTTTCATGCAATTTTAAGCAATTTCAGGCATGCTAAGAGTCTCAAAAGCATCCAAAAAGAATATTAAAGTTTGATGCGTTTGATGCGTTGTCACGGCAACAGTATCTTAGATATCAATAATCCTTTCACAAGTCTACATCTGGCGTGTGTTTACATTATACACATAAAGTTTGAAGCGAATCGGGTAAAAATAAGAGGGTGATTTCAAAGCATTTTGAAAGTGACACACTTCCTGCTGCCAGTTGGTGGCGCTATAACATTGACTCACAATAGTCACATCCATGTGATCGGACTCTTACAACGAACACACTGCTGAAGTTTCATCAAGATCAGTTAATGTATGCAGAAGTTATAACACACTTCCTGTTTCCATTATTCTCCATAAATTCGTTTCCTCGCCACGGCCAAACCGTTCGAGATATCAAAAATCCCCTGGCAACTTTTCATCGTCAATCTCTTGACTTCATGCTGACCGAGTTTCGTGGCGATTGGTTGAATTCTCTAGGAGGAGTATATCGAATTCCATTGCATGCGTTTTCCAAACAAGCCTTAATAGCCGACTTCCTGTTGGGCTGGGGTAAAAAGTAAAAGTACAAAGGATATATGAACCTATGAGATCTATATGTGTACCGAGTTTCATATTATTACATGCAAGCGTGTTTGATTTATGAACCAAGTTTTTGGACCCCGTTCCAGGGGGCGCTGTCAAACCCCCCTGCCACGCCCGGGTACCAGCTTCAGCCCGGCCCTGATGGCCCGTGTGCAAAGTTTCAAGAGTTTTTGAGCACGTTAAGGGGCCCAAAAGTGCGCTGAGAGTCTCAAAAGCATCCAAAAAGAATATTAAAGTTTGATGCATTGTCACGGCAACAGCATCTAAGATATCAACAATCCTTTCACAGGTCTACATCTGGCGTGTGTCTACATTATACACATCAAGTTTGAAGCAAATCGGGTAAAGCCTGTTTGATTTATGGACCAAGTTTTCGGACCCCGTTCCAGGGGGCGCTGTCGAGCCCCCCTGCCACGCCCTGGTACCAGCTTCAGCCCGGCCCTGATGGCCGCGGTTTCTGACCCGTGTGCAAAGTTTCAAGAGTTTTTGAGCATGTTAAGGGCCCCAAAAGTGCGCTAAGAATCTCAAAAGTATCCAAAAAGAATATTAAAGTTTGATGCGTTGTCACGGCAACAGCATCTAAGATATCAACAATCCTTTCACAGGTCTACATCTGGCTTGTGTCTACATTATACACATCAAGTTTGAAGCAAATAGGGTAAAGCGTGTTGGATATATGGACCAAATTGTCGGACCCGTTCAAGGGGGCGCTGTCGAGCCCCCCTGCGACGCCCGGGTACCAGCTTCAGCCTGGCCCTGATGGCCGTGGGTTTTGTCCCGTGTGCAAAGTTTCAAGAGTTTTCGAGCACGTTAAGAACCCCAAAAGTGCCCGAAAGCATAAAAAAGCATGAAAAAGCTTAAAAAAAGGAATATTAATGTTTGATGCATTGCCATGGCAACAGTATCAAAGATATCAATAATCCTTTCACAGGTCTACATCTGGCGTGTGTCTACATTATGCACATGAAGTTTGAAGCAAATCGGGTAAAAATAAGAGGGTGATTTAAAAGCATTTTGCAAGTGACACACTTCCTGCTGCCAGTTGGTGGCGCTATAACTTTGACTCACAATAGTCACATCCATGTGATCGGGCTCTTACAACGAACACACTGCTGAAGTTTCATCAAGATCAGTTAATGTATGCAGTAGTTATAACACTTCCTGTTTCACGTTTCTCGCCATAATTTCGTTTCCTCGCCACGGCCAAACCGTTCGAGATATCAAAAATCCCCTGGCAACTTTTCATCGTCAATCTCTTGACTTCATGCTGACCGAGTTTCGTGGCGATTGGTTGAATTCTCTAGGAGGAGTATATCGAATTCCATTGCATGCGTTTTCCAAACAAGCCTTAATAGCCGACTTCCTGTTGGGCTGGGGTAAAAAGTAAAAGTACAAAGGATATATGAACCTATGAGATCTATATGTGTACCGAGTTTCATATTATTACATGCAAGCGTGTTTGATTTATGAACCAAGTTTTTGGACCCCGTTCCAGGGGGCGCTGTCAAACCCCCCTGCCACGCCCGGGTACCAGCTTCAGCCCGGCCCTGATGGCCCGTGTGCAAAGTTTCAAGAGTTTTTGAGCACGTTAAGGGGCCCAAAAGTGCGCTGAGAGTCTCAAAAGCATCCAAAAAGAATATTAAAGTTTGATGCATTGTCACGGCAACAGCATCTAAGATATCAACAATCCTTTCACAGGTCTACATCTGGCGTGTGTCTACATTATACACATCAAGTTTGAAGCAAATCGGGTAAAGCCTGTTTGATTTATGGACCAAGTTTTCGGACCCCGTTCCAGGGGGCGCTGTCGAGCCCCCCTGCCACGCCCTGGTACCAGCTTCAGCCCGGCCCTGATGGCCGCGGTTTCTGACCCGTGTGCAAAGTTTCAAGAGTTTTTGAGCATGTTAAGGGCCCCAAAAGTGCGCTAAGAATCTCAAAAGTATCCAAAAAGAATATTAAAGTTTGATGCGTTGTCACGGCAACAGCATCTAAGATATCAACAATCCTTTCACAGGTCTACATCTGGCTTGTGTCTACATTATACACATCAAGTTTGAAGCAAATAGGGTAAAGCGTGTTGGATATATGGACCAAATTGTCGGACCCGTTCAAGGGGGCGCTGTCGAGCCCCCCTGCGACGCCCGGGTACCAGCTTCAGCCTGGCCCTGATGGCCGTGGGTTTTGTCCCGTGTGCAAAGTTTCAAGAGTTTTCGAGCACGTTAAGAACCCCAAAAGTGCCCGAAAGCATAAAAAAGCATGAAAAAGCTTAAAAAAAGGAATATTAATGTTTGATGCATTGCCATGGCAACAGTATCAAAGATATCAATAATCCTTTCACAGGTCTACATCTGGCGTGTGTCTACATTATGCACATGAAGTTTGAAGCAAATCGGGTAAAAATAAGAGGGTGATTTAAAAGCATTTTGCAAGTGACACACTTCCTGCTGCCAGTTGGTGGCGCTATAACTTTGACTCACAATAGTCACATCCATGTGATCGGGCTCTTACAACGAACACACTGCTGAAGTTTCATCAAGATCAGTTAATGTATGCAGTAGTTATAACACTTCCTGTTTCACGTTTCTCGCCATAATTTCGTTTCCTCGCCACGGCCAAACCGTTCGAGATATCAAAAATCCCCTGGCAACTTTTCATCCTCAGTGTCTTGACTTCATGCTGACCGAGTCTCGTGCCATGTGTTTGAATTCTCTAGGAGGAGTATTTCACATTCCATTGCATGCGTTTTCCAAACAAGCCTTAATAGCCGACTTCCTGTTGGGCTGGGGTAAAAAGTAAGAGCATGAAGTATATATGAACCGATGAGATCTATATGTGTACTGAGTTTCATATTATTACATGCAAGCGTGTTTGATTTATGGACCAAGTGTTCAAACCCCGTTCCAGGGGGCGCTGTCGAGCCCCCCTGCCACGCCCGGGTACCAGCTTCAGCCCGGCCCTGATGGCCGCGGGTTCTGAGATGTGTGCAAAGTTTCAAGAGTTTTCGAGCACGTTAAGGCCCCCAAAAGTGCCCAAAAGGTAGTAAAATAATAATAATAATAATCCTAAATAATAATCCTTAGGAAAACAATAGGGCCTTCGCCTTTTCAGGCTTGGGCCCTAATAAAGAATAATCCTTAGGAAAACAATAGGGCCTTCGCCTTTTCAAGGCTTGGGCCCTAATAATCCTAAATAATAATCCTTAGGAAAACAATAGGGCCTTCGCCTTTTCAGGCTTGGGCCCTAATAATAATCCTAAATAATAATCCTTAGGAAAACAATAGGGCCTTCGCCTTTTCAGGCTTGGGCCCTAATAATAAAGAATAATCCTTAGGAAAACAATAGGGCCTTCGCCTTTTCAAGGCTTGGGCCCTAATAAAGAATAATCCTTAGGAAAACAATAGGGCCTTTGCCTTTTCAAGGCTTGGGCCCTAATAATAAAGAATAATCCTTAGGAAAACAATAGGGCCTTCGCCTTTTCAAGGCTTGGGCCCTAATAAAGAATAATCCTTAGGAAAACAATAGGGCCTTCGCCTTTTCAAGGCTTGGGCCCTAATTATTTGTTCTCTAAAGATCAAATAGGCTAAGCAGAAGTAGTTTACTTTAGGGATTAACAGCTAGATGCAGAATATGTTAAAAAGGCATTTGTTTAAACAAAAGCTTGTTAGTATTGAACAAGAAACAACTAGAAGTTGATGTTTTGATTTTAGAAGGTAAGCTTGTGGTTTTGGCTAAAACAATTTGCATATCTGAATCTGGTGTGTGTTGGGGCTGAAGCAGCCAGCACGAGAGACTCAATCTGAGTGAAATTTGTCAATGTCTAATGTCCCTGTATGGGCAAAAGAAAACTAAAAATTAGTTTTGCTTGTATTAAAAATACATGCAATTTATGGAAAACATGCCTTAAGCTGGGCTAGAGTTAAAAGATAGTAGATAAAGTCTGAAGTTAGAAAGTTTATGAATGCAGTGTGCCAGTCCTGAAATGCCTCCACAGTCAATCTCTCTCATTCAATGTCAGCTAAAAGCTGTTATCTGAGCCTGTGTCATAAGTGATGATAAGCTATTTGTAGTAAAGCACAGTGTTTTTCAGTTGAAAATCATAGACACAGAGATGTTAAAAGAAATGATTGCCATTCAGAGGGGGCGATTTGTATTTAAATGTTGTAAATGCTAAACTGAGTGACTTTAAAGAAGTCTTTAAAATAATGCAGACCTTAAAACGATAACGATAGAAGGGACGTTTTTGATTAGTTTATTTTAGGACCAGTAACTTCTTTGTCTGATCTTAGCCACCACCATGAAGCAGGGCCAATGACCCCGTCTACAGATGAAGTACACTGAATGTACAGTTGTGATAACTAACTCAGAGAAAAATTCTCTGAGTAAAATGTAAGCAGCTAGGTTGCTGCTTTTAAGATGGTTAATGGATTTAAGTGATTAAATACTGTTGCTGTTGTTGTTTTGGGACACTCCTACTGGCTGTGATGGTTCGTGAATGCTTTCTCATCCACACCCAAGGAAAAGTTTGCATATCGTATTGCCAGATTTTAGAAGAGTCTCTTTGATAATTCTGCCCAATTGGATGGAGCTGTTCCAGTGTGCATGAGGCCTCGACCCCACGACGGGCACGATTCCTGATAGCCCTTAAGGGACACCCAAGGCAGGGCGGGGCCGCGACTGGGACACCTGCCCACCAGGTCAGGGAGGTGTTATCTGTGCGAGGGAGTGGATGTGATGCCACTTGGGCGAAGGGCATCAGAGAGGGGAGCCAGAGAACTGTAATACAGTTTAGTCTGCATCCACCCAGAGTCCACTCCCAAATATACTTTAGAATGAACTCAGCCTCCAAAATGGCTTAATTATCATAGAGATAAAAGAAGTGAAGTTATTCTGTTTCTTCACCATTTGGGTTGAACACATCTTGAAAAATGCTAGACAATTTGTAGAATGGGACTGGGTGTGAAACATAGAGAATCTTATCAGACAATGGAGTGTTTCAACTTCATTAACATACAGACCACAGCTGCTGATATGCTATTTGCCTTAAGGGCAAGGAAAATACAGAGATGCCAGGGTATCGGGACAAAAGGCATGGTGGTTGCTTAAGATTAGGACAACTCAGAAGTCTGACAAAAAAAAGGTCAAAGGTTAGTATAAGGAATTTACTCTGTCTAAATTACAGTCATAGGAGGCTGTTGAAAAGATTATTCATTTAAGGTGAGAGAAACTGCTTGAGGGGAGGAAGGGATGGTACTTTCTGTTTTTTCATTCAGACAAAGAAGCTGAAGCAATCTAATGATAATGAATCAAAACCAACACAGCTGACTTTTCTAAAAAAATTTAATGAATAATGAACAAACATGTTTTGAAACCATAGTTAAGAGGCAATAGAAAATAATTAGATAGAAGCTATAGGAATATGCAGGGTTTAAAATATTTGAACTATAAAATCTTTTTAACGAAAAGATAAAATTAAGAAATATGAGCGGATCATATGTAGATGTGTTTGATGGTGATTGCACTTTATATCTTGGTAAGTGTGAGTTTAGAGGAACCTCTGGAAAAGAGTGGTTTTATCAGTACAGACGGGTTAAGGCGAATTACAAATTAGAGAGAGACTGATAATTCTGAGTTAATCTGATCATTAAAGCTTTATCTGTTAGTCAGTCATTTTGGTCATTTGTGACGTACAGTAGATTTGAATTACTTTCTGGATCAATTTAAGTATTGATGGAAACAATACAGAGAATTTTGTGATAAAAGTTGAAAAGTTATAGATGGCTGATAGATCAATAGACAAATTCGTAGATTTGATTATTGATCGTAGATTTGATATTGTTTTGAAACATTACAGTGACACAGTGGCTAAATAAATATGAATTTATCAAGAGAACCCTTAACATTTATGTGAACATGTATGCGAACAAACAAGGAGAATAACTTATGACTGGCTTAAGAGATCAACAGGTCTGAAAAACAGGATACGCTCTGAGACTGGGGCCGGTTGACCTTAAAATACTTTGATAAGAAGATGAGATTGTGACTTTACATAATACTTTGTTCCAGAGGCAGAGAAAGATGCCTGAATGCTCGGTTTAGGGTTGATGACAAACCATTATGATAAAAATTGATACACAAGTAGAATTGTGCATCAAAAGAGGGGAAGGGTTTGCTGAAAGCCATCGCACTGAATGCTGAGAGTCGTACAAAATGTCTGTCTGTAAATGCGCTAATGACAAAGATTGTTTCAGCAGGAGAAAAGAGCAGATGCAGCAGCAAAGGCTTTGGGTACAGCAGTACAGCAGACAAACAGTGCCTAACATTGCTCAGACTAACTAAAAAAAATTTTTTCTACAGGATGTCAGGATGAATTGCATCAAACAGAACTGATTCTGTTCCAAATGCATAAATATTGTGTTGTTAACATAAGCAAAATGGGTTAATTGTTTTCCAGGGGAAAAGGACCCTTTTAAGTAAGCGTGAGCGTGAGTGCTATTAAGTGAGCAATAAATTATCCAGTGATAATATTTCAGGTTGAAAATTCCACAGGTCACACCAAGAGGGATGATTGGACAGACAGGCAGCCACTAACAAAATCACTTAAGGTCTCCATTCACAGGTGACAGGTGACAGCAGACAGTAGATGGTCACTCCAGTGGGGTTTGGTCGCGATTTAAGGGAAACCTTGTAAGGATCAGAAAATGGTTGGAGAATACGACACCTGAGTCCGAGTTTCTCACCTTAGACTATACCGACATAGCTCAAACCATCCCATAGAGCACAAAGTGAGGGATTCAAGGCTGTGCTAGTAACAGCCTCCCTCACCAACGAGGGAAAGACCATGGCTTCGGCACGCAAAGTGTCAACATGGTGAAGATGGAATGTCCATGGCCAAACGAGATGATCATGGCACCTGGAGAAAGATGCGGATCAACTGATGTTTACAGTTAACAGAAGAATCTGTTTTTGTGATAATTTTGATGATTTTATTTGAGTGATCACTCAGTAAAACCATTGCCTGATTGAATTAAAAGTTAATTAGGAAAATCAAGGTGATATACGGAGATGGCCGTGAATTAATGATTAATGTGTTATGATAATATTGTTGTTTATGGGTGAATAGGAGTCTGTTCAATTGGGAAATGACAGGGTATCCCAAGGATGAACAATATTATACAAACAATACAAATAGCGGAAATTACAGTGTAAAGCTTTAATTGAGTTAATTTTTTGTATTTTTTTTTATTTAATTTAATTTCTTTTTATACTTTTATTTATTTATTTTTATTTATTTTTTTTATTCCTACTATGTTCTAAATTTTGTCTGAAATAACTGAGGATCTGGTTTTTAACCAGCGAATGCGATAACATGTTTATTCATTCTTAGCCCGATTTCGACAAAATATTTTACAAACTCTTTACTTTTAAAATTTGTATTACTTTCAAAATATTATTTCCAAAATTCAAGTAGAGTGATTGATAATCATAGGTGAATAGGAGGCTGTTCATTTGGATGAACAAAATGTGATAATACGACTTAAAATTTGCTCTATTGATTTTTTTTATATTTTTTTTTATTTAATTTATTTTTTATTATTATGATTCGATAATCTGAATTATAAAAAAGGGAGGAATTGTAGTGGAATTTTTAATATTGGCTGATTAATAATTAACATTGCATTGAAATACCATATGATCTCTGTATTCCTGAGCACGAGAAAGGAGAGCCTTGTGTTCTATTGTTGTGTTTATACAGCTGGAGGTGTGTGTGTGAGACACTCAGCAGGTGAATGGGCAGTGACTTCAGAGGGGAGAAGACCCCCTGGCCTTAAAGATGGTCGTAAAGTTCTTGTATAAGACTGCTGGCAACCCCCCTGCTCTTATCTCACTCCGCCTGCAGCTGGTCTGTATGGTTGACTGGGAACATTCTTGCAAGAATAAATATTTCTTTTAATACAATTTGGAATCCTGTCTCTTAACGTGATGCTCTTTGTTTAATTATTGATTTTGCCACATCATCCACATACCATCAGTCATAGTCAGTACAGAGGAACGGAATCTAAAGTAAATATGTGATATTTTGCAGAATGTTGGCAATCCTCCACTTTCTCCCACTTATACAAACATGTCATTGACATAATCTGTACCATCAAGTTTGAACTTAAAAGTCGTGAAAATTGAATCACTCACTGACTTTTTTATCCAAGTCTGGGCAATGTCTGGTAGGACTGACACAGAAACTTAACAGCACTTTTTTAGGTTTGAGCCTGAACTGAGGAGGTAAGCAATCATGTATTGATGTCTGACAATCAACCCTGTTAAAATCCATGTTTCATGACCCTTTAAAGATTAATTGATCTTGTTCTTCATGTATCAAAGTCCTGTCTGTGCTTAGATTGAGTGTGTTTAAAGTAAAGAGTGTTAAAGGTTGATCGTGATTAAAATTGTGTTTTTCAGTGTGACTAACAGTACTGCAGTATCACCTTAATGAGGAAAAGCTCATGTGTCCAATCATTTACAGTAGAGGTCTGCGCTGGACTGGTTTATTTTCCACACCCATCAGCTCCTGCTTAAAATTTACTCTGTGTTTACACACTATTCACTGCGAATGATTTTCTTTCCGACCCAACGGATCCCGCTATATTTAGTTTTAGTTTCCAGAATCTCACATTTAAACTTCCCCTAAAGAAAGAGAGAGAGAGCGTTTGGGTATAACAAATATAAAATGTTGACTATACAATCATTTTATTTGTTATTTGTCTTATCATGATAATGTCAACATTGTCACAGAGAAAAACAGGCTAAATTAAATACAACATCTGTCACTCGAAACTATAGACTAAGCCAAAAATATGAATAAACGAAAACTGTTGGCTTACTGCAAAAAAAAATTCTCACATCCATGCAAGAAAAGAATGTCGCTGACTGACGACGGTTTAGCTTACATCTCTCCTCTAAAATTCGACAATAAAACCTGAATGTTCTCTCTGAAGGTGCACTCGTGGCCGGGCTTCAAAGAACATTGTTGACAGGTTGCTAAGGGCAGGGAACTGGGAACTGTGTGAACACCAGCACTGCAGAAAGTTTTGTTTACTTCAAGTTTAAGTGCAGATACGCTGTTGTCAAATGATGTTGGGAGCGGCCGGACTAATGTCAGACCACTCCTTCCCGTCTAAAGTACACTAGAGTAATCAACCGCTACAATCTTTCATTCGGAAATTTAATCCTGTGCCGCAAGAAATCTGATCAAATTCAAACCACATCACATGAATATGAAAAAAATCACATGAACTCACAGCAGCAGGAGTAATAGTGTACAGCAGTAGTGTACAGCAGCGTGTACAGCAATCGCTCACGTATGGTGCTTCTCCAGCACAAAATACATTCGAAGGTATTGTTAGCTGGGCAACAAGACTTGAGTCACGCAAACAAATGCATTGTGAGGTAGCTGTGTTAGAATGTCATGAAAATCATCCATTTGCAGGAGAATTCAGAAAGCCACACGGTGGAAAACTGAACAGATTGTGTAATTCCTGTCACAAAACAGGCCATACAGAGGAAAGGTGCTGGACACTGGGCAGAGGCAGACCTCCACCCTATTTCATAAAACGCAGACAATCACACTCTGATGACACAAAACAGTGCTCTGCAAGTAACCAAAGCTCAAATGCATCTAAAAATCTTACTGATCTAACAACTTTGGTCACTCAAGGCCTTCAGCTATTAGCGTCATTTGCTAGTAAGGTATCAGCCCAATAGAAAATAGCTTAATAGTTTAACATCTAAATTCATTGAATCTGTTACACTTTACTGGGATCCACTCTATGGGAGCTGTTTTGCATACAAAATTTGTAAATGGTTATGTTTGAATTAATTCTGAAAGACTCTGAGAATTGTTTTTTCCCCAAGTAGAGTATCGGATTCGTATATTTCCACAAGTCTGTGTCAGAGATTAGCGACGGCTAGTAACTGATATCAGAAAGTGTGCAGGCTACTTGGATGAGAGGATGGGTTAGTCCGTCTAGAATCAGCAAATGGTTGGACAACCTAGCTTGGATGCTTCCGATGACTTTTGTTCTAATTTAGTGTTACTTTAGATAAGTATACGTGAATAATCACGGGCTTGGCTAATCCAAAACTATTCAAGAGAAGTAAAGTTGATCTACTGGCGTCTTTAATGGTTGCCAAAACCTACTAAAGTAAAACGATTTAATTAAGTTCCTGAAGGGCATCCATGGGGGCTATTGAATATATCTTTGATTGTTGCACGTGGGAATTACCGCAAAATCCTAGATATTTAGCCAATTGCCTCAGCTTCTTATCTTCGGGACTGACCACTTGTGCCGGAGACCTGGTGAGGAACTCGAAGCGATATAGTTTCCGGATCTCGGCGGGTGAAATATAAATTAAAGAGTAAATAGAATAATCAAACGTTAAAATGGCCATTTAAAAAAACTAAATGAGAAGAAGGTATTCGAAACATAGCAAACAGAAAAGAGAAACAGCGAATGTGCATCTTATCAGCCCTGGGCCAAAAAGCCTTTTCATATTCAAATGTATTGACATTCCTTGACCTACTATTACCCAGTGCCAAAAGGGCGGAGGTGTGCTTTTATTTTTTGCATTTAAAAAATACTCTCAGAAGTGTGGCACAGGTAATAGCAAACTACTCAAGGAAGCATATTTACAAGGAGGGTGTGAACTAAACATAAGACAGCAAATGCTAAGCAGGCAACACCAAAACAGGTGGACTAATTTATGCCCACAGATCTGGCTGTAATGAAAGCTCTAATGCTCATGAAACAGCAGACTGTGAAGGCTAGACTGCAAGAGCAGCTTTAGGGTGTCACACACTGCACTGAAACAACAGCAATAATTCAGACCTGGTCAATGAAACGCGGTTTCATGTGACAACTGGAATTAAAATTGCAATGACATGATAATGGAGCAAGCAAAATAATTCCACATGTCTGAATTCTAAAACTGTTGAAAACATCAGAACTAACTGTGGTTCTCTCTGCATTTGCTTTTGTCAGGTTTACTTCTGCAATTCCTCGGAGGACGGATGCCAGGACGGGCCGGACCTCACCTGGATCACCAGGACAGTGGGATTGTTAGAACAGAACCTGAAACACGGGAGATGGGTGAAGAGACACTTCAAAGGCCATTTACATCTCACAGTAGCACATCACTACATTAGCATGGCCTCCCAGTTTAGAACTGGAGCTAAATTTGCAACACAATTGTCATAGATTATATTCTACCCATCTCCTAGACATGAACACTGAACACACACCTCCATCACTACACCCTCCTAGCATCATCACCTGGAAAAGATCAAGTCTATCTAGGTTGAACATGACACATAAGGAGATGAAGATGACATAGAGTCCAAAAGTGTCACTTCACTAAAGACCTATTGTGCATCTTCACACTAACAGATCACACACATAGGATGGGAAAGCTGATACCATGACATAACATACGCTATTCACAACACTCTTCCAACTCATAGGAAAACACTGTAATATACATATGAATGGTTACAGTCACAAATCAATGATGCAAATTATGAAGCAGAGACAGACCTGCTATTAAACTTAAAAATGTTCAAATTTTCTGATTGTTGTTAGGGTGGTTGAAAAGTCAGCGGGCCCCTGATTTATAACAGAAACATCATAAATAACAAATAGATCTGAAGTGTGAGCGCTTCAACAAATTACAGAATTTACAATTTACCTGTCATCGACTGTGACTGAGCCCCACACACACACACACACACACACACACACACACACACACACACACACTTACACTCACACTCACACACAACTGTTGCAAGGAATGAACAATCTCCATTCTTGTATGATTAAGCATGTTCCAAGTCACTCCTTATATCTGCATAAGTGGCTTGCATTGGAAGATTCCTGAACAAACAGTGATTCTTCATATTTTTGTATTTGGATATTATTATTATTATTGTTCATGTTCCAAGTCACTCCTTATATCTGCAGCATAGGTGGCTTGCATTGGAAGATTCCTGAACAAACAGTGATTCTTCATATTTTTGTATTTGAATATTATTATTATTGTTATTACAAGATGTATTGATGCGTACCATTTATTTGATTATTTAGATTACACTGATCTCTTGCTGCGTTTCCTTCGAATAATTCAGACCAAAAAATATTTAAGAATTGGATATTTAATATGAGACATCCTTACCATTCAGGACCTTTAGAAACACTCGAGACCAGATGTACCAATCGCACTTGCTGACATGAACCTACCTATTGTTTTATTCCATTGTTCGTATGCATTTCCTCACGACTTCTAGTTCATAAGTGCTCAATCGTGAAGTGGACATTTAAGATGCTTTTCAGTTGTATCACACAAAGCAGTGTGAAGCCAAAGAGAACCGTTTCACCCACTGAGGTCTGCCCAGACAACCGCACAGCTGGAGGTGACGGGATTGGTCAAGAATGGACAGATTATCGGGAAGATGCCAGGGAAGCGGAAGAAGTCAACTGAACAAGTCAAAAAAGTCCAGATTGACTCTATGAACTTTGTTCACATCACAGGAAGATAACCTGAACGCATTCATCCACCTGCTGGACTCAAGCTACATACACCTGGTGAGACCAGGTGTTCTGCAGGTGAACACAGCCCTCTGAGCTTCTACAGATGCTAACATTGCAAAGACATTTTTTGAGTTACACCAAGGATTACAACAAACGCCTTACTGTGACCCCGTAAGTTTTCGTCCGAATGTGACCCACGGGGTCAAGGAGGGATCTGTAAGGCTGAAAAACTGGAAGAACTGGTTAAAGAATGACCACTGGTCTATGAGACAAAAGGACCTTGTTGCAAATTAACATTTGACCTCCCCCTCTTCCTTTGAGACAAAAGTCTCACATTATCTACACCATTCTTTCTCTCAGAGACAACTAAAACTCACACAAGAATATATATGGTTTTAATGTGAATGATGATCGTTAAGGATTGTCTTTAGTATCATTTTAAATGTCTCAGTGCGACTGGTACAAATGTCTCATTCCCAAAGAAGTCAATCAAAAGGTAATAAAGATCTTAAGAATATAGAAATATCTTGCACACAGAAGGGTGTGTCTTTGAGTTAACACCTTCTGACCATTTGTCTGAATGCAAATTTACCACTAGCAAAGGGTTACCCACCGGTAAATTTCCACTGGAAATCCATGTTTACATTTGAAATGAGGCCTGTCTATATAAGGAAAACGCAACGAGAGCTCAAGGCTGTTTTCTGTATTCAGATTAGCCCGTGTGGTTGAGGGTCTCGCAACTCCCAGCTCACGTACAATGTTGGGTTTGCATCTTTCTCGGTAAGACTTTATTTTACGGTGTCCTTGTTACATAATGTTACATGTACTTACTGTAGTAATTATGCGTAATTACATGCAACTAACCCTCAACCAAACCCTAATCCTACCCTATCCCTATAGTAAGTACATGTAGTTACTTAATATTACTCTGTACTTAAATATATAATTACACTGTAACAAGGACACCTTAAAATAAAGTGTAACCTCTTTCTCTTATTCTAGAGCATTCAATGTTATTGTATTGATTATCTTTGAACTGAGTATGAAATTGGCATGATATATTTACCTGACATAATAAATTGTTACATTTGATTATTCCAACTGATTTTGACATTTATTTTCATTGAAGTTAAAAGGAATAGTCAAACACTCACTCACATTTTAATGATGCACAGATATCATTAAAACCTTTTCATTTTTGGAGTCAGATGAAATAATGAGTTAATACATATGAGAAAGTGTATTGCATTTAACCAAAATCCCTTTACATGAGAAAAGACGGAACACGTGAGACCTTCGCCGCTGATCGAATGCGCCATTGGTTCGATTTAGTGCGGCTTACAAAGGGGTTCAAAACGAACGCAGAGATGGCTATTTTTTTTCTGCTGGACAGGTCAGACATTTCAATGGTTCAATTATGTAACAATAGTGCACTTTGTTTGCTTAATTCATACAGTTACGGAGTACTGAACTACAGGTAGCCCTAAAACACATTACATGTAGTCACGCAATGCTGATGTTGTTAACATTAACAATTTGAGAACAAAGTATAATTTGCACGGTTTGACATATGATAAGCGATCGTTAGATTTAATCAGCGGGATTTACTGCAATGCTTTTTCCCCCTTAGTTGGTCAGAACAAAAGTGGATGTTACTTGTTCAGATGACATTTTCCAGTGAAAATTCTTATGTTGGTCATACTTTCAAAAAGTAGAATCTGTGATTCTGAATGACAGTATCCACGCCAGCGCGGTGAATGACAGCACATTATCCTCAAAACATTGGATTCATCCGCGCTGTGCCTTGCCGAGCCACAACCCACGTAAAGATGATAATTCCGCGAATAACTGCAATTGCAGATTTTGAACAGAGATGGCGACAAAGAGGAAAAGCTTCGGACTGCAGCTTTAATCATATTGTTTCAATAGTTTTGCTTGTATTGAATGTAATAATAGTTAGTTTTCCCTGAATTTTATTCCATTTTGATGTTCATTTATGGAGTATTGATTTTTTTATTTATTTATAGTGACTCTTAGTGACATATGATCTTACCACAGTTCCTGCAGTTTACAGTGAGGATTAGCCAGTACATTAGAGAGAAGCTTCACTCCTGAGTCTCCTAGTTTATTCTCAGACAGATTCAGTTCTCTCAGGTGTGAGGGGTTTGATCTCAGAGCTGAAGCCAGAGCAGCACAACCTTTATCTGTGACACCACAATCCTCCAACCTGTAGAGAACAATGAGACACTCTTCACTCTCTCTGTAACCTATATATGTTATAGGAACCCATCTCTGTATGATGTAATGTAGATTATACTCATCTTATTACATTATGTAAAAAAAGTGAATCGTTGTGCAGTTTGGACAGCTTTTTTATTGTAACAGAATGTTGTGAAATTGCATCATCACGATGATCTAAGATGAATGACAGAATTTTAGCGATTACAAATTATATGGTTATGAATTTACCCAAATACTCACATTGATGTACCTACTTTTTTCGTCATCTTCAAGACTCCCATTCCTTCTGCCCAAACATCTTCATCTTATTCATCCTTCCTACAAGGCTTGTTGTATGAACTGCTTGTGCTTTTCACTTACCTGTTTGATGATCCTGTAGATCACAACCAACCTATGAATAAAGAACTGTTACCTTTACCTCTGTGTCTCCTCTCATGTTTCATGACAGAATACCAGACATAAACAGACAGCACCCATCATGGACCTAGTAACATTTGATCCAAGAAACCTGCTCTTCTCTATTTTTCAAAATCAGCCAAATCAAGGATTACGTAGAACAATTTCTTGAGCTCTCTAACACCTGGTTCCATGGAATGAGAATACCTTGATGATCATCTTTTGGAGCAGATAAGTCAAAAATCTTTATCATAGCGACATCAGCTACCACTTGTTCCCTGGACAGCTATATTGATTATGTGCTGTCGCTAAGTGGTTCGTACCTCACTTGTTGCGGATAAGACCAACGCAAACCCCGCTCCCCTTGACTCTGCAGCAGTATCCTACAAGAAGATATCTTTGTAATGCGACCTTTGGTGTTGGAAAGGTGCTATATAAATAAAATCACCACCAGCTGTCGTCTACAGCTGGAAAGGTGCTATATAAATAAAATCACCACCAGCTGTCATCTCCCAACTCATCACCCCAGCACTAGATATAAGGACACTGCACACACACACACACAAACAAACACACTGTCTGGTCTCATCTACAACTTGAACCCTGTCTCTACTCTAGAGTGAACTTGCCCTCAAGCTATTCATTCCTTCAGACCAGACATCCTCAGGGTGCTCATCGTCCAATCTGGCAAAGCAAAAGACAACTCACCTTCATCTACCTACCTTCATCGTCCTTTTCAAGACTTGTCCCTTCTGCCCAAACATCCTTATCGTGTTCCTCTTTCCTACAAGACAAAAAGACTTGTCATTAAAGTATGACTGTTGTATGAACAGATAGCGTCTCCCAAGGCAAACAGGTCCTAGGTGATGGGTCAGACTTAGAGCGGTTCATAAGCCCATTATGAAGCAAATGAAAACAAGGACAGAGACATCACCCGGAAGGGTGCAGCTGGGGAACGCGGGGGCTCCTACGACCCGATCTATGGACACAGAAACTGGCTTTAGGGAGGTGGAACGTCACCTCACTGGCGGGGAAGGAGCCTTACATTGTGCGGGAGGTTGAGAGGTACCGGCTAGAGATAGTCGGGATCACCTCCACGCACAGCTTGGGTTCTGGAACCCCACTCCTTGAGAGAGACTGGACTCTCTACCACTCTGGAGTTGCCCATGGTGAAAGGCGGCGGGCTGGTGTGGGTTTGCTTATAGCCCTCCAGCTCAACCATTGTGTTGGAGTTCACCACGGTGAATGAGAGGGTCGCTTCCCTGCGCCTTTGGGTTGGGGACAGGTCTCCTACGGGCCGAATGGCAGTGCAGAGTACCCGGCCCTCTTGAAGTCTGGAGGGGTGCTGGAAAGTACTCCGACTGGGGACTCCGTCATTCTACTGGAGGACTTCAACGCCCACAAGGGAAGCAACAGTGACACCTGGAGGGGTGTTATTCAGGGGTGTTATATACGTTATATGCGTGACGTGTTAAAGGACTTCTGTGCAAGTTACAGCTTGTCTATAGCGAACACCATGTTCAAGCATAAGGGTGTCCATCAGTGGATACTCAGGTGAAGAGAGGGGCGAAGCTGTCAACTGATCACCACCTAGTGGTGAGTTGGATCTGATGACGGGGGAGGAAGCTGGACAGACTCGGCAGACACTAATGTACTTTTAGGAGCCTGTTGGGAACGTCCCCTTTCAGAGAGATCTTCAACTCCCACCTCCGGTGGAACTTCAACTGGATCCCGAGGGAGTCTGGAGATACTGAGTCCGAGTGGACCATGAACAACACCTCCATTGTCGACGCAGCTGCTCGGAGCTGTGGCCGTAAGTTCTCCGGTGCCTGTCGAGGTGGCAATCCCCAAACCCGGTGGTGGACACCAGAAGTAAGGGATGCCGTCAAGCTGAAGGAGGAGTCATATCAGGCCTGGCTGGCTTGTGGGCAGTGATGGGAATAACGGCGTTATAAATAAACGGCGTTACTAACGGCGTTATTTTTTTCAGTAACGAGTAATCAAACTAATTACTGTTTCCTCCGTTACAACGCCGTTACCGTTACTGACAATAAAATATGCCGTTACTATAATTGAGATCACTGAAGTGGTTTTCATCCGAGTAGGCTCTCTCTCCGCCATTGGACCTGCAACGTTTTTTCTCTGGTGGTGTGCGTGTGTTTATGAGGCGCCGGACTGGACTAAAGCGAGCGCGCTTGATAGTGCGCGAGGGAGACCGTGTCCGAGAGCGCGCTCGATAGTGCGCGAGAGAGACTGGGTGTGTCTGAGCTTAATTGTTTATAAATAAAGTAGGCTACACATTTCAGCATTAGAATAATATCTGTAGCATATTGGTCATCTGCAACGTTTTAATTTGTTTGCATGGTTATAAAATAAAACACAAGAATAACCTGCAGGGAACTCTCCCAGAAAACATCTTTGTTTGACCGGTTGTGAACACGTGCGGCAGACACGACTAGAATTTGGCTTAAATAACCTCTAATGATGACGTTCTCTGTAAGTTATAAAAATAAAACCCCAAAATATTATATTTGATTATTATTAAGTTGGCTTGTGAAAGCCAACTTACTGAAATCCTATTTAAACTTATTATTATTCTTCTTACTCAAAAATTTCTATATCTAACTCGTCCTAGAGCTTTAACTCTACAAACTCCAAACTCGGGTCAGACCTTCAAACTGTTCTGACTTAGTGTGCTATATCTTTTCAGACTGTTTTGACTTTCAGATTTCTTAAAAATTAATATTAAAAACCATAAAAATCCCATTAACTTTCATTGCAACATGTTCAAATTGAGCCAAGACTACGGTGGCCCATAGTGTACAACACAAAAACTCAAATCAAAACTCCCTGAAGCCCTAGACTCAATTAAACTACCATTCTATATGTACTAATGCAGGGATTCCCAAAGTGTGGTGCGCGCACCCCCAGGGGTACGCGAGCTGCCACCAGGGGGTGCGTGAGAGGAAAAATGTAATGGCGGTCTGTTTTTTATAAGTGGGATTTTTCCATACAATAAAATTAAAAAACATGAACAGTAAACGTTTCCTTTGTAATCGCTTTTATTTTAAATAAAAAATATATATAATTTATTCGTTTTTGATAGAAACGTAGAAGACAACAGCTGCTGTCTTCTTCTACGCACTGCTCTTCTTATATGCACTGCAGCTGCTAGGCTATATGCGTGCCAACTCGTTTAATAAATAATGACACCAACATATTTTACTGATCATTCAATACATGTGTGAAACGAACAATGATGGATTTTGGTGTAATTTGTTTCGAATTGGGACTAGGAAATTCCCGGGTCGGTAAGTGAACATGCTTTTGCGTGCAAAACAGTAAAAACGTTGAACTTGAGACAGAAAATAACGCTATGGAGTCATCGTCAAATTACACAATAGTGGCTTTCAAAAGCGAAAATGAAAAGAGGAATTCGAGAAATGATTGACTAAATTGCCAAAAATAGGAAGCTTCTTTAAAAAGATAGCACAGGAGGGGGAGATCGAGTGAAGGACCTGAAGCGACCGTGTGTTTTCATGTGTTATGGTGCGCATTCGCCAGTGGTGTTTTTTTTTTTTTTTTTGTGCGCGTAGGCTACTCCTGATTTTGTCAGTCATCTCTTATGCTGTGTCTCTATGATCCTATCCTGTCCTATTCATGGTAGCCTACTCGTGGATATTGCTTCATCACGTGCTGTATCCTGCATAAGGGTCCGGTGTTGGCTCGTTACCACTGCTATTCTCTTTAATGTTGTGGATCGTTTGTAACTTCATTGCAATTTTATTCCTGTCGTTCTAATTTCCATAACCGTTGTGTTATGATGATGATGATGCTAGCTCCACGGTCATTTAATAGGCCTAGCCTTGCTGCAATGTTTCTTTTACGCGGCTGAAAATAACCGTGCTTTCTGTTACTGAGCCTGTCTGTCACTAAAAGTGGAAGCTTGTGCGTAGCTTTGTTGCATTATATTGAAACTTTGTTGATGTTGTTATTGTCATGCGTGTTCTGGTTATTTGCGCATGATTAAACATGAGTCTTTATATGGCGATAAAACAAAGCTTTGTTGCGTTTTTATTTTAAGTGGGGAGTGGGGGTGCGCCAACCCGGTTGGGACATAGAAGGGGGTGCGCAGGAAAAAAAGTTTGGGAACCGCTGTACTAATGAACTTCTGTCTATCTATCTATCTATCTATCTATCTATCTATCTATCTATCTATCTATCTTTCTAATCTATCTATCTTTCTAACTAATCTATCTATCTTTCTTTCTAACTAATCTTTCTTTCTTTCTTTCTTTCTTTCTTTCTTTCTAACTAATCTTTCTTTCTTTCTAACTAATCTTTATTTCTTTCTAACCAATCTATCTATCTATCTATCTATCTATCTATCTATCTATCTATCTATCTATCTTCTTTCTAACTAATATTTCTTTATTTCTTTCTAACTAATCTATCTTTCTTTCTAACTAATCTATCTATCCTTCTAACTAATCTATCTTTCTTTCTAACCAATCTTTTTTTCTTTCTTTCTTTCTTAATTTCTTTTTTCTTTCTTTCTAACTAATCTATCTTTTTTCTTTCTAACTAATATATCTATCTTTCTTTCTTTCTTTCTTTCTAACTAATCTATCTTTCTTTCTTTCTTACTTTCTTTTTTTTCTTTCTGACTAATCTATCTTTTTTCTTTCTAACTAATCTTTCTTTCTTTGTAACTAATCTATCTATCTTTCTTTCTTTCTAACTACTCTATCTTTCTTTCATTCTAACTAATCTATCTTTCTTTCTAACCAATCTTTCTTTCTTTCTTTTCTTTTTTCTTTCTTTCTAACTAATCTATCTATCTTTCTTTTTAACTAATCTTTCTTTCTTTCTAACTAATCTATCTTTCTTTCTAAATAATCTATCTTTCTTTCTAAATAATCTATCTTTCTAACTGATCTATCTATCTTTCTTTCTAACTAATCTATCTTTATTTCTAACAAATCCATCTTTCTTTCTTTCTAACTAATCTATCTTTCTTTCTAACAAATCCATCTTTCTTTCTTTCTAACTAATCCTTCTTTCTTTTTCTTTCTTTCTTTCTTTCTTTCTTTCTTTCTTTCTTTCTTTCTACCTAATCTTTCTTTCTTTCTTTCTTTCTAACTTTCTTTCTAACTAATCTATCTTTCTAACTAATATTTTTTTGTTTCTAACTAATCTTTCTTTCTTTCTAACTAATCTTTTTTTCTTTCTAACTAATCTTTTTTATATCTTTCTTACTAATCTTTCTTTCTTCCATTTTTCTATCAATCTTTCTTTTTTTCTAACTAATCTTTCTTTCTTTCTTTTTTCTTTCTTTCTTTCTTTCTAACTAATCTTTCTTTCTTCTTTCTTTGTTCTTTCTTTCTTCCAAACTAATCTTTCTTTCTTTCTAGCTAACTAATATTTCTTTCTTTTTTCTTTCATTTTTCTTTCTTTCTTACTACTCTTTCTTTCTTTCTAACTAATCTGTCTTTCATTTTTCTTTCTTTCTAACTAATCTTTCTTTTTTCTTTCATTTTTCTTTCTTTCTAACTAATCTTTCTTTCTTTCTTTCTTCCTAACTAATATTTCTTTCTTTCTTTCTTTCTTTCTTTCTTTCTTTCTTTTTTCTTTCTTTCTAACTAATATTTCTTTCTTTCTTTCTTTCTTTTTTCTTTCTTTCTAACTAATCTTTCTTTCTTTCTTTCTTTCTTTCTTTCTTTCTTTCTTTCTTTCTTTCTCTTTCTTTCCGTCATTCTTTCTTTCTCTTTCTTTCTTTCCTTCATTCTTTCTAACTATTTTTTCTTTTTTTTCTTCCTAACTAATCTTTCTTTCTTTCTTTCTTTCTTTCTAACTAATCTTTCTTTCTTTTTTCTTTCTTTCTAACTAATCTTTCTTTCTTTTTTCTTTCTTTCTAACTAATCTTTCTTTCTTTTTTCTTTCTTTCTAACTAATCTTTCTTTCTTTTTTCTAACTAATCTTTCTTTCTAACTAATCTTTCTTTCTTTCTTTTTTCTTTCTTTCTTTCTAACTAATCTTTTTTTATTTTTTCTAACTAATCTTTCTTTCTTTTCTTTTTTCTTTCTTTCTTCCAAACTAATCTTTCTTTCTTTTTTCTTTCATTTTTCTTTCTTTCTTACTACTCTTTCTTTCTTTCTTTCTTTCTTTCTTTCTAACTAATCTTTCTTTCATTTTTCTTTCTAACTAATCTTTCTTTCTTTTTTCTTTCTTTCTAACTAATCTTTCTTTCTTTCTTTCTTTCTAATCTTTCCTTCTTTCTTTCTTTCTTACTAATCTTACTTTCTTTCATTTTTCTATTAATCTTTCTTTCTTTTTTCTTACAAATTTTTCTTTCTTTCTCTTTCTTTCTTTCCTTCATTCTTTCTAACTATTTTTTCTTTCTTTCTTCCTAACTAATCTTTCTTTCTTTCGTTCTTTCTTTCTTTCTTTCTTTATAACTAATATTTCTTTCTTTTTTCTTTAATTTCTTTCTTACTTTCTTTCTTTCTTTCTAACTAATCGTTCTTTCTTTTTCTAACTAATCTTTCTTTCTGTTTTCTTATTTCTTTCTTTCTTACTAATCTTTCTTTCTTTCTAGCTAACTAATATTTCTCTTTTTTCTTTCATTTTTCTTTCTTTCTTACTACTCTTTCTTTCTTTCTAACTAATCTTTCTTTCTTTTTTCTTTCTAACTAATCTTTCTTTCTTTCTTTCTTTCTTTCTAATATTTCCTTCTTTCTTTCTTTCTTTCTTTCTACCTAACTAATTTTTCTTTCTTTCCTTCATTCTTTCTAACTATTTTTCTTTCTTTCTTCCTAACTAATCTTTCTTTCTTTCTTTCTAACTAATCTTTCTTTGTTTCTTTCTAACTAATCTTTCTTTCTTTTTTCTTTCTTTCTAACTAATTTTTCTTTCTTTCCTTCTAACTAATCTTTCTTACTTTTTCTAAATAATCTTTCTTTCTTTCTTTCTAACTAATCTTTCTTTCTAAAAATCTTTTTTCTTTCTAACTATTCTTTATTTCTTTCTAACAAATCTTTCTTTCTTTCTAACTCAACTTTCTTTCTTTCTTTCTAACTAATCAATGTTTCTTTCTTTCAATCTAACTAATCTTTCTTTCTAACTTTCTAATCCATCTATCAAACTTCAAACTATTTTAAACTTCTTCAAACTCTCTCGTTCGGCTTTTTCAAGCCAACTTAAAGTTTGTTTCATCAAACCTTTTTTTCTAGTTATTTATGTTGGTACATTGTTCAGTATTATATTGAGAGCACGTTTTGTTAAACTCTTTACTTTTGTGAGGAAGAAAATACTTCAATAGGCTATACAGTATGTCCTCCAGTTGTAAAGGTGTGTGAGTTTTACAATTTTAATTTGCACTACAAAGAGTTTATGTGTATGCATATTTTTTATTACTTTTTTTTTGTTGTAAATTTCTTAAGAAGCATAATTTATTTTTAGACTTATTTGTTGGCCAGTTGTGGTGTGCAATAATATTAAAAGTTCTAAACCATCTGTTGTGTTTAGTTGTTCCACTATAGTAATGATACTATTTTAATATCTAACTTAATAGGTGTCTCTCACATTGTCCCACAGCAACATTAAAATAGTGTAGATTAGTGTACAATGTTTTATATTAATATTTTTTTCTATTTAAAACATTTTCTATTTTTTTTAAAGGAACGCAATAGTTACTTTCCCAGGTAATTAGTTACTTTTGTAATAATGTAGCTCAGTTACTAACTCAGTTACTTTTTGTCAGAAGTAACTAGTAACTATAACTAATTACTTTTTTAAAGTAACTTGCCCAACACTGCTTGTGGGACTCCTGAGGGAGCTGACGGGTACAGGCAGGACAAGCGGACGGCAGCCCGGATGGTAATCGTGGCATAAAAATCGGGCCTTGGAAGAGTTTGGTGATGCCATGGAAAAGGACTATCGGTTGGCCAAGAAGAGATTCTGGCACACCGTCCGGCGCCTCAGGAAGGGGAAGCAGTGCCCTACCAACACTGTTTACAGTGGAGGTGGGCAGCTGTTGACCCTAACTAGCGATATCGTTGGACGGTGGAAGGAATACATCAAGGATCTTCTCAATCCCACCGACACGTCTTCCATTGAGGAAGCAAAGTCCGAGTGCTCTGAGGTGGACTCGTCCATCTCCCAAGCTGAAGTCACGAGGTACTCAAGAAGCTCCTCTGTGGCAAGGCAAGGATGAGATCCACCCTGACTTCCTCAAGTCTCTGGATGTTGTGGGGCTGTCTTTGCTGACACGCCTCTACAACATCGCTTGGCAGTCGGGGACAGTACCTCCAGGCTGGCATAACGGGGTGGTGGTCCCTCTTTTTATAAAGGGGAACTGGAGGGTGTGTTCCAATTACACGGGGATAACACTTCTCAGCCTCCCCACAAAAGTCTATGCCAGGGTACAGGAGAGGAAAATTCGGCTGATAGTAGATCCTCGGATTCAGGAGGAACAGTGCGTCTTTCGTCCTGGAACTCTGAACCAGCTCTATACCCTCCTTAGGGTGCTGGAGGGTTCATGGAAGTTTGCCCAACCAATCCACATGTGCTTTGTGCTCTGGGAGTATGGTGCAGGGAGCCCTTTGCTAAGGGCTGTCCGGTATGCTGCCAGGAGCCCTTTGCTAAGGGCTGTCCGGTCTCTGTACGACCGGAGCAGAAGCTTAATTTGCATTGCCGGCAGTAAGTTAGACTCACTCCCGGTGCATGTTGGACTCCGGAAGAGCTGCCCTTTGTCACTGGTTCGGTTCATAATTTTTATTAAATTATAATAGGGATTATGTCTCCCGGCTGGACTGGGAACGCTCGGTATCCCCCCGGAAGAGCTGGAGGAAGTGTCTAGTGAGAAGGAAGTATGGGCATCTCTTCTTAGACTGCTGCCCCCGCGACCCGGCCAAGGATAAGCAAAAGAAGATGGATGGATGGATGGATGTCGTTTGAACTGCGTATGCTCTTCACTCACCTGTTTGACAATCCTGTAGATCACAACCAACTTGTGGAGAAAGAACTGTTGCATTTACCTCTGTGTCTCCTCTCAGAATTTGAATAAATATATTTTTTAATGCTTGACTAGTAGCCACATACACACTGCAAAGTTACAGAGGTGACATCCGCTAAAAATCATGTTTTTGAGCAATTACTACTATCATTTATAGGTGATTTTTTCTACTTTCCCACAAATAAATGATTTTGTGTCTCATTTGGTTGGGTGAACCAGCCATCAATCTGAGTGGCCCAGTGCCACTCTGGCCTTATGTAGCCTTGCCACTGATGTAATGTGAGTGAATATGAATAGAATCAGCTTTAGCTTCAACTATCAAATATATTAACTGTGATTATGTTGAATGTAATTCATGTAAAATCATTAAATGTTAATTACAATCCCAAAAACTCTGATTTGGTCTCGCTATAAGCCATTTAGATCATCTTATTATCAGAGAGATGGACTTACCTCAAATTCTCCAGTTTACAGTGAGGACTCTCCAGTACAGCAAGCAGTGGCTTCACTCCTGAGTCTCCTAGTTCATTCGCAGACAGATTCAGTTCTCTCAGGTGTGAGGGGTTTAATCTCAGAGCTGAAGCAAGAGCAGCACAACTTTCATCTGTGATGCCACACTTCCTCAACCTGAAGAGAAAAATGTCACACTCTTCACTACTAAAACATACACAGGTTGTAGAAACAGTTGTATTTTGAATCATCTGAAAATTAGTCTGTTTTCCAAAACCAGTGGTTAAGTATTTGAGTAAATGTAATTATTTACTGTGCTTTTTTTCTTTTATGCCACTTTCAGTATCAAAGTATTAAAGATATTAGCAACTTTTACACTCTACTTGACTACAATGTTTTGTATCACTATGTTATCTTTACTCCAATACATTTGTACTGAGAAATTCAATTATTTGTTACATTTTGCATGACACCTAACCTTTACTGCTGCAGTTTATTTCTGTTACAAAAGAAGCACTACTGCTGTAATGGGAATCCTAATTTTGTGTTCAGTTTAGGTGGGTTTTGTATTATGTTTCAGTTCTGTGTCTTTGGCTACATTCACATTGTTAGTCCAAATCCAATTATTTGTGTATCCGATTGGATTCTGGGGCCTGTACCATGATGGTTGTTTAACAAACTCAGGGTTACAGGATTAGTTTAGAGTTGACAAAACCAAACCAATTTAACCAGGCTTTGTTGGTACCATGATGCTGATCATAAACTTTCTCTGTCAACTCAGGCTTTGATCCTGAGTTTAGGAGTTTAGCTGTGACATCAGTAGCAAACAGCCAATCACATGCTGAGAAAGAGTGAAACTGCGATTCATTTCTCACGATTCACTTCTCGCTTCTGCAGAAAAATTGAAAAATATTAAGAATTTAAAGAAATTTACACAGCAAGAAGAAAATAGCTGTCTATGAATGAGGACAACTAAAAGAAAAAGTCTTGCTATATCAGTGCAAGTACAAGTTGCGAAGTTAGTTTATTCAGTTGATAAAGGTATAGAGAATTGAGCATTTAAGCTCACATGTAGTCATTTTATAGCTATATCTATTGATTCTAAAGTGTGCTGTATATTACCTTTATATATTTTTATTATTATTTACACTATGTCCTTCCAAATCCCACTATTACTAACACATGCTGGAAGCAGCGCAATCCTAACAACCTGCACACTTTTCCTGTGTCTTCTAGTACATTACTTTCTTTTCCTATTGGTCTCTGGAACTGCCAGTATGCTGTAAACAAAACTGATTTCATAACAATTTATTTCTAGTCTTTCAGGTCTAAGCCTATTGGCTTCAATCACCATTTCCAATCACCCTACTACCTGTCCGCTTAATCCTATCCCCACTAATCTACATCAAGCCATTTCTTTTTTAGTTCTACCCACTCTCATTCACATCATCAACACCTCTGAAGCGAAGGCACTGGTACTTTCCCACACAATTTAAGAAGGCTCGGGTAACCCCACTGCTTAAAAAAACCCACTATAAATCCAGCACATCTGGACAATTACAGACCAGTATCCCTTCTTCCAATCATTGCTAAAATTAGTCATTTTCAACCAAGTCTCTACATTTCTTGCACAGAACAACCTCCTGACCAACAACCAGTCTGGTTTCAAAAGTTGCCACTAAACTGAGACTGTCCTGCTCTCGGATTATTGAAGTTCTGAGACTGGGTAGAGTAGCTTCCAAATCCTCAGTACTCATCTTGCTAGATCTGACTGATGCTTTTGACAGCCAGATCCTTCTGTCAATGCCCAAGATGAGGTGTCTAAATCGCAACATCTAGAGATAGAGGTACCTCAGGGCTCAGTGCTTTGACCAATTCTCTTCTCCATCTACATGTCAACACTAGGATCTGTCATTTAGAAACATGTTTTTTCTTATCGCTGTTATGCTAACAACACACAACTCTACCACCTCCCTTTCCAAAATCCCTTTCACGGACCTGAAATCTGGACTGTTCTACTGAAGGTGCCTATCTTTTTTGGCAACACTTGACCCATTAATACTAACACTTTCTATTCTATATCTATAAAAATAATACTGTGTACTGCGTTAGACTGAACTGGGAATGGTCACAGCACTTGCATATTGTTGCCCTATTGTTAGTTTGATTGCTTCCATTGCTTTCCTCATTTGTAAGTCATTTGGATAAAAACGTCTGCTATATAACTACATTTAAATGTAATGTAATCCTGAAGGAGGAAACAGAGACATTGTGTCAGAATGGATCTGACGAATTGGGATCTTTTCTGAGAGCCAAATAACCTTTGAGTGTAAACTAAACAAACCAGTGCACATTGGAGTGGAATATTCGCATCGCAAATTCCACCCCGTTAAGCAGTGTAACGGTAACCAGATGGCCAAACTCTGCCAGTTGATGAAATTAACTAGATTCTAATTATTAACCTCCCCTCTCCTCCTCTGGACTGATACACAAGCAAAGGATTGTCCTATCTTGACTGAGTCACTGACTTAAATTCGCACACACAGCATTTCTCTCTAATGATTAAACAAGAATGCCCCCCCCGAAGGTTTCCTGTCTGAAATGATACCTTACAAGGACAAAACGAACATTGTATTCCATGATAAACTAATCAATTCAAAACAATACGATTCCCCGAGGGGGTCGAGCACGAGCCTACCACACTGATTGAGCACGAGTTCATCACACTGTCGAACGCTCAACGAACTCTGAATACACACACACACACAGAGACAATCATTCTTGACAATCATTCTTGTTTTAAATGTATAAAAAATGTTCTTGTTGCGCTCCACTATCCCCTGTGACCAAATTGGTTTAACTGTAAGCTTTTATGATACGTAATCAATTTGATATTCATTTAATCACGAAGAATCATGTACCTGTATTGTACTAGTCCCTAGAGACACCATGCTTGGTATGGTTGTAATCAGAGAAATCGAATAAGATCGAATCATTAACCCAAAATGCAATATGATGCATACTTTTATTAATACCAGTTTAGAAGTACATTTGTATTAAGTTTCATCTTCTATGCACATGACTCTGAGGGTGGGTATTGTCGCAAACACAGAAGTTTGCCGCCACGCCTCCTCCCAAATGATTGGATCAGACACGTAAGAAGGCGCGTCGTTAGCTCCTTCAAAAGTTGAAGCGCCACGCTCTTCTGGGCAGTTTTTACGCCAGAGAGAGACCCAACTTTCCTGCGAACTCCCGCCGGAGTTCTTCTTCTTATTCGTCGTTTTTCTACTTTGTTTTAATCTAAGTTTCTTTCTTTTTGATCTACCTCAACTTGATAATTTTCCTTCGTTCAGTGTATTCACGAACGAAACGAGTTTGAGATTTATCATCTCTCGTACGGGCCGCAGCTGAAGCAATCGCAAACATCTGCCTCCTACCGGAAGACGCTCCAGACACTCTGACCAAGCTGCCTTTATAAACACAACTGCACAAAAAGAGGCCCTAAACGCAAGTAACGTACAATCTAAATTCAGTGCTGTTTTAAGGTTGTTTAGATATTACTAAGGAAGCCTTTGGGTCTTGTGTTGAATTGTGTTGAATTGTGTTGAACTGTTTTCTCTCTCACTCTCTCTCTCTCTCTCTGGTTGAACGAAGAAATCTTCAATTTAGGCATCTGACCGGTATATTTTGTTAAACTGCTGGGGCGAGACTCCCCCTGAC
This sequence comes from Semotilus atromaculatus, assembly GCA_031834385.1. NCBI lineage: Eukaryota > Metazoa > Chordata > Actinopteri > Cypriniformes > Leuciscidae > Semotilus > Semotilus atromaculatus. Next base: position 483,889 of record JAULUF010000043.1, on the reverse strand, counting down.
AGTAAAAGATCTTTATTTGATTCGTTAGCAACGAATAACTTCGGGTTTTCAAAATGCCGGCTTAGCTAACCGGTGGAAAAATCCCGTCCCATTTTCTGTGCCACCCAAGCACAAAGAGATCCACCGTGGTCTTCAAAGGTATACTTGTAAATGTGTATACTTGTTTCGTTTTTAAAAGGAAATCTGTGTGCATGAAAACTGTTGTGTTCCTTAACCAGGTTTAAAAGCGCGTATCAGTTTCAAAGTACCGCGCTTGTGAGTTTGGTCCGCGTGAGCGCGACACTGCCACCGCGTGGCAATAGCAGGTAAAGACCTGCTTCTAATTTGCTTCCTTCTCGTTGTGTTTCCTCCAAATTCACTGCGATGATTATCTAAGCTGACTAAATACATTTGCAGCTTGCTAGTTCGTAAAACAAACCTCCTGTTTTGGACTGAGACATTTTATTTTGAGTTCAATTCACAGAAGTGAATTAGAGCTTAAGTCATAGAATTCCTCAGCCCAAAATCACTGATAGTTCACGTGGAGAGAAACAGGCGCCCCTAGCGGCCGCACTCCTCCAGGTCAGCTATCATTCTTCTGCTCAATTCATTTTCTGCTCTACCCTGTTTCCATCTCTACCGGCCTCGGTGACTCTGTCTGTTTTTAATTTTTTTTTTATTCATTGCTAATAACTTCAGTGGTATGGTGATTTATTATCAGAAATCATTCTGATTCCTTTGCAAAACTTTTATTTTATCCTCCCCCAGTGTATCTAGATTTGATTTGAATTGGAACAATATTTAATTATTAATTATATATTTTTTATAATTTTTTTTTTAAATTATTTTATATGTTAAGATTTAATTTCTCACTATAAATCTCTTTCATTTCAGTCATTTGATAGCCAAGTCAGCTATCAGCCTTCCACTGAACTTTGTATGAAATTACATTTTCATTTATGTTTCTTTCGATGAGTATTTTATAATCATTCCAAACAACTTCAGTGTTGTTGTGATTATTATAAGAGATCATTCTAATTCTGTCAATTTCCCCCAGGCTTATTTGGATTTGAGTTTAAAACAATTTGAATTAACTTTAACCCTCTGGGGTCTGAGGTGTTTTCTGGGTGCTGGAAGTGTTCTGACATGCTCTGACATTTGTGCTTATTTCTGATACTTGTGACATTTTCATGGCTAAAGTCTGATTACACTGTATTCAGCACAAACTCTGCTACAGTAATATGTCAGAAGCATGTATGTAAACATTTTTAGTTTTGAGATAATGACGTTTATGCGTGGTTTGTGAAAAAACTAAAAAACATTGTCCCTGAAATAAGGTAATAAAACCCATACTAATTATTTATTCACAAGACTTTTGAAAATTGTATCACGTGGCCTAGAATATTTGCTTCAAAACTATGTGAAAATCATCCTGACTACTCATTTAGATAAGACAATATATTTATTTAAAATTTGTAAGACGTGTTTTGTGTTAGAAAGCTTTATGCGAGGAGGCGTGAACCATGAACCATCAACCCATGAATATTTAGTGTTTCACACCTGAGAAAGACAAAGACCCTCCCCTAATGGCCCTATAAGGTGCTATCAGCTGTCATTATCAGGAACCTTGCACAAAGAGTGAGGAGAGACTTAAAAAATAATGGCTTTTAGATGGTTTGGATTTATTTACAACACAACACTATCCAAAGATACACAACAAATGACAAAAAAGCACATTAGTAAACACTGATCTAAAGACAGAGACTTGGACAGTCCCACAGCTTTCTGCCATTCCTAAAACATAGTAGGCTACATACCTGTCATCTCCAAAGTGTTTGATTTTTTACCATGTTCATCTAGAGAGACTCATGTGAATGTCAGCAGGACTCATCAGTGTCTTCTGGTCCCTGTAAAAGAAAACATTTAGGAAAAAAAAACACCTGTGAACATGCAGATATCAGGAGAAACTATTTTAGATTTTTCTGGTTACAATTATGAAATTTACTAAATACATACATACACTATATATATGAACTCCCAAGTGTGTTGTGCCTTGTAGGCATATGTAGGGCTGCATGAAATAATAACAATAGCCTATAGAAGGCAGCCTATAAATCGTTAAAAAGTTCAGTGACACTACACTAGAGAAAACTATGGATTATCATGTTACTTCGTTTCCATTCGTTACGACGTTATGAAATGTTGGAGTAAAAACATGAAGCCTATAATGTTTTATTTGTTCTGCTTTTCAAACCAACAGCACGTGACTCTAACTCAGCACGTGCAAACATTTACTGAATGCGATGTCATTGTGTCATAGGCTACATGTATATACATTTAGCATTAGACCTCATGTTTTTAACTCCAATCACATTTTATAACGTACATTTTAGTCTGGCACCAGTTTAACTAGTAGCTACAATGTAAAGTTTATGCAACAATAACATGCTGCTGCAGCCTGCTGCTAACATGCTACTATAACAATAACATGTCTTACCTTAAAAATCTCATAATCAAATCTTGTTCTTCTAACTCTTCTGAGGTAAATCCAAGGGCACAGCACAGCACAAACACAGCATTCCCCACTCAAGAAAAGCAGAGTAGGACTGAAGACGCTGAATCTGATTCTTTGTGTTGAGTGAGTTGATCGCGTTCCTCTACGTGGCTCATTAGTATGCGAACAGCTGTTTCGCGTGGGCGTGGTCACATTATCGCTAATGAGGCCCGTTTGAGAAACTGCATATGTCGCTGCTTTCATACGGATTACTTAAACATAGAATATTTGTTTTTGATATAATTTACATCATTTAAAAATAGAGACTCCAAGCGTTGTAAAGACATACATTTCAAGTTTGTGTGACAAACATTAGCTAAATTACAGATCATGTTCTTTCGCGTTTCAGAATGAGCTTCACATTGAGAGAGAGGACAGAACGCGCATCATGTTTATTTGATTTATTTTACGAAAAACACAACATTTTGTTTTTATTATGTGTGTACACAAATAAAAGAAGACATTTAACAGTTTTGAATGATGTATAACACTTAAATGTAAGATCAAAATCAACAGAGTATTTTGAGTCTCTTTTGCACTGATAAGAAAAAAAGCGAGCAAATCACGCCGGCGTGATTTCAGACCCCAGAGGGTTAAATTGTGCCAAACAGTCAAGGTGAACCACAGAGAGGAAGTGCGCCCCCTGAGGCTCCAAAACCCACTACAGCGGCCTACCGCTCCTCTTCCTGGCCTCCACCTGCATTGGGTTATTGCTAACTTCCGAACGGGTTAGGATATTTTCAATAACTATCATCCGTGTCTAATCACTTTCTGTGCTATCATTAGTTGGCAAAAGCCGTTCATCTCTTAATTTGGTTTTTCCTTTCCAGGTTAAATACATTTTCTCTTCAAAGTCATATTGATTATACCTTATCCCTTTTCAGGTTGATCGTAGTTTCTGTTTTATTTCTACATACCTAAATTACTCAATTCGGTTAAGCAAGAAAATCCTAATTCACTTTAAGCCCCCTTGTTCATTCCGTCTTGCTGTTGTATAGGTAAAAATCCCAGCACCTGCACTGGATTGCGGTGGTCCCTGGCTGATCTCGGCGAGCGGTCTGCCGACTGACGTCGCTGGCACTGACCGTGCGGTGGTTCCCGAGTTCTTTTATCTCTGCCATTGGTTGCGGCACGCAGTAAGTGACATCAGCAACTTGGTGCTTCGAAGGTTCAACCACCAAGCCGACGAACAAGTCAATTGTTGGGACAGGGGCACAAACCATAGGCGAAAGCGCCACTCCAGTTCGCTGGTGGGTTCTGGGCACCGCCCACCTTTGCAGTGCGATCGGCCGGTTGATACCTAGCAGATTACCAGGTTGTGTTTACAGTCACACGCTGTTTGAGAGGGCGCAACCGTGACACAGAGCAAGGAAGAGCAGAGGGGTCACGGCGGTCAGGTGTTTGGTGGCGCCGGAGAGTTTGACCACGCTCGCTGGGGCCAGCTGAGTTCGACCCCAGTTCACCTCAGGTAAAACTGAATTTTGATAAAACCCTGCCACTTAGCATAAGCCACAGAATATTAGATACTTCCCCGGATATATTTTCTAAGTGTTTGGTTTACCTCCTTTTCCCTAAGACAGTTATTAGTGGTTACACTACAGCGCATGTCAATTCACTTAGGTGTTATTTTCACTGCAATATTTTTTTTGTCTTGTTTTTCCCTCTATCTTCTCTTCCTTTTGGTTTGTTTTGTTCTGTTGTGATTTGTTTCTTTCAGTTCACCAAGAGACCCCAAGGAAGCTAAATAATAGTGACAACCGAGCAGCCCCTATTTCGGGTCCCAAGCTGACCTGCGTAAATTGGCCCAGTCTACATCAGTTAGCCAAATTTCTATAGACGGCACGGCCGTACTACAGCTCGTTAGCCTCAAAACAAATTTGCATTGGCCCTGTTTTTGTGTGTGTTGTGTTTTTCTCGCCCCCAGTAAGCCAGAATGTCACGCGCCTCCAGTCCCGCGGCAATCTGGATGCTTGGTTAAGTGCCATGACAACCAGCTGTCTGCCCAAGGACACTGGCGATCCAAAATCCCTGACCCGACAGGAACTGGACGCCGACGTAGACCGGCTAATGTCCAACGACCCCACACAGACCTACAGTTCAAAGGAATGGAGTAGGATAATTGGAAGTCTCACTCACAATTTAGTGGCACAGGCACGTCAGGCGGAGGAGGACAACGCCAATCTGGAAAAGGAAATCGCAGGACTAAAGACTCAACTGAAGGAGGCCCGCAAACAGAAGGACAACGCGCAGGAGCATCTGGATCAGCTACTTGTGGAGGTTGAAACCAAGGACGAAACACGCCCAGAATTACAAAAGGAAGTGGAAAGACTGCAAAAGGCCTTGGAGGATCTGCGCACGGACACGGACAAGAGAATGCAGTCGGAGAAACGCACCACGGAGGAACTCCAGGATAGACTGCGGCGTGGCGACACTCTGTTAGAAAGAGCAGAGAGTGAATTAAAGGACAGAGAGGCCAGGGCCAAGGCCTGTGAAAAACATTTACAAGCAGCCCGAGCTGAAATTAACGAGCTTGTCCAGCAGAGACATGATCTTAAGTTTGAACTTGACCTGGTCCACAAAGAACTTAAACATTCTTACAAACTGCAGGGCGACCTGGAGGGGGAAACACCCATCACTCAGTTTCCCCTCACCAGCGAGCCTGCACTTTTCAGTCAAGAACCCAGAGCTGAAAAGGGGGGCGAAAGCCCACCGCTAAAGACATCACTAGCCAGCCACCACGAGCCCCCACCAGCTGAAGAGGGGCGGGGTCGGGCCATCGGTCACAAAACGGGCCATAAAGAACTGGACAAGTTGGCTAGGAATATCCCGACCTTCACTCCCAACCCAGCAGGAGGTCACGATGTTCACTCTTATTTACAAGACATTGACTTTCACCTACAAACTGTGGCCAACGTCACCACTTGGGATAAGTTATATCTTCTCAGGATCACTTCAAGCTGGGACGTGCGAAGTTTCCTAGACCGCCAATCGGAAACTGTCAAGAGGGACTACCCGCAATTGCGGCAAGCTCTGATTCGCGAATTCTCCGATCCAGAATCGGACCAAGGTATCATAGCAGCAATGGATCTGAGACAAGCCCGACTGGAATCCACGCAAGCTTACTACGGACGCCTCAGACAAGCCTACTTCGGATCTCGTAATGAATCCGGCATGGAGGAAGACTGGAATTTCAAAACTTTGTTCCTGCGGAATCTCCAACCTACCCTATCACACCACCTCAGGGTTTTAGCCGAGCCACGGACTATGTCAATCCAACAACTGCGTGACCTGGCGCACAAAGCATACACAAAACAAAAGACTGTCTCTGAAAAGACAGTGAAAAACCCACAATCTGCCCTGTCTCTGAGCACCGTTCAGAGCTGTCCCTAGAGGGTACACAGCACCCCACTTACAAACCTGTCAACAGAGAGTCACGACCGTTCCAACCCAGCAGGGGTCAGCGTGGTCATAGGGGTGCCCGCCCAAGGCAGCAGAACGACCGCTCTGGGGAATTCTGGGACCGGCCTCGCCCCTCCCACAACCAAAAGGGAGGGGGCACCTGGGAAGCCGGCCGGCGACCCAGAAGGAGCCGACCTCCATTCCCCAGAACACCAAGCCCAGACAGACGGCTGGGGGACCCCTCTCGACATGACACTGGTAAGCTGAAGTTGGAACCTAAATCCAACAGAAACAACACAGCCACGGCTGAAGCTGCAGAACTTCTGAGCATCCTGAGAGAATTTCTCCAAAAGAAACCTCGCAAGGAAGACAAGGATAAACCTGACACCACATGACTAAACCTGAGGCCTGAAGCCAACTCCACTCCCAACGCTTCTCCCACTGACAGCCCCACAGACACTGTCAAACCACAGACTATGGCACTCGCTGCTACATCACTAAGTAACAGCACCACTCACCCCCTCCAACTGACAGCCCCCCAGAACATTGTTTCGCAGTCACAGACTAGTGAACTCATTGTTGCATCACCAACTGACAACATCTCTCACTCACTCCAGCTGACGAGTGCACTTCCTTAACCAAACACTGCACTTCCGGAACAAAACACTGCACTTCCTGAACAAGACTGCAGCAGCGCTCACACAAAGGTACCAGACAGTGCTGTCTTGATGATCTGCACCCACAACAAGCCACACGAAAAATACCCGCACTGTTTATCGATCAACACACAAGACCCTACACCAAAACTCCTTGGAAACCTGATCGAAAGAGGAATGGCACGCAAACTCTACCTCACCATCACTTTGGAAAAGGAAGTAAGACTCGAAGCGCTTGTGGACACAGGCTCCGATCTCACGCTCATATCGGCTGAACTCTTTGAAAAACTCAAATTTGAAGCTCAAAGACAGAATCTAACTCTTAACTTCCACACTTGTGAGCTGAATGTGCAGTCATACAGCCAAAATGACATCCAGCTCAGAAACGTAGCTCCCATTCACTTGACAATCGGTCGTATGCATATAGTCCATCCGGTCTATGTTTCACCAATGAACATTTATCCATTCCTAATAGGCAAAGACCTGCTGGATCGATTCGAGCCGTTACTGGATTTCAAACACCTGCAAGTTTGGGCTCAAGTGCGTGAACCCCTCCCCCTCCAGCCACACAAATCTGCTGAGGCAGACTGTCAGGTCACAGGGTTCACGGGAACTCCCTCAGCCAGACATGGCGACCCAGCCACAACAGCTGATCAGGGGTCAAGTTCGCTACTCTGCACTTTCAAAACCAGCCAAGGCTCTGATATCTACTGCCCCCAGGTCAGGACTGACTAGTCATTCACTAGTCATGACCCTCCCACCTGCACTGATACCTGAAGGGCACACAGACAACACAGTGTTCACGTTACCCTTCCAACTCATTGCCATAACATCTGTCATGCCAGTGGCCAAAGACCATGTATGCAGAACTGAGCTGACAGAGGACCAACACCTCGCAGTGTACAGTCTCCCACCAGCCTGTGAGTGAGACTAATGCACCTGCTACGCCTTTAAAGATCAACCCAACTGATGACACAACGACAGAGGAGCCGTATCAAGGTTTTGAATCTCAAGTGCAGCAAATTCTACAAGACGCTGATGCGCTTCAGAACGACGCAGACCGCCAAAGACTAAGACAAGTCCTTTACAAGTTCAAAGAATCCTTTGCCAAAGACTCATTAGACTGTGGCCTTACCCACCTCCACACGGTGCGCATCCCCACGCATCCTGAGGCTCCTCCCACTTTCGTCAAGCAGTACAAAATTCCCATCGCCTCGCACGAACCAGTGCAAGAAATCATCGAATCCATGCTTGAGAAAGGTGTCATCCGTCCATGTAACAGCACCTACTCTGCCCCCATCTGGCCTGTTCTCAAACCAAATGGGAAATGGCGGCCCACCATTGACTATCGAAAATTAAATCAACAGGTGCCGTTATCACAGTGGCCCATGACCCAGCTGGAACAGGAAATACCCCGAATCAGAGGAGCCACCATCTTCTCTACACTCGATGTGGCCTCTGGATTCTGGACCATTCCAGTGCACCCAGAAGACCAACACAAGCTGGCATTCACATTTGGCAACCGACAGTTCACCTTCAACAGATGCCCGTTCGGGTATGCCAACTCACCAGCTGAGTTCAACATCTTCCTGAACAAAGCCTGCCCAGACGCCAGGCTGAGAGGTAACCTGATTTACGTAGACGATGTGCTCATGAAGAGCACGACGGTGGCAGACCACCTGAAAGAAATAGACTATGTTTTGAACCAGTTAGCCGTGGCCGGCGCAAAAATAGCCCTCCACAAGGGACAGTGGTGTCGCACCAAGGTCAACTACGTGGGCCTGCTCATCGGATCCCAGGGTATCGAACCACAATTAAACCGTATCCACGCCATTCAAAATATCAAGCCTCCCACTAACGTCTCTGAACTACGAAGTTTTCTAGGGGTATGCAATTACTCTCGACAGTTCATCGAAAACTATTCAGACATCGCCAGGCCCCTCACAGCTCTGCTGAAAAAGGATTGCCCTTTCGTCTGGTCAGACGCTCAAGAACACGCCATGGCGGCACTAAAAAGACATTTATGCTCAGCTCCCTGCCTTGCTTACCCCGATCCTCAAAAGGAATTCTACCTGGAAGCGGGATTTTCTGACCAATGTCTCAGTGCTGGCCTATACCAACGGCACGATCAAGACAAGAAGGTGGTCGCATATGCCAGCAAGACACTTCTCCCTCCAGAGTGCAAATTCTCCGACTGCGAAAAAGCTTTGCTCTGCACAGTATGGGCCATACAACGTTTCTCCAACTACATTGGAGCACAGAAAGTTATCATAGACACTTGCCACCAGCCCGTAATGTTCCTCAACAGCCAACGCATCCGAGATGGCGTGGTAACCAACGCACGCATAGCCACGTGGTTAATGGCTCTCCAAGGACGTGATGTTGAGGCCCGATACGCACAGAATCACAAGTCGGCATTGGGAAACGGCCTGGCTGCATGTCAAAACTGCTCTGACAACTCACCTGCTGCGAGGCTAGACACACCAGAGCCCCAACAGCCACAACTGACCTGTCACAGGTACTTTGACAAGAATGTGTGCGAAGGCATGCCCACAGCTTACGTCGACGGATGCTCCTACAACCACGAGGGCATCCTAAAGGCAGGTGCAGGTGTACTGTGGGTTGACAACCACCCATGCCCACCACAACACTTCAAATTGGGCGCCCAGTCCTCACAATATGCATAAATAGCAGCCATTCTCATAACTCTGCAAAGTGCATCAGTCCATAACATCAGAGAACTTCTCATCTGCACAGACTCTAACTATGCCAGACTCAGTTTTGTGTGCCATCTCCCAACCTGGAAACAAAATGGCTTCAAAACGGCAAACAACAAGCCTGTCAAACACCAACACCTGTTCCAGGAATGTGATAACATCACAAGAACACACAATGTCACCGTGTACTGGAAGAAGGTAAAGGGACATTCTAAACTGCCAGGCCAAGACAAAGACTTAAATGACCACACTGATGCCCTTGCCAAAACGGGCGCCCTCCACGGTGAGCTGTGGTCTCCCCCGGACCCCACACCCACCCCCGAAGTGGCGGTGCTAACCCGCAGCAAACGGCCCTTGCCTGCCACAGCGCCAGCTTCACAGTTGCTATCGCTAACTCCGCAAATCTCCAACAACGATATCGCGGATATGCAAGCCACGGACACTGCCATAAAGACAATTCTTGACCACCTCTCTGACCCCGCCTGCCACCCTATCTCGCCTTCTGACATTGCTACTGACTCATACCTCAGACATCTACACAACTCCAGACACATGCTGCGTGTGCGGGACGACATTCTATGGTTTGACCCCGATGACACCACATCGCCTAGGCTCGTGGTGCCACTGTGTCAGAGGGGGGTGATGCTAATGCACGCCTACAACACACCCTATGCTGGACACCACGGTACCAAAGCCACGTATGAGACACTTAGACAGGTGGCATACTGGCCAGGCATGCAGCAAGATGTGGCAGAGTATGTGAGAGAATGCTTGGTCTGCTGTCAATTCCAACCATCAAACCCAAATCACAGAGCCCCACTGCAACGCAGAGGAATCACGTTCCCATGGTCAGACCTCCAAATTGACTGGGTGGGACCTCTGCCCAGGTCAACAAGAGGCAACAAGTACTTCCTCACGGTGGTGTGTCAGTTTACCAAATGGGTAGAGTGTTTGCCAGCACCTAACGACACCGCCCAAACAACGGCATATCTCTTGATGAACCACATCTTCTCCCGGTTCGGATTGCCACTAAGAGTCAACTCAGACAGAGGTACCCACTTCACTGCCGAGATCATGCAAAAGATCTGGAGATGTCTAGGGGTACAAGCTAAACTTCACATCTCACATCAGCCAATCTCCTCAGGGCAGGTAGAGAGATCGAATCGGACGGTGGTCTACATGCTAAGAAAGTATGTATCCACTAATCAGAAAGACTGGGATGTGAAACTCCCTCTCGTGCTGATGGCCCTCCGAGCCATACCGCAGGAATCAACGCGGGTGTCAACGTCTACCTTGCGCACTACCCAAGAGCGGTAGCCCAGTACAGCTGGGCAGGTGCCCGATGGACAGAAACCGCCCTCAACCATGCCGAAGCCGATGTCGAGCACATGCTGAACCAACTCGAGAAGATGACCGTCACCCAAGCTGAGTTGGGAGGACACAACAAACGTTCCAAACGGTTCCTGGGAGCGCTGCTAGGGGCCGCTGCGGCCGTAGGCACGCTGTTCAACATTGGAATGTCCAGTGTCAACACCGTGAACATAGCCACGGTGCGACGGCACGTGGCCGAAATTCAGACAGAACTTCCACAGTTAAAAGAACAACTCAACACACAAAGCGCATCCCTGCAAACCATCGGCAAGACACTGAGAGGAACCGTGACAGTCCTCAACACTCATAGCGTCATGTTGAATCAGACTGTGAGCTCCATGAAACAGCTGTTCACAGTGTTCCAGAATGACTTTGCCCAAACACAGTTGGTCACGGCATTACTGTCTGATATGCTCCGAGAAGTAAGTTCCTCCATAGACAGCTTAGCCATGGGTAGGATCCCGCCCTACCTTGTACCCCTAAGCCTTGTGCAAACCGTGCTGGCTTCTGCCATAACAACACCCACTTACCTGTTACAAATCCACCTTGCCTACTCCTTGGGCAGTGCCATTCCACTGTATGCTGACCCTGCACAGCGAGAGGTAGGCTTCCTCTTAAGTCTACCCATCATAGAATCAAGCCGAATCTACTGACTAAAAGATAGTCAACGTGGGATTTTGGCAGAGCAACACCTATTTTAAGGTACGGACACCCGAAGCAGTAGCTTACCACGACAGCAACACACAGCTACTTAGCCCCAAACCTGCACATGTGTACCCTCACCAAAGACATTCACTATCTCTGCCCAAGCAAACCGTTCCTCAGAGACAACACTGATGGGATTTGCGGCCTGCAACATCTGGCCAGCGACACCCGTTGCCCAGCGGATGCTAAACCTCGCAGCCAAGTCACCGAGACGCAAGCCGAGATAGTGGGAGACCTCATCGAGCTGAGCCCTCAGTCCTAACCGTCATCTACAGCAGCTCACTTTCAGGATTCACCTGCCATCTGCCCAGTTATACTCGTGATGGTTCGACGAGACCCACACACGGGCCTGCCAAACCATCAAGGGGGGACTGTAACGGTAACCAGATGGCCAAACTCTGCCAGTTGATGAAATTAACTAGATTCTAATTATTAACCCAAAATGCAATATGATGCATACTTTTATTAATACCAGTTTAGAAGTACATTTGTATTAAGTTTCATCTTCTATGCACATGACTCTGAGGGTGGGTATTGTCGCAAACACAGAAGTTTGCCGCCACGCCTCCTCCCAAATGATTGGATCAGACACGTAAGAAGGCGCGTCGTTAGCTCCTTCAAAAGTTGAAGCGCCACGCTCTTCTGGGCAGTTTTTAATCCAGAGAGAGAACCCACCTTTCCTGCGAACTCCCGCCGGAGTTCTTCTTCTTATTCGTCGTTTTTCTACTTTGTTTTAATCTAAGTTTCTTTCTTTTTGATCTACCTCAGCTTGATAATTTTCCTTCGTTCAGTGTATTCACGAACGAAACGAGTTTGAGATTAATCATCTCTCGTACCGCAGCTGAAGCAATCGCAAACATCTGCCTCCTACCAGAAGACGCTCCAGACACTCCGACCAAGCTGCCTTTATAAACACAACTGCACAAAAAGAGGCCCTAAACGCAAGTAACGCACAATCTAAATTCAGTGCTGTTTTAAGGTTGTTTAGATATTACTAAGGAAGCCTTTGGGTCTTGTGTTGAATTGTGTTGAACTGTTTGAACTGTTTTCTCTCTCACTCTCTCTCTCTCTCACACACACACTCACTCACTCCCTCTCTCTCTCTCTCTCTCTCTCTCTCTCTCTCTCTCTCACACTCTAACTTTCTCTCTCCAGTATTTTGTATTGCAATCGTTTTGTTAATTGTTTGTTTTGCTATGAATATTTACTCCTGCGTGATTTAAGTAGTTTATGTAATCTTTAGTTGTGTTATTAAATTCCATAATCTTTTGAAGTGAATTTGTCTTATTGTTCCATAATTTGAAGTCCCTGAAAATGTCGATTTTAAGTTACTAGCTCTACCTGATTTAACTATTGAAAAAGTGCCTTACACGGAATATCATTCTTTGTGGCCAAAAGAATGGTATGCGCTGTTTTACAGGCCGATAAATTGCGATAAATTGTGATAAGGAATTAAGTCTCGCTCCAGTCCGCCGGACGGACAGATTGCTTGATAGGTTTTAATCACATCAAAATTTACTCTAATAATTGACCGGATCTTACCTATAGGAATAATTACGAGCAATCGTGTTAATTATTCATATACGGTGAGGTTTAGCCCATTCCCTATTTGGGATAGTCTAATTTGTGTACGTGACAATACATATTCATTAACTTATGAATAATATTCCCCATCTGAGTTAATACTTTTCCCCAACAAAAGTCATTGTCGCTACAGCAGGTATATAAGGAAGAGTGCGTGCAATGCACATTCAGTTTTTCGCTGAGGAGCAGAGCTGGTAACCGGGCCGCTCAGTGGTGGTACAGCAATTGTGGCAACGGGATGTTCCCTTTCAGTCAGTCACAATCTACGTTATGTCAGAACGGATCTGGAAAATTGGGATATCATTAACATATGGGATTTGCAGTAGGGATCACAACATATGGGCACCAAGCCTAGCACAGGGGTCGACCACTGGGTAAACTTACGAGTGTTAGGCCTGGCGTCGGATGTCTCCACCACAAGACAGCCAAAGGTGCTGGAGGAATACCAAGTAGGGTTTGCCAGTTGGGGAACTCACCTGAGGAGCAAGATAATTACACATATCCAGTCCTTAGGAGGGGAATGGCAAAGCAAGTGAGACACAGAGTGGGTCTACGGTGTTTACTGGCTACTTTTGCAGAGTACACGGGAGGACACTGGCTCTACAAGAAAATGATAAAATCTAGCAAACGTGTTGGGTGTCACCCAGCCCCCAGCTCTACAGATGTCTGCCAGTGAAGTCCCGTGTGCCAGCGCCCAGGAGGAATCCACATTCCAGGCATGATTAGTTGACCGAAAATGCTTACAGGTCCCCTACCCTCTTGATGGAAGCCAGCCCAGTCAGGAGCACCGTCTTCAACAGATTTTTCAGCTCAGCTGACTGCAGTGGTTTTGAAGATCACTCTCTGTAATACTGTTACTACCAATGAGAAATCCCAGGAGGATATAAGGTAGGCCTGTAGCGGCGCGTCGATGACGTCGACGAATCAACGTCAAAATTTCGTCTACGTCATATTTTTTCGTCGACATTTCTTTATTTTTTTAATTCACCGTTCCCGGAGGTACAGCTCGCCACCATAGACAGTAAAAAAAGGAATGGCGGAAGCAGTGACCGTGCTCGGGAGATATTCAGGAGGACCAAATCAACATGCTCAAAAACAGTCGCTGCAATAGAAACACTCAAATCTGCCGATCGTCTTGAGTGACCATCACCCACTGTTGTTGTATAGTAGCGAACGCAAGGCAAGTTAACTTTAAACTCAATACCAAAACTACGTCTGGGAAATAATTGGGCACAAAATGTTATTTTGAGTTGAAATATTTTATCTCACTCACTTGATATATCATTAAACATGAAGCTTCCGCGAAGAAAAGTTCGCAGCAAGTGGATTTGAGCCAAAGACGAATGAACACGTTCAAACAAGACCACTAAGAGTGACATTTTAGAGATAATAATGTATATACAGTATTTATTGTAACTTACACTTATTATACCGAATTTTTTTTACCACATAATTACAGGGACATATTGAATTGAGATTAATGTTTGAAATCTTACCTGTTAAATCCATTTTGTACAGCATACAAAACTCGTCCAGACAAGATGATCACAACAATATGATCAAACTCCGGAAACAATAAATCATCTCTGATTTAATTTTCAATATAATCAAAACGGAGACGCACGAGTCAAGACAGCAAGTTGTATTTGAAATTTTGAATGAATGTATGAGAGCGCGTGATACACGGATGCGCTGTTATTATGCGTTGCTATTGAGGACAGTCATTATAAGCAAGTAAATGCCACAGAATATAAGCTTGCTTTAAAAAGTGCATAGAGCTGCTTGTTTTATTTGTTGTTTGTTGATTTTCAAATATAAAACTTTTTGAAATGTTACAAATGCATAACAATAGATTAGTCGACTAATCGATAAAATAATCGCCAGACTAATCGTTTAATTAATAATCGTTTACCCCAGCCCTAATATAAGGTGAGAGTGAGGAGGATTTAGCCCTCTCGCACCCCTCAGGAACCTGATGATTAGGTTGTGCCTTCTCCATCTACTGCATCGTGATGTGCAGCAGTAGCGGCAACATACACTTTCAGGGTGGAGGGAGACAGCCTTGGCTTAAACTGTTCCAGCAGGAAGGAAAGCACAGTTCTGATTGGCCATCTCTGGGGCCTTCCAGATGAGAAGAATAGGTAGGCACCAATTAACGAATAGGTTCCATTTCAGGGCATAAGCGTGCCTCTTAGAGGGACTTCTTGCCGAAGTGATGGTGTCTACCACTGGCTGGAGTCCTCTTCGTCCCATCTAGAGACCAGATGTGGAGATTCCAGGGGTCTGGACATAGGTGCCATAGGGTGCCCTGTCTCTAAGAATGCAGGTTCTTCCCCAGAGGAATGCCCCAGGGAGAAGCTATCGTGAGGAGCATGAGTTCTGGGAACCAGATCTGGTTGGGCCAGTAGGACGCAAGATCTGCTCCTTGTCCTCCCTGAATTTGCACAGTGTCTGTGCGTGTAGGCTCACCGGGAAAAACGCATATTAACATAGGCCCCATAGGCCCAGGTGCCAGTGCATCCGTGCCGAGGGTCCTTGAAGATTGATGTATGCAGCAGCCGCAGTGCTATCTGAACGGACCAGTACGTGCTTGCCTAGTAGTGGCGATTTGAAGTGTCCCAGCGCAAGCCACACTGCTAGCAACTCAAGGCAGTTGATGTGCCAGTGGGTCGGCTCTTGGTCAGACTCGGGCAAAGCTACAGAGTCTTCATCCTCGAAGGACTCTAGCTCACCCTCCGATGCATCGATCGACATTCAGTCTTTCGGCAGAGCCCCGAATGAGATGCTTGGTCCTCCATGAGAAGAACCAGCAATCTCACCCGGAAGCTCCACAGCTTGCGGTGTGCTAGAGTGGGGTCTGCAGCCCTGTCACACCAACACCAAAATGCAGAGCTTCTTCCAACTCGTACCAGTTGTCTCACTCGAACAGATGTTTGCAGCAGATCAACAGAAGTGCTCGGCTCTAAAGCAAAAAGCTGAATGTGTGTTGCATGCGCTCTTCCTTACATACCCGCTTCGTGGGGCGGAAGTCACGCTGAAAATATTGCACACCATTGTGCAGGTGAGATCCCAATTCATCAGCTCTATTCTGACGAAACACAGAACGTCACTTACTGAAAGGGAACAGTAATTTTAATCATGTCTCAGTTTGTAAAAATGAACAAACATTTACAGTAATGCTATTACAATAAGTGCTTTTACAATTACAATGCTTTTACAATTACAATGCTATTACAAAGTGTAGCACTCATAAAGTGACACTCATATTTTTGTTAAACCATTAATTTATCATTTTTAAGGACATTTCTTTTTATGTTTTAACCCTCTGGAGTCGGCAAACGCGCTGGCGCGTTTTGCGCTAATTTTTTCACATAGCAGCAAAATAGACTTAAAATACTTCGTAATTTTTTGTCATACACACTTAAGAAATATGAAAAAATGAACTGTTAAATGTCTACTTTTTTTATGGGTCCACTTCCAATCGAAATAAAACATTGTACTTTTGTAAAATAAAGAAAATAAACAGGGTGTGCTTTCTGCCTCTCCGTCTCCAAGAACTTTTTTTCTCAAAACAAAACTCAGCGAATACAAGTCACACAGGCATGAGCAATATATCTTTATAATCATTTAAGTGTGTACTTTTAAATTATCTAATTCAAAACTAAAACAAATATTCTCTGTTTATGTAATCTATATAAAAAGAGAGCGATGTCAGTCGTTCTCATTTCAGCTAATTATCTTTTAATGTGACCACGCCCACAGAGAGCGCACGCTATTCAAACGCAAATGATCTGAGGCAAGCCATGCAAACTGAAACGCCCCATTATCAGCTGGATAAAAAAGATCCCAAAGTTTAACAAGAATCGTCGACTTTACCTCGTCTTTCTGCGCTGTGAGGAATAATACTATCGTCCTAATCCAGGAACAATTTACCTCAGAAGTGCTGGTAGGTCATTCCGAGGAGCAACGAATCAAGCTGATGTAGTAAGTCATTTATTCTTAAGAGCTTTTTTTATAAATCGCGATATTGATAGTGTCTGTAAACCAAGACTGTTTAAAGGGCACCTATTATGGCATTTAAAATGTTCCTAATATTGTTTAGGGAGTCCCCAGCAACAGTGTTACAAGCATGCAATGACAAAAAACACTTTTGTTGTTTTATAATATGCATTTATTTTTACCTGATTTGCTCAGTGACTCCCATATGAATCGTTCAACGACTAATCTTTCCAAACCCCGCCTTTACGTGACACTAATCTGTGGTGATTGGTCAGATGACCCATTCAGTTGGTTAACACGGAGTACAGTGTACAACGCTTTTATCAATTTGTGTTATAATAATGATTATAGTGCACCGCTTTGTAGTAAAAAATTCTAAATAAGAGAAGGAATTTAAGTTGAGTTATTTTAGCGACCACAGCCCAAAGTTCAGTGGTAAAAGCACATTCAGTCTTTGTTTGTGTTAGCCCAACACATAAACATATTGATAATGCAGTACTACGAGGTATTGCTCTATTCTTTATGACAACTCCAATAACAATGACAAACACTTCACATATTTCAATACAATTGACATTGAAGACTATAGAAGCTGTGCGTACACAACACACAAAATAATTATTGAGCATGCTACATAAAACATAAAAGAAACAATTATTAATATTAATAATACTTACAGGTTGTGATTCGGAGGAGGAAGCTGGTCCAAATAAACTAGGTACTGAACCTTCCTTCAATATCAGCCGGCTCGCGAATCCACATTTTACAGCATTTATGTTTGTGAAGCAATCATCTTCAAAATGACGCGAACAAAGCACAAGGTCCGAGCTAACGTATACTTCTGTGGTACAGTTGTATGAACTGTAGCCACTAAGTCTTCAAATGCTCCTCCCTGGGCAGATGAAAAAAGTTCCCTTTTGCGTCGCACTTCTATGTTCAGAACACAGCGTCTCGTCGACATGATGATGTTTTCAAGTATTCCCTGGCGTCTACGAGCGTAATAAGTGGGCGTATCTTATTCAAATAAATTGTCAAGTTGACGTCATCTAGACAGAGAAAAAGCATCGGTCGTCTATCGATTCATATCAGCGACTCAGAGTCAACTCTTACTTTTGAGAGACAATAACTTTGTATACGGTGAACTTTCATATTTAAAACTTTGCAGGATGTTTTTGTTCATTTAGATCTATGTTACACACTACATGAAAGGTAATTTTCAAAAATCCATAATAGGTGCCCTTTAATATGAATTGTGTGTGTCTCAATGATGAATGAAAGACACAGGCGCGCTGTTGTTTACAGCTTTACAGCGCGCATCTCACACTCGCATAAACACGATATGTTACAGACTAAATATGAATATTTAGACAAGATTTCATTGATTAGTTTTGGATGGATTATAAAGTTTTTACTGTAAAAACAGAGTACTGCCACATTAAATAAGCTTTTGTTCGCCAATTTCTGCTCATATGTTACCCTTGAAATACGTATACTTTTTAACAAAGAAAGATTACATTTGAAATATTGTTAAAATTGTAATCTTTTTTTTGTTGTGTTTTATTAGTGACAAATTTGGGGAGAGGATACATATTCCAAAACTTTCTGCAAATACAGTATGAGAATTAACTGCACAATTACTAGAAATGTTTACCTAGGATATTATACAATTTGCATGCATACAAAATATGTGGATAAAGACAAATGTTTTTCAAGTTGTTTCCAACTCTAACTTTGAACCAATTCTGAAGAATATATATATATATATACACTACCGGTCAAAAGTTTTAGATCAGTAAGATTTTTTATGTTTTTAAATGAAGTCTCTTCTGCTCACCAAGGCTGCAATTATTTGATAAAAAATACAAAAAAAACTGTAATATTGTGAAATATTATTACAATTTAAAACAGCGGTTTTCTATGTGACTATATAGTGAAGTGTAATTTATTCCTGTGATTAAACTGAATTTACAGCATCATTACTCTTTACATCATTACAGTCTTCAGTGTCACATGATCATTTCAGAAATCATTCTAATATGATGCTCAAGAAACATTTATGATTATTATCCATGTTGAAAACAGTTTTTTACATTTTTATTTCAGGATTCTTTGATGAATAGAAAGTTCAAAAGAACAGAATTGATCTGAAATGGAAAGCTTTTGTAACATTAATCACTACCATTCAAAAGTTTGGGGTCAGTAAGAATTTATTTTTTATTTTTGGGGGAAAGAAATTAGAAAATACTTTTATTCATCAAGGATGAGTTAAATTGATCAAAAGTTACAGTAAAGACATTTATAATGTTAGAAAAGATTATATTTTAAATAAATGCTGTTCTTTTGAACTTTCTATTCATCATATAATTTTTTGGGGAAAAACATTCAACATTGAAAATAATAATTTATGTTTTTTGAGCATAAAATCAGCATATTAGAATGATTTCTGAAGGATCATGTGACACTGAAGACTGTAATGATGTAAAGAGTAATGATGCTGTAAATTCAGCTTTGATCACAGGAATAAATTACACTTCACTATATATTCACATAGAAAACCGCTGTTTTAAATTGTAATAATATTTCACAATATTAAAGTTTTTTTTTATTTTTTTATCAAATAATTGCAGCCTTGGTGAGCAGAAGAGACTTCATTTAAAAACATACAAAATCTTACTGATCTAAAACTTTTGACCGGTAGTGTATATTCTTCAGAATTGGTTCAAAGTTAGAGTTGGAAACATCTTGAAAAACATTTGTCTTTTTCCACTGGGTACCACAAGAAAGTGTGAGGACAATATATATATATATATATATATATATATATATATATATATATATATATATATATATATATATATATAGCTTCTTTTGTCCTCGCATTCTTTGGTACCCAGTGACACACCTGTGTGAAAGGCTATGCGCTCATTATTATGCAAGGCTCATTATGCAAGGCCTTTGTCCTCTTAGGTGAGAATCACACCCACTCAGGTGAGAATTACGCCCACTCGCATATTGACTTTCAAAACAAAAAGTGTCTTAAAAAGTTTTAATCAATGTATTGTTTTGTGTAAATGATTAGGCAGGGTGATTTTCAGATCATTTTGAAGCAAAAATTCTAGGCAACAACGCCCATTAGTCAAAAGTATTGTGGACACATGTTTAGTGAGTGTTTTATGGCCTTATTTCAGAAGCTTTAAGTTTTTTCAATAACCATGCATAAACAATATTCCTTAAAAAATACAAACATGTACAGTACATACATGTTGCTCACATATTATGGTAGCACTGGTTGTGCTAAATAGAGTGCAATGACAACTTTGCCATTAATATGTTTATAAGTAACTGAAAAAACACAAATGTCAGGGCATGTCAAAACATCTCAAGGACCTCAAAAACCCCTTAGACCCCAGAGGGTTAACAGTGATGATTGTTCTCAGTGTTACTTACTCAGCTGCTCTAGTTGCTGTAACCACAGGCAGCAGCTTCTGAAGAACATATGCTGTATTTTGTGTGTCACTAAAAAAAAAAAAAAGTTAACAAGTTAATAATGCTATTAATAATAATAATAATACATATTATAACTAAATAATACATTAAATACCTTCCTTAATACCCTCTTAATACCAATTAAATAAACACTTTAAAGACCAAAACATTTGTTTGTTTTTTGTATTTAACTGTAGAAGCTCCTAAACGTATTCAGCCAACCCAGATTTGTTTTTTCTTTTTCTTGTCAATGTTGCTGTGGTAGGTCTATTGATCTGCATTTACACTACAACACTTATTGCAGGTCTATTTTGACAAGTTTTTTTAGTCCCTTCCCCTGTCAACCATCGCAATTTCAGGAGTGACTCACAGAACAATAATTTAGCGGATTCACTCCCATAATCAGACATCCCATCTCTCCCAGGAAGTTCTGGGAGTCTTCTGCATATTGATATCGAGTGCTTCTCAAATGGAAGGCTGCATCCTAGTGAGGTTGTCTTTCCTAGCATAGTCCTCCTGAGGCTTGTAGGCTAGATTCCTCCTCAGGATTAAACACTAGAATGAGACGCTCATTGTGCACATTGCTATGTCACATGATCACACCCCTACGGTCAAAGAACGAAAATACTAATAAAATTAAATTTCGGAAAAATACTTTGCATTAAAAATCTATATTTTTTTTATTAATGCAATACAGTGTCTTCCAGTGGCTTACATTATTGGCAGTTTAGTGTTAAGTGATTCATTTACATCAAAACAAAAGATAATATGTATGCCTTCATCTCCAAAAATATAATTTTTGTGTTTCATTTCATAATGATTAGCTCGGTGTGATTAGCTCAAATTAGCTCTGTGCCGACTCATTTTGCATAAGTTATTTTTAATGAATTGGAATGTGTACAAAGGATTGTGGATGATTAAAGGACACAAAGGATACATTTGATGCATGCTTCAAAATTAGTTTAATTATTGACCTGAAATAGGGTTGCCACATTCAATACAAAAAAATAAGGGACGCAGCAGGCCAAAGCTCTCTGTGGCCACAATGACCACAGGCCTGACGGTATGCTAATGGTGGTATATATCATAACTCAAAACATATTTTCAGGATAGCAATAAGATCAGTACCAATGGACATTATAATAAGCTATCTGCTATTGAAATCAGTGAGAATAGATGCAATCACTCTCTATCACAAACAACGTTAACAAAGTGCGACAATGAGACAACCTATAATCTACAAACATTTCTAAATTTAATTATTAAACTATTTTTATTATTGGTAGAAAATCTATTTATGTATTTATGTATGTATTCAGACCTATTGTTAATTCTATAGTATTAAAGGATGAAATTCTCTAGATTTGTTAAGCATAAGTTATTTTCTTCACACATGCACATTTGTATTATTAAATAAATATATCTCCCTCTTATTTCTTATTTAAAAAATGCATGAGTCTGACTGTGTACCTTAACCGTAATAATCAAATCATAGCATAATGTATGGATATAATTCATTTACATTGTAACATTATTTCTAACAAATGGACATAGTGGAGCAGCCTCCGCCATTGTCTCGTATCAACTCTCTGCCAAAAGACCCGCCCTTCTCTGACTCTGATTGGCCCTGAACCTAATGGTATTAAACAAACCAATCAAACCAACAATGGCAGCGAGTATTACCCAATCAAGGGTAGAATAGGACGAGTCTTCACAGAATGCGGGTGGAATGATTTGCATGGGATGATGCATTTAAGACAACTCTGAAATACGTGACAAACCGCGTCGCGTTTTGATTCAAAACGGGACGCGCTGTTTATTTCACAAATATGGGACGATTCCGAATTTTAAGGGATGGGTGGCAACCCTAACCTGAAATGAAGGCTCTCTTCAACTGCAAATTGAGACAGCATTCAGAGGAGCTTGATGACGTGGCAGCCGAGATATGCAGCCTTACTAGGACACAGCCTCCGTTTGAGAAGCACCAGTATATTACAAACAATATCCCAGAAATCAATCTGTGCCCTATGATTTAAACAACTCTGATTTGCTATTGCATTTAAGTGTTCAACACACATGTCTGTGATTGACTCAAATGCTCAATGCTGCAAAAACACACTGTAAATAGAAACCTTTGCCTTTGTAAATAAAAACCAGATCACATGCACAAATTCTATCAGCATGCAGCAAATTAAGTCAAGACCTCTCATACACAAATCATACAAATTACCAATTTCAAAACAGACAAGTTTGCATCCCTGTGCTTTATTTCAGTATGGAGGAATGATTTTTGGGAGATATTGTGTGAGATAAATAAAATAACTACTAAACTCTATCTGACATTTGCAGGAATACAGATTTATCAGCGTCTTGTTTCTATTTGTTCACAATGTTTTAGACTGTAATGATTATATGTAATGATTATGAGTGTTACTTACTTGTGATTTTCTCCTCCAGTTAAGCTCTTCAGTTTAAACTCATGCATTGCCTGCTCTGAAGTCAACAACACAAAAACTAAAGCGGACCACTGAGATGAGGAGAGTTTCACATTACGTAATCCTCCAGAGCTCATATGAGGTTGAGCTTCGTTTACTAGAGAAAGATCACCCAGTTCATTCAGACAGTGAAACAGATTGATGTATTTATTTGGAGAGGGATTCTCACTGATCTTTTCTTTAATATAGTCAACTGTTTTCTCATTGTTGTGAGAGCTGTTTTCTGTCTGTGTCATAAGTTCTTGTAAGAGACTCTGATTAGACTCAACTGACAGACCCAGAAGGAAACGAAGAAAAAGGTCCAGATGCCCATTTTTACTGTCTAAAGCATCAACCACAGCTTTCTGATGGAGATCGAATAGTGAAACTTTGTCTCTATTAATTGGTTTGGTAATCTGGTCAAACACATTTTTATTGTTTATAAAGGAGAGATGCACATATAGAGCTGCTAGATGTTCCTGGATGCTCAGATGAACAAAGCAGAAGACTTTGCCCAGATACAAGCCTAACTCCTCTCTGAAGATCTGAGTGCACAATCCTGAGTACACTGATGCTTCTCTCACATCAATGCCACACTCACTCAGGTTTTCCTCATAAAAGATAAGGTTTCCTTTCACAAGTTGCTGATAAGCCAGTTTCCCTAGATTGAAAATCATCTCTTCATCTTTCAATTTCTTCTCATAGTCCTTCTCATGTTTGATGTTGGTCTGAATGATCAGGAAGTGAGTGTACATTTGAGTGAGAGTCTTGGGAATCTCTCCACTCTCTGTTTTAATCAACATCTCTAGAACAGTGGCTGAGATCCAGCAGAACACTGGGATGTGACACATAATAAAGAGGCTCCTTGATGACTTCAGGTGTGAGATGATCCTGTCGGCAAGACTCTGATCACTGATTTTCTTCCTGAAGTATTCCTCCTTCTGTGGGTCACTGAAGCCTCGTACCTCTGTCACTCGATGGACACACTCAGGGGGGATGATATCAGCTGCTGCTGGTCTGGAGGTGATCCAGATGAGAGCAAAGGGAAGAAGATTCCCTGCAATGAGGTTCATCAGCAGCGTGTCCACTGAGGCTGATTTAGTCACATCACACAACCTCACATCACTCTGAAAATCCAGAGACAGCCGACACTCATCCAAACCATCAAAGATAAATGAAACTTTATACTTATCACTGTATATTTCCATTTCTTTTGTTTCAGGGAAAAAGACATGAAGAAGATCTGAAAGACTGAGTGTTTTGTCTTTCATCAAGTTGAGCTCTCTGAAAGGAAGTGGAAATATGAGCTGGATGTCCTGATTCTCTTTCCCTTCAGCCCAGTCCAGTATGAACTTCTGCACAGAGACTGTTTTTCCAATGCCAGCAACTCCCTTTGTCAGCACAATTCTGATGGGTTTGTCTTGTCCAGGTAAAGGTCTAAAGATATCATTGCATTTGATCGGTGTGTCCTCTGTTTCTGCTCTCCTGGACTGTGTCTCAATCTGTCTCACCTCATGCTCATTACTGATCTCTCCACTTTCACTCTCTGTGATGTAGAGCTCTGTATAGATCTCATTCAGGAGAGTTGGGTTTCCCTGCTTTGATATTCCCTCATACAAACACTCAAACTTCTTTCTCAGATTTGATCTCAATGTGTTTAGGACTTCAGTAAGTTTAGCGTCCCGGCTGTAAGATTAAAATAACAGATTATTATGAAATTTAGAGAAGTGAATAGCCATAAAATACAAAATAGATTTTTTTGTTTGTTTGCTGTACTATGGGACAGAGAGCATCATTAGGTTTCTGAAATGTTTCAATTATTAATCATGTGTTTGAGTGATGTGTGATGTCCATTGCAGCACCTAAAATTAAACAACAAAAAAGTCCAACATTTTACCTGAAACAAGGATGCATGCTTTCATTAAAGTCTTGTGGTTGAATCACAGGCGGGTACAACGTTCCAGGCGGGTACACAGTTTTTTTAACTAGACTGGATTGATGATTTGACCTTAAATCAGAATGAAGAGGGTAAAGAATCAGACACACTGATTTTGATGTAATTGGTGTCATTAACTGAGTAACTTACCAACAACTTTTACAGTGTGTGGATGTATTAACAATACAATACAATGAGCTTTGCTCAACGGCGCAACTGTAATCATTAATAGACTGCAACTTGCAGGATTTGAACTCATAATTTTTTGGTTCAATCCAGATCATTACACTGCTGTATATTACAGTTTTTTTATTTTTATTACTTGTACACAATTTCTGAAACTATGACTCCATTTCTAAAAAACCACAAAACATGCAAAATGTCACACATCTTTTGTAAAAGCAAACACTCAAAACTAATTCAAAACTAATTTAACTCTTCTAAAAAAAAGTGTTTTTGTATAGCAACTCTACACACAAACATATAATTAGCCATAAACACGTCAAACTACCCACTGATGTGAATAATTTGAAACGTCTCATTTACTTACTAAACCTTGGTTTCCTGAGATGACGGGAACGTTGTATCGCTAGATGCTATGAGGCAAACTCATATTTTTCCACATTTTGAAGCCTTTAATTTAAAAAAGCACAGCCATAACAGAGCGGCGATCTGAGCTCGCCCATTGGCTGCTCAGTGGGAACTGCACAAACCTATTGTGAAGCAGTGTGCCTTCGCGAGCCAATTGCGGCCCTAGCCTGGGATGCTCAAGTGAGGGTCCCTAGGTGGTAGGGCTAGGGAAGGGCATGTTATGCAGAGCAAAAAGGGTTCTGACTGAGGTCAGAGCCTCTGGAGGGGTATTAGCGGGGTCAACTCCAACTAGACAGAGAGGATTTGTGCCTGCAACGCAGGGAACTCCAAGTAGTAAAATATGGCGAAGGTGGACGCCCAGGAAGAGGCCACATATCTGGTGGAGTGAGATCTGATGCTGATGGGGCATTGAAGGCCCACCGCACATAAGCCAATGTGATAGCGTCGACTATCCAGTGGGAAAGTTCCTGCTTCGAGACCAGAAACCATTTGCTGCAGCCACTGAAGCATACAAAAAGCTGCTTTGATTGCCTGGAATCGGCAGAAGCGCTTTATGTATACTCTTAAGGCCCAAACAGAGCATCATGTCTCCTTGTTCCTGACTGAACACCAGTTAGAGAAGACAGCCCACTTAAGAATGTAGAGACGTCTCGTGGACGGAGCTCTAGCTAGTATAGTACTCAGGACTCTCGCTGGCAGGTCCATACGTTTCTGTTGAGGGGCCATACGGACTAAGATGTGGTGTCCTATTAGGTCTAGTAGGAAGGTTTTAAGGGCCAGAAAAACAACGTCATAATTTCAAGGCAGTTGATGTGCAGCCGCTTTTCCATGCTCAACCAGGAGCCGAAAGTCGGTCTGCTCTCACACAGAACTCCCCAACCTGTGTTGGAAGTGTCCTTTTTGAGACCAACCCCATGTTTACTTCAATCTGATAATGATTGGGGTCCTTCTAAGGCAGGGGTGCCCAACCTTTTTTGACCCAAGATCTACTTTTGAAGTAGCCAACCTCCCGAGATCTACCAGTCCAGTATCAAAATTTCAAACCCACACACATCGTTTTCCAGCCTGCAGTAACTAATCTCACAACACTTTTTCTTAATAATAATAAGTTTATTTTTTATAGTGCCTTTCAAGAACCCAAGGTCACTTCTCAAAATAATACAAACAGTTGACCGACAAAGAGTCAAGCAATCTGCTTATTATAACAATTAAACTAGCAAAAATGCAGATGGAGACAACCAATAACTACAAATAATTAACATAGAGCCCTGCATTTCAGCCCGAGCCCGACGGGCCCCGACTTATTTACGACCCTAGGGCCGGGCTTCGGGCCAATTTTCACGTCATTAGCCGCGTTTCCACTGCCGGGCCAGGGCTGAGCCATGCTAGTGCGTGCCAGGGCCAGTCGCGTTTCCACTGCCGGGCTAGGGCTTACTCGGGGCTTACTCTGGGCCAACGGCCAGGATTTCTGGCCCGTCGAATACCTTGGGCCAAAGCGGGCCAGCTCGGGCTAGAGGAGTTGTTATGAACAGAGGCGGGGGCTGCCTGAGTCTGGAGACAACAGCGCCAGATGATTCTGTCAGCATTAAAGACTTTTAAAATAATGTAACTCACTTTCATGTTTGAATGCCTTCTGTTTGTGATCCAATGTGGATTCTACCGTATAAGGTAGAAATATTAACGCGATGCAAAAGACTATGCGCGCTAACCATTACCATGGTAAACATGGTAAACGCTAGAAGTAACGCATAGTAAAAAAACAAAAAACATGTTGAACGTTTGAAGAAATCAGACCAATCATAAAGGCTATCACAAAGATTTTTCTGAAAAAAAAAATCTTATCTGTCAGATAGCCTACGTCTCGTCTCTTTTTACCGGACTGTCATAAAATAAAGCAAAAATTTTTTCGGGAGCTTAATTATTTTTCTCTGACTGAAAATAGCCTATCTGTAGCCTACTGGGAGTCGAGAGAGTGCTATAGCTCCGCAGGTCGAATTTTTGGTGGCATATATTTGTAGAAATTATCATTCTTTCTAAATGTGATGTAGCCTAAATATGTCCTGTAGCCTAACTACCAAATAAACAGAAACGGACGCGACTGAAGAAGTGTATCCTCTTTCTTTTGTGAAACCTAACGCTAATTTATTTCTGTGTGTGTCATCACTTTTTATTGTAAATCTGTGGTAAAACATAGATGCTTGGGTTTTAAATATTTAAGTTAAAAAATGCCAGCAAACGGTCGCTTTTATGTTCGTTTTGCAATGCACGCTGTTTCCAGTGATTTCTTTCTGATTAGTTTTCTGATAAAACTTCCATTTGTTTGTGAAATGATAGGTTAGTGTGACGTTGTTGCCGAGAGGCGTGTTACGGGCGTGTTTTAGTGAAGCACTGTGGAGCTTCTGGCCCGACAGTGGAAACGCAGGCCAGGTGCTACTGGCCCGAGGCTATTAGCCCGGCACGGCCCGTTTAAAGCCCTGGCTCGGCCCTGGCCCGGCAGTGGAAACGCGGCTATAGTTCACACGCGGGCCGGGCCTCGGGCCTGTTTTAGGCTTATTTTTATAACCTATTTTAGACACTAATTAAAATATAATATGAGAAAATGACGATTGAAAAGCAAACATAAAAAGACGTTTTATAACCTCACACTGACATGTGACTGACACACGAGTGCTCGCGAAAACACACAGGTTTCCCGGCGGCGCAATCCGAGTTCCAAGCGTGACTTCAGCGCAGTTGGAAAAAGTGCGACTGGATTAAAACCTTCCACTGTGGATGCTGTGCTTTTTCTTCACAATGCTCTGTAAGAGACTGTTCTTATGTTAGGAGGCTGTCTTGTTGGTTTTCGTTTGATTGCGCTTTATTTGTATTAGTCTGTTGGAAACTATTGGAAATAAGAATGGCCATGCATGTTCTGTAGTGAACTTGAAGACTTGATTTTTGAGGTAAGATAACCTGCATGTTTGTTTTTAATTTAATTTAATGTAATTTAGCAGAGCAGTTTGCCTCAGCTTTTCATAAATGATAATAAACGTTAACTGTCTGTGTGATATGCTTAAATTGTTTTATATCTATGGATTTTATTGTAGCCAAATAAGTGTTGATTTGAGAGGCTAAATGGATCAAACATGTTTAACTCGTTGTCGGCTGCTTGGGCGTTATATATAAAAAAAACATTTCTCCAAATTAACTTTATAAATAAATGAAAATAAACTTACCGGTAACTACTTTGCCATTAAGAACATAACATATATATTTTAATGACTGCAACATAGTTAGGCTGTGACATATGTCAGGCAGGGTTTTTTTTTTGTTTTTTTACGGGCTCGGGTCGGACTCGGGCTGATAATTCTGATGAGCTGTCGGACACGGGCCGGGCTAGGGCCTGAGCGTCTCGGGCCAGGGCCGAGCTAGGGCCTAGATTTGAGGCCCGTACAGGGCTCTAAATTAACATGTTATATAATCAAAGAAAACATAGACTTTGATAAAGAAAGCATGTAACATAAAAAATGAAAGACAACAAGTAGTTCTTGTCACACAACTACTAGACATCACAACACAAACCCTCTCTCTCTCAAACACACACACACACACACACACACACACACACACACTCTCTCTCTCTCTCTCTCTCTCTCTCTCTCTATCTCACACACACACACACACACACACTGTCTCTCACACACACACACACTCTCTCTCTCTCTCTCTCTCTCTCTCTCTCACACACACACTCACTCTCTCTGTAGTCAAAAAAGGCTTGACAGTAATACATTTTTCTATGACTAGGACTTGGGCGGTATGGATTTTTTCTTACCGCGGTTGAAAAGCAAGAAATTCCCGCGGTATTGCGGTAAACCGCTATTAGCACCATCCCGTGAAAAACTGCGCCCCCCTCCCGCGCGCGCGCAATACATCCCGCGTGCACACAAGCGTACACACAAAAGGCTAGCCTTGTTTAAACTCGAAGCGTCCGCATGAGCGCGAGTCTCCGCTGACTGCGCGCTTAGCTCCCCAGAAGGACGAGGCGTTTATACTTGACGCGCTCGCCGTTGTGCTATTCTGTGAAACGACAGCGGGCGACTGAAGTAATTGTCCTCTTAACCATCATCAACGTGAGAAGAAGAAAGGTCCACACGTGACAATGTTTATTTTAGTACATCACCACCAATAACACTACAAAAAGAATCGAGTAAAATCCAGTAAACCCTGAGATTATTACCTCAGTGATATTAGAAGAAAATATGTGGATATAAAAACATGTAGGCCTATGTATTTCATACAACTCAATTAACGATCTCTTAAATATTTCTTATTTCACTAAACAATTAAGTTTCATGGACATTTTATAAAACATGGAACTTTATTTTTATTAAAATGGCTTATGTCTGCTATAGGCTCATTTTGTAAATGTAAGAAACTAATTTAAGACGCACAAACTGGGTGCCGGTGCAGTGAGGCATACATGCTTGCTCAGCCAGATTCGGCTCGAAGTTGTTCATCTTCGGATGCGGGGCCATGCGCGATGTTACAAAGAGTCTTTCGCACCCAACGCGCGCGACCGCCCACACAGTAATGACGTCATTTTTGCCGCGCGCACCTTCGCGCTCGTGCGGACGCGACGCGTCGAGTATAAACAAGGCTTTAGGCAATTGAACTTAATAAGGAACATGTTTATTTAACATTTATTATTTCACATTTAGAACAGGAACATTTAGAACAGAAATTGAATGATGTCTAGACAAAACGTGCACATGTGCAGGCACTTTTTTTTTTTTTTTTGCGGTGATGACGGTGACGAGCTCAGACCCGCGGTAGGGGTCACGTGACCGCGGTATTGCGGTAATGCGGTAACCGTCCCAGCCCTATCTATGACCCTCCAAAATGATTGTGAAAAAAGGCATGACCCTCCCCGATAATTTATTGATTACGTAGGCTACTAGTTTGCACTTGGCAAAGATGTTCAGATAGCCATTGTTTTTTTAACAACCATGACAAACAACTTAAATCCTGCTTTCTCATCTTACTAGGGCTGTAATGATAGACCAAACCTACAATTCGGTTCATATCACGATTTTTGATTTTAGATTTTGAAAAAGATCATGTTTTCGGTGCTGATGCAGTGGTTCATAAGGGTGGCGCTGCCAATAAACAATAAAGTATCCAAAAGCTGCCACAAAGGACCGGCAAAAGTAATGATTGATTATGAATATGGCAATAGCAAGGAGACATTTGAATTATTTATTAATAAACAAACTTGCTTTCTGTGTCAGTGTGTCGGCTGCAAAGATGAAGTTGACGATGCTGACTCGCGATCTTCACAATAGTGAACGCGCCAGAGAGAAATGCACATTTCCTACGGATTAAATAAGCAGAGACCAGAGAGCAGTCACTCTGTAGTCTGTTTCCTTTCGTTTTGAATTGTTCTGTTTAAGTACATTTTTAAGCTTTCTATATATTTCTCAGGTCTGCAAGTACATTATACACTGAGTTTCGGTTCATTTATGAGACGAGAGTCCAGTTCACGCGCCGGCGCCACCGTGATGATCTATTTTCTACTATATTTACGATTATTTATTAAATCCAGGCAATTGGTTGATGAAACATTGATTATAATTAAGGTACAATTAATAAAAAAAACGAAATTCACTTTAAAGAAGGTTTTGTGCTTTCTGTTTGATGTAGCCTATCTGTGAAAGTTTTAAAGTCGCTTTTAGAGCGGTCATGTCCGCTGCCGTATAACGGAGAACTGTCATGTCTGTGATGGAGAACATTGTTTTTTTCCTCATAAATGCGAACACGAACAATAAATTAAAAATAATATTTTATGTTCTGTGGAGGCCGACCCTTTTTCATCCGGTGGGTAGTATTACTTTTGTTTTGCGCAGTGTAATTCATAGAATTAATTAAAAAAAAATTTTTTTCTACACTCCTCGCGGTCGACTTGGGATCAGTCCGACTGTTTGGGCACTGATGTTCTAGGGGGTCAGAGCTCTTATGAAGACGTGGTGCACCTTGACACGGAGGTGACCCAGACTCCATGCGTGAGAAACCTGGGGTTTCCAGTACTGGATGGGGAGCATGTGCAACAGGCCCAACGGAAGAACTGGCAATGCAGAGGCCATGAAGCCTAGCATCCTCTGAAAAATTCTGAGGGGGGAAAAGGTCTGCTCTGAATGAAGAGGCGAGCCGCTGAACCATCTAAGCCCACTCGCGGGTTAGCCATGCCCTCATTTAGACTGAGTCTAGAACCACTCCCAGGAAAAAGATTTTCTGGCTGGGAGACAGTGAGCTTTTGGCTCAATTTAGTCCTAGGCAAGATGGCTAAAAAGCACAAATCTGTGAGACATTCATTCTTCTTCAGACTGGGTCAAGATGAACCCAGGTAGTTCAGGATGTGCATCCCTTTTTGTCTCAGGGGTCAAGGCATGTGCATGGGTCCAGGGACAGTCCGAATGGCAGGACCGTATACTGCTTTGCCACCCCTCCAAATGCAAACCTCAAGAACGATCTGTGATGGGGGCTATATTTTACAGAAGATGTACTATATCAAGATATATATCGTTATTGGGATATGAGATGACATATCAGGATATGGGATTTTAGTATTATCGACCAGCCCTACTCAGTACCCATTTTGACACACCGGGGATGGCTTTCCAAGCTTCGACCCAGAGTGGACAGAGTGTTTGGAGGAACACTCAAGACTTTTTGGAGGGTGGTCCGACTGCAGTGAGACTTAACCCTCCTCTCTGCCTTCCTGGCGAATCAGGATTGCTTCTGAGGCGCAGGTTCCAGCGTTATCTTGCCGTGGTCCCTGGCGCTTAGGAGGGAAGCTTTTAGGCTGGTGAGGTTGCTGTCGAAGCCCAGCCACCACCACCTGAGCAACTGCTGGCTTAGCTGGCTGCTGAGTCGGCATTGTCTTCTGGCTACTCAGGACCTGTCCCAAATGGCGCACTTCATGCAGACTTTCGGTCTTGTGGACTTAAATTGCGCATGCTCGCAGAGTCTACGAGTCCGTAGGCCGTCCCATTTAGCATTTTAACGCTCTGAAGTGTGCTCAGCAGCGCCCCCTTTGTACCCTTGAAGCGGTCTTCCGCGAAGCCCGCATAGATGGGTAGATTGCGTTAATTAACGCGATAACTGATTTTAATCGCTTATTTTTGCACCACGGAACGTTTCTCACTGGATGAATAACATTCTCATTTTCCACTAGATATTTTCCTATATCTCATCAGCAATTGTGATTTCGGCCCACTCTGCACCAGCTGACCACTAAGGAGCGAATGTACAGTGAAGTGACAACGGCCAGATTCAAACTGTGCTTTCGCGCTGTGGCTGGCAGAGCCAAAGACGGACACGCTCAGCGCTTGTCATAAGCGAATCGATCACAACTGTTCAGTGTTTTTAACCACATAATGTTTATTTTAGGTTTTAGACATTAATATAATTTATAGCAAAACACATTTATAGTTTGTAAAATACACAATGGTGTCTATGGAAGCAGCAATAACAACCAAGGAAAATATATTTGCCGACGGTTTTTATTCATATCAGACACACAGTGTAAATAACTATAAAGTCAACTCTATTCTACTCCCAGTTCACCGGCCACTTACTTTCATGTATTTCGGGAGAAACTGATGAATTCACGCGCTGTAATAAATCCAACAGAGACAGGAATCTCTGAACTGCAGCCCAAACCAGGCGCCCATCTCACGTTACAGATCAAGATCATTTATAAAGATTTTTTAAACAACAAAACAAACTCACTTACACATATTTGAAAATCGGAAAAGAAAAAAGTTGATGACATGGTGAGCAAGTTTTTTAATATTTAGAAATAAAAGCGCTACATCTGTCATGCAGCGCTATTTTGGCTTTGGTGAATCACGTGCCAAGCCTGACGCGTCACCCTGGAAACCTTTTTTAACTTAAAAAAACAGTTTACAGAAGGTCTTCCTACCTATAGGCTACCCAAATTTCTAAAATGTAGGCCTACTATATTTCTAAATATGCTATTGCTACATTCAATGGCAAAAATTGCACTGGTCTGCTGGACTTGGTTGAACAAAAATAAACAATATTTTGTTGCTTAAGCTTATCATTATTCAATGGTATACTAAAAATCCATGTGAAAAAAATTACTTCACACTGTTCTCAGGTCAAATATTTAGGCGATTAATTTCGATTAATTAATTACAAAGCCTCTAATTAATTAGATTAATTTTTTTAATCGAGTCCCGGCCCTAATATATATATTATGACAAAAGAGAGCAAGCAAGCTTTGTGTTGTTCCCTGTCCACGTTATATCACGGGTGGGGACACACACATTGTCATGAATCAGACCTCTGTGGCTCTCTCTGATGGCCACCGGAGGGCACCCTCACCTGAGTATTGACTTTCCCGGACTCGATTTCCCATGCACCACATTCAGAGACTAATCACCTGCACAGGTGTTTTCCATTATCCACTCTACTTAAGCAGCACTCACACTCATTCTCATTGCGAAGTCTTGTTTTGCCCTGGCTGACATTTCTAAGCGTTTACCTGGATATTCTGTGACCCTTCTGTGTATTATCTTGGACTGTTATTCTACTATTGATTCTCTGCCGCCTGCCCTTGTGATCTTGCTCCCTGGAACTTCGTCTGCTTGCTGCCTGCCCTGACCCTTGCCTGGTATCGTTTCTGTCTCTGCTTTGCCTCTGATATTCCTGCCGCTGTTGTCTGATACTGCCTGTTTTGACCCTGAACTTGATTATTAAAGATAATCTGCAAATGGATCCAAATGCTTCCGACCCCGCATTACACACATCAGCTTTTTGTTGCTGTTTGGGAGTGGAGCATGCCATCAGTCAGTTCTCGAGGGGGCTGACTGTGAGCATTGCTAGAGGCTGTCCGTGAGGACGCTCCGCTCCCGCCGGGCGTTCTTCGAGGAGGACGGTTCGGTTCGGTTCGCGTTCCCCGCGCGGGTCCCGCTGTTGCCGAGGCATGGTGGCGACGCACATCGTGGGGTTCGCAAACGAATCTGACAGCGGGGGTTGAGACGGGCTCCGCCCTATCTCAGCTTTCACCTGTCAGATCCAGTGTGCTGCGATTTCCAGTTCCGAGGAATTGGTATCGTTTGTGTTTTGTTAAGAAAAAGAGAACAAAACAAATAAAAATATTAATAAGGCAGATGTGAGTTTTCAATAAATAAATAAGTCAGCTCATAACTCTGTCGAATAAAGACGGGCTTTTAAAAGGAGGTTTTATTTAGTGTTGTTGCTAGTTAAATATTTACTGGCCAGCTGAACATTATGAGAGTGAAAATAAAAAGAGTTTGTCTGATGAAATATATTTTTAAAAAAACTCTGTATCTCAGCCTCCTCGTCGGGGACTGCTGTTTTTCCCTATATCTCCACATTGAGGTGTCGAGATCGTGGAATAAATCGGTTTCTATTTTTATGTTTAATCCCCAAACGTCTAACTTTAGTAATGTTATGGGTATTAAGTATCATGGTATGACAGTGCCTTGGGTTAAAGAGACACTTGCGAGCTTTCTCTCTCCCGAGTCGGCGTCATCATTATTAACCCCGACGTTACCCACCACCAGCCATCTTAAATAATAAATAATTATTATTAGGCAGCGCTGGTGGGTAAAGTATAAGGACATGGATGAATGTGAGGATGTCAGCACTGACGCTATTTGAGAATTGCGTCATGCAAAAACAGATAAACCGTATCGGGGAGGGACGGTTTCGAAAAATCGTTTCTCCTCGGCGTCCTCTGGGCGCGACTCTCTGAAGAGGGTCACAGCGCTGCCAGTTTGGTTGTTTTCCTGCTGGTGGCCAAGGAGTGATATATATATATATATATATATATATATATATATATATATATATATATATATATATATATATATATATATATATATATATATATATATATAATTTATTAGGGG
This sequence comes from Semotilus atromaculatus, assembly GCA_031834385.1. Classification (NCBI taxonomy): domain Eukaryota; kingdom Metazoa; phylum Chordata; class Actinopteri; order Cypriniformes; family Leuciscidae; genus Semotilus; species Semotilus atromaculatus. Next base: position 448,497 of record JAULUF010000043.1, on the reverse strand, counting down.
TGTAACGGTTCACAAAATTCACGGTTCGGTTCAATACGATACACTGGTGTCACGGTTCGGTTCGGTACGGTTCGGTACGTTTTTGAAACAGCAAAAAGAAAGAAATGCCAGAGAAATTTCCTAATTTTTTTAAATTATAGTTTTATTAAAACTAACATCATAAAATATGATATTTTTTTACTTTGAGCAATGATGGAGCTATACTTGACTTTTCTTAGGAGCATAACACAAAAACAGCTCCAAATGTAATATTGTAGTAGTTATACCTAAACAAAGGTTTATTTTAGTTCAGATTAACATTTGAGGGCAGCAATTGTATTCATAATGTCAAAATAAAACCGATGTAATGTTAGCTACTTGAAAGCATTGTAGCCTACTATTCCTGTCAAACTTCCATGGTTACAGTGAGTCTTACAACAGGTAGTGTTACTTACTACAGTAAATCCATGGTGAATGTTGCTGATCTGTGGACACTGAATAGTTCATCATGGCACAATGTTTCTTCCTGGTTTCCACATCAGCGCTGTTTGATCCGTTAATAACAGGGAAATGTGAATGCTTCTCACCAGATCTCGCAGCGATGTTATTACTTCAGTGGCGAATTCATTCTTTACTGGATGTCTTAGCGCTGTGTAGTAACAGTGCTGCTTAATCAAGATCGGCTCACGGGTCCAAACTGATAAACGGTCCGTGAAGCACACAATAACAAGTAGCGCAGTTTCGTTCCGCTTACATACATTTGCCATTTGATGTTGGGCAATGTTGTGGTCGAGCCAGCATCGCGAGCACGCGCAACGCGCCTATTTGAAATAACGAAATTTTGGTCGGCAGGAAAAATGGTCCAACGAACCGTCCGGTTTGTAATGCGTACCGAAAACCGAACCGAAAGCCTCGTACCGAACGGTTCAATACGAATATGTGTATCGTTACACCCCAAATATATATATATATATAATATAAATATAAATATTTATATATATATATATATATATATATATATATATATATAAGATAAATATAAATATATCTCTGGATGCTCCGCCTCCAAAAAAACGAAGAAATAAACCATTTAGCGGCGTTGCAGAGGTTTCTTCCTCACCGATCTAATGTTCCTGAGACTGCTGGGCGGGAGCAGTCTCGGCTTACTAAGCTCCTCGCAGCACAGAGTGCAGCAAAACAGAGCGTCGCCATTTGGGCTCCTCCACAATCGAGGGGGACCTGGGTGGTGGTTGCAGTCTAGCCAGTTAGAGATATGCAAGATCTGAGGACTGTTTTATCTCTAAAATAGCATAGAAAGGCTATCAGGCTTCTAAGGGTGGTCCCCTCCGGGGTAGGGACGGTTTTGAAAAATCGTTTCTCCTCGGCACCCTCTGGGGTGCGACTCTCTGAGGAGGGTCGCAGCGCTGCCAGTTTACCGTTTCAGGGCACCGAGGTGTCATCGTCCCCTTAGTTCCTCACCCAGGCCCAGTTGTTGGGGGGCTTCTTGTCTACGCATAATGCTATCGACCGATGCTTCCCTCACAAGTCAGGGGTGATCAAGAGTGGTCGCTTGGCGAAGGGTGTTTGGCAGGACCATCTACCTTTTTAGCACATAATTGGCTAAAGATGATGGTGTATTCCCGAGAATCTCAATACTTCCTTCCAGACCCGAGAGGTCACCATGTGCTTGTCCTTTCAGACAACACACTGATGGTCTCGCATAACAGAGCAGATATCATGTTGAGGCAGGGGCTGAGGCCCGGGAAATGGAGACTTCACCCCGAGGTGGTGGAGCTTCTTCGGGAGAACTTCGGTCAAACTCAAGTCGACCTTTCACATCGTTTGTAAAACACATTACCCTATGTGGTTCTCCCTCACGCATCCAGCTCCACTTGGACTGGATATGCTGTATTAGGTGTGGTTGACGCTACACCTTTACGCATTTCCCGATATCTTTGCTCCCGGGAGTTCTGGAGAGGGTTCGCCGGGTAGAGGCTCGTCTAGAAAAAGATTATTAGTTGCCCTGTTCTAGCCAGCCCGAATGTGTTTCTCGGACTTACCGTCCCTTCTAGACGGCTCTCCCATGGAGATTCCGATCAGGAGGGACTTGCCGTCCCAATCATGGGATACAATATTTCACTCTCATCTGGAGTTATGGATACCGTGGGCTCGGCCTCTGAGGGGGCTCAGCTCATAGATTCAGATCTCTCGACCGAGGTCGTGGAGACCATAGTCCGGTCTAGAGCTCCCTCCACGAGAAGACTAAATATGCATTGAAATGAAGTCTGTTCTCTGCCTGGTGCGGAAAACGCCTTCTGAATCCTGTTTCTGCCCTGTTGGTACAGTACTTGATTTCTGTAATTAATGTTTCTTTGCTGGGTTATCTCTGAGGAGAGATCCTTAATTTTGTTTTCTCCGTGGTACATGAGGCTGAGGCCTGCACATACTTGGATTTGCACCTGTTATGGTGATAGTATTTCTTCACCCCAGGTCGGGTTGTATTCCTAAGTCCCTACTAAATTTGTGGGTCATCTGTGCTGCAGGCCTTCTGTCCTCCACCTTTAATACCCCAGATCAGGAAAAACTTAATCTGTTATGCCCTGTCTGGGCTTTGGATGCTTATGTCCACAGAGCTGCTCTGTGGTGTATATCAGAGCAATTATTTGTCTGCTTCGGGTCACCTAAGATAGGTTGCCCTGCATCTAAAACAGATGGGTGAGGCTATCTCACTTACTTATGAAGCGGCCGGACAGCCTTCACCTTTGGCTGCCCAGGCTCATTCTACGAGGAGTATGGCTGCCTCTATGGCATTAATCTCAGGAGTTTCCCTTCATGACATTTGTGATGCGGCAGGCTGGTCTTAGCCGCTTACATTTGTCAGGTTTTATGACCTTGACCTTAGCTCCACTCCTGGGGCTAGGTTGCTTCTTAGTGTGCGCAAGGGACTTCTCACAGAACGGACACTTGTCATTATGGCGTAGTAGGTATGGGGTTCCCATAGCATAATTACGCAGCGGGAGTTCCCTTGAAAGGGAACGTCTCTGGTTACGTATGTAACCTTGGTTCCCTGAGAGGGAACGAGCGCTGCGTTCGCCTGGCATACTTCCTGCATGCCCTGATCGACTTGCTTCAGGCTTATCAGAAGCTGACGCGGTCTGTTTTCAGGGGTGCTTTACAGTTTCCTGGTCTATGACGTCACCCGCCTATGACGTCTCGCTCTTCCATTGGACTGATTATACACGTGCTTCACGACGCAATCACACAGGGGTGTTCCCATAGCGTAATAACGGAGCACTCGTTCCCTCTCAGGGAACCAAGGTTACATACGTAACCAGAGACATTTTTATGACATAGACGTACATTTGACCAGTTGTTACTTACAGTTTATACAAACATTATCGACCAGTGGTTGATATCTCAAACATAATAATAGCGCGTTAAATAATACAGTCGCATTATGATTCATTACATAAATAGAACCGAATGTCATGGCTTTACTGAGTCATGTAAACGTAGTATGAATACTGACACCTATATTTTCTTTCTCAAACTCATTTTCATTTTGTGTTAAAATTGAACATTATTTATTATTATGAACTGTATTTATCATTTACATAACCATGACATCTATTCTAATGCCCAGGTGGCACATACAATTATAGAACTGTAAAAGCAGGCTGTGTAGGTCACATGGACATAAGATTTAAGAAAATAAAATAAATCCTGTTTTCGATGCTAAAGACTGGAATTTTTTTTTATATTTGTGATATTTTTCTAATAAAGGGACTGATGAGATGACCTTTAAGTTTATTCAGCTCCGTATGGAGAGGGATAAGGCTTTCACAGGCATGAGGAACGAGGTCCTGTTTCCGGCGTGACGATCGAGTCTGTCCCAAAAATACCTCTCAATGCGCCCTCGCGAACTCGTGCTAAGGGCCCTATAGGTCTGCACTACATGACATCACCGACGTGTGGACTCTGAGGAAGTCCACAAGTCCGGAGTGTGCCATTTGGGACAGGGCCTCAATGTAGTAGAGCTGGAGTATTTGAGCAGGAAGTGGTGCATTGCCTGCAAAGACTTTTGTGCCGCTGTGAATCGCTCAGCGAAGCTGAAAATCGCAGGGCTAAAGAGACCAGTGGGGGAGATTGGGGTCTTTGATGGGTGAGCAACCTTGGCTTTCCATCGAATGGCAGTGGGCGGACAGAGGTGCGCAGTCACTGCTTCCTCGAGAGGGGGTGGCCTGTCGTAGCCTTTTTCCACGACGCCATCAATGGTGGTGAGGGGGTGGATATAAAAGTGCGTAGAGCGGGCCAAGTAGGGGGCGCCCCATGACTTGGTGAGTTCGTCACGAACCTACATGTGGCCACTACATGTGGGCTCCTCTGGGGCAGACCACTAGAGTTTGAGCTCCTCCTCAACGCCTTTAGATCGGACGTGGAAAAGTTTGGTGCGGGGGCGGGGGTTTGGGGGGGTCATCCACTGAGCCCGACCAATCCTCTGTGTCGGAAGTCGTGAATGACAGACTGTCATTGCGAAGATCCTCTTCAGATCCTCCAAACGAGACGAGGCAGCTCACTTCACAAGAGGGGCGCTGGTCTGCGCGAGTGAAAAGCACTGGTGAAATCTCTCTGGGCAGAGAGAGTGAGGCACACGGGTGCTGGGCCAGCATGAGCCCGCTCGTGTCCAATCGCTCAGTCCTCTGACCCCGCCATTTTTTTCTCTGAGGTTCCTGGGAAAAAGGAAACGGGAGAGCGTGAGGGGTGGAGCCGCTCTCTGAAAAGAAAGCAATCCGCGAGCGCAGAGAGGAGAGAAACATACTCTCGCAGAGATAGTAGCTCGTCTCGGTGAGCACGGATTCAGCATGGGATTTCCCCAGACAGGCAACGCACTCACTGTGCTCATCAGTTGGGTGCACAGGGGCTCTGCACGTGCCGCAATCACGGCGCAACATTTGGAACGTCGCAGGAAATTAGCAACATTTTTTAAAAAGTGCAGTTTGTAAAAAGTATTTAAAGATGCAATGTGTCATAATTTTGAGTATCTATTAACATAAATGCAATATGACATCCATAACTATGTTTTCAGTGTAATTCAGTGTAATTTATTTAAAAAATCTTAATAGGTCAATATAAGCCTTCTCAATATATTATTTATTATTGTTTTTTATTAGTGACACATTTGAGGAGAGGAAATATTCCAAAACTTTCTGAAAATACAGTATTATAATTAACTGCATACTAGAAATGTTTACCTTGGATATTATACAATTTGAATGTAAAAAATGTTTTTGGAAAAATACCTTTTTTTTTCCAAGATGTTCTTTCTGAGACCTCTAACTTTCTAACTCTAACTAACCAATTCTGTAGGTCCATATAGCCTATTTGAACAGGATTTGTTTCCAGGTATGAATATGTACTAAAAATTTGCTTTTGACTTTTATTTATATTTGGATTATATATATATATAAATATATTTGTCCTCGCATTCTTTCTTGTGTGACACACCTTTGTCTTCTCAGGTGTGAATCACAGCAAGTCACGCCCCTGCGCATATTGCCTTTCCAAACTAAAAGTGTTTTAAAAAATTTAAATCAATGTATTGTTTTATGGGAATGATTAGGCAGGGTGATTTTCAGATCATTTTGAAGCAAAAACTCTAGGCGACAACATCCAAAGGTATTGTGGACACATTTAGTATGCGTTTTGTGGCCTTATTTCAGAAACTTTCATTTTTAGTTTTTTATATAACTATGCATAAACATTATTCCCTCAATAATACAAACATGTACATACATGTTGCTCACATATTATGGTAGCCTTGTTTGTGCTAAATAGAGTGTAATTACACCTTTGCCATTAACCCTCTGGAGTCTAAGGGGTTTTTGAGGTCCGTGAGATGTTTTGACATGCCCTGACATTTGTGCTTTTTTCAGTTGCTTATAAACATATTAATGGCAAAGGTGTAATTACACTCTATTTAGCACAAATAGGGGTACCATAATATGCTAGCAACATCTATGTACATGACTAATGGATGTAGTTGCCTAGTGTTTTTGCTTCAAAATGATCTGAAAATCACCCTGCCTAATCATTCACATAAAACAATACATTGATTTAAATTTTTTAAAACAGTTTTTGCTTCCAAAGGCAATATGCGCAGGGGCGTGACTTGCTGTGATTCACACCTGAGAGGACAAAGACCCTGCATACGAATGAGCCTGCATACTAATGAGCCTGCATACTAATGAGCCTTTCATTCAGGTGTGTCACACAAGAAAGAATGCGAGGACAAAAATAAATAAATAAATAAATAAATAAATAAATAAATAAATTATATATATATTTTATAATATATATAGATTATATATATATAAAATCCAAATATAAATGAAAGTCAAAAGCACATTTTTAGTACATAGTCATACCTAGAAACAAATCCTGTTCAAATAGGCTATATATGGACCATTCTACAGAATTAGTTAGAGTTAGAAAGTTAGAGTTCTCAGAGAGGAAAAAAAGGTAGTTTTTCACAAATTTTTTTTATACATTCAAATTGTATAATTTCCAAGGTAAACATTTCTAGTATGCAGTTAATTCTCATACTGTATTTTCAGAACGTTTTGGAATATATCCTCTCCTCAAATGTGTCACTAATAAAAAACAATAATATTAAGATTTTTTTTTACATCTATCTTGTCTTTTTTTTTTTTTTTTTAAGTAGGCCTATAGCCTGGATTTTATCATTCATATTTCAAAGTTAAGGATTCATTAGTTTGATATAGTCTACATTGGACCAAACACTATAATAACATCTTAGATTATGAGCTTATTTTTGACAAAACATTCTAACGTTATATATTTAACATATGAGCAAAAACTGGTTAACTAAAGCTTATTTGATGTCTATTTTAGAGTAAAAAACATTATAATCTATCCCAAACTAGTCAACTAAATGTTGTCTTTCATATTTCGTCTGTAAGAACAACAGTGCGAATTCGTGCCGTTCATTCATCACACAGAGAGAGACACGCGATTCATATTAAAACAGTATTCGCGATTAGAACAAAACACTTAAGAATAAAAAACTTACTATGATCCTCGCTGGATCCATGGCTCCTCGAAGTGAAATTAATCCAGCACTTCTGAGGTAAATTATCCAGAATTATTCCTCACAGCCTCGCAAAACGACACAGACTAACGGTACATTAATCTGAACTTGGTGTTTTATCGAGCTCGTGTGGGCGTTGGCAAGTTTCAGATCATTTGCGTTTGAATAGCGCGCGCTCTCTGTGGGCGTGGTCACATTAAAAGATAATTAGCTGAAATGAGAACGCCTGGCATCTCTCTCTTTTTATATAGATTACATAAACACAGAATATTTGTTTTAGTTTTGAATTAGATAATTTAAAAGTACACACTTAAATGATTATAAAGATATATTGATCATGCCTGTGTGACTAGTATTCGCTGAGTTTTGTTTACGTTTAGAGACGTGCTCCAGAAAAAAAGTTCACGGAGACGGAGAGGCAGAAAGCACACCCTGTTTATTTTCTTTATTTTACAAAAGCACAATGTTTTTGTCAGGATTCAGGCTCGGAGACAGAGGTAAGTGATAAACATAAATGTATCTTTATTAAACACAAAGGTAAGTATGCAGGGTTTCAGGAGTTCAACAGTGATCTTGAAGAGGATATGTGTGGCAGGAATGCATCCAGGTGAGTGAATCCTCTTCTTAAGGAATAACGTGACGGGTAACACAGATCAATAACTTGAGTTTTCTCTCTTTTCAGATCGTTCGTGGATAGACGTGATTCAGGAAGGATTCCAGGTGAGTAGATCCTTGAAGTGCACTTGACAATGAGCTCACCAGTTCAGTGATACTTTCACTTTCTCTTGCAGCGCATCCAGTGGAAACGGGACTCGTGGCGGATTCCAGGAAACAGAGAACATGAGTCATGGAGCGGATCCTGGGAACATCAGAACAAGGACACAGGGTTAGTTTCTTTCAGGTGAGTATACTTTACGTCCGTTGCTGAAGGATGGCTCGGAGTGAGACAAGTGGTGACTGGTAAGGGTCGTTCCTGTTGGAGGCTTGACAATGACTGGGAGTGAATCGGGTGCTTTTGTGCTGGCTGGGAAGTGAGTGCTGAGTGGAAACAGGTGCAGGTGATCAGTAATCTGGGGACAGTGATCTTTGCGTGGTGATTTGTGAGGGATCTGATTGGCTCCTGACAGTACCCCCCCCTCCAGAGTCCGCGCCAGCGGACCTTGGACCTCGACGTCGTGGGGGTCTGCCTCTGGGTCGTGGTGCAGGTTTTTCGGGATGCTGAGTATGGAATTCTAGGAGTAGACTGGGATCAAGAACATCATTACGAGGTACCCAACTTCTCTCTTCTGGCCCATATCCTTCCCAATCAATGAGGTATTCTAACTGACCTCCTCGACGTCGAGAGTCCAAGATCTCTTTGATGAGGTAGATGGCCTCTGGTTCAATGGGTGGTATCGAGGGGTTTTCTTCGGGTTCGACCTCGTTGACTGACTGGGGAACCTGTGGATGATGGGGTTTTAGAAGTGAGACGTGAAACGTGGGATGGATACGGTATTCTGGGGGCAACCGGAGCTGGTAAGTGACTGGATTGACTTGCTTGACAATTGGAAAGGGTCCGATGTACTTGGGATTTAATTTCCTACATGACTGGCGCAGTTTGATATCTCGAGTGGAAAGCCAGACTAGTTGCTCAGGCTGGTATTCTGGCGTGGATCTTCGGCGGGTGTCAGCGAACTGCTGTTGTCTATTCACAGCTTGTCGGATGTGTTGATGAGTTTGGTTCCAGACCTGTTCACTTCTGAAGGTTCACCGGACCAAGGGAATAACGGAGGTTGGTAACCAAGGATACATTGGAATGGAGTCAATTGAGTGGATGCTTGTCGGAGGGAATTCTGTGCATATTCTGCCCAGATAAGGTACCTACTCCAGATGTTCTGGTTGGAGTGGCAGAATGTGCGCAGGAACCAACCTAGATCTTGGATCTTTCTCTCGGTTTGCCCATTGGTTTGTGGATGATACCCGGAAGACAGACTCACTGTCACATTCATGAGAGTGAAAAATGATCGCCAGACTCGGGAAATGAACTGTGGCCCTCGATCGGAGACAATGTCCTCTGGCAGACCGAAATTTCGAAAGACATGTTCCATGAGAAGCTCAGCAGTATCAAAGGCGGTTGGAAGTCCCTTCAATGGAATGAATTTGCATGCTTTCGCGAAACGATCGATGGCTACTAGGATGCAAGTATTGCCGTCAGAAATCGGTAGGTCAGTAACAAAGTCCACTCCAATGTGGGACCAGGGTCTATTTGGAATCGGCAAGGGGACCAGTTTCCCCACTGGCAAATTTCTTGGAACCTTGGAGATGGCACATGGGATACAACCTTGAATGAACTGAGTGATATCTTGGCGCATGTGAGCCCACCAATACTTCTCCTGAAGTGTGGTTAAGGTCTTGGTTATACCTGGGTGTCCAGTGGCCACTGAAGAATGAGCTGAGGAAATCAAGGCGTTGCGAAATTCTTCAGGGACATGAATCTTCCCGGGGGGACATCTGGGAACTCTGGGTTGCTGATGAGCCAATTCTTGAAGCTGTTCGTTTATCTCCCACTGGATAGGATTTACGAATAACTTCTCGGGTAGAATGGTCTCTGGTTGATCAACAGGGCTCTCAGGGGCATGGATACGGGAAAGAGCGTCTGCACGGGTATTCTTAGATCCTGGACGATAGGCAATCTTGAAATGGAAGCGTGTAAAGAATAACGCCCATCGGGCCTGACGTGGATTTAACCGCTTGGCATCTCTCAGATATTGGAGATTCTTATGATCGGTTAGGACTAGAAATGGTTGTTTGGCTCCCTCTAGCCAATGTCGCCATTCTTCCAGGGCAAGTTTTACGGCGAGAAGTTCTCGATTTCCAATATCGTAGTTTGCCTCTGCTGGGGAAAACTTTTTGGAGAAGAATGCACAAGGGAGTGGCTTTGAGGAGAACTCGGAACATTGGGACAGTATTCCTCCAACCCCGGTGGTGGAGGCATCGACTTCCACCATTAATGGTTTTTCAGGGTCTGGATGGTGAAGCAAAGGGGCACTGGTGAAGGCAGATTTCAGAGCCTGAAAAGCTTTCTCAGCCTCGGGGGTCCACTGCAGGATCTTAGGTTTTCCTTTTAGCAAGGAGGTCAATGGAGAAGTGAGAAGACTGTACTGGTTGATAAACCTCCTATAGAAATTGGCGAACCCGAGGAATCTCTGAAGTTCCTTCACGGACTTGGGAGTTGGCCAGGACAGGATGGTTTCGGTCTTTTGTTGGTCCATCTCCACTCCTCGATCGCTGAGTATGTATCCCAGGAAGTCGATGGTGCTTTGATGAAAGGTACACTTCTCAGCTTTCAGGAACAGAGTGAGTTCTCTGAGACGTTGCAGGACTAGAGACACATGCCTCTGGTGTTCGATTGGATTCTTGGAATAGATCAAGATGTCGTCGATATAGACCAGAACAAACTTCCCTAGAAAGTCTCTGAGAATCTCATCCATGAAACTTTGGAAAACGGAAGGAGCGTTGACCAAACCATATGGCATGACAAGATATTCGTAGTGGCCAGCAGGGGTTATGAAGGCAGTTTTCCACTCATCTCCTTTCTTGATACGGATCAGATTGTATGCACTCCGTAAGTCAAGCTTGGTGAATATCTTTGCCTCTCTGAGTTGTTCGAGAGCAGCGGGTATGAGAGGCAAAGGGTAGCTAAACTTCACAGTGACTTGATTCAAGGCTCTGTAATCAATGCATGGTCTTAAACCACCGTCTTTCTTGGCCACGAAGAAGAAACTTGCGGCGGCAGGAGATGTGGAAGGTCGGATGTAACCCTGATCTAAAGCTTCGTGGATATATTTTTTCATGGATTCTTGCTCTGGAAGGGACAAGGAGTAAATTCGACCCTTGGGGAGACGTGCATCAGGGATCAGGTCTATAGCACAATCCCATGGTCGATGAGGGGGTAACTTTGAAACAGTGACAGGATTGAAAACGTCAGAGAACTTGGAATAACAGGCTGGGATATTCGTTGACAGGTTTTCTGTGGGACTCTCTATGGACGTGGAGTTAACCTTGAGCACTTGGGTCCTTGGGTTACTGGATGAACGGGAGACTGGATCGTTGATCTTTGAACATTGACATCCCCATTGCAGGATTTTCCCAGACATCCAATCAATGGTGGGTTGGTGATGGACGAGCCATGGACGACCAAGGATGAGATCTGTTTGGCTGTTTAGCAACACAAGTGGTTCAAACCACTCTTGGTGCGTATCTCCCACACACAATTGAATAGGACCAATCTGGGTAGTAACGTTCTTCTTGTTAATTAACTCACCCGTTACGGCGTAGATGGCGTAAGACTTTGGAGTGTTGATCTCTCGCAGACTGAGTCTCTTACAGAGTTCCCCAGAAATGAAGTTTCCTGAGGACCCTGAGTCGATGATAGCTGTTACAGAGATGTGTTTATCTTGAATCTTCAATATCACAGGAATCGTGAGTGGTGTTGAGACAATGGGTTGATTAGAGACTGAGCTTACCATAATTTTCCCCGGTCGAATTGGGCAGTTAAGTCTGAAGTGACCCTTGGTACCACAGTACATACATAACTTCATCTCTCTTCGACGAACACGTTCAGCCGGAGAAATTTTAGAAGCGTCGACTTGTATCTCTTCAACTTGATTTTCTGGACTGAAATTCTTGGGAATCTGAAAAGACACAGGATGTTGATGAGACTGATCAGCGTAACAACTCAAAGATCTTTGATGGACTCGCTTGGCTTGCTGAATGAATTTCTCAATTCCTAAGCTGTCATCATAGATCGCCAGTTGGAGGCGCAAAGTTGGGTTTAAACCTCGACGGAAAACAGAAATCAGAGCTCTCTCATTCCATCCACTATTTGATGCAAGTGTGCGAAATTCCACAGAATACTCAGATAATGACTTCTTTCCTTGACGTAATTGTAGGAGCTGTTCTCCAACTGAGGAATCATCTACGGATCGTCCGAAAACTTCCTTGAAGTGTTTGACAAACTCTTTAACTGACGCAACCACTGTGGATTCCTGCATCCATAACGCCTCTGCCCACCTCAGAGCTGCTCCAGAGAGTTGCTGAATGATAAATGCCACTTTCGACCTCTCATTGGGATAGAGCTGAACTTGCTGTTCCAGAGCTAGTGAACACTGGAGTAAGAATCCGTTGCAATCCTCCGCCCGGCCAGAGAAGGGCGCTGGGCGCGACGGGGGAGTTGCAAAGCAGGTAATCGAAGGAGCGGCGCTCACGGAAGTTCTCACTGGAGTAAACATGGGTTTTGTCGGAGGATCGGTGGTTAGCGTGGGGCTGGTAGCAACAGCGGGCTGTTGGGAATCCATCCTTTACCCCTTTCTGTTGTTAGGTCAAGCCTTCTGTCAGGATTCAGGCTCGGAGACAGAGGTAAGTGATAAACATAAATGTATCTTTATTAAACACAAAGGTAAGTATGCAGGGTTTCAGGAGTTCAACAGTGATCTTGAAGAGGATATGTGTGGCAGGAATGCATCCAGGTGAGTGAATCCTCTTCTTAAGGAATAACGTGACGGGTAACACAGATCAATAACTTGAGTTTTCTCTCTTTTCAGATCGTTCGTGGATAGACGTGATTCAGGAAGGATTCCAGGTGAGTAGATCCTTGAAGTGCACTTGACAATGAGCTCACCAGTTCAGTGATACTTTCACTTTCTCTTGCAGCGCATCCAGTGGAAACGGGACTCGTGGCGGATTCCAGGAAACAGAGAACATGAGTCATGGAGCGGATCCTGGGAACATCAGAACAAGGACACAGGGTTAGTTTCTTTCAGGTGAGTATACTTTACGTCCGTTGCTGAAGGATGGCTCGGAGTGAGACAAGTGGTGACTGGTAAGGGTCGTTCCTGTTGGAGGCTTGACAATGACTGGGAGTGAATCGGGTGCTTTTGTGCTGGCTGGGAAGTGAGTGCTGAGTGGAAACAGGTGCAGGTGATCAGTAATCTGGGGACAGTGATCTTTGCGTGGTGATTTGTGAGGGATCTGATCGGCTCCTGACAGTTTTATTTCGATTGTAAGTGGACCCATAAAAAAGTAGACATTTAACAGTTTATTTTTTCATATTTCTTAAGTGTGTATGACCAAAAGTGACTGAGTATTTTAAGTCTATTTTGCTGCTATGTGAAGAAAAATTGCGCAAAACGCGCCGGCGCGTTTCTCGACTCCAGAGGGTTAATATGTTTATAAGCAACTGAAAAAAAGCACAAATGTAATTTGGGCATTTGGCCATGTCAAAACATCAAGGACCCCAAAAACCCCCTAGACCCCAGAGGGTTAATCATTATTTATTCATTTAAAAAGCACCATGTGTGAGCCTATTGTGTGTAGTAAATGGTCTCTAGGGGATGCGGAGGCGTGCGCGCTGTTACAATCACGTCATTTTACATCATGCTTATGCGGACGCGTAGAGTACAAGGCTTTACGCTTTACCAGGTCAGCCACAGCCCTACAGCATAACAGCTCAAATTAGCCAGCTAGACTTTTACTACCCTGTTAGAAAAAATATGTAGTTGGATAGTTTCATGTGGTTATTCACCCTCGCTGTATTATGGGTTTGCTATGTGGGGAGAAATGTGCTAAGTTTGTGAGACAATCAGCTGATTACTATTATTATATTATATATTAAGACCCTTGATCCTCACCTGACTATGGCTTTGTAAACTTTATCCATGATGTGGTTTATAATGGACTGTGGTACAGAAACAGTGACAATGTTACACACTCTTGGCTTACTCTGGCTATTCTCTGCTGTCTCAGACAACGTTATGTTTGTCCCGTTTTAGCCACCGTAGCTTCTTCGAAATGAGGGGTGAGCAGTGGGCTGAGCCATTAGTGCAACTCACAACCAAACTGCTAGATGCCGCTAAAATCTACACACTGCACCTTTAATAACTAGTACTCTGAGTAGTTTTTGAGAAGAGTACTTAGTACTTTTACCTAAGTACTTATTTGACACCAGTACTTTTACTTGTAATTGAGTATTATTTCAACAATGTAGAAGTCTCAGTACTCTCTGTTGAAAGTGTTACAACACTCCCCTTCTGATAATACATGATATTTCTATTATTATTATTCTTTAAATATGTTTAAAACATTTAACATCACTGTTCTGACCAGAAACTGTGCAGCTTTCAACACATATGAACCAGCAGTTAGAAAAATCTGATTAATTTTCCACCTACACTTCATTATATAATATAAAGGTGGAAATATCAGCTTACATTTACTTGAGGTCATTGGTATTAGACTGACTGACAAGTTTTGCTTTTAATTAAAAAATTTCCTAAGTATAACTTTTTTTCTTTTTTATTAATTATACCTGAGATCGGGTTGTGTGTCTCCACTCTTAAACTTTAGTGGCTCACCCATAGACCAGTTACTCTTCATAGACAAACAGCTGGATTCTGGGTTTGAACTCTTCTGCTGGACTGAACTGTAACAGAGAACAGATTCAGTTCAATCCTTATCCAATATGATCAGAGCCATTAAGTATCTTGAATGGAGTTTACACTATGTACACTTCATGTATGTAAATACATGAAGAGTTTATTTGCAAAAACATATCTCAGTTTTTATTAATTTTCATAAATCATGTTTTTATTGTGCATTTCAATATCAATCAAACTGCAGTTGGGTTGTTTTGATTAAGTAATAATAACAAAAAAATTAAAGATCATTGAATGTATGTTTTTATATGTGTATTAAAAGGTTTTATTTAATTTTAGCATAAGCAGATAACTGTATGTTTCAGAGTTAAACAATACCAAGTAATTTCTTTGTAATTGCATTTAAGTACAATATTTAACATTCTTCAACTTAAAACAAGTAGATAAAGAGCAGTAAAAATAGCCCATTAATGAGCAATGTTAAACATTACATAGATGAGAGAATTCAGCAATCTGAAAAAAAAACAACGCAAGAACGCCTGGCTAATGAACACATAGACCAGCCGCTCGACAAAAACACACGAGACAAGAGCACACGGCGAGTGACTAAACATTCAACTTAAGCACTCAAATTTCACAAGTTCACACTTACATACAGTGAAGAAAATAAGTATTTGAACACCCTGCTATTTTGCAAGTTCTCCCACTTAGAAATCATGGAGGGGTCTGAAATTGTCATCGTAGGTGCATGTCCATTGTGAGAGACATAATCTAAAAAAAAAAAATCCAGAAATCACAATGTATGATTTTTTAACTATTTATTTGTAAGATACAGCTGTAAATAAGTATTTGAACACCTGTCTATCAGCTAGAATTCTGACCCTCAAAGACCTGTTAGTCTGCCTTTAAAATGTCCACCTCCACTCCATTTATTATCCTAAATTAGATGCACCTGTTTGAGGTCGTTAGCTGCATAAAGACCCCTGTCCACCCCATACAATCAGTAAGAATCCAACTACTAACATGGCCAAGACCAAAGAGCGGTCCAAAGACACTAGAGATAAAATTGTACACCTCCACAAGGCTGGAAAGGGCTACGGGGAAATTGCCAAGCAGCTTGGTGAAAAAAGGTCCACTGTTGGAGCAATCATTAGAAAATGGAAGAAGCTAAACATGACTGTCAATCTCCCCCGGACTGGGGCTCCATGCAAGATCTCATCTCGTGGGGTCTCAATGATCTTAAGAAAGGTGAGAAATCAGCCCAGAACTACACGGGAGGAGCTGGTCAAGCACCTGAAAACAGCTGGGACCACCGTTTCCAAGGTTACTGTTGGTAATACACTAAGACGTCATGGTTTGAAATCATGCATGCCACGGAAGGTTCCCCTGCTTAAACCAGCACATGTTAAGGCCCGTCTTAAGTTTGCCAATGACCATTTGGATGATCAGAGGAGTCATGGGAGAAAGTCATGTGGTCAGATGAGACCAAAATAGAACTTTTTGGTCATAATTCCACTAACCGTGTTTGGAGGAAGAAGAATGATGAGTACCATCCCAAGAACACCATCCCTACTGTGAAGCATGGGGGTGGTAGCATCATGCTTTGGGGGTGTTTTTCTGCACATGGGATAGGGCGACTGCACTGTATTAAGGAGAGGATGACCGGGGCCATGTATTGCGAGATTTTGGGGAACAACCTCCTTCCCTCAGTTAGAGCATTGAAGATGGGTCGAGGCTGGGTCTTCCAACATGACAATGACCCGAAGCACACAGCCAGGATAACCAAGGAGTGGCTCTGTAAGAAGCATAGCAAGGTTCTGGCGTGGCCTAGCCAGTCTCCAGACCTAAACCCAATAGAGAATCTTTGGAGGGAGCTCAAACTCCGTGTTTCTCAGCGACAGCCCAGAAACCTGACTGATCTAGAGAAGATCTGTGTGGAGGAGTGGGCCAAAATCCCTCCTGCAGTGTGTGCAAACCTGGTGAAAAACTACAGGAAACGTTTGACCTCTGTAATTGCAAACAAAGGCTACTGTACCAAATATTAACATTGATTTTCTCAGGTGTTCAAATACTTATTTGCAGCTGTATCTTACAAATAAATAGTTAAAAAATGATACATTGTGATTTCTGGATTTTTTTTTTTTGATTATGTCTCTCACAGTGGACATGCACCTACGATGACAATTTCAGACCCCTCCATGATTTCTAAGTGGGAGAACTTGCAAAATAGCAGGGTGTTCAAATACTTATTTTCTTCACGTATAATCAGATAAGTAAAGGTTATGCGTATTTGGCCTGCTGTCCGAGGGGAGGGCTCTGAGCTTGGAATAGAGAGGTGCAGGTATGACATAACTTTGTAGGCTAAAACGCTTAAACAAGGTCTTATTTTGCAAATTATCTTCCAATAGGGTAAGAAAAATAATCTTGTTTCCGTTTGCATTACGATTATTTTTGCAACGTGAATGAATGAATGAAGTATTTAAAGATCGCTTACACTTTAAAAAGGGGAAGGAGATCGAAAGAAACTGGGTTTACAGAAGAAAACCTGCTCCCGACCAGGATAGTGTAAGAAATTGTCGGAGTCATAGGGATCCATTTGCAGCTTTATTTAGAAACAGAGTCAGACAGGCAGGGTATAGATCGGCAGACAGGAATGGTAAGGGCAAGGCAAAGAATACTCAGACAAACAGGCGCTGATGGTTGGGGAGATGGTCAGAGAGATTACAAAGTACAGGCAACAGTCCAGGGTCGTGGGAGCCAGAGAATGATCAGAAAGCCAGGAAACAGTCCAAGGTCGAGGTAGCCAGAGAGTGGGTGAAGATATCCATAGACAGTCCAAGATCTAAATCAGTAAAACAGAACACGTGGATAATTGCTCAGAATGTAAGCCGGGGCAAAACAAGACTTCGCACTGAGTGATTGTGAGAGCGTGATTATATGTGTGTGGGAATGAAGTGCAGGTGTGAGTGTAATCTGTGAAGAGCAGGTGTGTGTGATCAGTCCAGGAGAGCTACATTATGGGAACTGTAGTTTGCATGGCAAGTCAATACTCTGGAGACGGATCCCTCCGTGGGTGCATAGAGGGTGATGCAGGGAACTCCTGCGTAACAGAGCCCCTCCCCTGCGAGCGACTCCTGGTGTGAGGAGGTAAATGGCATTGGGGTCTTCCACAAGATCGAGGAGAGGGTTTACTTGGGTGTGCTCAGTGGAATTCTTCGGTAAGTGTGGGATCCAAGATGTCCTCGGCCCTGATCCAGTACCGTTCCTCCAGGCCGAACCCCTCCCAATCGATAAGGTACTGCAGAATGTTACCCCTACGTATGGAGTCTAGCTGTTCCTTTACCCGATATGCCTCCTCGCCATCTACCAGGACAGGTGGAGGGGTTTGCGGCGTGGCTCCCTACTCCGACTCTCTCTTGGGGCCGTCAGCGGGTTTCAGCAGAGAAACATGGAACGTGGAGGCAATGCAGTAGTTAGTGGGAAGTTTGAGACCAAATGATACTAATTTGTTTTAGTATCTTGAATGGACCGACATATCTGGGGCTGAGCTTGCGGCAGGGAAGTCGAAGTTTGAGATCCTTCGTGGACAACCATACCCATTGACCGGGACGGTACTGAGGTGAACTGTGGCCCTCGGTCTGACACGATGTCGTCAGGCAGGCCGTAGAATCGGAACACCTGGTTGCACAGGATTTCGACCGTGGCGAGTGCTGTGGGCAGTTTGGGTAAGGCCACCAGTCTACATGCCTTGGAGAAGCGATTGACTATGGTCAATATGGTGAGATTCTGGGAGGTCTGTAATGAAATCTATGGCGATGTGGGACCATGGGCGCTTCGGGATGGGCAACGGAGTTAGGAGTCCAGCAGGTAGCTGACGAGGCGTCTTGGAAGTGTTGCAACTGGCTCAATTTCGGATGTGGTTGGTTGTGACTGCAAGTAGAGTAGGCCACCAGAACCGGTTGCAGAGAAGAATGGTGACGGTTATACCAGGATGACCGGAACTGGGCGCCACATGAACCTGGTCAATGAGGCGGAAGCGTAGGGGAGCAGGGACATACAGGCGATCAGGTGGGCCATTGTCTCATTGCACAGGAGCGAAGAGTGGATTCTCAGGAAGAATGTTCTCGGTGATCGTGGGCTGGAGTGTTTTATCGGTCTGACGAGAGAGGGCGTCAGCCTTAATGTTCTTGGAACCAGGGCCATATGTGATAGTGAACCGGAATCTGGTAAAGAATAGGGCCCACCGGGCCTGACGGAGATTCAAGCGTTTGGCTGAATGGAGGAACTCAAGGTTCTTGTGGTCGGTGAGGATGATGAAGTGTTCCTGCGTTCCTTCTAACCAGTGCCACCATTCCTCTAAAGCCAGTTTCATGGCCAGTAATTCACGGTTGCCCACGTCATAGTTGCTCTCAGCGGAGGTTAATTTACGAGAGAAAAAGGCACAAGGATAATTTTTTTTGGGCATGCCTTACGCTGAGACAGGACTGCACCTACTCCGGTGTTTGAGGCATCCACCACGATTATAAAACTGAAGTGTGGGGTCTGGGTGCCACAGGATGGGAGCAGATGTGAAGCGTGTTCGGAGCTCATCAAAGGCTTTAATGGACTCAGGTGACCAGCTCAAGCGATTGTTGTGACGTTTAGTCATGGTAGTCAGCGGGGCGGCCACCGTACTGTAGTTTCTGATGAACCGACGATTGAAGTTCGCAAACCCCAGGAACCGTTAAAACTGCTTGACTTTTTGGGGAACCGGCCAATTTAGGACTGCCTGAACCTTTTTCTCGTCCATTGCCACACCCTCTGGACTGATGACGTATCCCAGGAAAGACGTGCTTGTGCGATGGAATTTGCATTTCTCTACTTTGGCATAGAGCTGGTAGTTGATGAGTCATTTGAGAACAGATCAGTATATCATCGATGTAGACGATTATCCACCTCTCCAGCATATCCCGAAAGACGTCATTCATGAACGCATGGAAGACGGAAGGACTGTTGGACAAGCCGAACAGCATAACGAGATACTCGTTGTGCCCACTAGTGGTGGAGAAGGCCGTCTTCCATTTTTCTCCTTTGCCTATACGAATCAAGTTGTAAGCGTTACAGAGATCCAACTTGATATAATACTTCGCCTGATGAAGCTGTTCGAGAGCGGCTGGTACAAGAGGCAGTGGGTAACGGAACTTGACTGTATTTTAATTTAGCCCACGATAGTCGATGCATGGTAGCAATGTGCCATCCTTTTTCTTAACGAAGAAGAAGCCCGCAGCGGCGGGTGAGGTCGAGGGCTGAATGAACCCCTTGGCTAGTTCTTCCTCGATGTACTTCCTCATGGCCTCAGACTCAGGTTTTGACACGGGGGAAATTCTACCCTTAGGCGTGTGGTGCCAGGTAAATAGTTCGATGGCAGAATCACTAGAACGGTGGTCCGGGAGTTGTGCAGTCTTGTGTTTGCTGAAGGCGTCAGCAAGGTCAGAGGATTCAGCAGGCAGACTCGAGTCACTGAACTCAGAAACATGGAGAGTGTGGTGGGAAGTGCGGTTGATCTTAGTCAGGCACGTTCAATGACACAAAGGATTCCACTGGACAATTTGGTTCTCCCACCAGGAGATTTGTGGATTGTGTGTGCGCAACCATGGCAGACCCAGGATTATGAGGTGTTTGGAGCTGTGAATAACATAAAACCTGATTGATTCAGAGTGAAGTGTTCCGACGTGCAGGTTTACCTATTCAGTGAGGCGATGAATCCTTCCCTCTCCTAAGGGTCGACCATCTAGCGCCTCCACTGTCAGGGGAAAGTCACAGAGATAAGTTCGGAGTTTATGCTGTACAGTGAATTCATGAGACATAAAATTTCCCGCGGCTCCTGAGTCTAGCAATGCTGAAGTGTCAATTATTCTGCCTCGGAGGTAGAGACGAACAGGTAGGATGAAACCGGACCACCGATGGTTGGAGCCGGGCCGGGCACTCACCGGTTGGGCTTCGACCATCTAGCGCCTCCACTGTCAGGGGAAAGTCACAGAGATTAGTTCGGAGTTTATGCTGTACAGTGAATTCATGAGACATAAAATTTCCCGCGGCTCCTGAGTCTAGCAATGCTGAAGTGTCAATTATTCTGCCTCGGAGGTAGAGACGAACAGGTAGGATGAAACCGGACCACCGATGGTTGGAGCCGGGCCGGGCACTCACCGGTTGGGCTTGGGAAGGCGGGCAAACTGCACAGGAGAGTGTACGATGGCCAGACTGTCCACAGTAGAGACAGAGGTGCAGCTGCATGCAACGCTCACGTTCCTCGGGAGTGAGGTTAGTGAAATCCAGCTGCATGGGCTCTGGTGCGGCAGTGTCGTCGGGATGAGCACGATAGGAAGCTCGGGGTGTGCGTTGAGAACAAATCTGGTTGTCGATCTGAATGGCCAGGTTTATGTATTCGTTCAACGATCTCCCCTCATCGTGGCAAGCTAACTCAGACTGTAGTTCATTGGTGAGACCTTTTCTAAACAGGGCTTTTAAGGTGTCCTCAACCCAATTGGTCTGTGCAGCGAGGGTGCGAAACGTGAGGGCATACTCGGCAGTGGTTCTTCTCTCATGAGTGTGACTGAGAAGGCGTTCACCAGCGGGGAGCTTGCTGATGCTTGAAGACTTTGTAGGGCGTGCACGAGTTCTTCTGTGATTGTCTTGAGGCGATCCAACTGAAGCTTGTACTGAGCTAGCTGGACAGCCTGTGCAGATATCTCGGTGGACCAGGGTGTGGCGAAGTCTTCTGTAAGGAATCGTCGGAGTCATAGAGATCCATTTGCAGCTTTATTTAGAAACAGAGTCAGACAGGCAAAGAATACTCAGGTAAACAGGCGCTGATGGCTGGGGCAGGCAGAGAGATTACAAAGTACAGGCAACAGTCCAGGGTCGTGGGAGCCAAAAAATTATCAGAAAGCCAGGAAACAGTCCAAGGTCGAGGTAGCCAGAGAGTGGGTGAAGATATCCATAGACAATCCTAGATCTAAACCAGTAAAACACGTGGATAATTGCTCAGAATTTTAGCCGGGGAAAAACAAGATGAGTGACTGAGAGAGCGTGATTATATCCATGTGGGAATGAAGTGCAGGTGTGAGTGTAATCAGTGAAGAGGAGGTGTATGTGATCAGTCCAGGAGAGCTGCATTATGGGAACTGTAGTTTGCATGGCAAGTCAATACTCTGGAGATGGATCCCACCGTGGGTGCGGAGAGGGTAACGCAGGGAACTCCTGCATAACAGATAGGTTCACAGAGTAAGTTACCATGGCAACTGACTCTGTGTGTATGTTACCTCTCTTTCAGAAACAGGCTTGACTTACCCTGCTTTCTCAGGTTTGACATACTGTGATGAGGCACACATGTGCTAAACTTAAAGAACCACATGACAGTGTTTGTTAATCGGTGTTTGTTTTATTTTAGAGGCAGTCACATGAAAGGTGCACATTCCATGGTGACTGTTATGAAAGTAGAACATACCATACAAGGAACAAGTTGAACAAACAATGTTTTAATATTAACATGCATATCCCTTTGTCTTACCGGTTCCTGGAAATGCCTAGTGGGAGGGGCCGCGAACAGGAAAAACAACTATATGTCATCCTGAAGGGGAGGAGTTGGTCTATTAAGACTATTTATTCCTAAAACTCATGAATGTTGGAGTGTGAAGAGTTACTAGATGATAATGAAGTAATTGGTTTTTGGTGGACATTATTATTGTATAGTTAGTAAACTTGTCAATATTCTGTAAGTTGTAAAATGTGTAATTACTAACTGATGAAGTGTTAGGATTGGTCAGTTTGAAAATGAAGGAGGAGATTCAAACTATAAAAGAACAGATGAAATGTTTGGAAGGGGTGAGGGGGTCTGTTTGGTTGGGTTAGTGGCCAACTGTTTAACATTTCTTATGTGTTTTGTTTTCTTTGGTTTTGTGACTATTTTGTTTTGTCTGTGTAGTACTCTGAACCAATTATTTTGTTAGTTTGCTTTTCCATTGAAACTTGGACTTACAAAGGACATTTTGTGGACTGTGTTGCACTATTTTTTGGAAGTTGTGGCACCCTGAATTAAATGGGAATTTTCTTCGAACATTTTTGAAGTTCTCCATTTTTTTTGCTGCTTGTTTAGCCAAATACACAGGCCATCCTTGCAACAAATGGTGTCAGAAGTGGGATGAAGTCTTTGTGGAGTAACGGGCAGTAAAGGAAGGAAGTGCCAAACCCCCAAGATGTCGACTAGAGAACATGGAGGTCCTCAAAGGATAACCCGAGCTCACCCACAACTGTTCTCTGAAGGGGAGGAGACCACTGTGGAAGATCAGCTCGGTGATTTGCAGTGGGAAGCTGGGGCACCTGAGGAGGCGGTGACGGACTTGTTTCCTGGGGGGAATGTACAATATCCTGAGACCGAACCTGGGACGAGACCCAAGACTAGTAAAGTTAGTACACCCCGAGATGATGGAGAACGTATTATGGTGGGTCAAGATTTCTTTTTTGAAATGAGGAACTTTATGCAGCAGCAACAAAGGAATGAAAAATTACTGTTTGATGAATTGACTGGGTTGAAAGCTGCTATTTTCCAGAAACCTAAGAGAGGCTGGGAATCAATCGAACAGTTAAGTCAACATACTCATTACCCCTTACCTACACCCAGACCGATTCCGCAGGCATCAGGAGGAAGAGCATTGCCTCCAGAACCTCCTCAAGCTCCGCCCGATGACCATGGGTTGCCTGTGTCACCGCCACCGATACCATCTTTTAGACGCCATCATGAACCTCGAATTCCTGATTTCGTAGAGGGTGAGGATGTGGAGAGTTTCTTTGTGCGGTTTGAACGCATTGCTAGAACATGGGGATGGCATATCGATGAGTGGGCAGTACGAGTGGTAACTTTGTTGACAGGCAAAGCTTTGGAGGCCTATGCAGGCATGGACGAACTACGCTCCGGTTCCTATGATGACATCAAGGCTGCGGTCCTGTCCAAATACAACGTGACTGAGGAGACATATCGTCTGCGTTTCCGAAACCTTATGATACCAACTGGAGAGAGTGTGAGGGAGACGTACAATCGCATAAAAGGCTTGTATAAGAGGTGGATGCGACCCGAAACAAAGAGCAAGGAACAGGTTGGAGAAACCATCATCTTGGAACAGTATTTGCAAGTGTTGCGTCCCGACGTGAGAGTATGGGTCAAGGAAAACCAACCACAGACTGGCGAGGAGGCTGCAAGGTTGGCTGAAAGGTACATGGCTGCTCATCGAGAGCTACAACGAACCACCAAAGGTACTGTGACTATGGGGAAGGGAAAAGTGGAGGAACCTGTTGATAAGACTGTGGGACTGTCAGGGAAACATTCTAATGTAACATTCATTTGTTTCTATTGTCAACAACCAGGACATAAGGCTTCTCTTTGTCCCTTAAGAAAGCCCAAAATGACTAACATGTGTTATGTTCCCAGGAATGAGTGCTTTGGTGAGACAGTAAAACCTACAGAGAAACATAGCCATCTTATAATGGTAACCGTCAATGGTCAACCTGTTCAGGCCTTGGTCGATACAGGTAGTACACAAACTTTGGTGAAATCTGACTTGTTGAATTGTGAGATGCTGAACTACGAAGATACAGTATGTTTGGGATGTGTACATGGGGACGAAAGAAACTATCCTACTGCTGATGTCTCTATAGTGATAGAAGAACAAGCATACTTGTTAAGGGTGGGGGTGGTTGAGAAACTAGCATATGATGTGGTAATCGGGGAAGACTTTCCTGGTTTAAATGATTTGGTTGGTTCAGCATCCAAAAGGTGTGCAGTGGTTACACGGTCCCAGACCAAGGGTTTACAACCCCTACCTAATGCTGATGCTGATTTGTTTTCTTCTGTGGGAAAGGAGAAAAAAAGTAAAAGACAGAGGCGACAAGAGAAGCATAAAGGGAAGGATAAGATACAAGGGGGATTATGCAGTTTTACTGACCACCCTGGATCTGGGATGATTAATGACCGTTGGCAGGTCCCTGATAATTTTAGGGAGTTACAAAAAGCAGACGTTGGTCTACAACCCCTGTTTCAAAAAGTGTGTGAGGTAGATGGCAACGCTGTGGGAGTAACAAAAGTGGGGGAGGGGGACCGGTACATTTTAAAAAACAATCTTTTGTACCTGGACGATATGGAGATCCCTAGACTAGTACTACCAAAGCTCTGCATCAGATGATTTTACATCTGGGCCATACCATTCCTTGGTCAGGGCATCTAGGCCAACAGAAAACCTACGAACGGGTTAGTCAACGATTTTATTGGCCAAGAATGTACCAAGATGTGCAGGAATACTGTAAAACTTGTTCTGAATGTCAAAGGGTAGCGCCAATTCGAAAAGCTGATAGAAGTTACCTGCAACCTCTGCCTATAATTGGAACCCCATTTGATCGTATAGGGATGGATATAATAGGTCCATTGGTAAAGAGTAAGGCGGGTCATCAGTTTGCATTGGTGATCTGTGATTATGCTACTAGATATCCGGAGGTGTATCCCTTGCGTTCAATCCAAGTTAAACACATTGTGAGATGTTTGATTGATTTGATTTCAAGGGTTGGAGTTCCTTCTGAAATTATCACTGATCAGGGAACAAATTTTATGGCTAAACTGATGAAACTACTGTACAAACAATTAGGCATTAAGGGAATCAGAACTACACCATTTCACCCTCAAACAGATGGTTTGGTAGAACGGTTCAATGATACACTGAAAAACATGCTTAAGAAATTTGTTGATGAGTCTGGGAGGGATTGGGATAAATGGCTTCCGTTTCTACTTTTTGCCTATAGAGAGGTCCCGCAATGTTCAACCGGTTTCTCACCTTTTGAACTTCTGTTTGGCAGGCAAGTTCGTGGTCCCCTGGACGTGCTCAAAGAGGGATGGACAGCAGAGGAACCAGCCCAGTGCAGTATCGCTTCATATATATTACAGATGAGGGACAAGTTGGAGAACTTTAGGACTCTGGCTAAAGAGAACTTATCTGCTGCCCAGAAAAGGCAAAAGGTATGGTACGATGTACATGCCAGAGAACGGAACTTGGAACCGAGACAGAAGGTTCTGGTACTGCTTCCATCAGGTACCAGTAAATTGTTGGCCAAATGGCAGGGTCCGTACGTCGTGACACGAAAACTGGGCCCGGTAACCTATGAGATCTTGTGTCCCGAAAGGAAGAAGACTAAGCAGGTCCTACATGTTAATCTTCTGAGGGAATTCAAGGAGAGGGTGTCTGATCTAAATGGTCCTGCAGATGTTAAAGAACAAGCGATGATGGTGAGGGCCATAGTGGAGGAAGAGGATGAAACCGATATGGAGCCAGTTCGATCCCCGGAAAAGGCTCCAGGATGGACTGCACAGTTGCATAACCCTCAACACCAACAACAACTAACCGAGGTACTTCAAACATTTCCCTCTCTTTTCCAGGAAAGACCAGGCCGTACCGAGATCCTCACACACAATATCATCTTGAAAGACACTGCTCCTGTTCGACAAAAACCCTATCGAGTCCCGGAGAAGATGGTAGGAAGGTTAAAGAGTGAGATCGAGGCCATGTTGGAAATGGGGATTATAGAACCGTCTAACAGTGAGTGGTCAAGTCCCATACTACTCGTCCCTAAAAAGGATGGAGGAATTCGGTTCTGCACTGACTTCAGAAAACTAAACAGTGTGTCATGTTTTGATTCTTATCCAATGCCTCGTATTGACGAGTTGATCGAGAGACTGGGTAAAGCATCCTTTATGACTACATTAGATCTGTGTAAAGGATATTGGCAAGTGCCCCTTGATCCGTCTTGCAAGCCCTATACTGCCTTTCGTTCTCCCACAGGGTTATATCAATATACGGTTATGCCCTTTGGGTTACATGGAGCACCGGCCACGTTCCAAAGATTGATGGATCGGGTACTTGCGGGATGCGAGCAGTATGCGGCCGCATATCTCGATGATGTGGTGATATACAGTGGGTCCTGGCAAGAACATTTACAGCATCTTGCGGATATTCTGAAAAGGCTTCAGGGAGCTGGACTCACGATTAACACCACCAAATGTTCATGGGCTCAGACAGAAGTGAAGTATCTGGGCTATTTACTGGGACATGGACAGATCAAACCACAAGTAGAAAAGCTTGAGGCCATCCAAAACATTACTCGGCCCCAAACTAAAAAACAGGTGAGGTCTTTTCTGGGGTTAATTGGTTGGTACCGGAGGTTCATTCCCCATTTTGCATCACTGGCTACACCTCTGACTGACCTGACCAAAAAGAGTCCGGCTAAATTTTATTGGACAAATGAGTGTGAAGAAGCCTTTAAATCACTGAAAGAATTGCTATGTCATGAACCAGTCTTGCAGAGTCCTAATTTCTCAAAGAGATTTATTGTACAGGTGGACGCTTCTGATGTGGGCTTGGGAGCAGTACTAGTCCAAGGAGAGACTCCCGATGATGAGAGACCAGTGTTATTTCTGAGCAGAAAACTCTTTGAAAGAGAGCGGAAATACTCAACCATTGAGAAGGAAGGTCTTGCCATTAAGTGGGCTGTGGACTCCCTGCGGTACTACTTGCTTGGCCGTGAATTCACATTAAGAACTGATCATCGTGCACTGAAATGGATGCAAACCATGCAGAACAGTAACTCAAGGATACTGCGCTGGTGTCTGACTCTGCAGCCTTATGTCTTTTCCATTGAGCATTGTCCGGGTAAGAAAAACCTTATCGCTGACTATTTATCACGTTTGCCTAATTTAGACCATCCAGAGGGGGTGAAGGGGAGAAATGTGATGAGGCACACATGTGCTAAACTTAAAGAACCACATGACAGTGTTTGTTAATCGGTGTTTGTTTTATTTTAGAGGCAGTCACATGAAAGGTGCACATTCCATGGTGACTGTTATGAAAGTAGAACATACCATACAAGGAACAAGTTGAACAAACAATGTTTTAATATTAACATGCATATCCCTTTGTCTTACCGGTTCCTGGAAATGCCTAGTGGGAGGGGCCGCGAACAGGAAAAACAACTATATGTCATCCTGAAGGGGAGGAGTTGGTCTATTAAGACTATTTATTCCTAAAACTCATGAATGTTGGAGTGTGAAGAGTTACTAGATGATAATGAAGTAATTGGTTTTTGGTGGACATTATTATTGTATAGTTAGTAAACTTGTCAATATTCTGTAAGTTGTAAAATGTGTAATTACTAACTGATGAAGTGTTAGGATTGGTCAGTTTGAAAATGAAGGAGGAGATTCAAACTATAAAAGAACAGATGAAATGTTTGGAAGGGGTGAGGGGGTCTGTTTGGTTGGGTTAGTGGCCAACTGTTTAACATTTCTTATGTGTTTTGTTTTCTTTGGTTTTGTGACTATTTTGTTTTGTCTGTGTAGTACTCTGAACCAATTATTTTGTTAGTTTGCTTTTCCATTGAAACTTGGACTTACAAAGGACATTTTGTGGACTGTGTTGCACTATTTTTTGGAAGTTGTGGCACCCTGAATTAAATGGGAATTTTCTTCGAACATTTTTGAAGTTCTCCATTTTTTTTGCTGCTTGTTTAGCCAAATACACAGGCCATCCTTGCAACACATACCTCCCGTTCTGAAACGGAAAACTCAGAGTTTCCCTCATTTCAGGGTTTTACTCAGAGTTTTCACTTAACCTCCTTTCTGAAATGGGTTTATACACTCACCTAGAGGATTATTAGGAACACCATACTAATACTGTGTTTGATCCCCTTTCGCCTTCAGATCTGCCTTAATTCTACATGGCATTGATTCAACAAGGTGCTGAAAGCATTCTTTAGAAATGTTGGCCCATATTGATAGGATAGCATCTTGCAGTTGATGGAGATTTGTGGGATGCACATCCAGGGCACGAAGCTCCCGTTCCACCACATCCCAAAGATGCTCTATTGGGTTGAGATCTGGTGACTGTGGGGGCCATTTTAGTACAGTGAACTCATTGTCATGTTCAAGAAACCAATTTGAAATGATTCAAGCTTTGTGACATGGTGCATTATCCTGCTGGAAGTAGCCATCAGAGGATGGGTACATGGTGGCCATAAAGGGATGGACATGGCATTTAAACGATGCCCAATTGGCACTAAGGGGCCAAAAGTGTGCCAAGAAAACATCCCCCACACCATTACACCACCACCAGCAGCCTGGACAGTGGTAACAAGGCATGATGGATCCATGTTCTCATTCTGTTTACGCCAAATTCTGACTCTACCATCTGAATGTCTCAACAGAAATTGAGATTCATCAGACCAGGCAACATTTTTCCAGTCTTCAACTGTCCAATTTTGGTGAGCTCTTGCAAATTGTAGCCTCTTTTTCCTATTTGTAGTGGAGATGAGTGGTACCCAGTGGGGTCTTCTGCTGTTGTAGCCCATCCGCCTCAAGGTTGTGCATGTTGTGGCTTCACAAATGCTTTGCTGCATACCTCGGTTGTAACAAGTGGTTATTTCAGTCAAAGTTGCTCTTCTATCAGCTTGAATCAGTCGGCCCATTCTCCTCTGACCTCTAGCATCAACAAGGCATTTTCGCCCACAGGACTGCCGCATACTGGATGTTTTTCCCTTTTCACACCATTGTAAACCCTAGAAATGGTTGTGCGTGAAAATCCCAGTAACTGAGCAAATTGTGAAATACTCAGACCGGCCCGTCTGGCACCAACAACCATGCCACGCTCGAAATTGCTTAAATCACCTTTCTTTCCCATTCTGACATTCAGTTTGGAGTTCAGGAGATTGTCTTGACCAGGACCACACCCCTAAATGCATTGAAGCAACTGCCATGTGATTGGTTGATTAGATAAGTGCATTAATGAGAAATTGAACAGGTGTTCCTAATAATCCTTTAGGTGAGTGTACATTGTGCAGCAGACGAGCTTAAAGCCAAATGGAAAAATCATTTCACGTTAGGTGTGATTTGCTTTATGTGATGTGTTGTGCTGCGTACTGTGAATCTCTCCAAATGTTGTGGAAAAACAGAAACCAGTATTTTTCGTGAAAAATCAGATATGGGGCCTGCGATTTTAATTCATCTCCAACATCTGCCAAGTAGAGTTTCACAGTACGCAGCACCTTGTGAAACGCATATCTCACCACACGATTACCAGACATTGAGAAATCACGTTTCACAAAAGCCGTGTCTTTATGAAGAAACTTTGTCAAGCTAACATTTAGCTTTTTCCTTGAGCAAAAGTTAGATCCTCTCTAATTTCAACTCGTCCCCTTGTTGGCGAAATACACATACTGTAAACTTTCGAGGGGTTTTAGGTGTTCTCGGAGTAGCCATTGTATCAGGAAATTTGTAGAATGTCTTCTGTGTTCAACAGTGTGCCCCCTAACCTTATTTAAAACAACAAATTCATGATGTAGGTAGTGACGTAGTTGTGGAAAGGCAGACCAGGAAGGAACATACTTTCACCTACTGGTCGTAAAGCCAATCAAAAGTCAAATTTAACATCTGTTTGATCAGTTTGATATGTTTTTTTGTCTTTTAAAAACTCCCGGACATCAGCACAGGAGGACATGTCACAACATGACAACACAGCGCTAAACTTACTTGACATACAGATGCCAGCCCGTCAGTTACCCCCGTAAATCAGAAACGCTATTTTCTTGTTACAAGAATCCGTCAGTCATGAGTGACAGTCACATAACCACATATGGTCATAAATATATTTTTTTATAAATATTTAATAAATATATTTTTTATAAATATGTTTAAATAAAAATACACATATGGTCATATTTTTGACATAACCTTTATGTTGACCCCAATACTGCTCACCTTTCATTATAGACCCACAGACTAATGTGTTGTATTTGCTTTTAGTGTTGGTGTGTCTTAGAGTAGTCAGTAAAGTTTTGTTTGAATTCACATGATGTTGGTTTTATGTTCATAAATTGAGGTCACTGTTTCGGCCAGATTATCAATCTGACCAATATTAAATAGTTACCGTATATGGACAAAACCGTAATAATTGAATAGAATTGATAGATATTTGTATGAGAGATTTGGTGGACTAATAAATTGATTAATTATCTGAATTTGATTCCTTTAATGTTCCTTGAATTGATAAATATTTCCGAATGAATTAAGTAATTATAATTAATTCCAATTAATAATTCTAATAATTCTAACTCTTTGAGCTAAACATTCCCTATATTCTAATACAAAAATCTAATACTATAAGAACATCTTTTAAAGAAATTATATACCTGAGATCAGGCCTTGTGTCTCCACTCTTAAACTTTAGTGGCTCACCCATAGACCAGTTACTCTTCATAGACACATAGCTGGCCTCTGGATCTTCTGCTGGACTCTGGAACTTCTGCTGGACTGAACTGTAACAGAGAACGGACTCAGTTTAATCCTTTAAATTACTTGTTTCTTTTTATGTAAAATCCATATTAATATAAACACATTCATCTTTCATAAAAAAGCACTTTGAGGAAACTTTATGATCTTTTTATTTAATATTTCATGTTAGTATTAAAGGCACAGTTTGTAAGTTTTTGCCACAAGAGGTCGCTAAAAGCAAAGGTGTTTCTTGATGACGTGGTGAATGAGCATGGAATCATGGGAGTTTTTTTCATCTTCACTTCCAAAGCTAATGGAAAGCAATCAGATGGGAAATCAAGTTCATGGATGAGCTAATGTATCAATGTTTTAATTTTGTTAACTGTGGAATGAAGCAGGATGGGCCGAGAGCCAGGGACATTATACATTGCTGTTTTTATTAT
Source organism: Semotilus atromaculatus (assembly GCA_031834385.1). Taxonomy (NCBI): domain Eukaryota; kingdom Metazoa; phylum Chordata; class Actinopteri; order Cypriniformes; family Leuciscidae; genus Semotilus; species Semotilus atromaculatus. The sequence continues at coordinate 417,219 of JAULUF010000043.1, read as the reverse complement.
GTTTCTATGCCGCAGTCAGCCACTGCCACTCCTGTAGTTTTGCTGTTTATGATTATATTACGATTAAAGTTAAAGTTTTAAAGTCTTCCTCCTCCTTCCTTAAACTTGAATTCTGTTACAGTTACATTTGATCCCTTAAATTCATATTATTTTATTTTATTCTAATGAAACAGCAGCAAGTGTTGAATTACTACTCATACAGGTCACGTTATTTGTTCAATTTAAATTGTGGGGTAACGCAGAACTGTTTTACTTGACCGTACCTTAAAACAATCAGTGGTGTAGTCTACGTGATATGCAGGTATATGCCTTATACCCACTAGGACAGGCCAAGGATTTCCGTATACCCACTTAAAAAAACGTGAGGATACGTAACAACATCGTTTTGTGACAGAATTTTCACACTTTCATCTATAAATACATCCTGTCTGTGTCTGCGAAGCGACACGGACCGCATCGCGGAATCCAGTCCCAAATGGAACTTACTCCAGAAAGTGGAACGTCATTGAATTTGGCCATTTTTTAATGAATAAATCATTCAAAATAAAAAAAGTAGTGCTGTACAATTAATCAAATCTCGATATGAACTAGTGTCTATGAATATTAAAGCTCAAAAAGACTGTTTTTAAAATGAAGTCTGCATGTTCTGCGTCTCTGTGAATGAGCGCTCAATATGTGCTCTACTACACACATATTGAAGCATGCAGGACGCTCATAGTGTTTTCAGCATCTCACTGTATGAGGACATGAACACATGAACAAAATCATTTCATATTCGGTGTGATTTGCTTCGCTTTATCGCGCCACGTTCAGTGTGACGAGACATATTATATTGTTACAATCTACTAAATGTTTGGGTATAACTTCTGATAATGTGATGGGTTTGATTCATTTTTCTTTTTTTGTTCTTTTCTGTAAAGTAGGCCATGTTTGGTAGCAAAGTATGAATGGTAAAATGGTGAAATATAGTGTTTTAGAGTAATCGGCAGAGTATTATCGTTATAAAGGATGAGTTCTCAAATTGACCCCCAATTTATGATACACAAATGAGATCAGTTCTGAAGAAAAAGAACCACTTTGGCAGCTAAAACTGTAGTGTCAGGATTGGCTGTGATGCTCTCAAGGAGTGCCAATCTGAGTGACCCACTACGTGACCCCAATACTGCTCACCTTTCATTATAGACCCACAGACTAATGTGTTGTATTTGCTTTTAGTGTTGGTGTGTCTTAGAGTAGTCAGTAAAGTTTTGTTTGAATTCACATGATGTTCGTTGGTTTTATGTTCACAAATTGAGGTCACTGTTTCGGCCAGATTATCAATAGAATTGAATAGAATTGATAGATATTTGTATGAGAGATTTGGTGGACTAATAAATTGATTAATTATCTGAATTTGATTCCTTTAATGTTCCTTGAATTGATAAATATTTCCAAATGAATTAAGTAATTATAATTAATTCCAATTAATAATTCTAACTCTTTGAGCTAAACATTCCCTATATTCTAATACAAAAATCTAATACTATAAGCACATCTTTTATAGAAATTATATACCTGAGATCAGGCCTTGTGTCTCCACTCTTAAACTTTAGTGGCTCACCCATAGACCAGTTACTCTTCATAGACACATAGCTGGCCTCTGGATCTTCTGCTGGACTCTGGAACTTCTGCTGGACTGAACTGTAACAGAGAACAGACTCAGTTTAATCCTTTAAATTACTTGTTTCTTTTTATGTAAAATCCATATTAATATAAACACATTCATCTTTCATAAAAAAGCACTTTGAGGAAACTTTATGATCTTTTTATTTAATATTTCATGTTAGTATTAAAGGCACAGTTTGTAAGTTTTTGCCACAAGAGGTCGCTAAAAGCAAAGGTGTTTCTTGATGACGTGGTGAATGAGCATGGAATCATGGGAGTTTTTTTCATCTTCACTTCCAAAGCTAATGGAAAGCAATCAGATGGGAAATCAAGTTCATGGATGAGCTAATGTATCAATGTTTTAATTTTGTTAACTGTGGAATGAAGCAGGATGGGCCGAGAGCCAGGGACATTATACATTGCTGTTTTTATTATGTTTCTATGCCGCAGTCAGCCACTGCCACTCCTGTAGTTTTGCTGTTTATGATTATATTACGATTAAAGTTAAAGTTTTAAAGTCTTCCTCCTCCTTCCTTAAACTTGAATTCTGTTACAGTTACATTTGATCCCTTAAATTCATATTATTTTATTTTATTCTAATGAAACAGCAGCAAGTGTTGAATTACTACTCATACAGGTCACGTTATTTGTTCAATTTAAATTGTGAGGTAACGCAGAACTGTTTTACTTGACCGTACCTTAAAACAATCAGTGGTGTAGTCTACGTGATATGCAGGTATATGCCTTATACCCACTAGGACAGGCCAAGGATTTCCGTATACCCACTTAAAAAAACGTGAGGATACGTAACAACATCGTTTTGTGACAGAATTTTCACACTTTCATCTATAAATACATCCTGTCTGTGTCTGCGAAGCGACACGGACCGCATCGCGGAATCCAGTCCCAAATGGAACTTACTCCAGAAAGTGGAACGTCATTGAATTTGGCCATTTTTGAATGAATAAATCATTCAAAATAAAAAAAGTAGTGCTGTACAATTAATCAAATCTCGATATGAACTAGTGTCTATGAATATTAAAGCTCAAAAAGACTGTTTTTAAAATTCGTTCTGCCCCTGGTCTTCCTCCTCCTTCCTTAAACTTGAATTCTGTTGCAGTTACATTTGATCCCTTAAATTCATATTATTTTATTTTATTCTAATGAAACAGCAGCAAGTGTTGAATTACTACTCATACAGGTCACGTTATTTGTTCAATTTAAATTGTGGGGTAACGCAAAACTGTTTTATTTTACCTTAGCTTAAAACAATCAGTGGTGTAGTCTACGTGATACGCAGGTATATGCCTTATACCCACTAGGACAGGTCAAGGATTTCCGTATACCCACTTAAAAAAATGTGAGGATACGTAACAACATTGTTTTGTGACAGAATTTTCACACTTTCATTTATAAATTCATCCAGTCACTGTCTGCGAAATGGAACTTACTCTAGAAAGTGGAATGTCACAGAATTTGGCAATTTTTGAATGAATAAATCAAAAGTAGTGCTGTACAATTAATCAAATCTCGATATGAAATAGTGTCTATGAATATTATGTCACGGTTGTTACATCCGTTGTCTCACTCATGTCATGTGTCTGTGTATATGTGTGGGTGTCTTGTTTGCGCTGATTGTTTCATGTTGGCGTTACCGCTTATCGATCCTCATCAGCAGAAGCTGTCCATCGTCCATCTCAGTCCCTGCGTCACCGCTCTCCAGCTGTCTGCAACATGGGATTGAGTGTCTACCACCTGATGTCTGTGGTTTCTTGAGTTTCCTCCTGAGTGAACATTAACCCTCCCGAGTTTCTTCCTGAGTGAACTTTATTCTAAATACAATATAATTTTACTTGCAATTGCTTTCGTCTGTATTCTAACTTTACAGAACGATCTGACCAATCATGGAATCAGCAAGTGCGGCATCGCTGACGGAGATCATTAATAACAGCGTCTCCCGTATGGACCAGCAGCAGGAGAACATTTCCAACACGGGACGTGCTGTGCAAGCACTCGTGACGCAGGTGTCCAAGCTCACCCAGCAGATCCAACTCCTGAGTATTCCCACTGCGCCGCCCACACCGCCCGTTCTCCCTACGGCACTAAAGCCGAATCATCGACCCGAGCCACGCCTACCCAGTTCCAGAGAGCTATGCTGGTGAGCCGAATTTCTGCAGAGAATTTCTAACCAGATGTTTGAGCATGTTTGTGCATTTCTCGTTGCAGCCCAGGACGTTCGAGATGGAGGTTTAAGGTGGCATTTGTGCTTCCTCTGCTCACGGGGCGAGCGACATTGTGGGGAATGGCGGTGTGGGAGAACCAAGGTGTGGGAGAACGATGCTGCGCCTCGTTCCACTCACTATCCGCCAAAATGAAGAGAGATTTCGACCGGGCGGTAGCCGGTAAGGAAGCTGCAAGAATGCTCGCGGATCTCAAGCAGGGTGATCGTTCCGTGGCCGATTACTCGAGTTTCGTACATTGGCGGCGGAGTACAAGTGGAACGAGGAGGTGCAGTGGGATAGATCCAGAGGACTGTGCCTGTACTGTGGAGGCACAGGACATTTTCTGCACTTGTGCCTGGTAAAAGAGCAACCCATCAACTCTCCTTCTGGTAAGACTGAGATGGGCCAACCACACTCACACCTGCCAAGCCTTACTGGACTCCTGAGCCGAGGGTAATTTCATGGACCTTCACCCTGCTCACAAGTTACAACTCCCTATCACACCACTCACCCATCAGATCTCTATTAATGCTTTAAATATTAATTTATATTAATATATAAATACGTACCAAAAACCTTTAAGTTGGCTATGATTAAACCGCTTGTTAAAAAACTGCAACTTGATCCTACAGAATTAGTCAATTACAGGCCAATCTCGAATCTGCCTTTTCTGTCAAAGATACTAGAAAAAGCAGTATCATCACAACTGTGTTCCTTTTTAGAAAGAAATAATATCTGCAAGGATTTTCAGTCCGGATTTAGACCATACCATAGTACTGAGACTGCTCTCATTAAAGTCACAAATGATTTGCTCTTATCATCCGATCGTGGTTGTATCTCTCTATTAGTGTTACTTGATCTTAGTGCTGCATTTGATACTATCGACCACAACATTCTTTTAAATAGACTAGAAAACTATGTTGGCATTAGTGGAATTGCACTAGCATGGTTTAAATCATACTTATCTGACCGTTTTCAGTTTGTAGCAGTAAATGAAGAGATGTCTTATCGATCACAAGTTCAGTATGGCGTACCACAAGGCTCAGTATTAGGACCGCTGCTGTCCACTCTGTACATGCTACCATTAGGATATATCATTAGGAAATATGGAATTAGCTTTCACTGTTATGCTGATGATACTCAGCTGTATATTTCTTCAAAACCTAACGAAACTTACCAATTCTCAAAATTAACGGAATGCATAGCTGATATAAAAAATTGGATGACCAGTAATTTCCTATTACTAAATTCTGAAAAAACAGAGATTCTAATCATTGGACAAAAAACTGCCACACGTAATAACCCAGAATACTGTCTAACAATTGATGGCTGCTCTGGTAAGTCTTCGTCGTCAGTTAGGAACCTGGGTGTGCTCTTTGATACCAATCTTTCATTTGAAAGTCACGTGTCTAGTATCTGTAAAACCGCATTTTTCCATCTTAAAAATATATCTAAATTATGTCATATGCTCTCACTGACAAATGCGGAACAATTAGTTCATGCATTCATGACATCAAGGCTAGATTATTGTAATGCTCTACTGGGTGGTTTTCCTGCACGCTTAATAAACAAACTACAGCTAGTTCAAAACGCAGCCGCTCGAGTTCTTACCAGAACCAGGAAGTATGACCATATTAGCCCAGTTCTGTCAACACTGCATTGGCTGCCTATTAAACATCGTATAAATTTTAAAATATTGCTGATTACTTACAAAGCACTAAATGGTTTAGCTCCCCAGTACTTGAGCGAGCTCTAAACGCATTATAGTCCTTCACGTCTATTGCGATCTCAAAATTCTGGCCAGTTGATAATACCTAGAATATCAAAATCGACTGCTGGCGGTAGATCCTTTTCCTATTTAGCACCAAAACTTTGGAACAATCTTCCTAACACAGTCCGGGAAGCAGATACAGTCTGTCAGTTTAAATCTAGACTAAAAACACATCTCTTTGGCTTAGCATACACATAACACATTATAGATTTCTATAATTCAATGTTAGGCTGCATAGTTTAGATCAGCCGGAACCGGGGACACTTCCCATAATTCCTGATGTACTTTGTACATCATAAGAAGGATGACGTCTACGCTAATATTAGTCTCTCTGTTTATCCCGAGGTTTACCGCGAACCGCCGGATCCAGGCCATATCCAGATCTGAGGAAGGACCATCACATGGACACGACGACAACGCATCCCTGATGAGCCAGCCCCATCAACACTGTGAAGGCCCATGGACACCTCAACACACTCATCTCCTCACCGGCCGGATGAACCAACCCCAACTAGATGAACTGGATAAATATCGTGAAAGTTCTGATCACATCTGACTCCTGACATTATGCTGCCTAACTCATAATCATACACTGTTTGTTTCCTTGGCCAAAGGAGGACTGGCCCCCTGACTGAGCCTGGGTTCTCCCAAGGTTTTTTTCTCCATTCTGTCACCTGATGGAGTTTTGGTTCCTTGCCACTGTTGCCTTTTTCGCCTCTCTTCGCCTTTGTCGCCATTGGCTTTTGGCTTGCTTAGTTGGGGACATTTAACATTTAATTTTGAATTTAACAATACTATTACAACATTGTTTTCCTGTTATCTCTGTAAAGCTGCTTTGAAACAATTTGTATTGTAAAAAGCGCTATATAAATAAAGGTGACTTGACTTGACTTAAATAGTCAAGAACTCCCCAACATTTCGCTTACCACGGGTCCCATAATCCTCATCACCTCAGGCAACCACACAGAGATCATCACTTTCCTCCTCATGGACTCCCCGGTAGCACTCATGGTTTTGGGCCACCCATGGCTGGTACTGCACAATCCCAGAGCGGATTGGGGCTCGAACTCTGTCACCATGTGGAGCGAGCGTTGTCATGAGTTCTGTCTTGTATCTGTTTGTCCGTCTGTGTCTGGTTCTGTGTTTCAGGAGAAGGCAGTGGATTTGTCAAACGTGCCCACAGAGTACCTTGACCTGAAGGACGTGTTCAGTAAGTCTCATGCTGCTTCTCTCCCTCCGCATTGTCCCTATGACTGTGCCATAGATTTACTGCCAGGTAAGTCTCCGTCTAAAGGCAAGCTTTACTCTCTTTCTATCCCTGAGAGGGAGGCCATGGAGAAACATATTTCTGATTCTCTGGTAGCAGGGTTCATCCAACCTTCCTCTTCTCCAGTGGGGGCGGGGTTCTTTTTTGTGGGGAAGAAGAATGGTTCTCTGCGACCTTGTATTGATTACTGAGAGCTGAACAACATCACGGTAAAGAATACTTATCCTTTGCCATTGATGTCTTCAGCTTTCGAGAAGTTGCAGGGAGCATCCATTTTCACAAAATTGGATTTACGCAATGCCTATCATTTGCTTCGTATCAGGAAGGGGGATGAATGGAAAACCAAGTTCAACACCCCCAGGGGCCATTTTGAATACTTGATTATGTCGTTCGGGCTGTCCAACTCCTCAGCGGTTTTCCAGGCACTCGTCAATGACGTGTTGAGAGACCTGGTAGATCAGTTCATATATGTCTACCTGGATGACACATTGATTTTTTCTTCATCTCTCCAGGAACACGTTTAACACGTCAGACGAGTGCTTCAGAGGTTGCTAGAGAATGGGCTTTTTGTCAAGGCAGAGAAATCCGCTTTTCATTCACAGTCTGTTTCTTTTCTAGGTTACATCGTCTCTTCTGAGGTAGTGCGTATGGATCCTGACAAGGTTTGTTGGAGAATTTCATCTGTCTCATACAGTGGTTACTCAACCAGAATAATACTTTTACAATTAAAAGTAAAGGTAAAATTCGGATCTGTATTTGCTGCCTTTTACCGCTAAGAGGCGCTACAATCACAGACTTTGAAAGGTATCCGTTTATTCTCTCTATTGCGTAATCTAACGCCGCGCCGCGGCTCATTCAGAGTGATTGAAAGCTGGTAACAGATGAATTCAAGTGAAACATTGTAGTTAAACGAATTCATAATCACAATACTGAAATTAAATTGAATAAATAGTGAAAACATTACAACATAAAACATTGCAACAGAAATATATTAGGCTATCAATGGGGCTAAGGAAGAGCATAAGACAAAATTTATTAGCATTCAGACGGTAGCTCAGTGGTTAACGCAACAACAGTCTCACAGCGCTTCAAGCAATCCGAGATCGAATCTCAATGTAGCCAACATTCTGTTGGCCGACTTCATTTATGTTTTACCGTTCTTAATGCTTAAATAGGTAACTGTTTATTAGCGAGTTCATTAACTGTTTATTTATTTAATGTCAAGCGTTTTGTTTAATTATCAATGCCACATTAACGTAAATTTGCTACATTCCATACGTAGAGCCGCTGCACGACAAAACTGATGAGGGAAATGAAAATAAATAAAAAAAGAAAGCTGATCGCGTCAGAAAATGAAAATGATGATGCTCGTCTTTAATCTGCTAAATTATTGTTTTGTGAATAATTCACGAAATTGAGTTGACTGACAGTGATACCTGGCCATAGCAACGGGAGAATCTTTTCAAAACAGATCCATACATTGAACAAATCAGAAAAGACTGATTTTGTTGACTTGACAGACTAACTAAATAGTATTACTTTCAATATAAAAACAAATGAAAATGTAAAAGAACACTAAAATTTATTAAGTTTGAAACCCATCGCAAATTTTTAAGGTTTAAATAAAGTGTTGGGAGAGTTTATTTGTTTAAAACAGGGTTGCATTGAGTTAAGAGTTTATTTCCTTTGCGATGCAAAATAAGAAACACAGAATCTTATTCTTGCAACATTTTAAATTTGTATTGCCAAAGAAATTACAGCCAAATTAAACAATTAAAACAGTACAAAACGAAAATAGTCCAAAGCCACATAAATTGAGAACATGCGTTTTTCTTTGCCTCTCTCTCGCGCTTGATCTCTTTTTAGCAAGTTTATTTTGACTCCCTCCCTCAAAAAAAAAAAAAAAAAAAAACTGTAACAAATAATTTAGCCTTTGTTGCTTCAAAGACAAAGCATGCCTTGTTGAATTCACCTTACAATAAAAGGAGGTTGATCGCGAATTAAAGAGCTCTGTATCTGCTGTGGCATGAACGTGTTTCGTCGACAGTTCATGTTCAGATTGTTGACAATCATACACACTGCTCAAACATTCTAAAACTCTATAAAAACCAGTTGAAACAACTGGATTGAACACTTTAATTGAAATTTTGTGTGAAAAAACTTTAAATACAAATATACAATATTTATAATTTAATAAGATAAAGGGCCTACATTTGGACACACCGAGAGATTTATCCTTAAAAGAATTTAGCCTTTGCCTGCTCATCAGGCTGGCTATCCGACATCTCCATATGAAAGGCGAACATTAACACCTATTGTGCACGCACGATAAAGCCACTGTCCCTCCAAACCCCCCACAGGCTCTCTGAGTCTGAGACTGACTTAAAACAAAAAGAAGTCGCAATTCACACTTAAACACTTAAGCATAGACACTTAAACACTGAAGCATTACAGTTAAGCATTAGACTATTAAAGTGTTGATAATGAAGGAATTAAATAATGTAAGCTACATGTAGTGATATTTCTGTCATGAAACTTTATTACTAAATATTTCATTTCAATAATTCATTCAATTTCAATAAGTTGTTTTGGTAACACTTTATTTGAAGGGGTGTGCATAAGACTGACATGACACTGTCTTAAACATGACATAACACCTGTCATGAACATGAAGGAGTCTTTATGAATGTTTGTGACTGTTGTCATTAAGTGTCATTCGGTAAATTATTACACTTTTAATGCAAAGTTGATATTGTTTAAAATGTCTTTGTTATGACAACTTGGCATTACCCAAGACAAAAATGTCTTGATTATGACAACTTGACATTAACAAAGACAGAAATGTCTTTGTTATGACAACTTGACATTAACCAAGTAATCATAACCTGTCAACCTGTCACAACTTTGGCCGTCATGACACCATTATAACTGTGTCATGAATATTTTACTTGTCCTCAAGTAAAGTGGAACACATTGTACTAGTTATAAAGATGTCATTGAGGGTTATTACACTGTCAAATGCTTTAAGTTTGATAATTAGACCTGTTATGACATATTTGTGACAGGTTGACAGGTTTTGATTTCTTGGTTAATGTCAAGTTGTCATAACAAAGACATTTCTGTCTTTGTTAATGTCAAGTTGTCATAATCAAGACATTTTTGTCTTGGGTAATGTCAAGTTGTCATAACAAAGAAATTTTTTGTCTTTGTTAATGTCAAGTTGTCATAATCAAGACATTTTTGTCTTTGTTAATGTCAAGTTGTCATAACAAAGACATTTTACACAATGTCAACTTTGCATTAAAAGTGTCATAATTTACCGAATGACATTTAATGACAACAGTCATAAACATTCATAAAGCCTCCTTCATGTTCATGACAGGTGTTATGTCATGTTTATGACAGTGTCATGTCAGTCTTATGCACACCCCTTCAAATAAAGTGTTACCGTTGTTTTTTATTCAAATAAACCTCGAACCACAGTGCTTCGTTGTGCTGCTGTTAAACTAAATAACATTTATAGAATAATTATGAACTTAAATGAAACAATATAGCAACATTTTCGACAAATAAATTATTTGATCTGCTTTTACATTTTATTTCAGGGCGATTTAGCCTACATTTAATTAGAGCGAGATTTTCCCCGTCTTGTCCTTTCCTCATTGGGAAGCGCTCACATCATAGCTAAACATGTTTAAGTAGATCCTCTGTACCTCTCAATTTCAGATGGATTACATAATCAGATAACATTTATTAAATATTTAGACATTTAAAGGCTTTAGACATAGCCGATTTCTTATCGTGACTGAGCTGAGGCAAGTGGCTTTCGGTTCATTTTTGTGACGCGCAGTTCCCGGAGACAGAGACGAGACGACAGCTAAAATGTTGTTGTTAGCCTAATATGAATAAAAGTTTACAGTTTTGAACGATGTAGGCAAAAAATACGGAGTAGCCTATTAAGTTATTTTAGCTATTATGAGAAAAATTAATCCAAATGAACGCGCCGCGTTTGTCGAACTCTAATTCAACATGACAGAATAAAACTCGACTTTAGAACAATGTAGGCGTGGTGTGCCAAAACACTTAATTATAAACTTCAATATTTCATTCAAAATAATCTCAAAACGGGAAAATAATCTCAAAACGCTTTGTGACATTTTGAAAAGCCGTAATATACAGATGTAAAGTAATTATGTTGGATACTATTTGTTCCAGTGTAAAATGGAAATGCTTGGCAATTTTATTTTATAAATATAAGCCAAAACTATATGGTGTAACAGAGTTTTAGAACTAGACAAATCTCTCTGCATTAATAATAGGATTTAAAATGCATTAATAGGCTAATATAACATTTACAAAAGTCCCATGTTTGTTCGGGATTTGAACCTGTGTCATCTAAATGATCAAACCGTAAGTTCTACCACTCGGCCATGAATTTACTCTTTGAGAAATGACCAAAGGTTTTTTTCTCCAGTGTGTTCGTTCACATGAGCGAGAAAATTAACGTTTTATCGTTAGCATATTGTAGACCTTTTACAGTTTTAAAAGATGATATATTATCTGTATGACCAAAAATTACGGAGTAGGCTAGCCTTTTAAGTTCTTTTAGCTGTTATGAGAAAAAAATAAATTCAAGTGAAAGCGCCGTCGCGTTTGTCGAACTCTAGTTCAACATGCCAGAATAAACCCCAATTTTAGAACAATGCGTGCCACTCGGTGTGCCAAAACACTTAATTATAAACATCAATATTTCGTTCAAAAACACCTCAAAACGCTTTGTGACATTTTGAAAAGCCGTGAATGCATTAAGGCCACTGGAACCAGGGGTGCGTTTCCCGAAAGCATCGTTAGCCAACTATGGTCGCAAGTTGGTCGCAATTTCCATTGAACTATTGGTAACGACGGAACTTGCGACCATAGTTGGCTAACGATGCTTTCGGGAAACGCACCCCAGGATCGTAACTGAAACGCGCTGCATGTTATCTCTCAATACAGGAGCAGAAGCGCCGGTTCAGATTGTATTGTTTGTTGTTTAAATGTGTGTGTTGCATATTTAAAAAAATATATAATATATTTGATATGGTCTATTGGTGAATTAGGCTATAGCATTGATTACTGTGGAGGGAATCCCCCACCAGGAAATCGCACCTTGTTACACAACCATGTTTTTAAAAACTCTTTCTGTAGCCTATGGAACCCATGAAGTTTTTTTTTCTATTTTTTTAACAGAACTGCTTTTGAATTTGCGATTGGAATTATTATACAGATTGATATAAATTCAGTCAATCTGTTGGATAATATTTGTTCCTTTGTGTAAAATGGAAATGCATGGAAATTGTATTTTATAAATAGCCCGTGCACTGCAAAAAGAGATGTGTCAAAAAACAACACATGTGACTGTGTAGATAGCATTTTGACACATGTTGTGTAGATTTTAGCACACAATGTGTAATTTTATTTTTCCCGCTCTGGATAAATTGACACCATACATGTGTTATTTACTGATGGAAAAACATTTGTGTTGGCAGAGGAAATGAATACACATATTTTATCTGGTAGATATGAAACGCTCTACAATTAATAAAAATCATGACGAAAACAAATATATTCTTACCTATTTTATATTGAATTTACGAGATTAACGGCTGTTTCTGTCTCGCCCAATCACATCATGCCACTGTATTTTTGAAACGCTGTTTCCGTCCGCCCTTTTTCACTCACTATGCGCAGGTACAAAGATGCAGTCAGACTTGGACGATGCAGTCAGAGACATGGAGACCGATGTAAGTATTTTTGTATTATTTTGTGGCATTTACATTTCTCGGCGACCTGATAATAATGATAAAAAATCTTCAGAAATGTATAAGCTAAGTTTGTAATGAGTCTAATGCTCGTGGTTAGAATTAACGTTAACGGTGTAACTGTTAACGTTAACGTTAGCTAAGTTGTAGAAGTCTCCTAGTTAGCTTGTGTGAACATAGAGATAACTTTAAAGTTACATTAACGTTACTGTTGGCCTACATCGAGTTTTGAAAAGGAAATGATGAGGTAACGTTACGTTATTTGGCAATAAATTGCTCTCCGTAGGTTAACGTTAGCTATTTATTTCACATTGCTAGAATGATATTGCATGTTAAGGAATGCTAACGTTAGTTAATAAGATAATATCTATCGCCCTAGATATTAGTCGACTGGGCAATGTAAGCTAATGTTAATTCATAAGTTAATGTTACATGAATGTCAACATTATTATCTTAAGTTTACGTTAGCGTTAATGGGGCCAGACAAACTAACAGTACAATAAATAAAGGTTATTTATAGCCAGTGTTGATGGGCCATACAGGTAGCTAAACGTTAGCAGATATTTTAACCGTTGCAACCGTTGCTGCGTCAGCGCCGCCGCCATTACATGAGCATGCATAGAGAGACAGAGCGCCACGCGTCATAATCTGAAGACCACGTTTAAAGGCGCTCTGTCTCTATTCACGAGAGGGAAAAGCGATGGCTGCTTCTGGACTAAAGGGTGACACATTTTAAATTTCACTGTTAGTAACGTGGTGAACTGGCTAGTTATCCTCCAGACAGCGACGGACAACGTCTTTTTCTTTCTCTCTTTTTCGCCGGATGGCGCGCGAGCACAGTGAGTTTCTGAACTTTGTACAACCAAAGCCTCGTTTGTTTTCACGCATAAAATATTGAAAATGGAAACCGTGTGACATAACATTAACACACAGCACACTATACATAAGACAGGGATGTGATTTTTCCGGATTAATCCGGAATTCCGGATTTTCCGACCTGAAATGTGACCTACGTGAATGATGCAGATCTGTAAAAAAAAAACGTCTGTGAGAAAAAGAGCATACATATCTATCTGAATAAGAGTGACGACACGAAAGAGAGCTTTATTCTGTTTTTCTGTGCACAGCACACACCGACGCGAAGCGTGCAGCCCTGCACTAGACCGCTAAGTTAACCTTATACAGCCGCGCGAGGACTGAATTGAGCTCTCTTTCGCGTCTGAATGGACAAATACACACAACGTTATGTCTAAATGTCCGTTTTGGAGAGTATTTGCGTAAACACAGTCGTTTATGTCTTTACAGAACATACAGTTGTGAGAATATCGGACGTGCATCAGTGCAATTGGATCTGCACAGTCGGTCTTAAAGTGACAGTGCCTAATAAACCTAATGCCGTCTGTACACTTAATATTAATCAAACAACAACATAAAAAGAGAAACGCATTGACTGCTCTTTAATAGCTTTAATAAGAATTAATTATCTTTCATTTCTACAAATAAATATGGCTGCTTGAATGATGAAGAATGCATAATCATTCATTGAAGAAAAAAAGACTGTGTGGTGGCGATTTTATGATATTCATTGATCAAAGAATGTCACATGTGTGTCTCTCACTTGTAGTGAGAGAAGATTCTGTTTATGTACCTGGGGAGGCAGAAGGGGGAGACACTCCAGAGAACAGACGAACAAGGACCTCTGACCTAGATGTCAGAAGGCCATTTGGTGCAGGGGGGCTTAGTGGGCCAACTAGTGACGTCTATGGAAAACTACTGGGAGGAAGGCTCTGGGGGGAAGAAGGCCTTGAAACTAAGATAAAAGCTAGTTCAGTCTGTCTGGGGGTGTGTCACTCTTCTGCACAGGGTAACAACTGTGTATTAGACTGCTCCTATTCTTGCAAGAATAAATACTTCTATTTCTATAATTTGACTATGAGTGTCTCTTACGCAGTGATGTTTGTTTAATGAATTTTCGCCACAACAACTGTTTTACTTAGTGTTTTTATTTAATTTTAAGATGTTATTTTATGTCACAGTGCTAAATCTGTGTCTGTATTGCATGTTAAAACTTTAAAATCAATCAGTAAAATGGGGGTGGGGGGGTTGGGGGAATAAACTTTATCAGTTTATCAACCAATCACATGCCTGATAAGAGTAAATAGCATTCCCCACCTTTTCTCTTTTTCCCCAGGACCTTGCTATTGAATCTGAACCTGTCAAAGTTCTGGCTACTCTGTTTAAAAATGAAAAAGAGTGCTCAAGAAAAATTTACACTGTTAACAGTGCTGAACATCTCATAAATACAGCCATGTCAGAGCAACCAGGTTTTGCATTTGACAGAGTTCAAAAACACAATAGTGATTTCAAAGAATTTGTTGATGTTGACAGAAACGTAGAAATCAAGAACTTTGACAGATTTCAAATCTTCATAACAAGCGCAGAAGCACCACACCAAACAAATGCTGGAGAGGCCTGTCAAATACAGGTATTTTGTTTTGAAACTGTAAATCCATTGTTCATGTGTGTATAGGGCTCTGTTAGGACTGGGCAGTAGGATTTGGAATTCATGTCACTGTGTATTCTTCCATGTACCAAGTAACCTTAAAGGAGAACTCCGGGCAATTTTTAAGTCAATCTTGATCGTTATATCTTTGTGAGTACTGTCTATGTACTCCTAACGATCAAGATTAACTTAAAAATTGCCCGGAGTTCTCCTTTAAATTAAATTAAATTAATGCAACTCTAATGCAATAAGTAACATACCATGTTGGCCCTCTGTCAACATGTTTGTCTTTCAACGTATTATTAGTTGCTTTACATTCAATTGAATTAAAGGGGCACAAAACATAAATATCTGGGATCTATACTGAACATAATAGTATTGTTTATGGTAAGTCACCTCCATTTTCCTCTGCTTTCATAAATATAGCATGTTCCAGTGCCAGATGAACTGGGAGGCCTGCAGTCTTTACTTCAGAGAAAAAAACCAGAGATACTTGAGGAACACAAAGGAACAGGAACACTTACAATTGAGTCCAGGAGACATCTTGTCAAAGTATGCATAAGTCAGTTGGTGGAGAAGCATGGATTGTAAGTATATAAACTCAGCACTGTGTAAACTAACCTATATAAACTTGACACTGAAGCTAAAATGACAACATTTCTGGCCTGATTGGAATTAAGTATCTGTGGATTTTTCTCTTCTCTGTCCCCTACAATTACCCACCAAGTGCTGAAAAGCTCGCCCTTGCAAAGGGTATAATCACAACTTTCCCATCATTGAGGGTGCATATTGACGGCAATGGAGATGGATTTGTAAGTAAAAGACCAAAACAACAGCCACATTTGTGTTTTAAACTCTGGAAGTAAATGTTTTGCAGGTGTATTTTGTCGTCCCTTGGCAGTTGTCAAGTAACATATAATGTGCCTTGATAAAAAAACTTTGTTATATTGTGATTGATAACTTGTGATTTACTTAGTTATATTTACAGTTATGTCATTAGACTGTTTATGTAGGTGCTCAATTTTGTTCTCATGTCTTCAGGAGCATTTTTATGATCCATCGTCTCATTCTGGCTTCTTGGAGATGAGGTTGCGTAACATTCGGCGAAAGCTTGAAGCAGGTCAGCGGCGTTACACAAAACGCAAGAAAGGGTGTGACACAGGTAGGGATGCAACTAACGATTATTTTCATAGTTGATTAATCTCATTATTTTCTCGATGAATTAACTAGTTTAGTCAATAAAATGGTGAATTCAAATTATCAACAAAGTTGGCAATTAATTTACTGTTATGGTCAACAACAATCGATTAATCGTTCCAGCCCTAGACACAGGAGCAAGATCGGAGCAGGACCAGGGAGAGAACAGTGGGACCGGTGAGTGGGTCACCCTGATGAAACGACTCAGGCCCTCTGCAGAGAACATTCCTTCAATCAAATCAGCAATGGAGAATACATACACCAGGCGCAGATCATGGATATCAAAGGCAGCTCCTACATTGACTGAAATCTTCAACGAATACCCACGCTTCTTGGATATGCCAAGTTTGGTAGGTTTCTCATTGTAAAAGATCTGATACTCTTAGTGACACTGTTGACTTAGAATACATTCTGAAGAAGTCTCTTTTTTTTAATGTAAGCTGGATATTGAGTTTGGCAAAATAACAGATGGAAAGACAGACCAGTTCATCAGAAAATGGGAAGCGACCATCATTCCAAAGCTGAGAGCAGTGGCTGCCTTGGAAAAAGGTGGTGTTGCTTCACTTACAGAGGGGATGGAAGACCAGACAGATGGTATGTGTGTAATGATATGGCATGCAATGTCTCAAAGGTTAAATTCAGAATGTAGGAACCCTTGCTTTATTTCCTACTTACCAATAATATTAATTAGTCCTTTCTCAGTGTAATCCATGTTGGTAATACATAGATTATGAATAAGCACCTCATACATAGCCTGGTTAAAACCAGACTCATTTACTTTGTAAATGTAGTCTGGGGACTCATGATTGGGGAAACATTTCCAATGGTAACATCATGATGGGGGTATACTTTAGGTTAACTTTGAAATTATTGGTTCAGCCAAACCAATCACATTGATCAGGGATTCTGAACGTTACTTCCTACTTTACCTACATTTTACAAACTGACAATATACAGCATCGACGGTCAGTATGTAGACCTACCTTTGCTGTACATAAATGTACACATTCTTCTGACTGCAATTTCTGATGTATTGCTACAACTGTACTACCAGAGCCTGTCTGGGGTCTGATGGAAACTTAGTAAATGATGGTGTTCCAGAATAGTTTCTCCCTGAAAGGAGATCTAGGTGGGTGTGGCCAGGCTACCTCATACAGCCTCAGTTCTACCCGGTTCAACTCAGTTTTTGAACCCCAGTTTAAAAAACAATCTAATCCTACTTGTAAATATTTGTTGTAGCTTTAATCTGTTTTCATTCAATTTTCAGATGAAAAGTGCTATACTATGCTGGTTCTTTTGACACATCTTCTGCCACCAATGCCTGGGAGTCGCTGCAGTGTGAAGTCAGCAATAACATTCCTGATTGATTTTGTACCGGTATGTTTCGTAATGATGTCTGTCAGAGCCAACGAAGGACTAGGTATGGTGGCCCTGCAATTTATGACAACACATGCAGATAGACAAAACACACGCAACTTAAGAAAACATCTTCATCAATTTGACAACATGCACAGCATTTAGAAATTGTGCTGCAAATTCATGCGTTGTCATAAATTGCAAGTTGTTTGCATCCGACGGCCACCGTAACTACGTAATTATTAAATCATTTAGTAAAAGAAAAAAAGTTAAAATATGTTTTATGATTTTATTACAATTCATAAACTGTGTAAATAGTCTAAAATGTATAACACTGTTTTTATGACTATTGAATTTGATATTTTCTATGTACACATTTAAAGAGTTATCTTGTCTTACAAGTGTTAACTTACAGAAGAATAAATGTGCATGATATACTGTATTAGGTAACATTTTGGAGTAATTAGTCTTCTTTATGCTGCTTTTTTAACTCTTAAATTGCATCTTTTTCATCTTCTCTAAGCCTGGAACCAGTATTGCATCCCTCTGCGACAACTCCGAGATGGCATCAAGGACCCAGCCACAGCTGATCTGCATCGGCAGTCTGAAAAGCCCAACACGACAATATATCATCACTGCAAGGAATGACCAGGTGACCATTCCTGTAAATGATGGCCTGACATGTGCAGTTGACAAGCTATTCAAGCTTTATTGGGTGTGCAACTTGACATATCCACCACAGCTGAGCTCTGTCTTCACCTTCTTTGAATACATTTATGATGTGACCATCTCAACCAAGAGAGCTAAGGTACTTGAAGTCCTTTCAAAGCTTCAGGCTGCGCATTAAATAACAACACAATGTATACGTGTCCAAAGTGCAGACAATTTATATCTACAGAAGTAAGGAGAGTCATTTGGCATCTCCGTGAAATTCATGCCTTATCAGATGGACAGGACATTACCATTATCTGCAGCCAAGATGGTTGCCCAAGAACTTACCATAACTTCAATTAATTCGCCAAACATCTTCATAGAGACCACCAGTCCACAACAACATTCATGGACAATGTGACATTTCAACCTAATGACCACAGTTTAACAGATGCATATGAGACTGGGACATCTAGTACTGTGGAAACATCAGACTATGTTCCAGTTCAAACTGCCATTCCTAGTGAAACTGTTGCCTCTTTTGTGGCAAAGATTTACCGTTCATCAAATACAACTTTAATGGATGTAGCAAAAACTATTTCTTGTACGCAAGAGGTGCTAGAGAGGACTGTTGATCATCTTAAACAGTCAACAACTACATTGTTGAATAATCTGCAGGTACCACTTGGCAGTGAGTCTGTCCAGTCATTAATGGGTGAGTTTGAAGCTGCTAAACTAATGTTTAAAGATGTAGACACACCTTACAAAATGAATAAGTACTTTGAAGAGAAATTTGATCTTGTGAAGCCGAAGGAAATCTTTATTGGTCATAGGACAGACACAGCAAGAAAACAGGGACAATTAAAACAAGTTTTGGCAGCAGACACGTGTCAATATGTGTCAATAATTGAGACTATTAAATTTCTGTTCAGTAATGACCAGATGCAAAAAGTTTACCTTCAGGGTAAGAAGCAAACCGAAGGGAAAATGCACAATTATTGTGATGGGACTCATTTTACATCTCACCCATTGTTTGGAACATGTCCTCAAGCACTCCAAATACAGTTGTATTTTGATGACCTGGAAACAACTAACCCTTTAGGCTCAAAAACTAAGATCCATAAAATGGGTGCTGTTTATTTTAGTTTAAAAAATCTGCCACCGCAATATAGTTCTTCACTTTCAAACATTCACTTATGTCTTTTGTTTAATTCTATGGACAGAGAGGTATATGGATTTGGTAAAATTTTGGAACCACTGCTAGAGGAAGTTAGACTACTTGAAAGGTCGGGTGTAGAAGTAGACATGCAAGGCCAAAGACATCAACTTTATGGAACAATCTGTGTTTTGACTGCTGACAATTTAGCTATTCATTCCCTCTGTGGTTATTTGGAAAGCTTTTCAGCCAACAAGTTTTGTCACTTCTGCCTAATTGACAAAACGACTGCGCAGACTGTTTTCGACGAAGATAAAGTAGAAAAGCGCACCAGAGAAAACTATGAGCAGCATGTGCTATGTAATGATCCATCTGCAACTGGAGTTAAAGAGGACTCATGTCTAAACAAGCTGCACTATTTCCATGTCACTGAAAACACGTGCGTTGACATTATGCATGATATCCTTGAGGGTGTAGCGCCTTTGGAAATCAGACTAATGCTACGCCACTTAATTTATGAAGAAAGGCTATTTTCTCTAGAACTGTTGAATCATAGAATTTCCAGTTTTGACTATGGGTATGGGAATGAAAAAAACAAGCCCAGTGTTATACTCAATCTAAGAACCTCTGACAATGCAATAAAACAGACGGCATCGCAAATGTGGTGCCTTTTACAGGTATTACCCTTTTTGGTTGGTGATCTTGTTAGTGTAGGAAGTGAACATTGGCACTTATTCATTTTGTTAAGAGAAATATGTAGCATTGTATTTGCACCTGTCGTTACATATGGACTTGCTGTTTTTCTTAAACAGCTCATTATTGAGCATCACACACTATTCAAGAAGCTCTATGACCGAAACTTGATACCCAAACATCATTTTATGACACACTATCCGCGAATGATGGTTATGTTTGGACCTATATCTCAATTGTGGTGTATGAGATTCGAAGCGAAGCATAAACCATTAAAAAGACATGCTAATATAGTTGGAAACTTTAAAAATGTTTCTAAAACACTGAGTTATAAACATCAAGTGCAGCAAATGTATAGCTTCAAGTTAGGTGACCCTTTTTCTGAGAAAATGATTGTTACAAACTCGTATCCTGTCACTATTGGCTCTTTGAAGAAAGCAGATGTTGTGCTCGAAAATCTGAAATCAGCCAAAGACTTTGAATATACTTTGAACAGCACTGTCTATGTCACCCATGCTGTTAGTGTGTTCGGCCAAACTTACAGAACCGGCTCTGTAATGCCTCTTAAAGCAGATGACAAAGGAGAGCCTTTATTTGGAGAAATTATTCACATCATACCTCAGACTGATGACATGTCTATCCTGATGTTTGTAAGAATTCTAACAGTGAAGTACTTTGATGATCATTTCTATGCCTATGTTGTACATCAAACTAAAGAGTATGAAATGATCAGTCTGGCCGATACTGCAGATTTCAGGCCTTTGGACATAATGCAGGGTTTTGATACAGATGAGCTATACTTAAACCCAAGATACAAGATTGTTTAGCTAATCCTTCTCAAGAATGTAAATTGTCCGACTGCAGACTGTTATTTTCAACTTTGAAGTTGTGATTAATAACAATCAGCTAATATATTCAAACTGGGTGATGTAATCTCATAGCCTACTGTTAAAAGTTTTACTGTAAACGATTTCAAGTCAATTTCAAGACTACTTATCATTGACAAAAGTTCTATTATTATTATCTCAGTGATCTAAACATGTTTCTTATAAAATGAATTCATGCATCTGTGTTTTATGATATGACTTTTATGTTGTTACATGTCATCTATTTGTCATAACTGTGATTGATTGTTATATGCAAGTATGTTTTTTTATACAGATTAATTATACTTTAAACAAATGTTTCTTATAAAATGAATTCATGCATCTGTGTTTTATGATATGATTTTTATTTTGTTACATGTCATCCATTTGTCATAACTGTGATTGATTGTTATATGCAAGTATGTTTTTTTATACAGATTAATTATACTTTAAACAAATGTTTCTTATAAAATGAATTCATGCATCTGTGTTTTATGATATGATTTTTATTTTGTTACATGTCATCCATTTGTCATAACTGTGATTGATTGTTATATGCAAGTATGTTTTTTTTATACAGATTAATTATACTTTAAACAAATGTTTCTTATAAAATGAATTCATGCATCTGTGTTTTATGATATGATTTTTATTTTGTTACATGTCATCCATTTGTCATAACTGTGATTGATTGTTATATGCAAGTATGTTTTTCATACAGATTAATTATACTTTAAACAAATGTTTCTTATAAAATGAATTCATGCATCTGTTTTGATATGACTTATGTTGTTACATGTCATCCATTTGTCATAACTGTGATTGATTGTTATATGCAAGTATGTTTTTTATACAGATTAATTACTTTAAACAAATGTTTCTTAAATGAATTCATGCATCTGTGTTTTATGATGACTTTTATGTTGTTACATGTCATCCATTTGTCATAACTGTGGTTATCTTTTAATGTGTTCATGCTTCTGATCTGCTCTTATCACTGTATATCCTGCTACAGTTAGTGCAGTAGCTTTTGTTGTACTTTGCACTCATTAAATGGCAAATATATTTTGACATTTGACTTTATTTTTTTTATGATTACCGTACATATGCTTGGTAATGTTAACACATTATTATTCGTTTCTGGTCATTTTCAGCTACAAGTAGCACTTAATGTTTTGAAATTACATATTTAAGTGTAAAATTGTCTCACACGCTTTGTGTAAAAAGTATTGATATCACACATTTGTGTGTAAAGTTATCTACACAATTTCTGTGTTAAAATAGCTCACACATATCTATTGTGTTAAACATGTGTTGACATAACACATTTTCTGTGTAAAATTACCTGGCACAATTTCTGTGTTAAAATAGCTCACACATCTATTGTGTAAAATTTCACACAACATGTGTAGTCCTTGAACACACTCACCACATGTGTTAAAATTCTACACATGATGTGTCATTTTTAACACATCTCTTTTTGCAGTGTGTTTATTCGGGATTTGAACCCGTGTCATCTAAATTATAGAAACCACTTAAGTTTTACCACTCGACCACAACTTTTCTCACTGAGAATTGGCCAGAACTTCGGTTGTACATCAGTCAGTGTGCGCGCACACGAGAGAAGCGCTCTTCAATCCTTTCATTCCTCAATAGTTTAGCGTTATTGCACCTATTTTATTTCCACCGACTGCGAGAGAGGCCTATTTTAACTTTTGATTCATAAAATGTTCTGCTCTAAAAGTTTTTTATATTCTGTTTAAATGTACTTTTACTTAAGTTTTGCTTTCGTTAAATTTAACCGAATCTGTTGTAGGCTAAATTATTTTTATTTGTATTATTTTTTGTTCTAAAAGTTTGTTCTATTCTGTTTCGTTTGTTTATTTTTATGTTATTTTTTACATATTCAATCAGTCTCATTCTTGTTTTTTTTTTACAAGACCTTGTGCTGTGTTTTTTAATAAACAGATACAAACAGAGATATATAGCCTAATAGTTCGTACAAATAAACGTCTATATGTATAGGCTACTACTATGTATACTATAAATTGTATGATCGTTTGTTTAAATAACATTTACAAAATTGTCTGTCTTTAATTAATAATAAAATTATTACTTTAACATGCAGTTTCAACTTCACCAAATCTTTGTTTGTTTCATTATTGTACAGAAAATGCAAATAGCTCTTGTTTTAATTTTTCATGTTTGTTGCCTATTTGGAAATTGCCATAGTTGTAGTATTTCATCCTTACTGTTAATTGACATTAGCCCCGCACAATTGCGGCTGTTTTGCTAAATGCCCCTTTGCGCCACCTGGCGGTCATTTCGCAAACGACTTTGAAAAGCGACTAGTTTATTTTTGCCGCGGTGGATTTGCCGCGGCACGAGTCGCGGCGGTAATAGGCATTCTGGTTGAGTACCTACTGTACTTGGGTCTAAATGCTGTAATATTAATTCATCTGTCTCATACATGGGTCTAAATGCTGTAATGTTAGAGAGAGCCTGCTGAGGATATGAGATGAACAGAAATCTAGGCCAAAAGGCAGGGTATGTAAGGACATGAAAAGAAACTGGGTGAAAGGGCATGGAAAAGGCAGGGTAGGTAAGGACAGGAAAAGAAACTGGGTGAAAGGGCATGGAAAAGTACCTAAAAATCATGTATGAAGCCATTTTTAAAAGATACGCATGCGCAGAGATGGTTTGCCCCAATTAAAAATAAGATAACGATGCAGGTGTTTTAATCGAAGGCGGAGTAATAAGGAGGAGCAAAGAGAGAAAAGATAACAAGATGAGCGCTAATTGGGTACCAAAAGACAAGAAGAAAGTATAAGACTTGAGCACTGACCACTGTAAAATCAGATGTCAGGATGGCCAGCTGGCATCTCACTTTGTTGCTTGTCAATAAAGTAGAGATGCACCGATTGACCGGCGCGTGACCGGAACCGGCCGATTTTCACGTGATCGGCCATGACCGGCGATCGGCCGGTCAGTCTGACATATGCCGATTTTATGCCGGTCAAAACTCGGGCGCCGCATGATTAACATCGCGCAACAGCAGCATCACACGTGCACACGGAACGCACATGTAGGAAACCTCGTGAATTACGGCCGTTCAAACAGCAAGCGCGTATTTTTTGTCGGTGTCGAGCTAATCAATGAGTGCATTCACACCGGGAGCGGGAGCGTCAAACAGAAGCGTCGCGTGAGCAGCAGTGAAACGTTTCTGCGCCGAGTCTATTTGCTGCAGCTCACGCTCAATTAAAGTGAAAGCACACTTTTGATGGACAAAATAGCCTAAATATGATTTCACACAAAAAGTTCCCAAAATGCACAGAATTTACGTGTTTTATCAAGAACTGGATTATATGTCAGAAAAGAAAACGTTAGACTCAAAAATATTTATAGAAAATGAACCCATTTAAACTTGTTTTTTATTATTCAGTTTGTAAAAGTGATTGCAATAGGCCAGTGTGTGTGTTTTGAGAAATATCTTTATAGCTACTGCAAGGCTATATTTATTTAATGTTTTATTTATATATTATTTTATTGCATTACCTGTTTTCATACAGGCGTTTAGTTTGCTAAATATATATCTAAAAAAATTATTGGATATTGGATGTGAGAAGGAAATGGTTCCTCCATAACACTGGACTTTAGATGTGTGTGAGTTTCCCACACCAGGGGTAATTTATATAGTTCTATTTTATAGTGATTATCTGTTAAAAACATTATGTTCTATGCAAATTGTAAAATGTTCTATTAAAAAAAAGATAGAAAGTAAATATTTGTGTGTGCTGTAAAGTGGTTTGAAAAAATGAAATCGGAATCGGCTAAAATTGGTATCGGCAGGTCAAACTCAATGAAAATCGGAATCGGCCTAGAAAATTGTAATCGGTGCATCTCTACAATAAAGTTAATTCTTCTGAGACCTGAAACTTCGACTCTGAAAGATTTATTTGAGACCCGATTTGAAGACTTTGAATTTGCCACAACAGGTTAAGGCTGTGATAGATTGGCCAAGTCCAGATTCCCGTAAGGCCCTACAGCGGTTTCTGGGGTTCGCAAATTTCTATCGCCTGTTCATTCGCAACTTTAGCCAACTACCCGCACCTCTGACTGCCTTGATCTCCCCCAGGACGACGTTCAGGTGGTCCGATACAGCCGAGGCTGTATACACCAACCATAAGAGCCGCTTCTTTTCGGCTCCCATCCTAGTCGCCCCCTGATCCCACATGTCAGTTCGTGGTGGGGGTAGGTGCAGTTCTCTCCCAACGTGCTTTCTCAGATGACAAGAACATCCTTGAGTGTTTTTTTTTTCCCATTTTTTATCACCTTCCGAACGTAACTATGACATTGGTAACAGAGAGTTGTTGGCCGTCAAGTTAGCATTGGAGGAGTGGCGTCATTGGTTAGAAGGGTTGGGGATACCTTTTCTCATTTGGACCAATCATAAGAACCTTGAATATATTAGATCTGCTAAAAGACTCAACCTCAAGCAGGCTCGGTGGGCACTTTTTTTTCAAAAGTTTTGATTTTTCTCTCTTGTACCGCCCGGGGTCCAAAAACATCAAACCCGATTCCTTATCTTGTATTTTTGATCCATCTGAACGCCCAGTTACTCCCGAGTGCATTTTGCCCGAGAAGGTAGTTATCTCCACACTCACATGGGAGGTTGAATCGAAGGTCAAGGCAGCCTTAGAAGGGGTAACGCCTCCGCTCGGTTGCCCACCGAGTCAATTGTTTGTTCCGGAGGGGTTGCTGTCCGATGTTATTCGATGGGGTCATTGCTCCATAATACACATACATTATACACATAATCCATTATGGACTTCTATATCCAGGCTTCAGGCTGTATCCAGATCTGACGATGGAGCTTCGCCTGGACCCGATGACAATGCAGTGCTGAAGTGCCAACTAGCCTCTCCCTGTGGAGGATCCCTTTCCCAGCCTACAGATAAAGCGTTGTGAAATTCGGCTTGCGTACCTACCCCGAAGTGATAAAATAAAACAAAATTCTGTATCAATTTATAGGCAAGACAAGTAGTTTGTTTAAGCATGGTTTCTAGGGAATTACAAACCTGCGCACATATATTCAAACGCACATAACTATAGAATCAATTCTTAATGCGCATGTGAACGGCATCAGCGTTTATCACAGGTTCCGTTTAAAGTCTGTTTAGAGAGAACGGTGTCGTCTTAGCGGCCCCTATTTTAATAACAAATGATCATTTCGACGGAGGTGAATCAATCAAAACTAACTTTAGCTGGAAATAACATTATTCAAGAATCGCTATAAAGCCAAAATAATCTCTGTTTCCTTAAATTATATGTTTATCTCTGTAAAGCTGCTTTGAGACAATCCATTGTTAAAAGCGCTATATATATGAAGATGACTTGACTCCATCATGGCTTGTCATCCAGGAGTAAACCGCACCAGCTGTTTAGTAAAGCAATGATTCTGGTGGCCATTAATTGCTCGTGATATTCACAGTTTTGTTTTGGCTTGCTCACATTTGTGCCATTGGTAAGACGTCTAACCCACCTCCTGATGGGTTACTCCAACCGCTGTCTGTCCCTTCGAGACCCTAGTCCCACATAGCACTAGATTTTGTCACCGCCCTCCCACCCTCTAATGGCATGACGGTTGTTTTAACCATAGTGGACCGGTTCTCGAAGGCGGCACATTTCATTCCCTTGCCCAAATTGCCCTCAGCCAAGGAGACAGCGGTGACTGTAATTGATCACGTCTTTCGGTTACATGGCCTCCCAATGGATGTGGTTTCCCAATTTGTGTCCAAATTCTGGCAAGAGTTTTGAAGGTTATTAGGAGCTACAGTCAGCATTTCTTCGGGTTATCATCCCCAGAGCAATGGTCAGACCGAGCGAGCCAACCAGGATTTGGAGAGAATGTTGTGATGTTTGGTATCCAAGAATCCTTCATCCTGGAGCCAACAACTGTCTATGGTTGAGTACGCACATAACTCGTTACCAGTGTCATTCACAGGACTCTCTCCGTTTAAGTGTAGTTTAGGGTACAAGCCACCAATTTTTGGAGGTCCAGGTCGCGGTTCCCTCCGTTCACGCCTTCGTCCAGAGGTGTGTAGCGTATCTGGGTAAATCATGGTTCGCCCATCAAAACACAGATATACAGTACTGTGCAAAAGTTTTAGATCGGTAAGATTTTTTATGTTTTTAAAAGAAGTCTCTTCTGCTCACCAAGGCTGCAATTATTTGATAAAAATAAAAAAAAACAGTAATATTGTGAAATAGTATTACAATTTAAAACAGCTGTTTTCTATGTGAATATACAGTAAAGTGTAATTTATTCCTGTTATCAAAGCTGAATTTCCATCATCATTACTCCAGTCTTCAGTGTCACATGATCCTTCAGAAATCATTCTAATATGATGATTTGATGCTCAAAAAACATTCATTATTATTTTCAATGTTGAAAACAGTTGTGTACAATTTTTTTTTCAAAATTCTTTGATGAATAGAAAGTTCAAAAGAACAGCGTTTATTTAAAATAGAATATTTTCTAACATTATAAATGTCTTTACTGCAACTTTTGATCAGTTTAACTCATCCTTGATGAATAAAAGTATTGATTTATTATATTTCTTTCCCCCAAAAATAAAATTTTAATTCTTACTGACCCCAAACTTTTGAAGGGTAGAGTTTAATGTTACAAAAGCTTTAGATTTCAGATAAATGCTGTTCTTTTTTAGTTTCTATTCATCATAGCATCATGAAATAAAAATGTAAAAAACTGTTTTCAACACTGATAATAATCATAAATGTTTCTTGAGCATCAAATCATCATATTAGAATGATTTTTGAAGGATCATGTGACACTGAAGACTCGAGTAATGATGATGATAAATTCAGCTTTGATCACAGGAATAAATTACACTTCACTATATATTCACTTAGAAAACCGCTGTTTTAAATTGTAATAATATTTCACAATATTACTGTTTATTTTTAATTTTTTATCAAATAATTGCAGCCTTGGTGAGCAGAAGAGACTTCTTTTAAAAACATAAAAAATCTTACCGATCTAAAACTTTTGCACAGTACTGTATATATATATATATATATAAATATATATATATATATATATAAATAATTGATCTATTTATGCCTGTCGATTCACTGATCATATTCCTGATCAGTTATTAACATCATATCCCCGTTATTTGAGCTAAGAATCGCTACAGGTGCCACCGCTCCAAGTGGGGGCGCGCACTAAGGCTAAGGCCGATCGCCACCGGTCAAGGCCTCCCTTAAACGTCGTGGGTCAAAAGATGTGGTTTTCTACCAAGAACATTCCGCTCTGTTCTGTTTCCAACAAGTTAGCTCCCAAATGTATTGGCCCGTTCCCTGTCACCAAAATTATTAGTCCGGTGACAGTCCGACTCAAACTTCCTCCGGCGTACAGGAGAATTCATCCCGCCTTTCATGTATCAAGGATCAAGCCCATGTTTTATTTTTGCGGGGTTCCCCCACCACCGCGACTCGTAGATTGGGAACATACATATTCTGTAAATCGTATTCTGGGATCGACTGTATACCACCTGATGTCCATGGTTTCCTGAGTTTCCTCCTGAGTGAACATTAACCCTCCTGAGTTTCTTCCTGAGTGAACTTTGTTCTAAATAAACTATAATTTTACTTGCAATTGCTTTCGTCTGTATTTTAACGTTACATAAAAGAGACTGCTATTGAAATGAAGTCTACATGTTCTGCATGAATGTGAATGAGCGCTTTGTGAACGAGCGCTCAATATGTGCTCTACTACACACATATTGAAGCATGCGGGACGCTCGTAGTGTTTTCAGAATCTTACTGTATGAGGACATGAACACATGTGAACTTCATCGCAGAGCTGCTATGAGAGTCACTTTCGTTTCGTTTTCGTTTTAACTTTATTGTCTGTTCAGATTTACTGGACAGAAATTCATCTTTGATACTGGCTTCAACAACATTCTACAACCACATTTAACACATAAAACACATAATACACACATAATAGTTAATAAATACATGATTCAATAAAATAAAATACAGTGTACATAATTCACAATAACAACCCTAATTGAGAATTTGGTTTAAAACAGTCACTGCCAATGGGACAAATGATCTTTTAAAAATATTCTTTCTAGCATACGGTGTACGTAGCCTGCGACCCGAAGGGAGGACTTCAAAGCATGAGTGAAGAGGATGAGTCTGATCTGAAAACACAACTAGCGCCTTTTTCTCCATAAAGTTTGAGAATAGTTCTTGCAATGTACTCTGTTTATGGCCGATAATCTTGTTTGCTTCGTTAATTACTCGTGTTAATTTGTTCTTTAATTTCATTGTTAAATTTCCATACCATGAGACAATATTATAGGTTATAATGCTTTCAATCATCGATCTATATACAATAGTTAAGATCCTCCTTTCGATGTCAAGGTTTCGCAACTTCCTAAGTAGGCTTAAGCGCTGTCTTGATTTCTTATGTACATAGTTCACATTGTCCAAAAACGACAATTTGTCATCAATGATTGTGCCTAAATATTTAAAATTTTGAACTTGCTCAATCTTTGCACCTTTTATAGTTACTTCTTCGTATGGGAGGACAACTGTACATTTCTTATTCTGATTCCCACAGCATAATTCCTTTGTCTTCTCAATGTTCAACCGTAAATAACTATTGTCACACCATTTTACAAGACTTTCAATATACTCAAAATAGGTGGGACAGTTCTTATCTGTTTGGCACGAAATTAAAACCAAATCATCTGCATATTTAATCAACATGAGATCATCACTGTTACACTTGAGTTCATTAGTATAAACAGAAAAGAGCAAAGGCGATAATACACATCCCTGAGGTAATCCAGAATGTAAGACTATGCAGTCAGATAAGATTCCGTTAACACGGACTCTTTGTGGCCTGTTGCTTAAATTCTCAATCCATAAAATTAACCAACTATGTACACCTAAATCTCGTAGCCTTCCTATTAAAATTTGTGGCTGTACAGTATTAAATGCTGATGTAAAATCCATAAAAAACATTCTGACATGAGCATTAGTTTTATCTAAGTGATGCTGTGCTTTGTGAAGTAAGGTCAGGCAGGCATCAGAGGTGCTCCGATTGGGCTTGTAAGCAAATTGTAATGGGTCAACAGATCCGTTAATTTGTGCTAGAAGTTCCTTACTCACTATGCGCTCCATGCACTTGCACAGAACAGATGTGAGGGCAATAGGGCGGAGATCCTTCGGGTCTCTTGCATAAGTGGTTTTAGGTACTGGAATTATAACAGTGGTGTTTTTCCATGCTACAGGCACAAAGCCATCGTCTAAAAAGATCTGAAACAGCCTAGTACATACATGCCCAAGTTGTACTGCACACTCTTTTAGAACAATACCCTTAAGGCCATCTGGGCCACTAGCCTTCTTCGGTTTAATCCTACGGAGCACCTTGGTAACCTCCCCTACCTCTATTCTCATAGGTTCAGATTCTGTCAAAGTAACATTGTGTTCCGTATCTACATGATTGTCGAACCTTGAGTAAAAAACATTTAAATTATTTACAAAACTATGAGGATCATCATCAACAGCCAGTTGTGCCCGTTTCTGTTGTTTGCCCATCATAATATTTAGTCCTTTCCATGCGTCTCTGACATTACCGGTTTTAAATTTATTTTCAACTTTATCTTTATACTGTATTTGGGCCTCCTTTATCTTACATTTAATTTCTTTATTTAATTCTCTTACCATGTCTGTCTCATTCCTTAAAAAGGCCATTCTCTTCTTGTTTAAAGTTTGTTTAAGGTCTTTGTTAATCCAAGGTTTATTGTTTGGAAATATTCTAATATTTTTTGTTTGAACCACTACCTCTGTACAAAATTTGATATAACTTGTAATTATGTCATTCAAAGACTCATGATCGACATTACAACCATTAAAATCATTAAAAAACAGATTCCAATCAGTGCTTCCAAAGCAATCTCTGAGGTTCTCAATTGATTCTTTAGTCCATGACTGGACCTGCTGAATGACAGGTTCAGTCCTTTTTAGTATCTGTCTATATTTTGGAAGAAGGTGGATGACATTATGGTCTGAACGTCCTAATGGTGGGTGCAGCCTTGGTACATAAGCCCCGTCCACATTACCAAAACATTTATCCAAAGTTTTACTCAGTCTCGTTGGACAAGTTATATACTGTTCCAAATTCGGCAAAAGCGCTGATAAATCGCAGTTGTTAAAATCACCCAAAAGGAACACCGGATCATCCGATGAGTTACGTAATGCCATGTTGTAACTGGCAGCAATGCCCTCCGCTGCGAATACAAAATTCGGCCCAGGTACATAAACTAAGATAACAGTTATTTGTCTGAACTCACGGGGCAGATAGTGTGGCCTGAAGGATACCGATAGAAGTTCGTAATGGGTTGAGCAATAAGTTCCACGTACCGTGATATTTGTTGCCCAGCTGTTATTGACAAACATACACAATCCTCCTCCGATGGTTTTGGATGATTTCTGGCTATCACGGTCCAGTCGAATTAGAGTATATCCCTCGAGATTTATATCATCAGTCTCCTCCGTTAACCATGTTTCAGTGATGGTTCACTTCACGAGAATTTTACCATTTCAGAATAAATATCGTCATTTATTTGTATCATATACACACAGAAACTTTAAAGTCTTTACGACAACCTGTCAAAATAAAAGTTTGGTAAAACTTGAAGAAATTATAACAGAAATATATTACTATTGCACAGTAGAGTATACTTCAAGTAGGCCTAATAACACAAATAATAATAATAGTTTATTATAACACACACAAACTCAAATGTCTTTATTACAACCCTAACTCGAAATTATAGCAGTTCTCGGATCACCAGTACAGTCAAGTCAAGTCACCTTTATTTATATATGCGCCTTTTACAGTACAGCTTGTTTTAAAGCAGCTTTACAGAGATAACAGGAAAATAATGTTCAATTCTATTGTTAAATATAAAATTAAATGTACCCAACTAAGCAAGCCAATGGCCACAAAGGTGAAGAAAGGCGAAAAAAAGGTAAAAACCGAGAACGGTTTCGTTCGGTCACGTTCGACATGCATGTTTCTTGTTGAACATCAGTGTAAAAAAATAAAACATTTAGGAAACATGTTTATCACATGTCTTATTTTAAAGATTGGAAACACAATGAATGGATTGTAAAACTTTCAAACTAAACAGCCTCGCAGCGCGGGTATTAAAGAGCAGCTGTTGCAATTGCACATTAGTTTTTTGCTGAGGAGCCAAGAATGAGAAAGCTGGCCGCCCCGGCGGGCGGCAGCAGATGTGGCAACGGGACCTACGTCTCCGTTCCTTCCCTCAGGGAAAGAGGGTTACCATATGTAACCGAGACGTTCCCTATCGGTCAGTCACTACAACGTAGGTCATGACTGACCAATAGGAATCCTTACCAAAGCGCCACAGCCGCTGCACCCCATCCAGCGCCCCATGCAAGCCTCTACAGCTTCTTGCCTGGAAGGACGATAGGAGGAGGCTTACACAGAGTGAGTCTGACACTGTTGTTCCGTGATAACCCATACAGTGAGATATTGGATAACACTGGGAAAGCGTGCCCTTTCTATTTAGGAAGGAACGCTGCGGAACTACTACTTCAAAGAGTTATGTGGAAAATACATATGGACTAACCTGAAGGTTGTACTGCATATGAAATAATGGGTGACTTAGCCCAAGGGAAAGACACGGGCTTCCGTCTTAGGAGCAGCCGTGGAGAATATACACATATGGGATCCACGTAGGGTCACACATATGGAACCCAGCCCAGATCTGGCTCTCAAGGATTCAGTGGATAAGGGCCTGGCGCCGGACGCTCCGCCATGTCCAGGCCGAAGGGTTTTGGAGGACTCAACAGGTTTTACTCTGGAGTAATAAGGTTGCACAGTAGGGTGCAGCAAGCCGACAGAGCTGGGCCTCTCGGTGCTTCTACCCGTCTAGGGTGAGAACACGGGAGGAGACCGGCTCTACACGTAGGCTATAACATCTAGCGAACGTGTTAGGTGTTGCCCAGCCCGCAGCTCTACAGATATCTGTTATCTGTCTCGTGGACGGCGCCCCTTGCTGAAGTGATGGTGTTAAGTACCTCAGGGGGTAAGTCACCTAGAACCTCCGTGTCCCGTCTAGGGACCAGACATGGAGTTTCCAGAGGTCTGGACGCGGGTGCCATAGGGTGCCCCGTCTCTGAGTCAGAAAATCCTTCCTCAGAGGAATGAGCCAGGGAGGGACTGTCACAAGGAGCATGAGTTCTGGGAACCAAGTCCGGGTGGGCCAATAGGGAGCCACCAGAAGGACCTGCTCCTCGTCCTCCCTGACATTGCACAGTGTCTGCGCAAGTAGGCTCACTGGGGGAAACGCATATTTGCGAAGGCCCCGGGGCCAGCTGTGTGTCAGTGCGTCCGTCCCGAGTGTTCCCTCGGTCAGGGAGTAAAACAGCTGGAAGTGGGAGGTCTCTGAGGAGGCAAACAGGTCTACCTGGGCCTCCCCGAACTCAGATCCCAGATCAGCTGAACCACCTGGGGGTGGAGTCGCCATTCTCCCGGGAGCACGGCTCGTGATAGCTCGTCGGCCACACGGTTGAGCACGCCGGGGACATACATGGCTTGAAGCGACCTCAGATGCTTCTGACTCCAGAGGAGGAGATGGCGGGCGAGTTGCGACATGCGACGGGAGCGTAGACCACCTTGTCGGTTGATGTACGCAATGGTCGCAGTGTTGTCCGTGCGGACCAGAGCGAGATGTACTGCTAGCAACTCGAGGCAATTGATGTGCCAATGCAGATGGGGATCTGTCCACACCCCTGACACTGCATGCCCGTTGTACGTGGCACCCCAGCTTGTGGCAGAGGCATCTGTGAACACCACAGCATGCCTGGACACCTGTTCCAAGGGGACTCCTGCCCGAAGGAACGAGGGATCTGACCACGGGCTGAAGGTCTGGCGGCAGGCCGGTGTGATCGCACCATGGTAGCCTGTGGAGGCTCCGATTCAAAACTCGCAGGTCCAAGATCGGTCGTAACCCACCACCTTTCTTGGGTACAATGAAGTAGGGACTGTAGTGCCCTGACCTCATATCGGCTGGAGGGACCGGCTCTATCGCGTCCTTCACCAGTAGGACTGCGATCTCCGCGCGCAAGACATGGGCATCGGGTGCTCACACTGTAGTGGAGTGGATGGCCCGAAACTTGGGGGGATGCCGGGCGAAATGAATTGCATAGCCGAGCCTGACGGTTCGAATGAGCCAGTGGGCTCGCAAGACCATACGAGCCGGACCAAAGGAACCGTAGGCGTACCCGGGGTGGGGCAGCGAGGTGGAACACAGGGACGTGGCTCGGGAGGCTCTCTTTGGGAGGCGGCCCATAGCAGGGTCAGAGTGTGTTGTGCAACACTTACCTGGTTCCACAGGGCAGGAGGTGCAGGAGGCGGCTCGTGGCGTTCTCAGACCGCACTCAGCTGCCCGCTGGCGATAGAAAAGGCGGATGAGAGTGATGAAGATTCTTACTCCCACTACTCTCCGGGCCCTCTTCAAACCCAGAGATGAAGGAAACTGCTCTATTATTGAGAATTTGGCGGAACACAAACAGAAAATGTTTCCACCCGGCCATATTCCGGGGAAGGGAGCAGTGAGGTCACCGTCTCCTGGAGAGCAGTTCCAATCATCCCTGGTTTGCCCGTCCTGGGGCCAGTCACCTATGGCTTTGCCGCCCTTCCTGGCAGGGGCCTGGACGGGCGGGGCGGCCTGCCTGCCACTGGCTCCACGGCGCCGTTAGGTAGAGGCTGCTGCTGCGGCGCGGGAACAAGGGCAGAACAGGAAACGCCCCCAGCGACGAGCAGACTGAGGAGCCGCGGACGGTGGGGTAGAGGCAGCAGCTGACCGCCGCGGCAAAATGTGTTTGATAGCCTCTGTCTGCTTTTGTACAGCCGAGAACTGCTGGGCGAAGTTCTCGACCGCGTCGCCGAAGAGGCCAGTCTGGGACACGGGGGAGTTAAGGAACCGGAGCTTGTCGGTCTCCCTCATGTCGGCCAGACACAGCCAGAGTTCCCGGACCACCAAGGTGGACATCGCACGACCCACTGACCACACGGTTACCTTCTTCGCACGAAGCGCCAGGTCCGCCGCGGCACGAGTTCTTGGAGAACTTGTGGATCATGACCACCCTCGTGCAGGTCCTTCAGTGCTTTGGCCTGATGGACCTGCAGCAACGTCATGGCGTGCATGGAAGAGGCAGCTTCCCCACAGGCTTTGTAAGCCTCGTCGAAAAAGGTCCGACGAGAACCTACAGGCCTGGGAAGGAAGACACAGTTCCTCGCACCAAGTGGAGTTAGGGCACATTGCAGCGGCCCGATCCACTGGCGGGATGTGAGTGTATCCCTTAGCTGCCCCGCCATCAAGGGTGGTGAGGGAGGAGGAGCCACCGAGACGGTTTCTGGCAGTAAAAGGTGCCGTCCACATCCCTGTGAGCTCCTCGTGCACTTCCGGGAAGAAAGGCACTGGGGTGGGTTGCTGAGAACCAGCGCGCACCACCCCGAGATACCAATCATCCAGCCTCGAGGGCTCGGGACAAGGTGGAGGTTCCACTCGAGCTCGATCCTGTTGGCGGCCCGGGAAAGCATGGCCATCATCTCTGGGTCCGACTCGGCCGAGTTGTCGTCCGCGGAGAAGTCTGACCCACCCTCCAATGCAGCGATCGACATCTGTTCATCGCGGGGAGCACCAAAAGAAATGACTGGTACGCACCTCAAGGATGGACCAGCACGTTTGATTGGTAACTCAACTGGCTGCAGAGCGTGAGAGGGATGAGGGTTCCTAGGGGGTTGGTTCCCCTCATCGTGATCCTCAGGTCACCCATGTTACTGCCCGAAGGCAGATGCACGGGGACTCCGCCCCTTTGCAGGAACGAGAGTCTCGACCGCAGCTCTGAGATGGTCATCTTCCCACAATGGGTACATGACTCATCCACGAACGCTGCCTCAGCGTGTACGAGGCCCAGACACACGAGGCAGCGATCGTGACCATCCCGTGACCCCAGGTAACGACCACATCCAGAAACACACAGATAGAACGTCATCTTGAAAAAGACGCAAAACTATCTGTGTAAACTCTTTTAGAGACTGCTCTCATTGGTGCTGAAGCACGCAGGGGAACGGTCACCGCGAACACAGACAGGAATGTGCACCTGTCTGTGCGCTGTTCTCTCTCGCTGGTCTTACCAGCCGTGAAAACGGCTGTTGAGCGCTCTCACGCGCACCTTACCAGCCGTGAAAACGGCTATTGAGCGCTCTCACGCGCACCTTACCAGCTGTAAAAACAGCTTTTT
This sequence comes from Semotilus atromaculatus, assembly GCA_031834385.1. NCBI lineage: Eukaryota > Metazoa > Chordata > Actinopteri > Cypriniformes > Leuciscidae > Semotilus > Semotilus atromaculatus. Next base: position 380,708 of record JAULUF010000043.1, on the reverse strand, counting down.
TGTTTTTGCTCAGTTTTTTTTTTTTTTTACAAAAAACAAAAAAGAGAGAGAGAGAAGAAAAGACCGCTTGCGCTGCTGTGCTGTCACGCCCGCACCAAAGGGGAGAGATCCAGAAGAGGCTTGCAGATTCACTCTGTGTAGTCAGCATAAGAAGTGCTTGGCTCCTCAGCAAAAAGCTAATGTGCAATTGCAACAGCTGCTCTTTAAAATCTCCAACAATTAATGCTTTATCGACGTTGACCAATAGATCTGAGAGAAAGTCTGCAAACTCTTTTAGGAAATTGGCGTAAGGCCCTGGAGGTCTATATACGGTAGCCAAGGCTAGAGATAATAGGGATTTTTTTCTTACATCTAAGAGCGTAACATTTAGCACAAGTACTTCAAACGAATTAAATGCAATTACATGCAAAAGTTTGAGTTTGAGTTTGACATTCTTCAAAATATCTTTTCATTTGTGTTCAGCAGAAGAAAGAAACTCATATAGGTTCAAACAACTTGAGGGTGGGTAAATTATGTCAGAATTGTCATTTTTGGGTGAACAATGCCTTTTTTTCACCCAAATCTGTTTACCTACCTGTTTACATAGATCAGGGGTCAGCAAGTAAGTTTGGCATCGGGCCAAAAAAAATTTTTCCCACTAGATGGCGGGCCAGAGCATATTCAACGGATAATTTAAGAAATGAATTGATGAAAAATGCAAATTGCCTGCTGTGACAGACTGGTACAGTGTATTTTGTAACTGGTAACTTACTGAGCTGTTACTCTGTGTTAGATCATGTAGTAAAACAGTCATTAACAAAAAGCCACATAGGCCTATGTGTGGCGGTGTCCGGGTTTTACACTGACGAATATTCGATTAGTTTATTTAATTATAGATTTTCGAATAGGTTGTGTGATTATTGTCTAAAAAATCCCCATGTTTGCGGTGTTGATTCGGTGGTGACGCGTAACGAGAGGGTGACGCTGCCAATAGCCTAACGCAAAAGCTGTCACAAGGAACCGGCAAAAGTAATGATTATGAATGCTACAAATGTAGGACACATTTTTATTGTTTATTAATAAACAAGCTTTCTATATATATATTTCTGGTGTCTGTGAGGGAGCTTAAACGCCGAGTTTCGGTTCATTTATGAGACAAGCTCCAGTTCACAAGCAATCGCGCCGGCGCCTCCATGTCCTGTTATTTTGTCTGCTATTTGCTTCTTATTCATTAAATCCAGGGAATTTGTTGTTGAAACCTTGATTAAAATTAAGATACAATTGATACAAAACGAAATTCACATTTTAGACAGGCTTTCTACAAAACAAAACTTAATGAAGAGGTCAAAATCATGTCTGGCACACGTCTCCCGAAATATTGCGGCATCTTACAACACATCCCGTCTTGCTAAAACACACAATGTGGACTATCCAATCTTTTGTCAAGCAACATCGTCTTTATTTCAGATTCGAAAGACGACATTAAAAATTGCTACAAAAATGGTTGTTCTGGTGTTTTTCTGGCATATATAATCGTGGAATATGATGGGTCCGTGTATCATTCGTTCAATCATTTTTTCAAATTAAAACCAAAAATAAAATAATGAAAAACGACTTGTTTTTCCATTATATATTTCCTGAACTATAAAATGAAAAAACGAATAACGACGAATTTTCTGATTGTGTGCTCAGATAAAAAAAAGAACAAATTAATTAGCCTATAGCCTATAGTACTGAATTAGACACATTTTTATTTTTATTTTTAATTTAACACCTTAGTAGGCATATATCAATGAAATCATTTTAAACTGATCAAGTACCAAAACGATTGAACGAATGATACACGGGGCATTTGTAAACCGTTATTGTAAAATAAAAATAGGCTGATAAAAAAAAAAAAATAAAAAAAAAAACGGACTTCCAAAATAATCCGGCGGGCCAGAAAATATTGCTGGCGGGCCGCCTGTTGCCGACCCCTGACATAGATGGAAAAAATATGTTGTTTGGCAAATGAACCATTCAATTTAAAGTGTTTGTTGCTTTGTAATAAATATTGCCTTGAATTGAGTATATCATTCAGTCTCATTATTTAGTTGGTTGAAATAATACCCATCCCCCCCCCCCACACACACACACACACTCACACACTTTTACTATTTAACTCTTAATAAACTTAGAAATATTTTGCCAAAGCCTTTTAGTAAATGGACAGTTAAAAAAAGACGAACAACTGGTTAATCTGATTCACCACATCATTCTCTTTTAATAAAGATTTATTTCAAAAGAATCCACAAGTATTACCCTCAAGTAAACAATTCTCAAGCAAACCATTACATGCAAAAGTTTGAGATTTGCCTCAGTTGCTCCTTTTGTGGTGAAACAGATTAACCAGTTGTTCGTCTTTTTTTTAACTGTCCATTTACTAAAAGGCTTTGGCAAAATATTTCTAAGTTTATTAAGAGTTAAATAGTAAAAGAGTGTGTGTGTGTGTCTGTGGGGGGGGGGTATTATTTCAACCAACTAAATAATGAGACTGAATTATATACTCAATTCAAGGCAATATTTATTACAAAGCAAAAAAAAACACTTTAAATTGAATGGTTCATTTGCCAAACAACATGTTTTTTCCATCTATGTAAACAGGTAGGTAAACAGATTTGGGTGAAAAAAAGGCATTGTTCACCCAAAAATGACAATTCTGACATAATTTACCCACCCTCAAGTTGTTTTGAACCTATATGAGTTTCTTTCTTCTGCTGAACACAAATGAAAAGATATTTTGAAGAATGTCAAACTCAAACTTTTGCATGTAATGGTTTGCTTGAGAATTGTTTACTTGAGGGTAATACTTGTGGATTCTTTTTAAATAAATCTTTTACTTTGTTGGTTAAATTATGTGGGAGTATTAATCCTTTCTTTAAAAATAAGGAAAGCAAAAAATATAGGTAACTGCTGAAACATATTATTTTCCATTTAATATGTGTGTGTGGGGGGAGGGGCTATTACATTACCACAAAGTACATTCAGAATTACAATAATATAAACAAAAGAAAACGTACAGTAGTAGTTGTCTAACAGTTACAGAAATAATTTAAAGCTGTCCTGTTATCCGAATGGTTTTCTTAAAAGGCTATATATTCTGAATATACGTTGAAGAATAAAAAAAGAGGTTTGGTTTTACTCTATATTTGCATTTATGTATAGGATATTAGTTACTAAAGTTACTAAATTTAGATATTTAGTAATGTTTAGACTTCGGTGGTCTCGAAAGTCAGAAAACAAAATGAATCCAGCACTTTGAAAGATTCAGCTCAAAGGCCGGTTAGCGCCCCCTGGAGTAAGACACCCCATATCACATCCTTGCAGGTAATGTGGACAGATAGGCTTGTGTGCATTTGTGAATTAAGGCCATGGAACAACAGTCTCAAAAGTCACGTGATTTGCTGTGCATGAAATTACAGGTACAGATAAAGCATTTGTGGATTGTGAGCAAAGCAATGTGACTAAGGACAATAATGCATGATTGCTGTGGATCGCTGTGTGTGTGTGGATCTCTTGCGTGCATCTGTGGATTGCTGTGTGTGTGTGTGGATCTCTCGCGTGCATTCGTGCATTGTGTTCCTGATACGGGAGTATTCTCTGGCTAGCGCAGAACAGCGGAGTTTGTATGGACAGAAGTTCATGCCTGAGCTTGTATTTTGGGTTAAGCTGCGTTGCTTTGACATTGTGGAAAATAGAATAGAAACAAAATGTATTATCCTTTTTAACCCGTTATTATCAATCTAAATTAATCTACTGCACTTCCTGTTTGGTCTGCACGAAATTTCGTTTTTATTATTTTTTTAATTTAAATTTAGTTTTTATTTATTTTCATTTCGTTTTTATTATTTTCATTTTGTTTTTATTTATTTAAATCTACCCTACTTTGTCAGTGAGAAAAATATTATAAGACTACCTTATTAAAAATATTGCTTAAGTTAAAGGTGCTCTAAGCGATCCTGGGTGACGTCACTTCCTGTTGACGTTCGAACTATTGTCAAACAAAACGGAGGCTAGCTAGACCCTCCCTCCTCCGCATCTCGTCTCCTCCCCCTCCCTTCCCTTTCTACCTGAATGTCGGACTGGAAGCCCTTCTGCCGGCGGAGTTCTCGCCATCTTTCGAATGCTTTACCGATGTAAATTCGGTACTTTGCGCGTTCTTTATCGTTTTTCCTCTTCTTTATAAGTTGATCATCGGAACGATCGTCTCTTTGGTCGTGTGTCGGCCATTATTCAAACTTCCCTCTTGATGCTTCTCTCTCTTTCACACACCCCCTTCATGTGCACGCACACTAACCCCCCAGACCCACCCTCAAATACTTCTTGCCAGTGATTGGCTGGAACACTGTTTGTTATGTTTCGCGGTGCGGGTAAGCCCAGTTTGTTTTTGTTACCGTTTGTGGAGCCTGTGGTGTCTACAGAGACCACGTTTTTTTACAGTGTGTTCAGGGGACAGGCAGCTAGCGGATAGTGAGATGTTTGCTGTATGTGACAAAAAATATTTTGGCCTGACATCACTTAGAGCACCTTTAAAAGACCTGTGTGTGTGTGTGTGTGTTTTATATCACTAGTGCAGTGTCCGTTCTCGGAGCATAAGCCATGCTCGCGTGAGGCGCGCCGCTTCCCGCTCGCGCTGTTCTGTAGTTTATTAGAAGTTTATTAATTCTGAACGCGTGGCGTCTTGCCTGTCTATTTATATTGCACCAAATACGACACTGCACTCCCTTGTGAAGTCGTTTGGATGAACGGTTCTCGAAATAATCAAAATGCAAACGGACAGACAGACAGACATATAGAGATTGTATGTTCATTATTGATGTTCATTACTACCAAAGCTTCGAAGCTCAAAAAATGGTATTCGGACCAGCCCTATTATACACAACATTCCTTGTTTCAGTTTAACCTTATTCCCACATTTCCTCCGTCGAGTTTAATTTCTGTTTTTTTAGATCGTTTGTTCATTCATTTATTCATTTATACAGTAGGCTAGGCTAGATAGGCTATAAATAAATGGAACATTTTTATGATGTAGGCCGAAAATGAGCTTCCCCTCTTTGAAAGATCAGCAGTCGCCAATGCTAGTGGTAGGGCTGGGCGATAAATCGATTTTATCGATTAACTCGAATGTGTAGTTTATGTCGACTTGTTTTAATGAAAATTGGTTTTCTCATAACATCCGCCAACGCTCCCCTCTGGGCTCCAGTAGTTCTTAACTATATACAATACACAAAAACAAAATGGCAAATGAACAAGACCGCGGCAGCACAAGCACACCAGCCAAAAACATTTACAAACTGAATTCGCAGCTGCCAGCTCTCACATATTCACCGTGGAACTCACGCAATTGTCAATTTTACACACACTCACGCCACACATCCATTTTCAGAGAAGAAGCAAAGAGAACACTGACACCGACAGACAAGACAGAGAAGGTTACTATTGATATGAAACAAATTCTCAGCTCTCAGATTCTGTCAATTTAATTACGAAATTCAAACAATAAACAGTTGTGACGCTTGTAAATGTGATGTGACATCATCTGTTACTCTTTACTACTGGTTGATAGTAAATAAACACGCATGATCAATAGGTCATTTGAAAGATACAGTTCAACTTACAGAAATGTAATAAAATCAATCGATCAGTGTTTTTCAACCGCGGAAAGAGGTCCAGGGTTCCAGACTGCGACCAAAATTTGAGGATGTGCGAGTTAAAATTTTATGTGGTCTATTTAAAATTTTATGTGGAGTTCATGGTCATTTACTACTCATTTAAATTCACGCATGCGCAACAGAACGCCGTTGTATCAGCAGCTGCTGCAGTCTGTAACTTACGTTCAAAATGAACGAGTAGGCCTACATCATAAATCCATTTTCCAAACCGTGTTTTTCAGTGCTTAATCTGTAAAGGGGGAGTTCCCGGAGCGCAGAGGGGGGGTGGATCCGGTGACTCAAAACGGGGGTTGGAGGTAACGGAACGATTTTTTTTTTTACACTGCCTACATACACACACACACAGCGTTAAGTAAAAAAAAAAAAAAAAAAAAAACTTAACAACGCTGTGTGTGTATCAGGGCAATGTTTATTTTAATTTCAGAACATGCACTGCATAGGTGCAAAATTTTTGCTTGTTTGGGATCTGACCAGCGTATTTGGAAATAGTTAAGCAAACTTTGTTGTCTTTTTGACATTTTTCTCCTGAGTGAAACGAGGCTAACAGCAATCTCAACCAGCACTACTTGCGCATTTGTCACTTGAAGTGCCTCCGCTCCCTCTCCCCCTTCTGTCACACCGGACGAGAAGCGTCGCGTATAGGACAACTCGAGGTATCGCTCACCGGACGCGCACTTTCTCAGTTTATGGCCAGCAATAATGTTATGTTTAAGAATATTATGGAATTAAGATAATGTCTGTATTATGTGATTGTACTGTACAATTAAATACAATCGTTGCTAGTCTGCAGACTCTGAACACTTTACCTCAGAGCGTCCGTTAACTGAATGAAATTAATTGAGAAAAATTCATGAAAATCCGATAACATCAGCAATTTTCATTCAAGCAACTGATTTCTGTAAATGAATGTAAAACTAAATGTATATTGCACCACAGGGTGAAGTCAGATAGTAGCTATATAAGTTACATTAACGACGCCGAATGGCGCTGCTGTTGTGTACACTCATAGAGAATGTGTTCGTGCGGCGCTGCGCTTCTCGCCCGGTGTGCGACCCACTTTACCCTGAAAGTTCACCTCGCATCGAAACTGCAGTGCAAACACAAGATTTTTGTGGAACTTCAATGGGAAATAAAGACTAACAAGACAGATAACAACATTGAACACTACACAAACAGTAATTTTTTTCATTTAGGTGACTAATTTTCCATAGTGACAGGAGGTGCCGGATCCAATAAAAAAGGTTCCGGATCCAACGTCAGAGGTGCCGGAACATGTTCCGGCTCAAATTAAGCCCTGGTGTTTTTGACTTACCCTGAATCACTACAGTACGCCTATATAGGGCTGTCGCGGTGAAGGAATTTCCCTTGCGATAATTTTGAGTGGCTCAATAGCGCGATATGCGGTATTACCGCCATTTATTTCATTATTTATTTGTTGCTATATAAATACGTTTTATGATGTGGTCAGCATGTATACTGTATGCAGCATGTATACACAAATGTAACCAATGTAACCGCGTCTCTGCACATTGAAAGACTGTCACTCAGCGCACAGTTAGGCTACATTGTTACGCCAACGGACTTTCTTTGAGCGAGTCATTAAACCGTTCATTCAACGAAAACGTTCAAAAAAGCCGATTCCTTAAATGATAGCCTACATCATGTAATGAAACAAGGTGTTAATTATTTTTTAACTTTGAGCTCCACTTTTCAAGGCTCAGCTGGCCAGCAATGCTTCACTTTTAGGCAAAGCTGAAGCAATGTTTCACTTAATAGAGACCAATGGCATTGATTCAATGCGTGACTCGCTGCTTTCCCCCCACGGCTTCCTTGCGCAGTGTAATGCTGACCAGTGCGGACGCCATTCATAATAAATACCCTTACACGTTAAAAAGATGATACGACAAATATTTCGCTTTCCTGGGAAACGGCAACCTTTTCACGAATATACATGACTGACTTCAAAGACAGACGCAGGTAATCGCACGCGCTCAGTCGATCACATTCACTGTCTGTTTAGGCTTAAGTCCAAATCCACGAAGCCTCTGTACAAATCACCATGATAAACAACAGCCTTGTTATTATTAACTTATTTAACATTCAATACACATAGTACGAACTACGAAGGGTGGCCTTATGAAAAAAGAAAACGCGGTTTGCGGTTGCTGCGGTTACTTGCATTTCTCTGCGGTTGGCCTGTCAGTAGCGCGGTACTGCAATATTGCGGTTATCGCGACAGCCCTACGCCTATAATAAGTGTTTATTTTATACCGGGGTCGGCTCGGCTGCAGAGTTGCCCAGTGCCTGCGTGACTCGCCATAGACATTAACGGAGAGAAGTATCTCCGGCTACAATGTTCTTCCACGAGACACTTGCAGTTTATTTATTAAAGAATGTATTTTTTTAAATTTATTTATTTATTTTTTATTATTATTTATATAGCACACATAATACAACTGACGTTGCCCAAGGTGCTTCACAAACAGGAAAATAAAACAATTTAAAACATTTACATACAGTTAAATACATACAAACAATGGAATATACACATAACACACGAAACAAATACATATCTCTTTCACACAAAAAGCCAAGCTACTTCAGACTTGCCCCCATGCTACATCTAATAAGTAGGTTTTTAACAACAACTTAAACACGGCCAACGACTTTGCTGATCTGATAGATTGCGGTAGGTTATTCCACAGTATCGGACCGACTCTAGAAAACGCTCTGTCACCTTTACGTTTCAGATTTGTTCTTACAGTCACAAGAAGATTTAAATTTTCTGATCTCAAAGACCTGGATGGAATGTATACGGACACTAAATCAGAAAGGTATGGTGGTGCTAAATTGTGTAGTGCTTTAAAAACCAAAACAATGATCTTGTAATGCACTCTATACTCGACTGGTAGCCAATTTAAAGATCTCAATAAAGGTGTTACATGGTCCGTTTTCTTTGCTGACTTAATCAATCTGGTGTACTTAATCAAAACGTACACGTCACGCGCATTGCACACTGATGGTGAAATGCACCAATAAGGAATTCAGGAATAAAGATGAAAAGGTCAATTGCTGAATACTTCAAGGATGCTGGTGGAAAACGAGCCAGCCACAACTGATGACGAGAGCACAGGTGCGGACAGGGAAGAACCGAGTGAGCAAAGGAAAAAGAAAAGGCACTACTTCCAGCAGCAATGGCTTACGCCCGTTTCACACATAGGCCTACTCCGTGTGCAGTGTGTATGCGGTAGCCTAAAGGAGCAGCACGCACTATAATGCTTTCACATATGCTGCGTTTGCAGTGCAAAACTGATCCGCGGCAGTACCACAAACATATTTACTCACTATTTGTACTTCGAATCTAGAAGTTATCAAGAACTTTTATTTTTAAAAAGTTGTCACCAGTGCGATTCTCTTTGTACACATATACACTCTTTAATAGATGTATTCACGTTTAAACACAATTTAAACAACGTATTATTCAATGCATTATTTCTATATAGATTATATATTAAGTAGCTCAAGCAAATGGTAACATATTGAACCATGTAGTTATATTAAAATCGCAAACATTTTAAATTAAAATTGACAAAAAAAGCAGACTCATACCTTTTCTTTTGCATAATTTAAATCTTTATACAATAAATCTTGCATCACAAAGAACTTGTTTTTCCACCTCCACGAGAGGAGTGTCGTTCATTATGTCGCCTTGATGAAGTAAATTGTAGTTTACCTTCCTTTACCCTGGTCTTAAAGTAAAAAGATGACTGTGAAAAATAGTAGTATTTAATTAAATGCATGTATGGTGAGATTACTAGCAGCCATATCACCCTGTAGCCCAAGACTGGTTGGCCACTGAAGCTAAGCAGGGCCGAGCCTGGTTAGTACCTGGATCATAGACTGTAAAAAATATGAACAAAGCGTCTGTGACGTCACCCATAGACTTTCTGAAGAACGGTTTTGAGGCCGTTTATGGGGGGTATAAAACCGTAAGGTCGGTTAACTTTGATTGCCGCCATCATGCAAAATCTTGGGAAATCAAAAATACAAATGTTCAGAAAGGATACAGAGGTGGTGTGATGTGTTGTGTCAGATCATGGCCGAGACGTCAAATTTCACTCGGCGCAGCCCGTTATCAGCTGTCAATCAAAGTTAACCGATGATATTTGTCATACATTTTATATCTAAATACGATCTAAACTAACGAGTTAGAAAAAAATTCACCCCCCTCACAGGTTTCAGGCACTCGGAACCTATCGAAAAATACAATAAAAGTCCATGGGACCAACCTGTAAAAACATGAATTTATGCTGTGAAAACGTACATTTTAACATGGGGGTCTATGGACATTTGCTCCCTTTTGGGACCGGCCCCTAGAGGAGTTTAGATGTATTGCAGTTTTTCGCACTTCCGGGTAGGCTTCATGTTTCAGATTAGAATGTTGCCGCTTGACCTGGAGGGGAGACCTCATGAGAAAAACCAGGTTGCTGCGGGAAGAGGTGTTAGTGAAGCCAGCAGGGGGTGCTCTCCCTGTGGTCTGTGTGGGTCCTAACTCCCCAGTATAGTGATGGGGACACTATACTGTCAAAGAGCACCATCCTTCGGATGAGACGTTAAACTGAGGTCCTGACTCTCTGTGGTCATTAAAAATCCCAGGATGTCTTTCGAAAGAGTATGGCCAAATCTGGCCATTGGCCTCTGTCCATCATGGTCTCCTCTCCACCAGTAAGCTGGTGTGTGGTGGGTGTACTGGCGCAATATGGCTGCCGTCGCATCATCCAGGTGGATGCTGCACATTGGTGGTGGTTGAGGAGATTCCCCCCTTCCTTGTAAAGCGCTTTGAGGTCCCAGATAAAGCGCTATATAAATGTAACAAATTATTATTATTATTACTAAATTTTCATGTCAATTTGTGTTAATTTTGACCACACACTATGCACTGTCAATTTAATTCAGCGCGTGCAGCACAGCAAAAATAGACTTGGTGCGTAAACGATCTCTGCTCTGCTGTATACGCTCCGCACCTGTAACGGATCGCCGGACCGCACTCGCGTGCAATGTGAAAGCTCTAACCTGGGTACGAAAAAACCATACGCACCGCATACACACTGCAAACGGCGTAAGTACCCGAGGTTGCGATACGAGGCTAATGCCATGCATTGTATTGTGTCACTCTCAGTCTTTTTACATCAGTGCAAAACTAGGGTATGCAGATTAAGACCACAAAAAGTGCAACCAAATCATATGCTGGTGGGACCAAATGAGAAAGTTGGAAGCACCAGTGCAACCAGTGGAAAAAGTTAGTCTGGAGCACTGAGGTCCATAAAACAGCTGGAGAACAATATCACGTAACGTTACATTTACCTCAGGAAAGCCATTTAATGACCATAGCACCATAGCATTAGGTGAGATTTATTTTTTTGAGAAAAATTAACAAAACACATTAACGTATCTATACCTAATATTTAACCAAAGGAATCGATATTGAATCAAGATCCGAATCAAATCACAAGAATTGAATTGAAATTGTGAAATTTGTGACAAACAATAATAAAAAGAGTAGCATACCAGTCATTGTACCATGTAAACATTATGTTGTCACTAAACTTAATAAAATTCTGTTTAGTTACCAAAAAGTTTATTTATTTATTTGTTTTTTTTTTAGGCCATATCGCCCAGCCCTAGCTAGTGGGTTTATTTGTTACGCACTTCATTCCACACCTGACTATCTTGCCAAGAACGAGTATTTTTGGTTTGCTTCTTATTTATTAAATCCAGGCAATTGGATGATGAAACATTGATTAAAATTAAGATATAATTATACAAAAACGAAATTCATTTTAAAGAAAGTGTTCTACAAAACAAACCTTAAAAGGAACACTCCACCGTTTTTTGAAATAGGGCTTATTCACATTCTTTCCTACATTTAGATAGGTGTGCAAATGCATTTTTGTCTCAGTGCATGCATTGTTTTAGTTTGACAGGGTCGGCGTTAGCTTAGCTTAGCACAATGAATGGAATCCTTTGTTGCCATTTAGCATGTCCTGAGTAAAAGTGATAAAAAAAAAAAAAAAACACTTAATTACTTCTTGTGGCCTGCGTATTCACAACAAGTACAAATAGCGATGCAGATTAACACTAGGCGATTTCCTAGGCAGATATTGACTTGGGACTATATTAGGGGGAAGCACAGGCGAAGCACTGCTGCTTAGGCGAAGCACTGCTACTTGGGCGCAGAGATATCACGCAACACATGAAATCCCACGATTTCCCTAGTAAACATACCGGCGTGAATAGTAGCTGCCTGACTATTTTCCTTACAGTACATGACTGGCGATGAACATGGCTGATTTTGTGAGAGACGAAGAGGATGACTTCTCAGACAGTCAAGAGCCAGAGCCATACCTATTTGAACCAGAGTTTACAGAAGAGGAGCTGCGTGCTTTAGAAATAGACCGACAGGAGGAGGAGGTTGCGATCGCTCAACAGCCTGAGGACATGAGGATGAGAGCCAACACGAACTGGTGGTGTGAATGTGGGGGAATATGCCAACCTATGCTGACTGAAATAGAGTGTCTGTGCTGTGGAGAGTGGTCACGCCGGTATGTTCTTCTTCTTCTTTTGTTTTTTTTTATGTAAAAAAACTTTTGTATGTTTATGGAAGTCGTGGGATTTCATGTGTTGCGTGATATCTCTGTGCCCAAGTAGCAGTGCTTCGCCTAAGCAGCAGTGCTTCGCCTGTGCTTCCCCCTAATATAGTCCCAAGTCAATATCTGCATAGGAAATCGCCTAGTGTTAATCTGCATCGCTATTTGTACTCGTTGTGAATACGCAGGCCACAAGAAGTAATTACGTGTTTTTTTGTTTGTTTTTTTAATCACTTTTACTCAGGACATGCTAACTGGCAACAAAGGATTCCATTCATTGTGCTAAGCTAAGCTAACGCCGACCCTGTCAAACTAAAACAATGCATGCACTGAGACAAAAATGCATTTGCACACCTATCTAAATGTAGGAAAGAATGTGAATAAGCCCTATTTAAAAAAAACGGTGGAGTGTTCCTTTAAAGCTACACTGTGTAACTTTTTTAGTTTATTCTTAGCTAAAAACACTTAGTTCTTTCAAAAATATATGTGCTCATTAATGTATATTTACTTCGTTCAAGTAATAAAGTATTCTCGTGAGTGTATAATATGCCATTGAAAATACATACGGGTGAGGGGTTCTAATGTCGGCCGCCATGTTGCCCGTCCATCTTGAAAGTACATTAGCCAAAGAGGGACATCAAGCTTCGCCTTTCGCGTTTTAACACTCAATGGCACCGTGTCGAGGAGGTCAAACTGGAAGCCATGTTAATCTTGGACTACATTGGCCACCGTAGGAGTTAAAACGAAATCGGAATTGAGAGGAACAGAAACTAATATTCACTGGATGGTCATATACCTTTTCACCGCTAGATGGGGGTAAAAATCACACAGTGTAGCTTTAATGAAGTGGTCAAAATCATGTCTGACCCACTCCATGTCTCCCGACATATTGCGCATCTTATGATCAGGGTTCTAAATTAACACCCGCCAACCCGCCAAATGCGGGTTAAAATTTATTTTGGCAGGTGTTAATAAAAACTTACTAGCCAGTTTGGCCGGTGATGCATGAGGCATTAAATGCATGATACATAAAGCTATGTTCTCGGTCATTTATCCCCCTTGCAGTACTTCCTACATTTCCCATGAACACTGTGCCGTAATGCTACGTGATGACGTTTCATACGCCTATTGACTGCGTGCAGTTTGCAGTGAAACCAGCACGAGAAACTAGGGATGCTCATATTGACCGTTTAACCGTTAACCGAAAGTAAAAAAATTGACCGATTAATACGAACAGTTAAATGTTTTTTTTTTTTTTTAAGCTTTTTTTATTTTATTTTTTGCTTCATGGTTAAAAAAAACAAACATACTAGGATATATATAGCCAATATTTGTTAACTCGCTGGGCACGTCGACATGCGCAACCACACACGCCAACAGATATTCTCCCTGAGCAAGCAAAATGAAGCGAGCGAAAAGAAGTAGCTACTATGTGGGACCATTTCGACAGAAAGGGCAACGAAGTTACTTGCAAAATATGCTACGCGGTATTAAAATAAAGCAGTAGTGCAAGTAGCCTACAATGCAATATCACTTGTGAAGCAAACACCCACAAGCAAATGAAAGGCGCTTCCTGAAGCTGCCATAGCGAGACGTTATCTCTGGATTCCCGAATATCTATTCTATATGGCGACCATGGAGGTCTGGCAGGAAGCTCCTCAGAGCTCGGAACACCGCCAACATTTCTAGGCAATTTATGTGCCAAGAGGAATGATGGTCCTGCCAAAGACCTCTCGCAAAGCAGCAGTCCACGACCAGCCCGTGAGGGAGGCGTCTGTCGAAATAGATATTCGGCGACATAACGCTCCCAGCTTGGGACATTGGGACAAGAACCAAGGCTTCTTCCAAATTGACAGGGAACGAAGGCATCTGCGCGTAACCCTTATCAAGCGGAATGGATTTCCCCTCAGGGAAAACCCCTTGGCTCTTAACCACCACTGTAAAGCTCTCATGTGCAGCAGGCCAGAAGGTATCATGCTGGACGCTCCTGCCATGAGACCCAGTACTCTCTGAAAGTGTTTGACAGTGATGGCCTGGCCTAGCTTTATCCTGGACACTGTGGTCAGGACAGGATGGACTCGATCCGAGCTGTAAAATATCATTCATAAATTCAGACGCACTACACTGAAGGGCTGTCCCCTAGTGTCGTCATCGACGCAGTTCGAGCTCCTCGATAGAGAACGCGTTGCGCTGACAGACGTTGCAGAGACACAGTGTGCAAAGTTAAGTTATTATATTAAAATTATTAATTTTTCGAATAATAATTACAGATCGAAAATTCGAATATTTGTGCACATCCCTAATATAGATAGATAGTTAGATCCCAAACTTGAAATGAAATGTTTGCACTTTCTGTGTATATTTTGTTGTATTGTAATGTATATGTTTTTTTCGTGCCAACAATGTTAATAAAAAGATCAAATGCATTCAGTGGCACTCATAATTTCTCTTATTTTCACTGGAAAAAATTTGGCTAGTGTAAAACTTTAAAAAAGTTAGCAGCCACATTGGCTGGTCATCAAAAAAGTTAATTTAGAACCCTGCTTATGATGTAGCCTTTCTTACTAATGCTGTTCACTTTTCATAATCAACATAAATGAAATTTACATATTAAAAAAATATGTATATTATAGACTAATATTTAAACATAGATATGAAACTAAATAGGCTTCTTTAACCCTCTGGCCGACACACTGGATTTTTTTTCTCATGACAGCAGAAACAACTTCGTTGCCAGGGGTATGACGCCCCTATTACGTGTTAAATAGGAATACATTGTATATAATACTGTTAATCCCATCCTGGGCACAGAATTCCCAAAGCTGAGCTTTGATTGATATAGTCTTACCAAATTGATGATTTCTGAATTTAAATTCATCTCAAATGATTTGATATTGATAAATTAGTCTGCTGAAGCAGCTCAGATGAGAAGGTTGGTATCATGACGATGTGCAATATCATTGCAGTACCAGAATACTGTTAGGCAATTATTTCACAACTTTCATTATATACACTTTGAAAAATTACAAAGGTCCGGAACCTCTGGGACCTCATGGTGGGCTATATAACAATGATTTGTTTTCTGTCGATAAAGGTAACCCAAAAATGTTAATTATGTCATTAATTACTCAACCTCTATACGCAATTTAAACCCAGAAAGGTAGTAAGGCATTATATAACTATCAGAAAGTAGCTAATGTGACTCCAGTGGTTTATCCTCAATTTTATGAAGCAACACGAGTGCTTAGCGCCAAAAAAACAAATTTACTACTTTATTAACAAATTCTAAATTTTTAATGCATGTTCATGTGTAACTACGCCACCACAGCCATTAAATATATATATATATATTTTTTAACTCTCTGCATAGCATATGTGTGTTGTGTTGACATGTTAATAAAGTGGTAGATTATGCTGTCTTCACATGGTAACTGAATTATCGTAAATAGTTTCCTTGTTAAAAAATTGGACATGAATGGCCTCTCAAGTCAAAATTTGAATACGATGAACTCGTAATCACAGTAAATGTCCAATAGCACTTGAAGGCAGCATAAATCACTTCATAAAATAGATCAAGATAAAGGGGTTATAATAAGAGTATAATGAGAGTATAATAATCATCTAATCTGGTCCGGACCTCTGGGACCTCATGGTGGGCTATATAACAATGATTTGTTTTCTGTCGATAAAGTTATCCAAACAGTTGCTCATCATAAAACACATAATATATTAAAGTGTCTTTGGAATATTGGGTAACGTGAACATGATGTCATATAGGCAACGTAATGACAAGGGTCATTACACTGTTTTAATCCAAGAAATCAACTATTTTAACCAATGTTGGAAACATTTGGGATAATGTGTCAGCAAAATATATAACATTGTTCAAGTGGTTTTGGGAGTGACACTCGTGGTCTTTGGGGTCTATTGGACCCCAGACAATAACATTTAATTTTGTAACAGAATAGTAGTTTTGTTTTTTTTACAAATATAATTTTACTTGCTTTATTAATGTTTTTACTCTTTTTTTACATTTGAGGATTTATGATATCTTTTAAATTTCTATAAACAAATAAATAAATATTTATTTAAATAGGTTTTTTCAAAAAAACAGCATTTTATGTAAAATTCACTTTATAAAAAACCCAGATTTCTACCTTTCATTCATGTGGATAACATGGATAATTTTACATGGTTTAATGTAAGATGTCTGTCCAGTTTTTGGAAAATGCAGTTGTTAAAAAAAATAAAAATAAATCACTTTAACCACTAGATGGCCATAGAGCTCCACTATATGCTATTTGCTATTTAACTAACTTTTCACATGCATCTTTGCATCTTTTCACAAGTTGGATTCATATCTAAATATAAAATCACAATTATAACAAAAATAAAATACTTTTTGTCAAAGTTTAGTGACAAATTATAAGAAATTATAAGAATTATAAGATTATATTTTTTATAGCCTTACAAATGTATTCCTGTGTGTGTGTGTGTGTGTGTGTGTGTGTGTGTGTGTGTGTGTGTGTGTGTGTGTGTGTGTGTGTGTGTGTGTGTGTGTGTGTGTGTGTGTGTGTGTGTGTGTGTGTGTGTGTACACGTAAATTTTCAATGTGTCAAGTGTTCCAAATTTATTTTTGTGATGGTTCTGCATTTTGGATGATTTTATTTTACAAATGATAAGAGAACAGTTTTTATAGTCTCAAAAATGTATTCCTCTATGTGTGTTTGTGTGTGTGTGTGTGTGTGTGTGTGTGTGTGTGTGTGTGTGTGTGTGTGTGTGTGTGTGTGTGTGTGTGTGGTGAGCATGATATTTTTGTATTGTGGGTGTTTTTTTGCATTGTTGAAAGTGTGCCACTTTATTTCTGTCATTTCTGTCTATTTGTTCTGCGTTGTTTCTGATTTTGATGATGATTTTGTGTCGATTTTGAGTGCGGGGTCCAACGGTCCCGAGTGTCACTATATTTGTCACGCCAACATAAAAACAGATATCATTCCATTTTTTTTTTTTTTTGTAGATCTAGACAGTGTTGAGAACCGTAGAAAGTTTCATACCATTTGGACAAGGATAATTTTTTTTTTTAATTTGAGCAAAAGTCATTTGGGGTCCAATAGACCCCAAAGACCATCAGATGGTTAAGATATTTTAATAAATAAAAAAAACAGACAACATTTTTTTTTATATATATATATATATATATATATATATAGTGCCTTTGAAACAAACAAAAATAGGGTGCAAATTTTCTGTGATCAGTGTGGAAAAACCTTTTCTGTAATGTAATACAATATTTAACAGTGTTTGTTGAATGTACCTGAATCCTGGAGATAAATCTCCATCTCTGGACCCTTGTGAATCACCCATTATGAAGCTGCAAGTGAATCTGATGAATTTGATCTCCTCCACTGACTGAATGAAAAAACATTCAGTCACAAAATTAAAGAAGTAAACAAATTAAATAACCTAATTTAGCAGAACATATCTCAAGTGTGGGAGAAAAAGGATCATGTGACTGCGTTAACTCAAGTTCGTAGGGCATAGACCTTATTTACAGCAGGGCCATCTTTGATTTTTAACTGGAATAAAGCTAGGCAATGAGGGGTAGACATACTATTGAAAGCCATTTTAACATTTAAAAGCTAGACTGGATGTGTTTTGCAGATATCTCTAATTCAGTTTTGCCTTGTCAAAAAGAACATTTAAGATATCCACAACTACATTCTTCCTATCCACAATTGTCATTTCAGATATCCAAAAAGACATTCTTCCTAGGACAAATGACGTATGGCAAGCCATTTTAACATTTAAAAGTTTGACTATCCGGAATTAACATTATAGATAAACAACATCTTTGTGACTAGGTGTAATTACATTTTGGATAGTTGGAATTGTCATTCAAGATATCTGTAACGTAATTGTGACTAGTCGAAACAATAGATAGAGATATCTGTAATTCAGTTTTGCCTAGGCCGATATCTGCAATGATGTAATTTAAAATGACATTCAACACGTCACACATCTTAAATGACAATTGCTGATATCTGTAATTCGGTTTTGCCTAGGCAGAATGAAAGTTAAGAAATATCTATAACTTCATTTCGCCTAGTGCAAATTATTGTGCATGACGCTGCTCTATTTTAGATATCCATATACTAATTTCCCCTCCCCGCCATAATCAAAGAAGAAGTAGGTTAATTTCCTTATGAATGGAAGAAAAAAGAAGCAGTCATGGCCAGGGTTGGGGAGTAACGGAATACATGTAACGGCGTTATGTAATCAGGATACAAAAATCCAGTAACTGTAATCCGTTACAGTTACGTCAAAACACGTAGTAATCAGATTTTAGTTACTTTTTGAAAAAAGGGGGAATACTTTCAGGATTACAATGGTTTCATTTAAAACTAAATAAATCTGTATTTTGGCGACACGTCTCGTGTGCCACTCGCGGGTGCATGCGCAAAATAACAGCTCAACAACAATCTCCTCAGACACGGATCGAATCACTGCTGCTAGAAACGAGTAAAAATGCTTTCATTTCTTGGAAATTCCGCTGCTATTTTGTTTTTAAAGAAGAAAATGCCAACAACATGGTTGTACAGTGCAAACTGTGCCTTCCAGCAACGAAAATTGTGATTCAATCTGTGTCTGAGGAGATTGTTGTAGAGAGCTGTTATTTTGCACATGCACCAGCGGGTGGCACACGAGTCGTGTCGTGAGTCATTAATCAAGCAATGCTTAATATAGTGTTATTAGTAGTATGTATATGTATATCTATTTTCCTGTTGAAGAAACATTTCTATTTTATTTTTTCCTTGTACATGTCAAGTTAAAAATAAAACAAAATAATCTGTAATACCATACTGTAGCCACAAGATGTATAGTCCTTTACATAAATATTTATTCAGGGCTGTGAAATTCGAAATAAAAGTTGTTGTTTTTTAAAATAATATCTGTCCTTGAAGTAATCCAAAAGTAATCAGTTACATTACTTTAATATTGTGGTACTTGGATTACGTTACTGAATACTTTTTTTATGAAGTAATTTGTAACTGTAACGGAATACATTTTTAAAGTAACCCTCCCAAGCCTGGTCATGGCGTTGGCTGTAATTGAAAAAAGCATGTTTCCAGCATGACACAAATTGTATTCAAGTCAAGTATATTTATACAGAGCTTTTCACAATATAGATTGTATCAAAGCAGCTTCACAGTATCAATCAAAACAACATAACAATGTTTGTTTCTTAGTGGAAAAAAACATCCACGTTTGGTAGGGCTGATCAATGGTATTAATAATTAATTTGAATATCCCCAACTGAGCAAGCCAAAGGCAACAGTGGCAAGGAACCGAAAAACTCCAAGTGACCTAATGGTGTACTAAACTCCATCAGGTGAGCCAATGGTGTCCATCATTCATTCATATTAGCCTGGGGCCTCTCAAAAATGTTGGCAACATGCAATGTTTGCCACGCATTTCTATGTTATAGATCATGCTTAAAATTACTGTAGGTTATTGCTGACTAAGATTGAGGCCACGTCCACACGAAGCCGGTGCGTTCCCTATCCGATTTTTTTTTTTTCTCGTTGTAAAAAAAAAATTTCCGTAAACACGGCGTCGTCTCAAGAAATATCTGCGTACACACGAAACCACTGACACCGACTGAAAACGGTGTAGTATATATGCCAGACCAGTATGGAGCACTGAAAATTCTGCCGTAGAGATACACTAAAAATGCGAGAACCTTGCGCGCTATAGGCTACTATACATAGACAGTAAAATAAATACTATACAATAATATTAGGCACAGTAGCTTCTTCTTTTCTTTTTTACCAAGAACTTTATTGAACAACCATAAATGGCCAAAATAGGGAGTCACGATATTCGATTAGTTAGCGGACTCAGAAAGCTTGCCATAAAGAACCGGCAAAAGAAACGAATGTGTCAAATATAGCAAGGAGACATTTTAATTGTTTATTAATAAACTAGTGTTTTCTGTGTCATTCTTGACTGAAAATATGAAGTTGACGATGCTGACTCGCCAGTATTGTGAACGCGCCTGAGTAGTGCACATAGCCTACGGATTAGGCTATAAGAGAGAGTTATCTGTTTCTTTTCGTTTTGAATGGACTTTATGCACAGCTTCACTACTTCCTGAACTTTAGCCAGCTCCTTTGTTTCCTGTCTGCTATTATTGGACAAACTGATTAATCCAGGTGTGCCTGATTATTGTTACTGAGGCCAGGCACACCTGGATTAATCAGTTTGTCCAAAAATAGCAGACAGGAAACAAAGGAGCTGGCTAAAGTTCAGGAAGTAGTGAAGCTGTGCATAAAGTCAATAGTTGTTGTTCGATGTTGTTTAAAAGTAGACATGTCAAACTTTATATATATTTCTGAGTTTCGGTTCATTTATGAGATGAGCTCCAGTTCACGAGCAATGCAAGTTATCGCGCCGGCGCGTCCTGATTATATTGTCTGCTATAGCCTATATTTGCTTCTTATTTATTAAATCCAGGCAACTGGTTGATGAAACATTGATTAAAATTAAGGGTAACACTTTACGGTAAGGGTACATGAATTATCATGAATTCATGTATAAATGAATGCATGAATTATGCATTCATTCATGCATTAATATCTCATGAATCATCAGGAACTAACACGAGTTCAACGTTTGATACATTATCTATCAATGACTTCATCATGTGTGTGGCCCCTCAACTAAAGTGGTGACTAGGTCCTTTGAAACACTGTTCACAGTTATGCCACCATTAATAGCACATTGTTGATCAGTGTTTCAAAGGACCTAGTCACCACTTTAGTTGAGGGGCCACACACATGATGAAGTCATTGATAGATAATGCTTAGTTAATGATTACTACTGTATTTGATTAACAGAATTTGTGTGCTATGATCCGTGATTGGTCTATTTTGGGGTCTGTCCAATACAGTAGTCATCATTAACTAAGCATTATCTATCAATGACTTCATCATGTGTGTGGCCCCTCAACTAAAGTGGTGACTAGGTCACTGACCTAGACAAAGAACAAAGAAAACATCATGATCATGGGTAATAAATCACAATTCATGATGATGTGCTCATCTTAGTTAATGTTTTAATTAAGGTGTTGTTCATCCATGAAGTCATGAATGAAAAAACGTTGAACTCGTGTTAGTTCCTGATGATTCATGAGATATTAATGCATGAATGAATGCATAATTCATGCATTCATTTATACATGAATTCATGACAATTCATGTACCCTTACCGTAAAGTGTTACCAAATTAAGATACGATTTATACAAAACGAAATTCACTTTAAAGACATGCTTCATACAAAACAAAACTTAATGTGGTCAAAATTAGGTTTCCCGATATATTGCGCATCTTATTACTCATGCATGCGGTTCACTTTCCATAATCAACATAGATTAAATTAAAAAATAATTTTCATTTTCTTTAATGGCTACAACACGTAGGCCTACAGTAACCTACAGAGAAATGTAATGTCGGAGTGGAACATTACAGGGGTGAATAGCCGTAGGCCTAATAATCAAATAATTCCCATCGATTGTCGAATATTATTTTTGCTTTAAATGCCCATCCCTACAAAATACGAAATGTCTTAATCGGACAACAGACCACCATAGCATACGAAATAAATATATAGGCCTAAATAAATCAATTAAATAAAAATACATTAAAGTAAATAATAAATAAAGGAATACAAGAGGCTCGATAGTTTCTGCAGCATTATATTATATTATATTATATTATATTATTATTATTATACAGGCAGTTGTTGTTGCTGTTACGTGACTGTCTGACTAGTCGACACGTGGGGTGATGACATCATCGTTTCACAAAATATACGGATTGGCTGTACACACGAAACCGCAAGGGTGTCGTTTTCAGATTTATCCACTTTGGGACCCGGTTTCGAAAAATAGCGGTTTCACTCTCCCAAAACGCCGGATCCGTGTGGACGAAACGCCAATACGATAAAAAATGTATACGTATATACAGCGAAACGAGTCTTCGTGTGGACGGGCCCTTATGCATGGGAGAGATTCACACTAATTCACTTTAATAAAGATGCTTACATGCATGCTATTCTTTAAAGTGCAATAACATTAAAAATAGTTCTTAGTTCAGATTAGTTCTTTTTTTTTTTTCACAGTAAAGCCATGATAGCCTGTAGGTATTGATTTCAGGTTGAAATAGTAGCTAACAATGTTAAAAAGACAATTAAAAACTCATTCGCTCCGAAATGGTGCTAATCAGTGCTAATTACAAGTTAACAGTTAACAGGTGCTATGTGATTTGATGATTTGAACAACAACACGCTTAGCCTGGTAATACCAGACTCTGCTACTTCACTTTGCTTCGTACACAGAGTCTGGCATAGCATAATAGAGAAGTGTTTTCTCTCTGGCTAGGGGGCGCTTGTCTGAAGTTTAAAATCATTGGTTACCCGTTAGCCAATCAGATAAATTTATTTATGACGTATGTTATGCGCTGACACAGCCACATCGAGCCACAGACATCATGCATCGAACTCAAATCTATGATCGAACTTCCACTGTAAACCTGCTGTAAACATTTGATGATGCAAGCGAAATACCGGTGTGAACATGGCTGTAAACGACTTTTGCAGATTATGTGAAGTTAATCTACGCCTCCACGGTACAATCGCGGCCTCTAAACTTATTTTTGCCAGAGTGAAACAAGAAAATATTTGTAGCCAACTCTCAAATTTAGGATTAGATCTTTTAAACACAGCTCTCTGTTCCTCACGAGTCTGTCGGAAATGCTGCAACTTAATTTCAAGATTACAGCATGACATGGAAATATTTCAGGACTGGAAAAAAAAAGGAGACACTGACCTGTCAAAAGGTAGCCAGTTCGAGCTCGACCGATAAAAGAGACCGAGATACACCATCGAAAACTCCAAGGACCATAAAAAAGCCGAGGAAGTCCACGGAGTTGCGATCACGGAACAGTGTCACCGAGGTGGGTTGACATGGCTTCAGTTAGAAAAACCCCGGAATGTTCTCCATAACAGAGCGAATAGCATCTCGTTTCGGTTTTCGATTTCTCTAACCTACAATGTAAAACTGGGCGCTTAGCGGCTACGTCACGGCTCTCAGCCGCCCTCTGTTCGTTGATTGGCCGGCTGTTTTCAGGCCGGTGGAAAACAGAAAGATAGGCTGCTATCTCAGACTGACTACTGGAGCGAAATGAAATTAGCGGAAGTAGGAAGTCTGACGTAGTCAGGCTACAACACGCTCTGCTCCCGCCTAAAGGGGGATGCGGGCCTAATTTGCATACAGATATCTGCAACGTCATTTCGCCTAGTCAGAACTCTAATTCAAGATATCTGTAATTACATTTTGACTAGGCAGAATGAAAGTTACAGATATCTCAAATTTCAGATATCTCTAATCAAAATTCATTTCAAGATATCTATAACTTGATAATAGATATCTACAATTAAGTTATGACTATCCCTAACTCCAGTTTGAGATATCTACAATGCCATTTTGACTAATAATAATTAGGGTTACAGATATCTACTAGGACTGGGACGGCATGGATTTTTTCTTACCGTGGTTGAAAAGCAAGAAATTCCCGTGGTATTGCGGTAAACCGCTATAAGAAACCACCCCGAGTAAAATCCAGTAAACCCTGAGATTATTACTTCAGTGATATTAGAAGAAAATATGTGGATATGGGGTCTTGCACACCCAACGCGCGCGACCGCCCACACCGCAATGACGTAATTTTTGCCGCGCGCACCTTCGCGCTCGTGCGGACGAGTTGAGTATAAACAAGGCTTTAGGCAATTGAACTTAATAAGGAATATGTTTATTTAACATTTATTATTTCACATTTAGAACATAAATGGAATGATGTCTAGACAAAACGTGCACATGTGCAGGCACATTTTATTATTATTATATTTTTTTTGCGGTGATGACGGTGACGAGCTCAGACCCGCGGTAGGGGTCACGTGACCGCCCCAGCCCTAATATCTACAACGTCATTTCGCCTAGTCAAAACTTAATTTAAGATATCTGAAAAGGAACATGTAGATATCTTCAATTGAGGTGAATTAAAGATATCTTGAACTGGAGTTATGACTAGTCAGAATTAAATTGTAGATATCTCAAACTGGAATTAAAGATATCTACAATTCAGTTGCAGATATCCGTAATTCACATAGTGGATATCTGTAACTGAATTGTAGATATCTGTAATTTGCTATGCTAATAGCGGTTTACCGCAATACCGCGGGAATTTCTTGCTTTTCAACCGCGGTAAGAAAAAATCCATGCCGCCCAAGTCCTAGTAGATATCTGTAACCCTAATTATTATTAGTCAAAATGGCATTGTAAATATCTCAAACTGGAGTTAGGGATAGTCATAACTTAATTGTAGATATCTATTATCAAGTTAAAGATATCTTGAAATGAATTTTGATTAGAGATATCTATAACTTTCATTCTGCCTAGTCAAAATGTAATTACAGATATCTTGAATTAGAGTTCTGACTAGGCAAAATGACGTTGCAGATATCTGTATGCAAATTAGGCCCACATCCCCCTTTAGGCGGGAGCAGAGCGTGTTGTTGTTCAAATCATCAAATCACATAGCACCTGTTAACTGTTAACTTGTAATTAGCACTGATTAGCACCATTTCGGAGTGAATGAGTTTTTAATTGTCTTTTTAAAGGTGTTAGCTACTATTTCAACCTGAAATCAATAACTACAGGCAATGGCTTTACAGTGGAAAACAAAAAGAACTAATCTGAACTAAGAACTATTTTTAATGTTATGGCACTTTAAAGAAAAGCATGCGTGTAAGCATCTTTATTAAAGTGAATTAGTGTGAATCTCTACCATGCATAAATCTTAGTCAGCAATAACCTACAGTAATTTTAAGCATGATCATAAACATAGAAATGCGTGGCAAACATTGCTTGTTGCCAATATTTTTGAGAGACCCCCAGGCTAATATGAATGAATGATGGAGTTTTTCGGTTCCTTGCCACTGTTACCTTTGGCTTGCTCAGTTGGGGATATTCAAATTAATTAACCAATCATTAATACCATTGATCAGCTCTACCAATGTTTTTCCACTAAGAAACGAACATTGTTATGTTGTTTTGATTGATACTGTGAAGCTGCTTTGATACAATCTATATTGTGAAAAGCGCTATATTAATATACTTGACTTGACTACAATTTGCGTCATGCTGGAAACATGCTTTTTTCAATTACAGCCAACGCCATGACTGCTTCTTTTTTTCTTCCATTCATAAGGAAATTAACCTACTTAATCTTTGATTATGGCAGGGAGGGGAAATTAGTATATGGATATCTAAAATAGAGCAGTGTCATGCACAATAATTTGCACTAGGCGACATGACGTTGTAGATATCTTTAACTTTCAGTCTGCCTAGGCAAAACTGAATTACAGATATCTCTATCTATTGTTTCGACTAGTCACAATTACGTTACAGATATCTTGAATGACAATTTCAACTATCCAAAATGTAATTACGCCTAGTCACAAAGATGTTGTTTATCTATAATGTTAATTCCGGATAGTCAAACTTAGCTTTTAAATGTTAAAATGGCTTGCCATAGACATACACCTCTTCAGTAAGTTGCACTGTTATTTATGTTTTTGGATTGAACTCTGCTGATGAAACACTGCAAAAATATCTTTCTGAGAAGTTTCAGTAGACAAAAAAACTACAGAAATTATGAGCTGTGGAAAATTATAAGTGATCTAGGAGCTTTATATAGTTTTTTACAGTGGGTGCCATTGAAAACACTGAAAGTCTTTCCCTCACAGCCTAGCTTTATACCTGTAATGGTGCTGCTCTTCACACCGCTCACGCACAGACAAACGCCAACAAACAAGTTGGCCGTTGAATATAGAATTTTATGAAATATAAAACTGAAACCGAAAAAAACTGATCCGACAAAAACACAACAAACGTGTTTGTTGTCGTTTGTCTGTGCGATGACATGGCATAGGCCTACACGTAAAGTTGTGCAAATTTGATCTCTCAGTTTTCGCATAGAAATCTATGAGGCGCCACGTAGGATTTAAATCAAACTTCGCTTATCAATACATACATAACACACGTGCATATACACCTATACATTACTCGCATATACATGTATACTATTGGATGTTCAAAATACATATATGAAATACACGTGCACACTAATATGAAATCCATACCAATACATATTATGTTAGTAATGAATGCATATACACTTGAATAACTTGCATAAACATATAAACTTGACGCACGCATACACCTATAAATACTCGCATATACATATAAACTTCCATGCATATACACCTATAAACACTCGCACATACATATACACTCGCTGCACGCAGACACACCTATAAACACTCGCACATACATATAAACTTCCATGCATGTACACCTATAAACACTCGCACATACATATAAACCCGATGCGCGCATACACATCCATAAAACACTCGCGCATACATACAAAATAAAACGCTTTAGTTGTGCATATATGTATATGCAAGTGATTTCATATGTGGATGTGCATGAACTTTTCAGTGTAAAAGGAAGTCATTTCAGTATAAAACATAGACAGTATAAGAAGTGGACAGAGCCATCTCATTGGAACTCAGTTGAGACAGTTGAAGCCCATTTTTAGCGATTTTTTAGCACTTCCGCTCCTGACGCGCAGACTCAAACCGCCTCAAACTAAGCTTGATGACGTGAGCACCCCGTCTGACAGATGAAAATATTCTAGTAGCTGTGCGTGAAAACTGCCAACGTTGATCTTGCAGAGACGGCGAGCTTGAGTGAGCAGGAGTAAGTAATTTGTATAGTATTTATTTTAAAATGTAACGCCAGTACGCCATATTAAGTTAATGCATTGATTGCCTGTGAGCTTCTCCTACTGTCTGTACGGTAATTTCTCTACTGTGCGACAGAGCGTCGAGTGGTTATGACGCAATCGTTAGCCTATTTTTACAAAAACTGTTTCTACGGGGCCATAATGTAACATAGAAGGTAATGGAGCCCTTTATACATTGTCGTGTTTCTTTAGAAATAAATAATGGACAAATGGAGTCTTTAAACGCCTCAGATGTAAAGTTATTCGCTGTCAAAGTGACGCGAAAATGAATGGGAGTCAATGGGAATGCTAACGCAAGTGAAGTTCTGCTACAAGATGGCGGCTCCCGCGAGGCTTCAACTTCCGGTCGATGGATTACCCCCTTGGTATAAAAGGAAGTCATTTTTTCTTCTTCTTTTGGAGTTTTATGGCGGTTGGCAAACCAGCTAAAAGGTGCATTTACCGCCACCAACTGGACAGGAGTGTGAAGCGTCAACACAGGGGGCGGAGAGATATCACGCAACACCTGAAATAAAGCTTGCCACAAAGAACCTTTCTTTTACTGTCTATGCAAAGAACCGGCGAAAGTAATGATTATGCATGAAACATTTGAATGGTTGATAAAGTTCATAAATCGATGCAGACTCGCCATCTTCGCTGTAGTGAACGCGCCTATAGAGAGAAATGAACACTTCATATGAAGTGTGAACGCGCCGGCGCCTCTGTGTCCTGATTATATTGTCCACTATTTGCTTCTTATTTATTCATCCAGGCAAATTTGTTGATGAAACATTGATTAAATTGAACATACAATTTATAAAAAAACGAAATAAACTTTAAAGAAAGGCTGTCTACAAAAGAAAACTTTAAGTAAGTGGTCAAAATCATATCTGACCCATTCCAAATGTTTTCCGATAGCCTATATCTTATGATCCTATCTTACTCATCTCATGCGATTCCCTTTTCATATAGGCTAATCAACATAGATGAAAAAAAAAAAAGCATTATATTATTTAAACATAAATAAGGAACGTATGTTTACGTTTTTTAACTTAAGCGTCACACCGCTCCGCTTTGCTCACATGCTCTGGTGTGTAGCCTAGTTAGTTAGTAGCCTATACATGTGTGTGTGGTCGAGGGCTGCGATTTTCAAATAATAATCAAATACCCATTGATCTTCGAATATTAGCTGTGCTTGAAAATTTCGTTTTGTATAAATTGTATCTTCATTTTAATCAATGTTTCATAAACCAATTTGTCTGGATTAATAAATAAGAAGCAAATATAGTGGACAGTGATCAGGACACGGAGGCGCCGGCGCGTGAACTGGAGCGCGTAAATGAACCGAAACTCAGCGTATAAACTACTTGCATCACAGACCTGTATAGCCTATAGAAAGCTTGAAATGTGTACTTTTAAACAAAACAATTAAAAACTAGAAGAAATTGGCTACTCTCTGCTTATGCATGTGGCTAATTCATATGAAGTGTGCATTTCTCTCTATAGGCGCGTTCACTACAGCGAAGATGGCGAGTCTGCATCGATTTATGAACTTTATCAACCATTCAAATGTTTCATGCATAATCATTACTTTCGCCGGTTCTTTGCATAGACAGTAAAAGAAATGTTCTTTGTGGCAAGCTTTATTTCAGGTGTTGCGTGATATCTCTCCGCCCCCTGTGTTGATGCTTCACACTCCTGTCCAGTTGGTGGCGGTAAATGCACCTTTTAGCTGGTTTGCCAACCGCCATAAAACTCCAAAAGAAGAAGAAGAAAAAATGACTTCCTTTTACACTGAAATGACTTCCTTTTATACTGAAATGACTTCCTTTTACACTGAAAAGTTCACGCACATCCACATATGAAATCACTCGCATATACATATATACACAACTAAAGCGTTTTATTTTGTATGTATGCGCGAGTGTTTTATGGATGTGTATGCGCGCATCGGGTTTATATGTATGTGCGAGTGTTTATAGGTGTACATGCATGGAAGTTTATATGTATGTGCGAGTGTTTATAGGTGTGTCTGCGTGCAGCGAGTGTATATGTATGTGCGAGTGTTTATAGGTGTATATGCATGGAAGTTTATATGTATATGCGAGTATTTATAGGTGTATGCGTGCGTCAAGTTTATATGTTTATGCAAGTTATTCACAAGTGTATATGCATTCATTACTAACATAATATGTATTGGTATGGATTTCATATTAGTGTGCACGTGTATTTCATATATGTATTTTGAACATCCAATAGTATACATGTATATGCGAGTAATGTATAGGTGTATATGCACGTGTGTTATGTATGTATTGATAAGCGACGTTTGATTTAAATCCTATGTGGCGCCTCATAGAAATCTTAGCATGTGGTCTGTGCATGTGTATGCGTGCCTATGTATGACAAAAGGTGTCCTAAATGAAAACTGTGCAACCCAGTATCACAAAAATACTTGTAGGATATGAATTATAGTTAACTTTTCAACTTTTTCAGCAAAATCCGTAAATTTATTCTCGTTTCTTTTTATTTTTTGTCTATTTAAATTCTATTTACAAACTCACCACACAGAGTAATAGCCAATAACTGTAATTTGTTGAAAGCCATTTTTTCTGAAAAAATACACATGCAATCACACCTTGCACATGAAGATAGTTTTAGAATTTTACAGTAAAAAAAAAAAAATGTGTGGAAAAACGCCTATTTTAGCTTTAAAAAACGCTTTGAAAAAAAATGCTTTGAAAAACGCCTATAGGTTCTAAACAAAGGGTTAACCTTCTGAAGAATCACAGACATCACGAAACACAATAGAAGACTGAAGTCAAGGTAAAATAAACCCTTTAAAGATGTTATATAAAAACCATTACTTAAAATGTCCTCTAGAGATTCATATTAATATGAGGAAGTCACCACACCTGAACACTCACCTTGCTTGATCAAACTTAAATACAGGTTCTCAAATCCTCCAGCATTAACATAATAAAGATGACACTGAAATCCCTGCATAAACTTTGATAAACGCTTCTATTAAACACTTTGATAATCTGTTTTTCTGTACCGTAATCATATCACATGCTTAAAATGGCGGCATTAGAACAACTTACTTTCACTTTATATGTGACGAGAGAGAGAGAGAGAGAGAGAGAGAGAGAGAGAGAGAGAGAGAGAGAGAGACATCAAATTCTCTCTCTTTTTCTAAACTCTGGTGAGAGATAAAGTCTAATCCAAACACAGACCCAGAAGATCATCAGCAATAACATGGAAGTATTATCAAATAAATGTGAATAAGAAAGTGTATTAAAGAAGCATAGTCGCTGTTGTGTGTCGCCATCTGCTGACAGAAAACAAACGAACAACAGTAATTATGTTTCTTTTTTATGCGACCACATTTTATTAAAGGGATAGGTCACCCAAAAATGTAAATTCTGTCTTTACATGCTATAGGAATTATCGTAGTTTCCTTGTTAAAAAAATTAACATGAAAGCCCTCTCAAGTCAAAATTTGAAAACCATGAACTCTTAACCCTCCTGTTACCCTCAAATCTGATAAAAAAAAAAATGTTTGCCACTGGGGTCAATTTGAAATTATTTAATCACTTAGTAATTTAAACCTCCAGAATATGTGTTTTTTTTTGTTTGTTTTTTTACAAAGGTTTCTCAGGTAATATATGTCTTTGTTGACTACTTAAATAAACTTTTAAGTTAACATCCACCCACCACCGTCCCCACCCCTTATACATCCAGAATAGCCATTGCACGACTATGGACAAATTTACAAATCACCATAAAATTTTGGCTGGAAAGGGCTACGGGGAAATTGCCAAGCAGCTTGGTGAAAAAAGGTCCACTGTTGGAGCAATCATTAGAAAATGGAAGAAGCTAAACATGACTGTCAATCTCCCTCGGACTGGGGCTCCATGCAAGATCTCACCTCGTGGGGTCTCAATGATCCTAAGAAAGGAGAGAAATCAGCCCAGAACTACACGGGAGGAGCTGAAAAGAGCTGGGACCACCGTCTCCAAGGTTACTGTTGGTAATACACTAAGACGTCATGGTTTGAAATCATTCATGGCACAGAAGGTTCCCCTGCTTAAACCAGCACATGTCAAGGCCCGTCTTAAGTTTGCCAATGACCATTTGGATGATCCAGAGGAGTCATGGGAGAAAGTCATGTGGTCAGATGAAACCAAAATAGAACTTTTTGGTCATAATTCCAATAACCGTGTTTGGAGGAAGAAGAATGATGAGTACCATCCCAAGAACACCATCCCTACTGTGAAGCATGGGGGTGGTAGCATCATGCTTTGGGGGTGTTTTTCTGCACATGTGACAGGGCGACTGCACTGTATTAAGGAGAGGATGACCGGGGCCATATATTGCGAGATTTTGGGGAACAACCTCCTTCCCTCAGTTAGAGCATTGAAGATGGGTCGAGGCTGGGTCTTCCAACATGACATTAGCCGCGTTTCCACTGTCGGGCCAGTGCTAGGCCAGGGCTTTAAACGGGCCGTGCCGGGCTAATAGCCTCGGGCCAGTAGCACCTGGCCTGCGTTTCCACTGTCGGGCCAGAAGCTCCACAGCGCGTCACTAAAACACGCCCGCAACACGCCTCTCTGGAACGTCACACTAACCCATCATTTCACCAACAAATGGAAGTTTTATCATAAAACTAATCAGAAAGAAATCACTGGAAACAGCGTGCATCGCAAAACAAACATGATAAAAGCGGCCGTTTGCTGGCATTTTTGTTGTTTACTTGAATATTTAAAACCCAAGCATCGATGTTTTACCACAGGTTTACAATAAAAAGTGATACATTGATCATAATGAATTAATTCATGTCAAAATTGCACATTAGTCAGTCACACAGAAATAAATTACCGTTTGGTCTATTTCACAAAAGAAAGAGGACACATGCACTTACATTATTCAGTCGAGCTGTTTCTGTTTATTTGGTAGTTACAGGACATATATCACATTTAGAAAGAATTATAATTTCTACAAATAACGTTATATGCTACCAAAAATACGACCTGAGGAGCGTTAGCACAGTCTCGACTCCCAGTAGGCTACTTTCAGTCAGAAACAGAGGAAGCTCCCGAAAAAAAAGTTGCTTTTTTTATGATAGTCCTGTAAGAGACGAGACGTAGGCTACTGACAGATAAAATAAAAACATGATTGTGATAGGCTTTATGATTGGTCTGATTTCTTCAAGCGTTCACCATGTTTTTTTACTATGAGTATCTTCAAGCATTTACTATGTTTACTATGGTAATGGTTAGCGCGCATAGTCTTTTGCATCGCGTATATTTCTAACGTTACCTTATACGGTTATCAGAATCCACATCGGATCACAAACAGAAGGCATTCGAACATCAAAGTGAGTTAAATTATTTTAAAAGTCTTTAATGCTGACAGAATCATTCGGCGCTCCCGTCTCGACTCAGGTAAACCCGCCTCTGTTCGTAACCACTCCTCTAGCCCGAGCTGGCCCGCTTTGGCCCAAGGTATTCGACGGGCCAGAAATCCTGGCCGTTGGCCCCGAGTAAGCCCCGATCAAGCCCCGGAAGTGGCAGTGGAAACGCGACTGGCCCTGGCACGCACTAGCGCGGCTCGGCCCTGGCCCGGCAGTGGAAACGCGGCTAATGACCCGAAGCACACAGCCAGGATAACCAAGGAGTGGTTCTGTAAGAAGCATATCAAGGTTCTGGCGTGGCCTAGCCAGTCTCCAGACTAAAATATGAGTTTGACAGAATACAAACAGCATAGACAGAATATGAACAGCATATTGTTTTTTCCCCAGATCGCCATAAGGGACATACCAGCGTTTTGTCTGCACTACTTTGCACATGATGTACAGGAAGTGTGTGTGTGCTCCTTGCAGATGTATTATTTGCATTTCACACAAGTGTTGCTGGTCTTGGTGTCATTTCTGTTGGGACAGACCTGGCACCTGCCATGTGCCCTGCTTGCAGTTTGAACCAATGGAGTGTGCGTCTCCATTTGGATGTCCTTCACAACAGTTGCAGCAGCTGTTGATGCTCTTGGAAGGCACCTTCTCTCGATGTGAGGTTTCACTAGCTCGTAACCCAGCTGCTCCAAGAAAATTCTCAGTTCCAGTCCTTGTTTATTTCACTCCATAACACAAAGGCATTGCAGGCACTCACATCAATGATGTTGAAGAAAATGACAAGGGGCCAACAGGCAGTCATGCGTCGGCAGCTGTAAGTGGCTGTAACCTTGTTCAAATTATCAACCCCCTCCTTTGTCTCATTGTAATCCAGCACCATTTGTGGTTTTCGGTCTTCTCTGGTGCTCAGAACAGCATCTTTGTGCATAGTGCTCATTAGCAGGACTTTTTTTCCCTTTCTTGGGGCAATAGGAGACGACAGTGGCTTTTTTAGGCCCCGTTTACGCGGAGGGAAAACGCAGATATTTCCCTGCGGTTTGGCCTCTCGTTTACACGAAAACCCCGTTTTTATCACAGAAAACGATTATTTCTAAAAACTCCGGCCAAAGTGGAGATTTCTGAAAACGCCGTTTGTGTGTTGCCGTGTCAACTGGGAGAAACAGGGTTTTAGGTTCTCTCGTGTCGATTCTGAGGATTCTGATTGGCTTTATCCTTCTCCCTACACTGCCGCCCATAGGTTTGGCATAGTTATGATGGCGCTCGCGGCGTATTTATGCGGGTCGTGTGCACAATGTTTTTATTGAAAACAGAGGGGGGGAAAATATTTGTTTCTCTAAATACCCGGCTATGTGTAAACGTAGCCTCAGTGAATGCAAACATTGAAGATGTTAACTTCCTGTTCTTCATCGCAAGAAGCTCAGAGAGAAGTTCTGGCAGATTTTTTCTCACTGTCCCCAACATGGTAACCTAACTTTTTAGCAGTTCTTCGTCCAAGGCGTACGATGTGAAAAATGATCACATGTAATGTTATGGCCATTCAGGGTTACACTTTATTTCGATAGTCACTTTAGACGTTCTACTAATTATAAGTAACTTTTCAACTACATGTCAACTAACTCTCATTAGAGAATTAGTATATTATAGTAGACTGTTAGGTTATGGTTTGGTGTTAGGGTTCGGGTTAGGAGAATAAGTTGACTTGTAGTCGCCAAGTTACTTATAGTCAGTTGAATGTCTGTTGGGGGACCAACAAAATAAAGTGTTAGCAGATATTAAGCTGACAGTCTACTAATTCTCTAATGCTAGTTAGTTGACATGTAGTTGAAAAGTTACTTATAGTTAGTAGAATGTTTAAAGTGGACTATCGAAATAAAGTGTTACCCCATTCAGTCCCTCAGCCACGTCTAGTACCACCCTGATTTTTTTTCAGGTGCTTCTCCAGGGGATTTACCCGTGTACACCTGCATATTCCAGGCATAGCTGGACTGTGCATCACATGCGGCCCATACTTTTATGCCATATTTGGCTGATTTGCTTGGTATGTATTGTCTGAAAGGACAGTGCCCACGAAATGGAACCAGACATTTTTCCACAGTGAATGCGGGGGCCTGGATTGTAAAGAAAGGATAATCGCTGGACCCACTTGTCCCATACATCCTGTATTGCTGTGAGTTTGTCACACTCTTATCTGCCCTGTCTTGTTTCTTTGTTATCAAAGCGTATGACACGGTAGAAAATATGGAATGTCTTTAGAGACATGGTGGCTGAAAATATTGCCGTTCCAGTGTCAGCATTCCAAAGGCTTGCTGTTACTTCTCTTTTTGACTTGTAGACTCCTGCCAAAATGAGCAACTCAATGTAGGCTTGCAAGTCAGTCACATCGAAGTCTTTCCAACCGTCCCCATACACACGCCTACCATCTAAAGGCCCTTTCACACCATACGCATAACGGAAAAGCGCAACGGAAAAGCGAATAGTTCGCGTCAAAACCATTCACATCAGCTGCGACGCGAATTTGCGACGTTCAGAGCTTCTACATTCCAAAACATTCGCGCCGACTAGGGTAACCACCTGGCTATTGCTCTGTTGCAGGACAGCAGACCTGATTTTGCGGGCCAATGCGAGACACGAGGGAGATAACTTACTATTAGGTGAATAAATATAGATTTTATATTAGATGTCTTTTTGCACTGATGCTAACATGCTTTAAATTGCTAATAGGCTTTATAAAAATGCTAATGACGGCACTGACCACGTCACTAATAATATAAAACTTATTTTAACAGCACGTGTCTATTCGATCTAAATAAAAAAAAATTCGGCACCCATGTTAACAGATTAGAGCATTCACACCGCACGCAGAGGCGGCGCGGCAGCGCGTAGCGGGAGCAGCAGTGCCACGATAGTTTCAGCGTCCTGTCTATTTTTGCCACGCCACTTACGCTGAATTAAAGGGACACAAGGCAGAACTGGGTGTTTTTTCTCTACGACGCCCCCCCCTGGTGTCTGGTAGTAAATGCTTTCAAACACACTGTCGTAAAAACGAACTGTTGTTCCTCCCCCTCGCCACGAGCAACCCAGCTGATCAGCTGTCAACCCAGCTGAGCAGGAACCGGCTATTTCAAAACCAGTTATGTCTCCCGAGGTAAGAAAAGCAATATTTTCTTTCCAACTGATGGCGATTTTTTAATTTTTATTGTGTTGTCATGCATACTAGTATTTTTACCGGGAACGAACAATATGAACAAGGCAAACTACTGCTTTCGTGTTGTTGTTTTTTGGGGAGAGTGGGCACGAGCATAAAAAATATATATATCGGAGGCTAATTTGTCTAAATTTATATTAGCAAGGTCTATAAGTTCATCTGGTAGAATGACGGTTTACCTTTGCTTGTCTAAGAAAACATCAGAACGTTTTTTCTAGCTCGATCATGATATGTGCAACATGTTTATTATTGCCTATTATCAGACACGTTGACTTAGGCCATCGTAATTCAACTCATTTCTGTAATGTACGTCAACTGTTTTGTGATATTGCAACGTCAACCTCAGCCTCGTCTGAGTACACAAGCTAAATTAGACACATAGAAGGGCAGCATCCATCTAGCTAGATCAAGCCAAAATCTCCGCTAGCCATTTAGACGCGGGCAGGATACACCGGTGTCTTGATTTGAAGAATTTGATATCTATTTATTTGCGAACGAAGTTACACATTTAAAACCGACAGAGGAACGGCCAAACAACTACAGAAATTAAATGTGTTTGCTAATGACAATGGTAACATCATAGTTATAGTACTATGCGTACTAGTAAGCCCGTAACAGACAGCGATCATAATAAAAACCTTTACAGACAATAGCAAACATCCTGAGGTCACAATTACTTGAAATTTAAATATTAAAACACATTTTATTCCAAAGATACTTGCAAGTGCAACAGCAAGAAGGCCAGCTCAGCATCCGTTTTGCAGGCTTCTGTTTCTCTCAGTTTTCGCCATTCTGAAAAAGCCGGTCCGATATTTACTCGAGTAAATATTTCTTTTTCTTGCTCGGTCAGTCTCCCGTTTCCTCTTTCGTTGGTCCTCCGACAACGATTTTCTAGCTTTCTGCTTCATTTTTACAGGCTCAGCCATAACTCAATCTATCTTGCCCTTTGCTTATAGCTAGCCGGTGCTTGAATGGGGGCGTGTAGCGTGTACGTGTGCAGTGCCGTCAAGCAATTCGTTACATCGCGAGACCTGATATCACGCGATACTTCCTGACGGCGAGGCCGGCGGCCCGCCGGCCCAAAGTTGCAAGTGCGGTTTTTCCGCTCTCGAGCACCAGGGGGGTGCGAAACCACCACCATTCAACCCAAAATAAGTAATATAACCATTCCACTGACTCTGAAGCTGTTCAGTTAAGGTAAAAAAGTTACTTAGAGCACCTTTAAAGTGACAATGCAGTGATCATGGCCAAAATACACAGCAGTTTTACCCAAAAGGGCATTGATGATATCTATTGTGTTTGAAACAGTCAATCAAATGACCTTCATCAATTTAAAAAGAAAACAAATGTCCACAAACAAACTTGTTGCCCAAAGTACAAAAACAAGTTTAAACAATTTATACTGCCAGTTTAATTTAAGTTACAGATTAATGTATTTATGTATATACACATCACATTCGGGTCTATATTTTAAATGATCAGCCGGGTCCGGGTCGGGTCCGAATCTATTACTTCGGATCCCGGGTCTGTTTAACATTGTGTGTAATACCCGTGCGATCAGAGTCATCAGACTCGTCTCGGAGAACACACGGCCGTGATCAGACCGAGTCAGTCAGCACTGCTTGTGTTTTTTTGTAACTTGCTACTTGTAAAATTAGGAAAAGTAAACGCATATTTTAGGTTGATCCAGCTAGCGCGCATATGTCCAGTCTCAAGCGCGTGTCATGTTTCTATGGCAACCAGAGCTTCCGCCAAACCGCGCGTTACATTTTCTCCCATTTTTATAATAATATAAATGAACCGTTTTGTTTAATCTTAAGAATCCCTAGAATGGTTTTTATTTTTATTGTATAATGTTTTCTGGGTTGCCCTTATAATGTTATTATGTTTTTTAGATCAAAAATAGTCATAATTTAGAAATAAAAGGCATTTTTCCTAGCCTGATTTTAGCCCTGAGCCCAAACGCTCTGTTTGAAGGGGCGTGTCTGCTGTGTGTAACCGGCCTCTGCTGTGATTGGCTGACATGCTTGCATATGAAATAGCTACGTATTACATGTGAAACTCTCTCGAATACTTTTACTACAGATATTATACGGTTTTACTATTACAGCTATCGAGATTAACGAATCGTGAGATGTTTTTAAAGTATTTAGATCTATTCCATCACATAAAATGTTGCCGTGATGAGCATTGAGCAAACAGATGACTGTCTGTTGATCGCGAGAATAAAGATCTTATCATTGCAACGCAGTTTCTGCACTCTCTCTAATGCTTTCACCAATGCAAACACGATGATGTAAATATAGTATTGAACGATTTTGAGAGAAAGATTACCTGTCTGAACTTGAACAATTACACATTCAGAAAGTGTTGCTTGGTAGCTCGATCGATCGAGTCCAGCTCTGTATTGGCCCAAGTTGAGGAAACAGTTTTGTCGGTGAAATGTTTGGAAATTTCCAGAGAAAATAAAATTAACCCATTGTTTCTTCAGAGGCTCGGATAAAGGAACTAAATACCTTTGTGTTCATTTGTACATCCAAACACTGAACAACTGCCATGCTTCGGCTGCGCGGTTCCGCCTGTCATTGAACATGGGCTGGCATATGCAAATTTTTGGAGTCGTACATATTAATGATCCCGACTGTTGCGTCACAGTCGGTGTTATGTGGAGATTCGCCTGTTTTTCAGGGGTGTTTTTCAAAAACGAGATTTAAGTAAGAAGGAGAAAACAATGGTGTTTAAGACTCACTGTATGTCATGTCCATGTACTGAACTCTTGTTATTTTACTATGCCAAAATAATTTCAATTTCACATTCTAGGGCACCTTTAAAGTTTTGGTGGTCAGATTCAGACTCGATGCAGAGCAGAGAGCACAGATATGAAAGCAAATAAATAACAGCGGCCATTGCACTGAACGAGCAATCGTTATTATAGTTCAAAAGGGCAAAAAGTCAAAGTTATTATGCAAGTTAACTTGAGTCAGAATGTATATGCAAAGTTGCATTTGTCATCCGTCACCATAATAACATCAAGTGGACTTTTGGCTGAAATGATGTGTGGATTAAGCTTGGAATAACGAGAGGAATAAAATGGATAGAACTTTCTTGACAGTGGATTGTAATGCATCACAGTCAGTCAGGTAAAAAGTTAACGTTAAGTTAACGTTACAAGGAAGTGAGACGACGGCTACTAAAATTAGGTAAGACAAAAAGTTTTATTTTTCGCAACTTTTGTGTAATAATATGTGACAATCGGGTCCAGTCGGGTTTGTGTCTTCCCGCCGGGTTCAGGTCCAGTTTTCAAATAATAGACGGGTCCAGGTCGGGTCCGGGTAGTACATTTATGGCATTTTTCGGATCTGCACGGGTCCGGGTCCAGCTTTTGAAATAATAGACGGGTCCGGGTCGGTTCGGTGTAGCACATTACGGGTCTCTTCTGGTTCGGGCACACATTTTTGGACCCGTGAAAACCTCTAATACACATAACTAATATATATATATATATATATATATATATATATATATATTGTCATAAAGATGTCATGCTGACAATCATAAACAAAAGCACGTGGTGTCACAGGTGGCATGGTCCAGTGCACCTGAAAATATAATAATGGACGACAATCGTCTCATTGTGGAGGTTGAGAAACGTTTAGTTATTTATGATCCACGAAATATGCTTTATAAAGACTCACAGGCAAAGGAAAAGGCATGGGATGAAGTTGCAGTGGCTATTGGTGCCGATGGTAAGTAATTTAATAGTGTTTTTGACAACCTTTCCCTGGCCCAAACAACTTAACTCAATATAGAAAGGTAAATAGAATAGACATGTTATTATAGCACACATTCAGTAGGCATAGACATACTGTACATGGTGTGCATGATTTTGTTGAATTTTCGAGAAACTGTGCTGTTTGTTATTACACACATGAATTATCTTTAAGATGTTCATGATAGTTAATTTTGTTAGATGTGTATCAGATATTTCAACAATCTAAATGAAAAATCTTTCTCCAAGAAACAACAAATTTAATAAATGTAAGCATTTATTTAAAATTTGCACACAGTAAGCACACATAAGCAGATGTAAATGCAAGTAACTGCAGTTTTCAAGTTGAGCAGGAAGTTAGGCTATTAACTTTTTCAATATCTACAATTTTTACTGTGTAATTTTTCGTCTTAAACCCTAGACCATGTTGTCTTGCCAGGACACTCTACCCTCAATTGAGCAGAAAAATGTGCAAAGCTTTTCACGCACATCGTAAGCTTCTCTGCATCCCCTATTTCCACCCATGTTTCTAACAGGTGGTAGGACCTCCCCTCGTTCTTCTGCCTCTTCCACCCACCTCTGATTTTCTGATGGCTTTGTCAGGTAGTTGTGAAGGATGCAGGCTGCAGTGACTATAGTGTATGCATTCTCTGGCTTCACATTAATCCTTGTATGGAGTACCCTCCACCTGGATGACAGAATGCCAAAAGCACATTCCACCACCATCCTTGCCCGTGACAGTCTGTAATTGAACATTTGTCTCCATCGTGGGATTCTGTTCCCTGGAAAAGTCTCATCAAATATGTTTTTAGTGGGAATGCAGCATCACCCACCATGGTGTACGGCATTGGGCCCTGTACACCAGATCCTGGTAAAGGGAAGTCTGCAGGGACAGACAAATCTTTGGCCTCCATGGCTCTTCCAATAGCAGAACTACTAAACACTCCACCATCGCTTGTTCTGCCGAAGTCTCCGACATGGACAAACGTAAACCTGTAGTCTGCATCTGCTAGTGCTAGAAGAACTATAGAAAAAGTCCTCTTGTAATTAAAAAAACAAGCTACCAGAATCTGCAGGTGACACAATGGTCACATGTTTCCCATCAATAGCACCCAGGCAGTTTGGGAAGTTCCATTTTTCCCAAAATGTGGATGCTATGGCTCTCCACGTGTCCTCTGTTGGTCTAGGGAACTGTGATGCCATCATGTGCTGCTCAATTGCTCGACAGGTCATGTGGACAGACTCAGCAACGGTGCTTATGCCTAGACGGTACTGGAAGGCCAGGCTGGTGAAGCTCTCTCCAGTTCCCAGAAATCTGTGGAAAACAAACAAATTTAACTTTTTTGTTTCTGTATATTATATATATATATATATATATATATATATATATATATATATATATATATATATATGGATTAATTTACATATGTAATACATATTTTTAATGTATTTTACAGTAAGTGAATGCAAGCGAAGATGGAAGTTGTTGAGAGATTCTTTTGTCAGAAACAAGAAACAAACAAAAAAATTGTGCCCAGTAATTCTGCAGGTGGCACAGTCAGGGAATGGAAGTACGACAGAGTAATGTCATTTCTGTTGCCATACATGCAGCCTAGAAGGTTAGTATGGCATTGTTGTTGACCTAGTTTTACCTTGCTATTTAGTGTCTTATTTTCTTTTATAGACAATCAGTACTAATTAGTCTTTCACTGAGCATGAGTATATTATTAATTGTGTGTAATGTACAACAATACTTATGTGTTGGAGCCATATATTTATATCATATATTACAGTTTTTTACAATCGCTATGACAATATTTTAAATACTTTTAACAAATTTCCTAAACTCTTAACGCACCAACACACCTACAACACACAATTGGCATAACAGTTAATTTCATGCTCAAAATCACACATTGTAAACTAAACTCCAACACTAATTTTCAAAATACAATAATACACTAGCAACAATACACTACGTCTACCAAAACACTGCAAACATGTCTCAAAATCAAATAATTTTTCAAAACACTAACATATGTTCTTGTCCAACAGGAAGATTTAGTCAATCATAACACAATGTCATAGAAACACTAACATCATGCTGACAATGATAATTGTTACATAGAAGAAAAGATAGAAATAAGAATAAAAAAATAAAAATTGACTAATATAATGTTGTCAGTATGATGGTGTGGTGATGGTGGTGGTGATCACACACCCACCCACACACACCTATACATTTACACACTTTTATTTCACTTCTGGAATTATGGAATTATTAGATTGTTCGTTACTGCCAGTGTTGGGAAAGTTCACTTTCTACATGAACTAGTTCAAAGTTCAGTTCACACATTTTAAAATGAACTAGTTCAGTTCATAGTTCACAATTCCAAAAATGAACTAGTTCATAGTTCTTTTTTTCCATAAATTTGTTGCGAGCTATTTTTTTTTATTATTGCTACAGCCCACAACCACAGACAGCAATTATTATATCGGCGGGCAAAGTTGGCTCACAAATCTAAGATTTTTTCTATCCTCACCGACCTTGTCATAAAACTCGTTTAAATTATCATACTGTAACGAGTGGATAATTTAAAGGGTGTGGCCCCTTTAAGAGCTGCGCGCGCGCCCTGTTAAACTGTCTACACTCTATCTGTATGGTATTGTACCGTGCGCCTCAATGAATGCGGGTAATGGTGCTCATTTTATTTGATCTGTTTATGTTTTGTTTGGTAACGCTGTGGACGGAGCGTGGGACAAACAGTTGCCCCAAGTTTGATTGGGGAAATAAAGCGCGAGCTGTTGTGATATGGCAATCGCCTCCGTGAGTTTGTCTGGCCTAGTGGCTTCGGCTGTGAGCTATCCCGGCGTTACAATACGACGCAACCAGTCCTCGCTGCTTTGTTCTCGACTACATGCTGCTTTTTGTTTTGATGACGCATGCGGCGGTGCGAGGCTGGTGTTGCCAGATTGGGTGGTTTTTTCGCTGAAGTCCTGTAATCTTGCCTGTAAAGCAGTGAAATAAAATGGATTAAAATCTCTTTCTGCAGCGCTTTCACTTTGTGAACTGCAGAATAGAATATTTGTGCTCTTGATTGGCAGCGGATGGTATTAAACTTCGTGCTGAAGTTTCCATAGTGACGATTCTTGAATGTGCGTCATTGAAGATTGTGAGTTACATTTCAGTATTATTATATTATTATTATTGTGTAACTTATTCACTGTTTAGCTTGATGTACGGCTCCTACATTATATTTTATGTTATATGAGAGTGCAGTTACCTGATTGTGTGAAATATTATGTTGATAGTGGCAAACGTGATCGGTCATTATAGAGTTGTAATGTCTCAGCATTTCTGCCGTGTTAATTGCACATCTATTCAGTTTTATGTTACTGACTTATTACGTTATTTGTTTATTGTAGAACCACATTTGAGAGTCATACATCGAGATAGATACTCAGAAATACACATTTGAGATTATACACCTGCATTTACTATCGCGGAGAATTCATCATCCATTATCAGTGCCTGAGACTGCATCTCGACGACCATCTTCAACTTCTGAACATCTTAAAGAACTATAGAGACAAGGACTGTTGCAATCATTGTTTTCACTGCCTAATAGCGAGACCAGCTGGCAGCTAACATCTGTATCCTTGAAATTCCAAGCTGTAGAAATAATTCGTTGTTCATTTTTGTTTATTATTTTGCGCAGGCCTACGCTCTTCATACATTTTCTTTGCATTTGTGTATTCTTTTGACAGTGTATATGTACACAGTGTATTTTATTATTGTTACTCAACATTCTTAAGAGTAAAATAGTACAATTAAGTACAACTGCCTGCTCGTCATTACTCTCTTGGTCATTGGACATCAAAAGTGGTAATTGACCCTCTGTACCGGTTGGCATCGTAATAGTAATTAGCGCAATACAGTTCCTTTTGTACATTTTATGGTCCTTCGAGCCGGATGCTCTAACTGTCTCAGCTATGATGTCCAGACCCAGAGAGGGAATGATAGAGGATGAGGTGGTTCGGCCGCGCAGAATTACTCGGCAGCCGTTGTATCTTCAGGACTATGAGGTTAGTCATCCTCAGAGGCAACTCACATTTGCAGATGAGCAGGTCAATACGCTAATGAATGCTGATGTTCTCTCGTGTATTCGTGAAATGAGAGAGGAGAGCAAACAGCTGCGGCAAGATGTGAAACGCATTTCAGATATAATCGCTAGTTCTCCTATGTCTGCTCCACTACAGGTTTCATCACTTTCACGGCAATCGATTAGT
Organism: Semotilus atromaculatus; assembly: GCA_031834385.1. Classification (NCBI taxonomy): domain Eukaryota; kingdom Metazoa; phylum Chordata; class Actinopteri; order Cypriniformes; family Leuciscidae; genus Semotilus; species Semotilus atromaculatus. The sequence continues at coordinate 336,790 of JAULUF010000043.1, read as the reverse complement.
GTGGAAAATGGGGTATCTTCTACACCGATGGCTAAAAGTATGTTGGCCTCACATCAGGATGAACGAAATCCTGATCAATCTGAGTACGTGCCATTGGTGCCTCCTAGGGATGATTCTCTGCACACACGTTGTGATGGTCATCAAGAATTTATTGAAGATCTTACTAATCGTTTGAGGAGAGTAGGTGGACTGAGTGGTAGCCAATTACATTCAGGCCAGTCAACACCTCAGTATACTGAACCTCCTCATGGTGTGAATGACTCACCGCAACACATTTCTGACCGAGCAGCTAATGGTTTGCAGCAGAGTCAGTCTAATCCTCCTTATTGGCAGTACGATGATGCCAGGTTGTTGCAGCCCAATCCGCCATTCTACCCCCCTCAAGTTTTCGGTCGTTCTATTGCAGATGCACATACTTGTCATTCACGTTCAGAGTATCGGCCCATTAGAAATCTTCAAGATTCATACTATGGGGACAGAGTGCACACTTTGCAAGAAACTGCCTTAGCTGACCGTTCTACTCCTCAATTTCAGCGTGATCTTAGAACTGAACACTATCGTGGCAACGGACGGCTGTATCCATCTGATCGTTCATATCCAATTTTGGATCAAGGTCTTAATCATCCTTTGCACCCATTGCCAGTGCAATATCGTGGGCCTACACCAACAATCCCAAATTTCATTCATGATGATCCACGAGAGTTCGCCAGACTTAAGCTTGCTTTAGGCAACGTACTGCCTGACGACGCTTCTGAATCTTTTAAGTTTCAAATATTAATGGATCATTTGAAATTAGAAGATGCTTTACTTGTTGCAGATTCTTACAGTCACAGTCGTTCTCCCTTTAGTGACACTATGCGAGCTCTTACCGACATGTATGGGCAACCGCATCAGCTGGCATTGCAGCGGATCACCAGTTTAATGGACGGACCCATAATCAAGAGTGGTGATGTAAAAGCATTCAAGGGATTCGCTCTTCGTGTGCGAGCTTTAGTTGGAATGTTGAATCAGTTGGGTAGCCCAGGTTGGACTGAATTGAAGTGTGGTTCTCATGTATCTCGCCTCTTAGCTAAGTTACCTTATGACCTAAGAGCCAACTTTAAGAGATTTGTTAACCCTCTTCAGACTCCGATTCCTACTCTGCTTGACTTGGCCGATTGGCTTGAATATGAGGTTTGCGTGCAGGTGGAGGGAACCCAGTACAACGCCTACCCTGATTATGAGAAGCATGGCCCCCGTAAAGATAAGAAGTATAGTTTCCCACCTCGAAAGCTGACTACTGTTCTGCATGAAGGAGAGCCTAAGGGAGAGTCAGTAGAGAACAAAAAGACAGGGTCAGTGTCCTCAGATAGGATGCAGGAGAAGCCCAAAAGATATTGTCCGTTCTGCGATACCATCCAGCATTACATGAATCAGTGCTCGAAATTTAAGCTCTTGACCAAAGAGCAGATTGAGAATTGGATCAAGATGGGGCGTAGATGCTGGAGATGTGGCCGAAGTCATCAGACCTCAAAGTGCACGTTGAAAGCGAAGTGCAAGAAATGTGATAGGAAACATCTTGAGGTTCTTCATGATGTTAATGCCAGCTCAGATTCAGGTGGGAAAGGCAACATCAGAGAGGCAGAGAGCACAGGTCCCGTGAGTTCTACATCTCAGACCTTGTATCTAGACCGTTCTACAAGTGGAAAGCAAGTGTTACTTAAATTGAGTCGAGTTGTGATTCAGAATGGAGACAAGTCGCTAGAGACCTACGCGGTACTTGACGACGGCTCAGAGCGAACGATTCTGCTGCATGAGGCCGCTCAACGTTTAGGCCTTCGAGGTACAGTTGAAGATCTAGCCCTTCGTACTGTGAGGCACGAGGTTCACACCATACGGGGAAGTTCAGTGTCCTCCTCTATAGCCCCAGCATCGCAACCTGACAGATCATTCCAAATTCATGGAGCCTTTACAGCCAAGGACCTAGGTCTTGTCCAGCATACTTATCCCATCACTGAACTGCAGCAAAAGTATCGCTATCTTAGAGATCTGCCCTTGCACGATATCAATCAAGCACAACCATTAGTACTTATCGGTTCAGACTATCCACATTTGATCACGCCTGTAGAGCCAGTGAGATTGGGACCCAAAGGAGGACCAGCAGCTGTGCGTACGAGGCTTGGGTGGACATTGCAAGGTCCATCAAGGTTCTTTCATCCTCGTCTACAGCCCCAGGAATGTCTCTTTGTTTCTTGTGTGACACCAGATTCTGAACTCTTTAACCAGGTCGAAAGGCTGTGGAAACTGGACATTTTACCTTATCGATCCGATAAGGTAGTCACACGCTCACGTCAAGATTCAGAAGCCCTCCGTATTCTGGAAGAGAAGACCATTAGAATTAATGTGGATGGAGTCAATCGATACGCTACCCCATTACTCTGGAAAGAGTCACTTCCTCCGTTGAATGCGCCAAAGGAGGCAGTCCTGGCTCTCCTATGTAGTACGGAGAAACGATTATCCAGAGAGCCACAAAGGGTGGCTCTTATACTTATGATGCTGAAATTCAGAAGTTGCTGCAGGCAGGCTACGTCACCCCGCTATCATCCGAGGAGTGTGAATTGAGTCCTCATTCGTGGTACATACCACACCACATGGTCCATCATAATGGGAAGGACCGTATCGTATTCAATTGCTCCTTCGAGTTCCAAGGCCAGTCTCTGAATGAGTATCTCTTACCTGGGCCTACTCTCGGGGCAAGCTTGTTAGGAGTTCTCCTTCGCTTCAGAGAGCACCATGTTGCTGTTTGCAGCGATGTGCGAGGCATGTTCCATCAAGTACGTCTCCTTGATGAAGACAAGCCTTTCCTCAGATTTCTGTGGCGTAATGGCAATACTGCTGAGCCTCCAACAATCTATCAGTGGGAAGTTTTGCCTTTTGGAACCACTTGTAGCCCCTGTTGTGCTACATTTGCCCTTCAGTCGCAAGTAGGGAACTACCTTGAATCAACAGATGATGTGCGTCAAACTGTTGAACACAGTTTCTATGTAGACAACTGTCTAAAAAGTGTACCAACTGAAGAACAGGCCGAGACACTAGTACACAGATTACAGCACCAACTTATGGAGGGTGGATTTGAGTTGCGACAATGGGCCAGTAATGTTCCTACAGTCATTAACCACTTCCCGTCTGAGCTCAAATCAAAGAGCAGTGAGATCTGGATTAACCAAGAAACAGCCAATCCTCAAGAGCGTACACTCGGACTGATATGGCACTGCAAATCTGATACTTTGGCATACAAACCATACCAGGAAGAGGAAGGTGAAACCACCATGCGTAAGATCTATCGCACACTTGCAAAGCAATACGATCCCCTTGGGTATCTGATTCCCTTCACTACAAGGGCTAAGATCATTGTGCAATTGCTCTGGGGCAATAAACAAGGCTGGGATGACCCTTGCCTCCCTGCTGAATTACTGGCTGCTTGGCAACAGTGGGAGAATGAGCTCCCTCAGTTATCAGAGATCTCTCAGCCCAGATGTTACAGCTCCAGCATTCCGTATGCAATCAAGAGTCACAGCATTCATATATTCTGCGATGCTTCTGAGAGAGCCTATGGCTCTGTTGCATACTTGAGTACTGAGGACGATCAGAACAACATTATGGTAGCCTTTTTGGCCGCAAGATCCAGAGTCGCTCCAAAGAAGCAGCTCTCCATCGCACGCTTAGAACTTTGTGCTGCAATGACAGGAGCACAGCTGGATGCTGTATTGAAGAAAGAGCTGACTTTAGACATCCACAACGTTGTGTATTGGTCCGACTCTACCACAGTCCTCACGTGGCTGCAATCTGATTCTTGCAGGTACAAAGTATTTGTAGGAGTTAGAGTCTGTGAAATACAAGAGTTGTCTGACCCAAAATCCTGGCGCTATGTTGATTCGTCGAATAATCCGGCTGATGACATCACACAAGGTTTGGCACTGATTCAACTGGCGCAAGATACTCGCTGGAGGCAGGGTCCAGCCTTTTTGATGCAACCCAGTTGCAATTGGCCAAAGGCACCTGAAGGTCAACCCCTTGATGATAGTCAGGAGCTTAAGAAATCTGTATTCAGTGGATTGCTTAATGAGACTGCAATACCTCCCATTCCAGACTTCCATCAATTTGATAGCTATCAAGAACTTCTGGAAGCCACTGTGCAGTCCCTGCATGGGGCGGCCGGCAGTAGAGAACCACCAGATGCAGATGAATTCCATGATGCAGAATTGACTCTTCTGAGGCATTGTCAAATGCAAGACTTCCCTGAAGATGTTGCCTTGCTCAAGGAAGGAAAGACTCTCCCAACCTGCAGTCGGTTGAAAGGACTTGCACCTGAGCATGACAAAGATTCCAACCTGATCAGAGTGGGTGGCAGACTTAGAAGATGTGACAGCCTGGCTAAAGATGTTCTACATCCTGTGGTTTTGTCTCCGACTCATCCAGTGGTGAAACTCCTCATTAAGCACTATGACACCCAACTACTTCACCCTGGGCCTGGACGGGTGTTTGCCGAGTTACGGAGAAAGTTCTGGATTTTACGAGGGAGAGAGGCGGTTAAGAAACATCAGCGTTACTGCCCTGAGTGCCAAAATTGGAGGGGTCGACCAGAAATTCCAAGGATGGCAGACATTCCACCTTCCAGCCTAAGGTTATTCAAACCTCCCTTTTATTCTACTGGGGTTGATTGTTTTGGTCCGCTTACAATAAAGGTAGGCCGTCGTACAGAGAAAAGGTGGGGTATCCTCTATAAATGCCTCACCACTCGAGCGGTTCACCTCGATCTACTGGATCATATGGACACTGATTCATTCTTGTTGTCCCTCAGACGCTTTATTTCACGTAGGGGAAAGCCCTACGAGCTTCTATCTGATCAGGGAACCAATTTCAAAGGTGGGAGTCGTGAATTGGAAGAAGTTTTCAATCAGATACAACCCACTCTCAGAGAACAACTAGCCAAAGAACAGATCAGGTTTCGCTTTAATCCTCCCAGTGCTCCTCACTTTGGGGGCTCCTGGGAAAGAGAAGTGAGGTCTGTGAAAACAGCCCTACGGACCACACTGGGTGCTCAGGTTGTCACTGAAGAGGTATTGAGGACGGTCTTAGTAGAGGTTGAAGGTATCTTAAATTCAAGACCTTTGGGTTGTGTCTCCAGTGATGTGGCCGATCCAGATCCTGTGACTCCGAATTCATTGCTGATGGGGCGGCCTGACTCTTCATTACCTCAGGTGGTCTATCCTGAGTCTGATCTGCTCAGTCGGAAGAGGTGGAGACACAGCCAGATTCTCAGTGATCAGTTCTGGAAGCATTTCGTGCATGACTTTCTGCCTACTTTACAGGCACGTCAGAAATGGAATCGAGAGAGAGAGAACATTACAGTTGGAACTGTAGTTCTTATAGCTGACGAGCAGTTACAGAGAGCGCTCTGGCGAGTGGGTACTGTTTCATCCATAATTCCTAGCTCTGATGGTAGAGTTAGAACTGCTGTTGTTAAAGTGAAAGATCATACTTACACTCGACCAGTGGCCCGACTGATTAGATTACCCGCTTTACCGCAGGGCTCAGATGATACGCAGTAGTAGATGCGCAGTTTACTACGGGCAAATTTGTCTACCAAATTTGGGGGCGGCTGTAAAAAAGCCCATATTCAGTTTGTCTTAATTTATTATAACAGCTGTGCAGCTATTATGTTGGTCATTGATTTGAATGTGAGGAGGCGTGGCTTGATCTGAGTTCGCGCGAAAGCGGATCATATTTTTCCGTTCGGATCCTGAGGGAAGCTGAAGTCCTGTAATCTTGCCTGTAAAGCAGTGAAATAAGATGGATTAAAATCTCTTTCTGCAGCGCTTTCACTTTGTGAACTGCAGAATAGAATATTTGTGCTCTTGATTGGCAGCGGATTAAACTTCGTGCTGAAGTTTCCATAGTGACGATTCTTGAATGTGCGTCATTGAAGATTGTGAGTTACATTTCAGTATTATTATATTATTATTATTGTGTCACTTATTCACTGTTTAGCTTGATGTACGGCTCCTACATTATATTTTATGTTATATGAGAGTGCAGTTACCTGATTGTGTGAAATATTATGTTGATAGTGGCAAACGTGATCGGTCATTATAGAGTTGTAATGTCTCAGCATTTCTGCCGTGTTAATTGCACATCTATTCAGTTTTATGTTACTGACTTATTACGTTATTTGTTTATTGTAGAACCACATTTGAGAGTCATACGGCGAGATAGATACTCAGAAATACACATTTGAGATTATACACCTGCATTTACTATCGCGGAGAATTCATCATCCATTATCAGTGCCTGAGACTGCATCTCGACGACCATCTTCAACTTCTGAACATCTTAAAGAACTATAGAGACAAGGACTGTTGCAATCATTGTTTTCACTGCCTAATAGCGAGACCAGCTGGCAGCTAACATCTGTATCCTTGAAATTCCAAGCTGTAGAAATAATTCGTTGTTCATTTTTGTTTATTATTTTGCGCAGGCCTAAGCTCTTCATACATTTTCTTTGCATTTGTGTATTCTTTTGACAGTGTATATGTACACAGTGTATTTTATTATTGTTACTCAACATTCTTAAGAGTAAAATAGTACAATTAAGTACAACTGCCAGCCTTACTCTCTTGGTCATTGGACATCAAAAGTGGTAATTGACCCTCTGTACCGGTTGGCATCGCAATAGTAATTAGCGCAATACAGTTCCTTTTGTACAGCACTATTTTGGTCTGTATGTCTGTCTGTAAAAAAAGAAAGAAAAGAAACACTAACATCAGATGGGATTACAGAAACAGCATTATTTTATATGTGTCGGGTATGCCCTTATGCAACAGACAGTACAGTAGGTACTCAACCAGAATGCCTATTACCGCCGCGACTCGTGCCGCGGCAAATCTACCGCGGCAAAAATAAAATAGTCCCATTTCAAAGTCGTTCGCGAAATGACCGCCAGGTGGCGCAAAGGGGCATTTAGCAAAGCAGCCGCATTTTGAAACGTAAGTGCAGGGGTAATTGTCAATTTAAACAGAATATAACAAACTTTTAGAGCAGAACATTTTATGAATCAAAAGTTAAAATAGGCCTCTCTCGCAGTCAGTGGAAATAAATTAGGTGCAATAACGCTAAACTATTGAGGAACGAGAGGATTGAGGAACGCTTCTCTCGTGTGCGCGCACACTGACTGATAAACAACCGAAGTTCTGGGCAATTCTCAGTGAGAAAAGTCGTGGTCGAGTGGTAGAACTTAAGTCATATCTATAGTTTAGATGACACGGGTTCAAATCCCGAATAAACACGGGCTCTATTTATAAAATACAATGTCCATGCATTTTCATTTTACACAAAGGAACAAATATTATCCAACAGATTGACTTAATTTATATAAATCTGTAGAATAATTCCAATCGTAATTTCAAAAGCAGTTCTGTTAAAAAACTAGAAAAAAAAACTTCATTGGGTTCAATAGGCTACAGAAGGAGTTTTTAAAAACATGGTTGTGTAACAAGGTATTTGCTGGTGGGGGATTTCCCCCCTCCACAGTAATCAATGCTATAACCTAATTCACCAATAGACCATATCAAATATATTATATATTTTATAAAATATGCAACACACACGTTTAAACAACAAACAATACAATCTGAACCGGCGCTTCTGCTCCTGTATTGAGAGATAACATGCAGCGCGTTTCAGTTACGATCCTGGTTCCAGTGGCCTTAATACATTCACGGCTTTTCAAAATGTCACAAAGCGTTTTGAGATGTTTTTTAACGAAATATTGATGTTTATAATTAAGTGTTTTGGCACACCGAGTGGCGCTACGCATTGTTCTAAAATTCGGTTTTATTCTGGCATTGAACTAGAGTTCGACAAACGCGGCGGCGCTTTCACTTGAATTTATTTTTTCTCATAACAGCTAAAAGAACTTAAAAGGCTAGCCTACTCCGTAGTTTTTGGTCATACAGATAAGATATCATCTTTTAAAACTGTAAAAGGTCTACAATATGCTAACGATAAAACGTTTTCTCGCTCATGTGAACAAACACACTGGAGAAACAAACGTTTGGTCATTTCACTAAAAGTAAGTTTATGGCCGAGTGGTAGAACTTACGGTTCGATCATTTTGATGACACGGGTTCAAATCCCGAACAAACTTGGTACTTTTGTAAATTTTATATTAGCCTATTAATGCATTTTATATCCTATTATTAATGCAGAGAGATTTGTCTAGTTCTAAAACTCTGTTACACCATAGTTTTTGCTTATATTTATAAAATAAAATTGCCAAGCATTTCCATTTTACACTGGAACAAATAGTATCCAACAGAATGACTTTACATCTGTATAATATATAGCTATAGCCTATATATATATTTTGGATTCCCTATAGGCTATAGGCTACTTCACCAATATACCATATCAAATATATAAAATAGAGATATGCAACAGGCACGTTTAAACGACAAACAATAAAATCAAAACCAGCGTTTCAGTTGTTCATTAGTTCCAGTGGCCTTAATGCATGCACGGCTTTTCATAATGTCACAAAGCGTTTTGAGATTATTTTGAATGAAATATTGAAGTTTATAATTAAGTGTTTTATGCACACCACGCCGAGTCGCGCGCATTGTTCCATTGTTTCTGTCATGTTGAATTAGAGTTCGACAAACGCAGCGGCGCGTTCATTTGGATTTATTTTTCTCTAACAGCTAAAAATAACTTAATAGGCTACTCCGTATTTTTTGCCTACATCGTTCAAAACTGTAAACTTTTATTCATATTAGGCTAACAACAACATTTTAGCTGTTGTCTCGTCTCTGTCTCCGGAACTGCGCGTCACAAAAATGAACCGAAAGCCCATTGCCCCAGCTCAGTCACGATAAGAAATCGGCTATGTCTAAAGCCTTAAAATGTCTAAATATTTAATAAATGTTATCTGATTATGTAATCCATCTGAAACTGAGAGGTACAGATGATCTACTCAAACATGTTTAGCTGTGATGTGAGCGCTTCCCAATGAGGAAAGGACAAGACGGGGAAAATCTCGCTCTTAAATAGGCTAAATCGCCCTGAAATAAAATGTAAAAGCAGATCAAATAATTTATTTGTCGAAATGTTGCTATATTGTTTCATTTAAGTTCATAATTATTCTACAAATGTTATTTAGTTTAACAGCAGCACAACGAAGCACTGTGGTTCGAGGTTTATTTGAATAAAAAAGAACAACTTATTGAAATTGAATGAATTATTAAAATTAAATATTTCGTAATAAAGTTTCATGACAGAAATATCACAACATGCTTATTATTTAATTCTTTCATTATCAACACTTTAATAGTAGCCTATAATGCTAGAATAGCGGTTTAAGTGTGAATTGCGACTTCTTTTTGTTTTAAGTCGGAGATGGAGATGTCGGGTAGCCAGCCTGGGGTGCGTTTCCCGAAAGCACCGTTAGCCAACTATGGTCGCAAGTTCTGTCGTTACCAATAGAGTTCAATGGCACTTGCGACCATAGTTGGCAAACGATGCTTTTGGGAAACGCACCCTGATGAGCAGGCAAAGGCTAAATTCTTTTAAGGATAAATCCCTCGGTGTGTCCAAATGTAGGCCATATCTTATTAAATTATAGGCTACATATTGTAGTTTATTTGTTGTATTTAAAGTTTTTTCACACACAATTTCAATTGAAGTGTTCAATCCAGTTGTTTCAACTGTTTTTTCTAGAGTTTTAGAATGTTTGAGCAGTGTGTATGATTGTCAACAATCTGGCATTATCTAAACATGAACTGTCGACGAAACGCGTTCATGCCACAGCAGATACAGAGCTCTTTAATTCGCGATCAACCTCGTTTTATTGTAAGGTGAATTCAACAAGGCATGCTTTGAAGCAACAAAGGCTAAATAATTTGTTACAGTTTTTTTGGAGGGAGGGAGGGAGACAAAATAAACTTGCTAAAAAGAGATCAAGCGCGAGAGAGAGGCAAAGAAAAACGCATGTTCTTAATTTATGTGGCTTTGGACTATTTTCGCTTTGGCAATACAAATTTAAAATGTTGCAAGAATAAGATTCTGTGTTTCTTATTTTGCATCGCAAAGGAAATAAACTCTAAACTCAATGCAACCCTGTTTTAAACAAATAAACTCTCCCGACACTTTATTTAGGCTAAACCTTAAAAATGTGCGATGGGTTTCAAACTTAATTAATTTTAGTGTTCTTTTACATTTTAATTAGTTTTTATATTGAAAGTAATAGTATTTAGTTAGTCTGTCAAGTCAACAAAATCAGTCTTTTCTGATTTGTTCAATGTATGGATCTGTTTTGAAAAATTGGGATCATGTTCTTGCGTTAACCACTGAGCTACCGCCTGAACACTATTGCATTACGTCTTATGCTCTTCCAGAGCCTTATTGATAGCCTAATATATTTCTGTTGCAATGTTTTATGTTGTAATGTTTTCACTATTTATTCAATTTAATTTCAGTATTGTGATTATGAATTCGTTTAACTACAATGTTTCACTTGAATTCATCTGTTACCAGCTTTCAATCGCTCTGAATGAGCCGCGGCGTGGCGGTAGATTACGCAATAGGGAAAATAAACTGACACCTTTCAAAGTCTGTGATTGTAGCGCCTCTTAACGGTAAAAGGCAGCAAATACACATCCGAATTTTACCGCCGCGGGAGCGGCGGCGGTAAAAGTATTATTCTGGTTGAGTAGGGGAGGGTGGGGTAAGATGAGCCAGTTTTTACTTATGTGGATCTCCAGGCAAGGGAAATTGAGACAAAAGTACAATGAAGACATTTACTGTTAATTTGGGATGTTGCCTATCAACTGAAATTATAAGAATGCACCTATGACAAAGAGCCTTGAAAATATGACCTCAGAAAAAAAAGTGTTCATGTGACTCAACTTACCCCTGGCTAGGGGTAAGTTGATCCCAGTCAGTGGGTAAATTGAGCCATCTGGGGGTAAATTGACCATACTATTTTTCACGTTTTAATGCAAGCATAAAAATAATAATAACTTGCCTCTTAAAAAAAAAAAGAAAAGAATAATACACAAGGACTGCCAGCATAGTTTTCAGGAGCAAGAAATATCAAGCATAGCGTCAGTTCTGGCAGGTCACGGTAGTCAAGCTCGCATCAGCTGACTTTCAGCTGATCCACGTCTACCTATAAGAATACGACGCCTATCAACTGTATACATATATAAGCTTCAGTATTATCAGCAGCTATCGCATTTCTCAGGAGCTAATAACCCTCCTCCATCCCCAGCTCCTCCTGTCTCAGTCAGGATTTGGCATTATGATTCCCCTTGAATCAGAATAAATTCTCGAATTATGTCGTATTTTAAAATCTTGAATTAATGATATCTGCAATACATTCATGTTGGTTCTGTTCTGTTTACCCTAAGGGAGGTTATTGCTAACCTGGCCCTAGCCAGATGAATTTCGCTCCGCCTAGCTCCACTCATCCATCTGGAACCGATCCATTGAAATGGCGTTTCAGAAGGCTGGGCCTTATCAAAAATCCTTGCATATGATTGGATAAGCCACTTGTCTGTCATCTTTATCGACGTGCTATTTCAACCACTCACACCGAAGCCAACCCGTGACGCTGATGAGAGCGACGCAGGAAAAAACAAAACAGAACAGCCGACATCTTGAATGATATGGTAGATACCGACAATATTAGGTAGATTGGACAACACGGATGAAATAGCAGCATCAATGTTAACGCTTGCTTCCTCGATGCGAGCCGCCATTGTTGTCTGAATCAAAACAGTCTCACGGTCGCTTCTCCACTACGTCACATCTATGAAACTCCCGCCCTGCGTCCTGATTGGCTAAACCATAAAGTTGGTTGGAGAAATCACTCTCAATGGAAGAGGTTCCAGATGGATGTGAGTGGAGCTAGGCGGAGCGAAATTCATCTGGCTAGGGCCAGGTTAGGTTATTGCTGCTCTCCCTGCTCTTATCCATGCTAGGCCTCATGGATGCACAGGGAGTTCTCGCCCAGAACGGAACCATACCGCCAATCCAAACTGTATGCTAATTATCAATCGTATTTGACGATAGTGGTCCTGACAGAAATGGTTATATGCTGTATTTCTTATGCTGTTAATCAAGTCATGTCCAATCACACACACACACACACACACACACACAGACACACACATAAACGTGTTTGGTAGAAAGAACGTCCCTCCAGTGTGTTTAGTTCTAATTTCCAATTTTGTTAAACAGTTTCACAGTTTTGAACTTGTGAGAACAAAAGAACAGTTTGAACTTCCAGACCTCAGCACAGTGAAAATGACTATTGGATATTCCATCCATCAAGGTTGCAGGGAAATATTAGTTGTTGCTCCCTCCTTGCAGTTCCTCCAACCTTTCGAGGTTTAGGAAGCTTCTTCAGCAAATCATTCAGTGGGACAGATCCCACATAATTTTCTTTGAATGCAAAGGTGGCTTTGTCTTTGCCAGTGCTCCCTCGGATTCTTCTGCGGAATCTTGCATTAACTTCATTGCCCTCAAGGCTCTCAAACAAGCCACTATAATGGTAACTGTTGCATTTGGTCGCAAAATTCACAATAATAAAGTCACCAACTGACAGGTCCGAGATGTCTGGTTCACTACTTTCATCCTGGGAGCTGTCACACTCAGAAGTGTCATCAAGTTTGTAGGTTCACCAAGTGACTACAGTGGCTCAATCTTAAGTTTATCAAGCAACGACTTTATTCAACTATTAATTTTTCTTCTCTGTGGGCCTCTAGAGTTAACGACACGTAGTGTAACTGCGCAGCGCTTCTGTGTTGTACGTCACACGTAGGCTCACTATTGGTCATGTGTGTGATGCGTTTGACGTACAACACAGAAGCGCTGCGCTGTTACACTACGCGAACTCACTCGAGGCCCACAGAGAAGGAAATGATAGTTGAATAAAGTCGTTATTTTTGTTGTTTTTTTGCGCACAAAAAGTATTCTCGTCGCTTGATAAACTTAAGATTGAGCCACTGTAGTCACTTGGACTATTTTAACAATGTCTTTAATAACTTTTCTGGGCCGGCAAGTTTCAATCCTTTAGAAGCCTATGGAGGAGTGATCCAGCCCTCAGATTTAATCAAAAATATCTTAATTTGTGTTCCGAAGATGAACGAAAGTCTTACGGGGTTGGAACAACATGAGGGAGAGTAAGTACTGACAAAGTTTTCATTTTAGGGTGAACTAACCCTTTAAAACTTAACTTAACTTCAGTGCCTTAAGTTAGGGGTAAGTTGAACCACTGGTTCAATTTACCCACATCATCTGGCTCACTTTGCCCCATAGCCACCATTTTGGTAAAAACGGCCTAGCTTAGCAATTCAGGCTAACCTTTAGCTTAATGATTCACATGGTTTTATATGTTGACAAATCACCAACATGTACCATACACAACTTTAGACCTAGATACATTTGCTTTGGCACAACAGCTAGTATCCCTGCAATGCAGAAAATTAACTTTAACAAGCAAAAAAGTGTTTTTGTGGAAAAAAACCTTACCTTTTGTCCCAATTGCTTCTCCTCTTCACAGCAAAATAGAAATGATGGAGTCCTTCAGAATGTATGGTCACATGACACCAAATGTGCATAGTTGCCTAGAAACAGGGGGTGGGTCAACTTACCCACTGGCTCATCTTACCCCACTCTCCCCTAACCACTGTATACAACAGACAGTAAATTGTATTGATCATATATTGTGTTTTGCACTGCAGTTTCTTTTGAAGCCTCTCTACATTTTTGTTTTGTTGGGTTTAGGTCTTTTGCTGCAGAAATTCAATAAAAAAAGACCCATCTCAGAGTGCTTTATAATGTATGGTTACAGTATACCATATGGTCATGCGATTGAAAGAACCTCAACACCTGAGTGTGTTTCCTAGATGGGAATCAGTGATTTATATATTTGCATAATTCATTCAGCTGTTTCTGAGTAACAATAGAGATCGCTAAGACATGTGACCAACTGGGCGGCAACGTCATCAGAACGCAAAGAATTATGGGTATGTTTGGCCCGTTTACATGGGCTGGCATAGCAGGCTATAGCGTTCTGGCATAAAAATAATGAAAAATTAGCGTGAAAAACAGAATATAATCCTACAAAATGCAGCGGGCTAAAGAAAACATTGTTGGACCATACTGCTTAAAACTAAATCCAAATGCAAAGATGAGATATGACGAGAAAATAAAGGGAATCAAAGGACTGGATCCTTACGAGCATATTGACAGGTCAGGAGACGTCATCCTGTTGCCCAACTTCCAGCACCCATATACAACTACATGGTGTTAGTGCATACACACACGAAGTTTTCAGTAACTTCAAGTCGCTGCAGCACCCAGCAGATTTCATCATGAGTCATTTTGTACCCACCACTTAAAAAAAAAAAAAGCTTTGTCTTGTTGTCCACTTCTTTTTGACATGATGCTGGTATAATTCTCTCTATCTGACTATCGCGCTTCCTTTTTTAAAGAATATCATGAGTGTAGAATGTCCCCTCTGTGGCTCCAGTTTATTTTTGTTATTTTCCAAATGAAATATACTTCGATCCGCACACATTGTTTGAGTTCTTAAATTGTCTAGTGGTAGATATTCTGCCAAGCGTGTCAGAGATTTCGGGTTCTAATCCACTCAACGTTTGGTTTTTTTCTCTGTCAACAAAACCGAACATGTTCATCAGTGGTTACAGTCTATATCAAGCATGGACAAATTTGTGTGCAGTTTATTTTGGGATTTTACCGTAACGAACAGAGAGTCTCTGCAACGGCGATAGATTGAAGCGCGCGTCCGACTGAGGACTGTGCGCGAGCCACAGCACTATGCATGAGCAGCGGCAACGAGCGCTCAGCTGGATCTCAAAAACAGATTTAAGCGCTAGATCTCGTATTTAATAGCGAACTAAATGAATGCTCTGCTAGTTAACTGGAGATGTTTAGTTTATTTGTATTAGGTACATCCGTTCTATGACATTAGTAGGCCTATATTTTTTACTAACCTTACATTTACGTATATTGCGTCTTTGTACCCAGCACTTCTGAAAATGCACTTCCGAAAGCATCTCTGTCCCCAGCAGCACACTTCAGACCAAACTGATAGAGGGGATGAATGGTTTACATGTGGGGGCTGGGCAGCGTGTTGTATGAAGGGAGTGAGTTTACTGTTGTTGTGGACAAATGCCACTTCTATCGTGAGAACGACTATTGCAGTTTATAACACAGCAGGTAGACGGCATCTTGAACACAGCGTTTTTCCCTCCATGCAATCAAGTCTGGCGCCTTATGTTTGTGCCGCGGATTCCCAAAATGCTTTGCGTTCACCATTGGTAATACGCCATGATGACGTCACATTAGCAATCTCTATAGAATAAAATACAGGGGATATATTTGTGTTTCAATTCACAATATAAACAGCAGTTCACCTTGACCTTAGCCTGTAAGGTTAGGTTATGAACATGGTGTTATCTGTTCTGACATACAGTGTTAAAGCATTGGTAAATTTGGCAGAAAAAATCCATTGTTTTGGTCTTGTTTGAGCTTGTGTGTAAAAGAAGTTCAAGCATTTTAAATTTGTGTTAATTGTATGCATTTTTTGTTAAAGCAACAAGAAATGTGTTAATAGTATAGCTTACACAGGCGGATGTAGTGCTAACTGTGTTAAGAGTTTTGCAAAATTGTTAAAAGTATTGAAAAATCTGTCATAGCAATCGTTAAAAACTGTAATTAATTTAATTGCCGTTCCAGACACACTTTGCAGATTGAGCTGGAACCTCTGGACATGACTGTTGCTGAGGAGGAAGTGGAGCCAGAGTTTTCTGAACTTACTACACCTTTCAGTCCCCTTCCTGCCATACAGATGCCTGCAACACCCTTACTGGCAGACGAAAGATCGCCTACCCCCACACCACGGCCTAGCACCTCCACACCACAAATAACAGCTCACAGAGCTGACACCCCTACCCCCACCCTTCATCCTAGGGCTCAAACACTGATGACTGACAGTCAACAATACAGACAGAAGCGGAGAAGAACAGTTTCCCCAAATACAGCGGAACAACAGTTGTTGGACATAATAACACAACCCACTACTCCTGTACCACCAAATGTCCCCACACAGGAGGATGAAATGTATTATTTTGTCCTCAGTTTAATTCCAAAACGGAATCGGTTGCTTCCCAGAAACCGTTCCAGGGCACAAATACAGATAATGACCTACCTGGCTGACCTGGAGTTAGAAGATGAGGTTCAGAGGCAACAAGCAAGCAGCACACACAGTGTTCCCTAGCAGAGGAAGCCAGCACCCACAATCATCCGGATTTCAGCCTATTCACCCCACACCCACCTACCATGAGGAACGAACCCATCACCCCCACCAAGTCACACCTCCGCCAATGTCCACCATGCCTGAACAACATTCCATCACTTACCATCGACTGTAGTACTACAGTTTAACATTCCAAAAGTATTTTGTTATTTACTTTATCCAACCATATGTTGTAAATAGTTTAGCAGTTTCAACATAATAGTGTTTTGAAGGATTATTTTTTGTATTGTTTATGTAACCATATTGTTAAAGGTATTGTAGGTAGAATTTTCAAAAAAATAACAATTCCCAAAATTGTTTAAACTGTCTTTATATACCGATACATAATTAAAATGTAAGTACTGTAGTATGTAATTTTAAAAATCGAGTGTCTGTAGTCCTCTCAGAGGTGCAATAAACAGAGCTCATTATTCCATTGACACCCACCCCCTCCCGTCTGGGCTCCTTCCAAAGCCACGCCCCCAAAACACATACCGCGCGATGACGCCCGCGCTCAGCTGGAGGACGACTTTACCAGCGCCGAGCGGAGTAACATCATGTCAGAATCACATCACTACCTTTATCATTATGAATATAAACAACTAACATGGCTGTTAGTACTCACTATCAATCCAGCATATCGATACTGGTAAAGTTTAAAATATATTGAGTTTGATTCGGTAACAAGCTATAGTAACATAAGGCAAACTCAAACCTAAAAACAGGTTGCATTGATACACGTTTTTCCTGTTACCATCAGTTACACTGTGATGAAGGGGAATTTCGTGTAAGATTCATAACATATATGGTGTTTTGCATGTAAGAGCTTCCACGATGAAAGCACTGTTACCGTCACATTTCAGCGCCTTGATGTCCCTCAGTTGTCCACCGCTGGAAAGCCCTGATATTGCTTGCTTTATCCAAAGACTTTTTGGCCATAGCCTTTTCAAATACTGTCTTCCTTTTCTTGCCTGGTTTGCCTGCTTCGCTGACTGTATATGCAGGTACTGGGAATTTTGACTGCTAAATTCGCGGCCATAATTGTGATTCTTTAGCGTCCGTGCTTCTTCCCCTCCTCGATTCAAACGGGCGCGCGCGTGTGGGCGGCTCGTGTAGCTGCAGGGGTGATTGCCATGGTAGCGAGGGAGAGTGACAGTCGCTCCAGCCAATCATTTCATCCAGCCAATCATTTCATTCGTCCCGAATGGAGATAAGATTTTTATACTTTCTTTTTCAGAGTACTTACATTTTAATTATGTGTTGGTATATATAGAAAGTTCATACATATTTTGTTAGAAAAATTCTACCTACAATACCTTTAAGCAAGCATGTTCATAATAATTTTATGCATGACTTTGTTGAGATATTGGTTCAATATAATAAACCTTTTTTAGTTGATGTACCCAAGTCAAAGTTATTTATTTGAAGCATGGAACTAGTGCAATACATATTTTAACTTATATTTAACTTATTGAAGCAAAATACATTTATTCATTAATATTTAAAAATACATACAATGGGCTAATATTTATCTCAGTGTAACTGCAAGTCGCTGCTTGGGTTCAATGGACTGCCTGTAGTTTGTTGTTTGCCTTGTTAGTTGGCATCCAATCAGGGAAAGAATCTGATCCATTTGCTCTGCATTCATCCTGAAGTAGTTTAGGTGCCGGTCACGGTCAAGATGGAGTTCGGCGACAAGATGGTAATATGCACCATATTCTCTCCTTCGTCGGTTCATGGAGTGAACCCAAAGTCTGCGTCTTTTCCGTAGTCTTCGTAATAGCAAATACAGCGCAATGGCCTTCCTTCTATCAACAACTCGCACTACACGGTAAACAAAGTAAACAAAAACAAAGATGAACCAAAAGTTATATAATATTAATTAATAAAATAAGCTTCTTGACAAGTCGTTTCTCTTAAATGTATTTAAAACGAAATAAAGCAATGCCAACTTACCCATTATAGAGTACTCTCTGTCTGTACACACACCGCGGTTCAGCCGCGCACGTCAAACGCTGCCAGTGTGAAAGCAAAGCGTGCTTGTCCTGCTTCCGCTCACCGTACGCACTGCTCCTGC
Organism: Semotilus atromaculatus; assembly: GCA_031834385.1. Classification (NCBI taxonomy): domain Eukaryota; kingdom Metazoa; phylum Chordata; class Actinopteri; order Cypriniformes; family Leuciscidae; genus Semotilus; species Semotilus atromaculatus. The sequence continues at coordinate 318,353 of JAULUF010000043.1, read as the reverse complement.
GTTGCTTACTCTCTGCTAACGTGTGCGGTGTGAAACCGGCGTAACTCCTGGCAGGTGTAGATCACTTTCACCAGGAGTTCACTTTTTAAGAGGTCCACAGTTGCGCGGTTCCTTGTCTCTGTCCATGCAGCAGTCATCAGAGAAAACACCCTCTCCACGAAGAGGAGTTTGTTTGTTTTCCCGCTATGGCTAGAACCAATAACGGCTGTGCTGCGCATGTTCTGTGTTCTCTTACGAGAGGTTCTCTCGTATTGCGTAAGTTGCTTACGCTACGGGTAAAGTCATCTTTTCTCGAGATATGAAGCCAAAAAATTATCTTTAATTTTGTATTTATTGTCAACGCAGTGCAGCAGCTAGCAGACCTAGAGCAGGCTATCTAGCGTGCTCATTGGCTGCCCTGCGGCTACTGCAGCAGCCTACCACTGAGCCTTGCGTGATGCCCAATGAGGGTGCTTCGCGCCAACTATGCGTCACAGCCCGCCATAATGGGTGTGGCTTAGCATATAAAAGAACGGCTCAGAGGCTGCCTCCCGTATTTTCATCTCTTCAGCGAAGCTCTACGTATTGCTGGATCCTGAGAGAAGCCACCGCCATTGAAAACAGCAACCAGCAAGCAGAGGAAAGCGTCTGAGGAAGCCGGTCGTCTTCGCCGCCTACAGCCATCCGTGCCTGCTGCGCTATCCGGCGACAGTATCCTTTTTATGCTCTGCTGTGCGTACTTTCCTACAAGAGCGCGAGGTATTTTTATAAAAATGCCTTGCACTTCCTGTGGCTCGTGCCGTGCCCCGCTCAGTGCCGGAGACTGCCACGTGACTGCCAGCGCCGGAGACTCGCTCTTTCGTCGGGAGGCTGCGTCCACTGGAAGACGTTCCGATGTCGACCCTGCGGGCTCGACCAGAGGTGTTCAATGCCGAAGCTGTCACTCCGCCCTCTGCTGGACTGCGCAAGAAGCGCCGTTCACAGAGACCGCCGGAGCCTGATGTGGCATTTAAGCGCTCGCCGGAGCCTCTCCCTCGAGCCTCTCTCTCTCCTTCTCCGCCCTCCCTCCCGGACGCGCAGCTGCCGGCTCCGGCCCTCACTGCCGTGTCCGCCCTGCACTCTATGGCAGATCTTCAGATCCTTCAGGCAGATCTGCTCCGCGAATGGGACGAGAAAGGCCCGGATCCAGCTGCCATCATGGATTTAAGGAGCGCGACGGATCTCTCCCTTCGTGCTACAAAATCAGCAGCTCAGGCTATTGGGAGGTGCATGGCCTCGCTCACCGTCACAGAGTGGCACCTCTGGTTGACGCTCACTGACATGAGCGAATTCGAGCGCGCTGCGTTTCTCAACGCCCCGCTCTCCCCTACTGGTCTCTTAGGCCCAGTGGTAAACGGGATCGCAGACCGTTTTTCCGAAGTGCAAAAGACCTCGCAGGCCATGAATCTCTTCCTGCCTCGACGCTCCAGCTCAGCTGCAGGCCGCTCAAGTGATCAGCCTCCTGCGCGAAGTGCTAGCCAGCATCCAGCTCAGCCTCCGTCTTCGCAGCGACAGCTTGGCGGCCACCCTAGATCGCGCTCATCCAGCCACCACAGGCCGCCGCCTCCGCGGGGACCTCTGCCTAAGATCACGCTGAAACCCGAGCACGCAAAGTCCTTCTAGCGGCAGCAAGAAGGAAAAGACGGTTGAGTTCCGCTGCGGCCGGACCGCCGTCGAAATATGTCACCCTGTCAGTCCCCTTGGAAAAGTCTATTGCAGCGGTATATTTGGCAGCCAACAAGCCGCAACCCGCTCACCTGCACACATCCACTGTTTTTATGGCGACCCAGAGAAATCTCAAAAAGAGTATAATGTCTGGTTATCCGGCTCACGCCGTTGGTGTCTTAAAGGTGCTATATGGAGATTTTAGCGGCCTCTAGCGGTGATGTTTCAGATTGCAACAAGAGCGCTCGTGCTCATGTGCGTGCGCGATCTCGATCTCAAGAGCGAGCATTCACTATCTACCGGCCACACGGAGACTTTCAACGCAACGGCGAAAGCATCACACAACATGCTGGAAACTCATGTAACCTCCCACTGCCACTTTACAATAATAGGCTACTTTTATCATCTTGACGTTGAACTAATGCTCCATGCTCGTACCATAATAACGTTAACTGCATTGACGGCGAACTAATGCTATCTAACTTGAGCCAACTAAAGCACAAAATCACAATATATTTCACTTGCTTTGAAGTAATGTTAGCTTACCTGTCCAAAAGGAGGAAAGCCAACTCAGGATCTGTTTTTATACCTAAAACAAAGCGGAGGTCTCTCCACAGTTCAAAAGCTCTGGCGATGTTGATCCGTGTTTTCGTCCTGACTCCTGAGGCGATCAGAGTCACGTTTGGCTTGACGAGCTTCAGCAGATAAAACTTTTTTTTGTTTTTTATATTTTTTTGGAGTTTGTGTTGTGCTGAAGGCAGGTCTTTTTGGGGTGTTATCAGACTCCATGTCGTTAGCTGAAGTGCCGTCGGTCGCATAGACTGTATAAGGAGAGAGGCTCGGGAGCGCGCATGCACGTTACTTCCGATGGATTTCGCTGTAAATCCGACCCGGAGACTTCACATATAAATATGAATACTGGCCTTCAGAGGTAATAGCAAAACCCGACAAGTGGATAATTGTAATGTGTGATTACAACCCCTTCACACACAGGCAATAAAAAAAGGATTCATTGTAGAACAAAAGTTCCATATAGCACCTTTAAGTGTAGAAAATTTGCCCATATCTCAGTGTTCACCCCTACACACAAGCACAATACCCCGTGTGTCTCTCACACTCACAGAGACCACTCTTATAAAGCTGGCAAATGCCGCTCGAGTGTTAGATGTAGGAAATGTGCCCACGCCTACTCTCTGCCCGCTCTGTCACATGGCCAAAACAGCCTCATATCAGTCAGGTTATGAATGTATGTCACGTGCCCGCTCACAAGCGCTCACGCTTACTGACAAACACTTCGCCCCCGCTGTCAGCGAGCCGCCGTATTCTAGCAAAGAGGGCGCGCCCACCGCGCCCATACATCCGGTTCAGTTTTTCGAGCCCACGAAGTGCGGCGATCGGAACCCGGATCGGAAATATCAGAATGGGTGCTGAGCACAATAAGACAGGGCTAGTCACTACAGTTCGCTCGCCGTCCCCCGCGCTTTCTAGCACGGACCGAGACAAAAGTGAATCACATTTACTCCGTGCAGAGATAGCGAAACTGCTGTGCAAAGGGGCCATAGAACAAGTACCTCCTTCTCTCAGCCAGTGGTGGCACCAGGGGGGGTCTTGGGGGGTCTCAAGACCCTCCTAAAAAACGCTTTGACCCCCCATTTGACCCCCCCCACCCACTTCCTGATTAAAAAATATATCCGGAATAAAGATTTAAAAATATTTCTCTTCAGCAGCGGCGCCGAGCAAAGCACACGTCAGAATCAGAAACAGAGGACAGGAGGGTGTGTGTGTGTGTGTGTTCATCTGAGCCTCATTGGTCTGCCACTGCTCGTCAATGTCCGAATATTTGAGATGACCAATCAAATCAAAGTAGGCGGGCTTTACGTTCACAGACGCTGCTGAGCGCGAATTTTTGCAGAGCGACTCGACAGTGTATGGTCAAGTGCGAGATAAGATGTAAGTAGCTAAACTAAACATTTCATATTGGACAGTTTTTTTTAGCTCATAAATGTTAAACGAATACCAAAAATGATCAGGCAAACTAATATACCGTAAAACTTCAAATAATAGCCGAGTCCCAAATTCTCTTTTACACGCCTGGTGTGGCGACAGGTTTGGGTAAATAAAGGCCGGTCTCAAATAGAGGCCGGGTCTGTTTTTTAGTTTTGGGTTGTATTTAATCTTCTAAAACCCGTCGGAATGTCCGCTTTTTGGCGGCCGCCAAAATCAATTTTTGAACCTTGAGTGATGTAGAATAGAATGACTGCTGCGCTTGACCCGGCGCAAACGAGCAGAGAGAGCGCGCGCGCACTCTCACGTCTTCAAACAACACGAGCGCTGTCTTGCTCTCTCTCCCTCGCGCATATTAATCAAAATCTATTGACGCTATAGTAAAAGCTCGGAAGACCGCAGTTTCAAGTGGAGCATTTTGAGATTTTTAGAGATTAGACCAGGGTTGCCAACTTTTGAGTTTTGCTTGGAGTGAGATTTGTTGGGGGAGGGGGGGTGATGATGAAAAAAAAAGTTGTACTGTATCACGTGCCGTTTGAGCTGAGGCGCTACAATCTGTCACATGTAACCCCTTAACTGTCACCATCCAATAAAACAATAATATCTTAGTAAAATCCTAAAGTAATATTGACAAACTATATATCATATGTGGCGGCTGTTTTTTAAAATAAATTACATAGGAGCAGTTATTTATCAATTTGCAACAAGAATATTTCATATGCATTAGGCGTGTTATGACCTTTATTTTGAAATGGCAATAAATATGAAAAATCATGAAAGATTGGTAGAAACCTCAGTTTGTTTTCATGCCAAGAGTTCAAAAGATAACACCAATTCAATTGTATTAGAAAAAAGGTCTGAATATGTTTCAAATATAAAGAAAAATATTATGGATTCTCTATGTGTGATGCGGCTGCGAGCTATAACGCACATGTGTGCTCTCTTTATGTGTTTATTAGAGGTTGAATTCAAATCAAATATTGTCAAACCACCCATACTACTTCTAAATAGGATGTCTACTTCATAAATTGTATGAAAATTATGGAAATACATGGTTCAGATCACTCAAAACATGGAGGCGCCCTTATATGGTCAGTAAGGAAGCTTGGCTGTCCTAGTGAAAGAAATTGGTACTGCGCCCAAATAAAATCTTACTGAAAGATTTTTTTTTAAAGATATATTAGCCTAAAATTTGGAACACAACTTAAGATTTTTGGCTTTAATTTTCTTGCAGTTTTAGAGTAAAATATATTTTGTAATATATATATATTTTATATAAAATTTAAATAATTAATTTTTTACATTGTTCAGTTTCATAAACTCAAACTTAAATAACTTTTTTTTTCTATTTCACTGTCATCATTTATTTCACGTCTTCAACAATCTGGCAAATGTCTTCTTTAAAACAAGACCAACCATAGGTCTATATTCCAAAGCATTCTTGAATTACAACCATTTAAGTTTGCATAGTGATTTTCATGTCTATGCGAAAAAAGTGGGGGTGACAGTTAAGGGGTTAAAAGCACCAAAAACTGTATTTATTGTTTGAATCTCGTAAAAATATTGACAGATTATGAGAGCAGAGAATTTGTTCCATATCAAAAGTAGCCTATAACTTTCTCTGTCTTGTCTGTCGGTGTCAGTGGCCTCTTTGACTCGCGATTTTTCTCTGCTTGAGAAAGATGTGTGCCGTGAGCGCGTGTTAAAAGGGTAAATTACGGTCACGGACGTCATTGACGTAACGACGACAAATGTTTCCAGCGAATCGACAATCAGAGAAAGGCACTAGACACAGCAGTGGTCCAATCAGTAGTTAAGAGCCTGAACTTGTTTAGTAATTCGGAAATTAGCGCACATGAGAGAAAAAAAAAATACAGCACAGAAGAATGTCTCATTTAGCGTGAGATTTCTTTGTCGAGCGTGAGATTGAGGCTGAATGCGTGACTGTCACGCCAGATGTGTGAGAGTTGGCAACCCTGTTAGACACTCTAGGAACAACATCTCAATGAACAACATCTCAACACTAAATTATAAAGGCCTGTCTCATATAGACGTCTGTCTCAAATACAAGCCGGTGCAGTTCGACGATTTGGGTAAATAAAAGCCCGGGGTATTATTTGAAGTTTTACGGTAGTTTTGTCTAATTTCGCCATTTTGAACTGAAAATAGGCCTATAACGTGACTCATGTAATGTAGGCTAATAATTAGTTTACCATCATTGTGAGGGGAGAAGAAACATTAACAAAGCCGTTTTTATCATGTTAGGCACATGATTAATAATGAATGTGTATTGCGTAAATATTGAGAATATAATGCAAATTGTAGCCTTTAGTAAATTAAAAAAGCTCAGCTTTAGGACGGGAAGAGAAAGGGCACGATGAGGATAACGTTACTGAGAAACACATTTGGAGATCACTCCTCCATTGGGTTCGGTTTGTAGCTGCACGTCGTGCTGTATTCCACGTGTTCCAGCCTGCACCGTTTCGTTCCAGTTCCACCATTCGCCGCCAAGTTGTTTTTGGGCGGCCTCTTTTTTTTTTTTTTTGCTACTGCCCGCTAACATGGTTTTAAAGCTATTTCTTATCCTTATCCTTCAAACGTCTTGAAATGCACATATCAGAGAAACATTTTTTTTTGAAGCCCTCGATCCGCACCTCAAATTTAGGACCTCTTTGATTATAAAGCCATATGTCTACTGCCCTGTATTAGGCATAAGATCAATGTTGTTATCCAATTGTATGGCCTTCAAAACATCTTAAAATGCACATTTGTAGATCAGAGAAATAAAAAATGTCTCTGGGAAACCCAGAACTCCCCTAACTAACCTGCTTCACATTCGGGACCACAGTGATTATAAAACCCTGACATTGCATGGTAATGAAACTAGTTAATAGTGAGCATTAGACTCTAAACTAAAGTGTTACCTTTTTATTTATTTTTTATTTTTTAATCATAATCATAATCATTGGGGGATTAGCCCCCTAAAATGAAAAGCCTAGAAACGCCCCTGAGTAGCAGTAATATGCAGTCATTAGCCGTGCCCAGTGGCGTAGCAACCTTTTCAAAAGTGCGGGGGATGGATGTGACATTCAAATTTTGGCATGTTGTGTGGACCCCTGTCCCTCTAGGGAGGTTGGGGGGCATGCTCCCCCGCAAGAAAATTTTGTACATTTTAAGGTTAAATGCATCACTCTGGTGCACTTTGAGAGCTTAAAATTAAGAGCTTCAACCGGCTTCGACCCATGAACTGTGCACATTGAACAAAGAAAAAGCATTGATTTGTACCTAAAGAGAGCTCAAACATCTTGTTATATGATATCGAGTCTCAGTCTACATTACATTATATTTTATATTACGCTATAGAATAGGAAAATTACAATACTTTTGTCCTAATTTCTTCACTTTTAAGAAATAAACCCTTGAGCTTTTATTTAGGAGAAAACACCAGATCGCCATGCTGATCGTGTGAGCAAAGAGCGCACTTTTCTTTAAATCACACAGCACAAACAGAATGCCTAACGTTACTTAATTAAAGTCTTGTGCTGTTTAGCCAAAAAAACGAAATATAATACCGAAAACACTCAACATGCCAACAAAACATAAACATCTTCCCAAACACATATCAAGCTTATTTAAAAACCTCGAAAGCATAAACACTCATTCAAAGTACCTGGAAAAAGGAGATGTAAATAATAACCATAAGTTCCCACTTATGGAACTTCTATCCATTTTATTTTTCGTGTTTGCATTTATGAGGAAAAAACAATGGTTACGGACGTGAGCGCTCTGAAAGCGGCACTAAAAGATACTTTAAAACTTTCACAGAGACCAACAGAAAGCACAAAACCTTTCTTTAAAGTGGATTTCGTTTTGTATTAATTGTATCTTAATTTTAATCAATGTTTCATCAACCAATTGCCTGGATTTAATAAATAAGAAGTAAATATAGCAGACGATAGATAATCACGAAACGGAGGCGACGGAGCGTGAACTGCTCTCGTCTCATAAATGAACCGAAACTCAGCGTATAAGGTAGCATAGCCTCACAGACAGACATGTCTACTTTTAAACAGAACTATTAGACACAGACTGCTCTCTGCTTATGCTATAGCCTAGGCCTACTCGCCTCATAGATACGGGCGGAAATATTGGTGCTGAGTAAAAAAAAAATGCGGGGGACAGAATCACCTGTTTCTAAAAGTGCGGGGGACGTGTCCCCCCCGTCCCCCCCGGTTGCTACGCCCCTGGCGTGCCACTGTATTTTTTTGTTGGTTTTCATGAGACCCCCCTTGAAATGACCAGGACCCCCCATTGCCCCCCCAATCAAAATTGTCTGGAGCCGCCACTGCTCTCAGCGAGTCAGGCTTTTACAGCTGTTATTTTCTCGTACCCAAGAAGGACGGAGCTCTCAGACCTATTGTCAAGTCAAACTAGAGGGAGAGATCAACGGAACCAGCCGACACTGAAGGACTACACGGAATGTTTAAAAGGACGCACGGCATCGTCATCGGCAGTTTCCGCGATAGAGCACGTATCATACAAACAAATACCGTGGAAGAACAAGACTGTTAAAGAAAATGCAACAGCGGCGCGATCGGCGGTAAGACTGTGTAGGTCTGAGATGTCTACAAAGTCTGAAGAGGCAGCCGGTAAGATGCTGATCTGTTGAGGAATGTGACAAACGTTTTACCAGAGTTTACTGCTGCTGTCAAATTAGTTTAGATAGTTGGATAGTTGGTTTGGTATGTCACTTCGGTGTTTAATGTTAGTTGTGATTCTGATGTTTAAGTACAAACACGGGTGCGGTGAAGCTGAGTGGGGATTGTTAATTAAAATGATTTTTATTTAGTTTAACAAGCATGGGGAAATGATAACAGATAAATCAGTTGATAGTTGTGTGTAGACTTTTTTCTATGGCTTTTTGTGAACTTGAAAGAGATGACTTGTGATAAGGATTACGTGGTCTAATATCACTGGATGTGATTATGAGTCTATGTTGTGAAAGAAGTGATATGCTGATGCTTAAAGAGTGAAAATTATTGATGTATGTGTAGTTGGTATGCTTAATGTACATTTAGGTGAAAAAAGTATCTATTTGATTTATTTTTATTTAAAAACATTTTTTTAAAGGTTTTTCACCTAATGGCAAATGGCTAAATGAGAGATGAACTACTGAATCTGCAAGAATAAAAAAAAAATTTGAAAAATAAAGTTCAAATTCTTCAAGTAGACATATTCTCGTTCAAGTGGGGAAGCTGCACATATCTGGAGGATAACTTGATCTTAGATCTGAGATATTTGAACAAAGCTCTCATGAGAAGTCCGTTCAAAATGCTCACGACCAGACAAATTCTTGCGCAAATTCGCCCGAGGGACTGGTTTATCTCTCTCGATCTAAAAGACACCTACTTTCAGATTCGGATAATACACCATCACAGGCCATTCTTGAAATTCGCCTTCGACGGTCAGGTATATCAATACACCGTCCTTCCGTTCGGCCTGTCTTTAGTATCCCATACATTCACGAAGTGCCCCTTGAGAAATCAGGGCATGCGGATTCTGAACTATTTGGACGATTGGCTGATTCTGGCACATTCAGAGATAGAACTCGTATCTCACAGAACAGTGCTCCTCAGTCATCTGGAAAGCCTGGGTCTCACGGTCAACTGGACCAAGAGCTCATTACTGCCCAGTCACCCAGTCTCCTTTCTGGTAATAGAACTGGACTCTATGGCTATGACGGCTCGTTTATCGACACAGCGCGCGCATCGTGTTCGACACCTGGCCGCATCTTTCCAGAAGGGCAGCATCGTTTCTCTGAAAACATTTCAGAGAATGCTGGGCTGTATGGCGTCAGCTGCAACGCTGCAACGCTGGCTGAACGCTCGGGTGTCTCACCGAGCTTGGGCTTACGGCTGCAGACGAATCAGAGTGACTCAGAGCTGCATTTCAGCTCTGCAGCCCTGGTTAGCGGCCGACTGGTACCAGCGGGGGTGACAATGAGAGCTGTCTCATACCGAAAGGTCATCTTGACGGACGCCTCCAACTTAGGTTGGGGCGCTCTCTTCGAGGGCAGACCGGTCTTTGGCCTGTGGTCAGACCAAGAGAAACGGCTTCATATAAAGAGTCTGGAGATGATAGCGATCGAGAACACGCTGAAGCGCTTCCTCCTGTTAATACAGGACCAAATGGGACACGGTTCCTATTTGGGATCTCTCTTTGGTCCTAGAGACCCTGAAAACATATCCCTTTGAACCGATAGATTCCGTGGATCTAAAGTACCTCTCGCTCAAAACTGTTTTTCTGACAGCTCTGTCATCAGTCAAACATTTGGGGGATTTACACGCGCTATCCGTGTTTAGACCAAATGACTCTAAAGTCATCCTCAAACCAAGAAATGGCTATGTCCCTAAGGTGATTGGCACTCCCTTCAGAGCGCAGGTCATTTCTCTATTGGCTCTGCCAGCATCCGATAGCGAGAGCGATGTTAATCTCCTCTGCCCTGTCAGGGCGCTGAGGGTTTACATTATGCGCTCCACCCCTTTCAGATGCTCGGAGCAGCTCTTTGTTACATTTGGTGGGCGCACCAAGGGTCTCGCCACCTCGAAACAGAGCCTGTCCAGGTGGATAGTGGACGCTATCGCAGCTGCTTATGCATCTAAAAGTCCGCAATGCCCTTTGGGCATCAGGGCTCATTCCACTAGAGCAGCGGTTCCCAAACTTTTTTTCCTGCGCATTCCCCTTCTATGCCCCAACCGGGTTGGCACACCCCCAATCCCCCACTTAAAACACTCTTTTTGTTTTATCGCCATATAAAGACTCATGTTTAATCATGCGCAAATAACCAGAACACGCATTACAATAACAACATCAACAAAGTTTCAATAGACCCCTTTTGCGCCGACGTCACAGTTACGTCACAGCGCTAGCTGGAGGCAAAACAACAGGAAAACTGGAGGCGGCCAATACAAACCAGCACAAATTCGGCTACATAATAAGGAGCTTAAATTGTTATTATTATTATTAAATGTCCTCTTGTTGTGTTGTTGGGTGCAAGAATCGATGAAAAATGAATATGCTGTATCTGGAATTTTTATTTCTAGAAAATATTCACATCATTTAAATTGCACCGTAATGTCAGTCAACATTCTCGACTCGTCTTCTTGGCGCTGGCTAGGCTGAACTGCGGATCGAACCACACAAGTCTTGTACATGAGCATTCATCACATAGTTATAGGCATCTAAAGATTTACATGCCCTCAGTTTCTCTTTACGCTCTGTTTCTCTATCAGGTGTAGAAGTCCGGCCACTCAACCGGAGGTAGCGTTATCGTTAGCTAATCCTGTCAGATCGTCCCATTGACTGAGCGTGTAATGTTACGGGTCGGCCAATCTGGTTCCGTCCGTTAAAATGAACTTTTGCAAATAACAATCGCGGTCCTGGACAGTGAGTGACCTTGCACATTAAGATAAAATCAGATTTTCTCCCGTCATTGTTAAAAAAACAAGCTAACAAAACATGCAAACTAGCGTTAGTGAAGCGGCCAGAGGGATCGTTCTGCCTCCACCTAAGCTCCGCCCACATAAAAACGTCACCATGTTTACCAACTGAAAAGGGGTCTATATAATGCAACAAAGCTAAGCACAAGCTTCCACTTTTAAGAGGACGAGTGACCGACACAGGCTCAGTAACAGAAAGCACGGTTATTTTCAGCCGCGTAAAAGAAACATTGCAGCAATAGGCTAACTTAGGCCTATTAAATGACCATGGAGCTAGCATCATCCTCATCACAATACAACGGTTATGGAAATTAGAACGACAGTACATTGAATTAAATTGAATTAAATTGCAATGTAGTTACAAACGATCCACAACATTAAAGAGAATAGGCTCCGAAATAGATAAAATAAATAAAAACTTGGATCAATCTAAAACTTTTCAAGTGCGAAACATTTTCCTTTCGTCCTCTTCGGTTTCCTCCGGCGCATCTTCTGACTCCCGCTCATTTTCTTTCTCTATTCTCTCCGTCTCTGTTGCCTCCAAATCCTCACTTAATCATAAGACGTCCCACTTTCAGCCAGTTAAGCATATTTATAATATATATATGGAATGAATGAAATGAGTTGGCACGCATATAGCCTAGCGGCTGCAGTGCATAAGAGAAGAGCAGTGCGTAGAAGACAGCAGCTGTCTTCCACGTTTCTATCAAAAACGAATAAATTATAGGGTTTTTTTTTATTTAAAATAAAAGCCCGATTACAGATTAAAGATTACAAAGGAAATGTTTACTGTTCATGTTTTTTATTGTATTGTATGGAAAAATCCCACTTAAAAAAACAGACCGTCATTAAAATTTTCCTCTCGCGCACCCCCTGGTGGCAGCTCACGTACTTTGGGAATCCCTGCACTAGAGGCATGGCCTCATCGTGGGCCTGGTCCAGCGGGATTTCGATTCATGACATTTGTATGGCGGCGGGCTGGGCCTCCCCATCTACATTTGTTAGGTTTTATAACCTAAAAGTTCCCGCCTTGCAGGCTAGACTTCTGTCAGTCTAAGTGGCGTGTATGTTCTACCCTGATTGTTCGTGCGCAGGCTACTCTCACGTAACTTTAGCTCTCCTGGTTGAGCTGCACTATATGGGTTGATATGCTTTATATAGACCAGCAACGCCGCTCTGTATTCCCTATGGGTGCTTATGTACATGCGCTGGCCCGCGTTGCTGGCCGCCTGATTTCCACTTATCTGCGTTCCCCGGGATTCCCTAGAACTCATGAAGTGGTGTTGACAAGGGGTTCCCGTAGCGTAAGCAACTTACGAAATACGAGAGAACCTCTCGTACTCGGTTACCTAATGTACCTTGGTTCTCTCTAGATGAGGGAACAAGTACTGCGTAACCTACCGTGCTCGCGCCACAAGCGACTTCGCTTCAGTCGATGAAAACCAGGGAAGCAGCCTCAGAGCCGTTCTTTTATATGCTAAGCCACACCCATTCTGGTGGGCTGTGATGCTTAGTTGGCGTGAAGCGCCCTCATTGGGCGTGACGTCATGCAAGGCTCAGTGGTAGGCTGCTGCAGTAGCCGCATGGCAGCCAATGAGCACCCTAGATAGCCTGCTCTAGGTCTGCTAGCTGCTGCACTGCGTTGACAATAAATACAAAATTAAGGATAATTTTTTGGCTTCATATCTCGAGAAAAGATGACTTTACCCGTAGCGTAAGCAACTTACGCAATACTCGTTCCCTCTTCTAGAGAGAACCGAGGTTACATTAGGTAACCCGAGTACGTTTTCTTACAAAAAAAAATGTATTGTAGAATTGTAATTTAAAGGACGATTAAATAAAATGGAGACACAATTCAAATGCGGGACACTGCTTGACTTGCGGGTCACGGGACAAAGCTTCTTCATCACCATCATCATCCAGTGAAGTTTTCATTTTATTTAAAGACCCAATCTTACTTATTTAAAAGACCCAGTCTGAAGGGGAGTATGCTAATCTTGTACCGGAGCTAAAACTTTATCATGGCCGGTTTCGCACTTACTTTCGGATGTATACGTAGACAATTTGAGGAGACAGTGACAAGACAAACCACAATCTTCAGGAAACTAACGTTAATTGATCCGGAGCAGCGTCTGGCAGCTTGCTTAATGTGAGCTGTCCTCTTATAATCATCAGGGGTTACGTTTACATGCAATCAAATAAACACTCCATTAGTAAACGGATTGAAGGCTCAAATGGACTTCATGTAAACACCTGGTTGGGCTCGATCTGAATGAGGACAACGTCCCACCAGTCCTTGTTTCAGATTCTCATCCACAGACGACTCGACACACAAGCAATCAGAAGATCAGTCATTGTTGCTGTGACATAACCTTTGTTACCTTGTATGTGATTGGCTGAAGCTTTTTCTATCGCCTCAAGAAAAAAAAAAAAAAAAAAAAAAAACGAAGCGAAATAAATAAAAGTCGTTTTTTCGCCGCAGCACAGTCGCGTTTGGTGTGGGAGCACTCATTAGACAAACAGCTGATCATAAAATAAAACCGTCGCGCGAATTTGTGCGTCACAATCGCATCCAGTGTGAAAGGACCTTAAGTTTGTCATTTCAAGGACATCCTTTTCAATTGATGGTGTGATGAAAAGATCAAATGCTGATTTTATATCTTGGACATGGCTGACAGCATATCTAGTGGGCCCTGGAACCATTTTAATGACATTAGCAGCACTAAGTCTACCCTGTCCTTCAGGTGGTGAGTGGGACCATGATAACTTTCCATTTTTGGAAGGTAATGGGTTTGTGGGTGGTTGAGAGACAACAGGAGGGTCAACATTAGGAGTCTCATTCTCATCTGAGGAGGATGCCTCATAATCAGGGTCCTCCTCAATATTATCATCGGTCTCAGACACATTTGTCACCGCCGTTTTCCCTAAGCCGAGGGTCAATAACCACACTCCGGAGGAGCCGACACCAAAGACACCAATCAGGCGAGACAACAGGTAATATAAAATCTCTTCTTTTTATTTAGAATTTAATAGCACTTAAAACAGCATCGGAATGACTCCGGGTTCCTTTACTTCACTTCAGGACGTCCCGTGTGGGCCTCCGACGAGGGGCGGGAGGTCAAAAGGGTCTGTGATGGACGACAGCGGAAGGCAAGTGGCAGAGAATGGGTTTTCGGCTCGTAATGTTGGCACGGCCGTGCACTTCCTTTTCTTGCAGGACGGCGGAGGCGGAACACCACCTCGGAGGACCAGATCTCTCCCATCCACCGGAGGACGACAGGTGGGTAACAGTAGCGGGTCGGACACAGCAGTCAGCAGACTCTCTTTCAGAGCAATGGTTCACAGGATCTCGGGTCAGTAACAGCTCATAACTTCACATTCGCTCACCGGCTCAATGGTTCCTCCAGCTCTGGACATCAGAGGTCAGCTCATAGCTTCACATTCGCTCACCGGCTCAATGGGTCCTCCAGCTCTGGACATCAGAGGATCAGTAACAGCTCATAGCTTCACATTCGCTCACCGGCTCAATGGTTCCTCTAGCTCTGAACATCAGAGGGTCAGTAACAGCTCATAACTTCACATTCACTCGCCGGCTCAATGGTTCCTCCAGCTCTGGACATCAGAGGTCAGCTCATAGATTCACATTCGCTCACCGGCTCAATGGTTCCTCCAGCTCTGGACATCAGAGGGTCAGTAACAGCTCATAGCTTCAGCGGCGGACGACAAGTTATCTCTGTTCATAGAACAATGGTGAATACAGAATCCAGCAGTTAATAACTGAGTCTTCTCTTACCACAGGACAGCAATGACAGAATGTAGCGGCGGACGATAGGTTCTCTCTGTTCATAGAACAATGGTGAATACAGAATCCAACAGTTAATAACTGAGTCTTCCCTTCTCTCCAATGTAGCATCAGGGGGTTGGGAACCTGGACACAACTTTACAATCGACAGATCAGATTAATTTTGATGCCCCACTGGTTGGGCTTCCCCGAACAAAGATTACAGAGTGATGGTAATAATTTGATCTCCCACACTCGTGCATGCATCAATACTATAACTCTTTACACGTGCTCACTTCACACTTTCAGACACTGCAATGCCACATCACCTCTCGTGCACAACAGGCCCTCACTCCATCTTTGCAGGGTCAGACAATCCACAGATGGCTTTCCACACGGGGGTATCAGGTTTCAAGAGCGTCCCTATAAAGCCCAGTTCCTTCCTTGGTCTCGGAGACTCACAACGAGAAAAACACACACTGCCAGCCAGCGCAGATCAGTATTCAGAATGTTCTTAGTAATTCTTCATAACATCACCCTTTCGTACGTTGATGAAAAAGTGTACTTAACTTCTCTCCTTGGTAACAGCATGGATCTTCAGCACTGCACTTAATCACTCTGTTCTCTCAGTTCCATATGTCGGGCATTCACTCGTCTTCAATGTGTAAACATCCCCATACTTGCATTCACTGCTGTTGCTGCTTTCTGCCGTCCGCTGACAAGAACGCCAAGGAGAACCCAACGTGGGAACCCAGGCACCAAGAACCACCACAACCCTTTTTCTCTGTCTTCAAACTTCTCCTTATATATGCCTCTTCCCGCATGCTCGCCGATAACGGCCTGATTAGTGTCAAGTCAAGTCAAGTCACCTTTATTTATATAGCGCTTTTTACAATACAAATTGTTTCAAAGCAGCTTTACAGAGATAACAGGAAAACAATGTTGTAATAGTATTGTTAAATTCAAAATTAAATGTTAAATGTCCCCAACTAAGCAAGCCAAAAGCCAATGGCGACAAAAGCGAAGAGAGGCGAAAAAGGCAACAGTGGCAAGGAACCAAAACTCCATCAGGTGACAGAATGGAGAAAAAAACCTTGGGAGAACCCAGGCTCAGTCAGGGGGCCAGTCCTCCTTTGGCCAATGAACGAACAGTGTATGATTATGAGTTCGGCAGCATAATGTCAGGAGTCAGATGTGATCAGAACTTTCACGATATTTATCCAGTTCATCTGGTTGGGTTGGGTCATCCGGCCGGTGAGGAGATGAGTGTGTTGAGGTGTCCATGGGCCTTCACAGTGTTGATGGGGCCGGCTCATCAGGGATGCGTTGTCGTCGTGTCCATGTGATGGTCCTTCCTCAGATCTGGATATGGCCTGGATCCGGCGGTTCGCGGTAAACCTCGGGATAAGCAGAGAGACTAATATTAGCGTAGACGCCATCCTTTTATTATGATGTACAAAGTACATCAGGAATTATGGGAAGTGTTCCCGGTTCCGGCTGATCTAAACTATGCAGCCTAACATTGAATTATAGAAATCTATAATGTGTTATGTGTATGCTAAGCCAAAGAGATGTGTTTTTAGTCTAGATTTAAACTGACAGACTGTATCTGCTTCCCGGACTGTGTTAGGAAGATTGTTCCAAAGTTTTGGTGCTAAGCAGGAAAAGGATCTACCGCCAGCAGTCGATTTTGATATTCTAGGTATTATCAACTGGCCAGAATTTTGAGATCGCAATAGACGTGAAGGACTATAATGCGTTAAGAGCTCGCTCAAGTACTGGGGAGCTAAACCATTTAGTGCTTTGTAAGTAATCAGCAATATTTTAAAATGTATACGATGTTTAATAGGCAGCCAATGCAGTGTTAACAGAACCGGGCTAATATGGTCATACTTCCTGGTTCTGGTAAGAACTCTAGCGGCTGCGTTTTGAACTAGCTGTAGTTTGTTTATTAAGTGTGCAGGGCAACCACCCAGTAGAGCATTACAATAATCTAGCCTTGATGTCATGAATGCATGAACTAATTGTTCCGCATTTGTCAGTGAGAGCATATGACGTAATTTAGATATATTTTTAAGATGGAAAAATGCGGTTTTACAGATACTAGACACGTGACTTTCAAATGAAAGATTGGTATCAAAGAGCACACCCAGGTTCCTAACTGACGACGAAGACTTAACAGAGCAGCCATCGATTGTTAGACAGTATTCTGGGTTATTACGTGTGGCAGTTTTTTGTCCAATGATTAGAATCTCTGTTTTTTCAGAATTTAGTAATAGGAAATTACTGGTCATCCAATTTTTTATATCAGCTATGCATTCCGTTAATTTTGAGAATTGGTAAGTTTCGTTAGGTTTTGAAGAAATATACAGCTGAGTATCATCAGCATAACAGTGGAAGCTAATTCCATATTTCCTAATGATATATCCTAATGGTAGCATGTACAGAGTGAACAGCAGCGGTCCTAGTACTGAGCCTTGTGGTACGCCATACTGAACTTGTGATCGATAAGACATCTCTTCATTTACTGCTACAAACTGAAAACGGTCAGATAAGTATGATTTAAACCATGCTAGTGCAATTCCACTAATGCCAACATAGTTTTCTAGTCTATTTAAAAGAATGTTGTGGTCGATAGTATCAAATGCAGCACTAAGATCAAGTAACACTAATAGAGAGATACAACCACGATCGGATGATAAGAGCAAATCATTTGTGACTTTAATGAGAGCAGTCTCAGTACTATGGTACGGTCTAAATCCGGATTGAAAATCCTCGCAGATATTATTTCTTTCTAAAAAGGAACAAAGTTGTGATGAAACTGCTTTTTCTAGTATCTTTGACAGAAAAGGCAGATTCGAGATTGGCCTATAATTGACTAATTCTGTCGGATCAAGTTGTGGTTTTTTAACAAGCGGTTTAATCATAGCCAACTTAAAGGTTTTTGGTACGTATCCTAGAGACAAAGATGAATTAATGATATTTAGAAGAGGATCTATGACCTCTGGAAGCATCTCCTTCAGTAGCTTAGTCGGTATAGGGTCTAGCATACAAGTTGTCGATTTAGATGAATTAACAAGTTTGCAAAATTCTTCCTCTCCTATAGCAACAAATGAATCAAAATGTTCCTCACGGAGACTACAATGCACTCCCTGATGCGCTACTGTAGTAGACGGTTGCATAGTTATAATTTTGTCCCTGATATTATAGATCTTATAAGTGAAGAAGTTCATAAAGTCATTACTGCTGTGTTTCTTGGACACTTCTGGGCTTGAAGCTTTCTTTTTCGTTAGTTTAGCCACTTGTTCAAATAAATACCTAGGATTATGTTTATTTTCTTCTAATAGGGTTGAAAAATAATCCGTTCTAGCATCTTTTAATGCCTCTCTGTAAACAATCGAGCTCTCCTTCCATGAAATCCGAAATACCTCTAGTTTTGTTTTCTTCCAGTTTCGCTCCATTTTTCTGGCTGCTCTCTTAAGGGCCCGGGTGTGCTCGTTGTACCACGGCGTTGGACTATTTTCTTTAATCTTCTTTAAGCGCAACGGAGCAACTATGTCTAAAGTGCTGGAAAATAGAGATTCAAACGTTTCTGTTGCAATATCAAGTTCTTCTAAGCTATTCGGGATGCTGAGATGATGAAACTGATTAGGAAGATTATTAATAAAGCCATCTTTAGTGGCAGAAGTGATAGGTCTAACATATTTATAACACGGAGTCGGCTTTGCAGCCTTGGCTAAATGTAATTTACACAAGACTAGATAATGATCTGAGATGTCGTCGCTCTGCTGCAGAATTTCAACGGCATCAACATCTATTCCATGAGATAATATTAGATCTAGAGTATGGTTACGACAATGAGTAGGTTCTGACACGTGTTGTCTCACTCCAATTGAGTTTATAATGTCTTTAAATGCCAATCCCAATGCATCTTTTTCATTATCTACATGTATATTAAAATCACCAACAATTAGGACTTTATCGGCAGCCAATACTAATTCTGATAGAAAGTCAGCAAATTCTTTGATAAAATCTTTATGGTGCCCTGGTGGCCTGTAAACAGTAGCCAGCAGAATTCTCAAACGTGATTTATTGTTTACACTATATATTTTTACATTAAGCACCAACACTTCAAAAGAAGTATATTTAAAACTAGATTTCTTAGTGGTTTTGAAAATATTACTATAAATTACAGCAACACCTCCCCCTTTGCCTTTCGGACGAGGCTCATGTTTATAACAGTAATCTTGCGGAGTGGACTCATTTAAAGTAATGTAATCGTTTGGTTTTAGCCAGGTTTCTGTCAAACACAGCACATCTAGGTTATAGTCTGTAATCTTATCATTAACTATGAGCGCTTTTGAATTAAGGGATCGAATATTCAACAACCCAAGCTTTATCGTTTGCTCATCTGTATTATATCTGTTTTTTATTTGTTGAACATCAATTAAACTTTTAACCTTAGAAAGGTTTGGCAGTTTTTTGGATTTCCAAATTCGGGGAACAGACACAGTCTCTATATGATGATATCTAGGTGAAAGAGCCTCTATGTGATGGGATTTATCTGACCTTGGTGACGTGAGGCCGCTAGCAGACGGTCGGTTAAGCCAGTCTGTCTGCTTCCTGACCTGAGCCCCAGGTTGTCATGTTTTATCTCTAAGACTATGAGCCAAATTACTAGAGAGAAGAGCAGCACCATCCCAGGAGGGATGAATACCATCTCTTTTCAACAGGTCAGGTTTGCCCCAAAAACTTTTCCAATTGTCTATGAATTCTATATTACTTTGCGGACACCAATTAGACAACCAGCCATTGAGTGAACACAATCTACTAACTATCTCATCACTCCTTCGAACAGGAAGGGGACCAGAGCAAATTACAGTGCCTGACATCGTACTTGCGAGTTCAAACACCTCTTTAATATTAATTTTGGTGATCTCCGACTGGCGAAGTCGAACATCATTTGTGCCGACGTGAATAACAATCTTAGAGAATTTACGATTAGCATTAGCCAGCACTTTTAAATTTGCTTTGATGTCAGGCGCTCTGGCTCCCGGCAAACATGTGACTATGGTGGCTGGTGTCTCTATTTTCACGTTCCGTGTAATAGAATCGCCAATTACCAGGGCACAATCAACATAATTCTCAGTGGGTGTTTCACTGAGTGGGGCAAATCGATTTGTTATGGTGATCGGAACAGAAGAGTGGTTTTTTGATCCGCGACTAGAGCGATCTCTCACAGTTACCCATCTGCCTGGCTGCACAGGCAATAACTCAGCCGGAACCGAATCATGTAAATGGTTCACTATGCTAGGCGCATCCAAAGTAGTATCTAAGGCTCGAGCACACTTACTATCCTCGATTAAAGTTTGGATGCGTGTCTCTAATTCTGAAATCTTCTCCGTCAGCCTGACTGTCTCCTTGCATTTATCACATATAAACCCTATATTGCCGACGGGGAAGGCTATGGTAAACATGTGGCATGAGGTGCAGGTGACAATAACAGGACAAGACATTACTCACCGTGTTTGTTGACTGATTCTTACTCACCTAGGCTTTTTATGAACTCAGAGGCGCGGACGCGCACGAGAAAAATAAATAACTGAGCGCAAGGGCGGCGCGTTAACAGGCTAACGAGATACAAGCGTGTTGTGTTAACAATAACGGAAGCTAGCGATGTTAGGTTAGTCTGAGATGTTAGGTAAACTGTTTTAGTAAATACTAGAAATGATCGTAGTGTCCACAGCTGGCGCTCGTCAACGCTGGCGGCCATGACATGCCACCGGAACCGGCCCGGTGTTACACCGGAAGTCGCTCCCCCGTACAACAAATCCCGGTTTTAAGGTTCCTATTTGTCTCACCCGGTGACACATTCTCCTGTCACTTTCACTGTCAAAAAACTGTTGAAAATCTTTGCTTAGAAGTCATTTTCAAATGAGAGAGATGGAGAACATAGAGAGCACAAAGAGAAATGGTTTAGAAGGCTTCTGTTCATGCTTTTATAATGTTTGCTCCTCCCCTTTGTTTGGTAAACCATGAGAATTATGTTTTCCCCTCCCCCACGGCACGGGAAATATCAAAGTTCTCGCAAAAAGGATGTTTTCCCCTCCTGCATCTCAAGGGAAACATCAAAGTTCTACCAGAAAGACTCGGGAGAATAAATACTGTAACAATAAATACATTTATTGATAGCCCAGCAAGCAATAAAGTTCTTTGGCGTAGGCCCCGTCCATAGCTCGCAATCCGAGGGTCCGGACTCTGCATTTCCTGCCTGAAGACGAAGGCAGGGGCGCAGCCGACCCCCTGTGAGGTATAAGAAGGGACCATCCTGGTGGTGGTGGGGAGGATGGAGGGGAAGGGACCATCCTGGTGGTGGTGGGGAGGATGGAGGTGAATGAAAGCGTCAGCATCTGCGAACTCAAACATGTGTAAGTACTGGTCTTTTATACCGCAAGTATTAGACATGATTGGATAGATGAGAAGGTAATAAGTGACGTAGCAATTGAGTCTTCCTGGCAGAACTTAACGCTAAAGCTTCCATTTCTCATGAGAATTATGTCCCATGTCATGAGAACTACTAGTGGTTCTCGCAATACTACAGATATGGTTATGTTAGGTTAGAGACCTAAAACAGAGGGAAGTTTTTTGAATATAATATTGAATATGTAAAATTATAATGAACATTATAAAATTATAACAATAAAACAACCAAAACAAATGTTTGTGAAATTTTAATATTTCTTCTGTTTTATACAGCTAAAAGAACCGATGCTACAAAATGTGTACAGGACATTGAAAAAAATATCAGCAGGTTAATTTTATGTTTACAGAGTTGTCCCCATTAAATTAGGAAAAGTAAATAAATCTGAAGCAAAAAAAAAAAATCATGTATTTACAGATGTTAAACATTGAATGGGGTCAAATTGACCCCAAAGATAAAATTAAAAAAATTAATAAATCTGAAATCTGTTTGGGAGGTCTCCCATCCATGTACTAACCAGGCTCAGCCCTGCTTAGCTTAAGTGGGCAACCAGTCTTGGGCTACAGGGGGATATGGCTGCTGACATGCTCTTTCGCAACTATTAATCTATTATGATCTCAAACCAATCTAAACTATTATGATCTCATCTTTATGATCTCTTTTCCATACATACATATTCTGCTAAAAGCCGTGTTTTATCTGCTTTTACGGCTTTATGTGTCCTGGTGATTTCTACTCGGAAATTTAGTATTTCGATTCTGCCCGTGGTATTCCTACTATTTACGTTTCTCACCTAATTCTTTACTCTTTCTTTAGCACTCTAAGAATGACGCTCAATGCTCCGGCGTCACCCTAACACTTCAAAAATCAATAACAATTTTGTCCCTTCACATCTATGGTTAAATTTCTTAAAATCCACCCTAGAACTTCTAATCACGCACCACTATTCATATTACCTAACGCAGCAACCCTTTCTAAGGCCTGCTTCAGAACTCATTTAACTGCTATTATCAAAAGCTGCAGTCTATCCCCCTCTCTCTATACCGGGCCTTCCTTCAGAATCAGGGCAGCTTCTACAGCAGCAAAACGAGGAATCTCTACGTCAGCTATTAAGATCATGGGCAGATGGTCTTCCTGTGCATTTGAATCACATATTATACCCGATTCAAAAACCATTCTTGAAGCTCAGCAAGCTCTCCAGTAACAAATCAGGGCCCGGTTCCCCAAAACGTTCTTATCGCTAAGTATTTCTTAACCTATTCCTTAACCTCTCTCTTAACCTTATGGCACAATTCCCAACACGTTCGTACGCTAAGTATATCTTCTGTAAGTCACACTTTCGTAAGGTTGGTCTGGACCATTCGTAAGCTCTCTCTTAGCGTTGTTTGAGCACAAGACGCTAGTCGCCGCCACTGTGCAGCAGTCTTTAGACATCAGTACAAGTAAAACTATGGTATGTTGACAATGTTGTGTCTCAACAATGATTTTATATTTTATGGACATTTTAAGACTAATAATAAAATAGGTTCGCAATGGATACAGGCCTATTTATGAAGTTGACTTTATTTGGCATCAGAACTAATATGGTGGTAATTAGCCGAGGCTATTTCGTAATGTCATTAAAGCATTTAAATTGGCAATCACTTTTGATAGGCTAATTAAAATCTGGCAAACAATTTGGCTCTAAATGGCTAAGATCTATAAATGGGTAAGCATGGTGGTGTCTAGTAACTGACCAACTATGTCAAATTTTTTTCAAAACTCTACACACAATTCCCAAAACTTCACACACAAAATGCAAAATGCCTCACATCTCCTTCAAAAATGTCATAAACACATGTCAGAATGAAGCATTTGCATCAAATGGCAAACATTTATTTCATAATAGTGCATTTTTGGATATACCTTGTAAACATTGTTTTTCTAAATCTAAAGCTCTTTGGTCATTCTTACACTTATATCTATATTTCAATACAATGTTCTACAGTGAAAGTAATCTTCTGAGAAGGGTAACAAGTACACTGTAATCACCAATGCAATGTAGAAACATAAAATATTTATTAGGCCAAACATTACTGTTGTATACAGTAGCATACAACAAAACCATAAACATATGTAAACCAAAAGTATATTCTTTAGAATACAGTAAAGAACACAATTGAGTGTGGGGGGTCTCTGTCCATTGTTGGCATCCATTGTTCAAAACAGGTAATCTGACCTTTGACCTATTATAGGCTTATACTACAGTAAAGCAGTGATTGCTTAGTGATCAGTAAAGCAATTAGTGTTTGCACATATGAGGAGTGTGTGTGTGTGTGACCTGGTGAATAAGTGTAGCATTTTGATTGGTTGTGTTTGGAAAAGGAAAGCAAGTAAATTCCTGCTAGATTTTTGGGTTACACTTTATTTCGATAGTCACTTTAGACGTTCTACTAATTATAAGTAACGTTTCAACTACATGTCAACTAACTCTCATTAGAGTATTAGTATATTATAGTAGACTGTCAGTAGACTGGTAGGTTATGGTTAGGTGTTAGGGTTCGGGTTAGGAGAATAAGTTGACTTGTAGTCGCCAAGTTACTTATAGTCAGAATAATGTCTGTTGAGGGACCAACAAAATAAAGTGTCAGCAGATATTAAGATGACAGTCTACTAATACTCTAATGACAGTTAGTTGACATGTAGTTGAAAAGTTACTTATAGTTAGTAGAATGTCTAAAGTGGACTATCGAAATAAAGTGTTACCGATTTTTGTGTTTTAGGTAGAGAATTGTATGTAGTGTTTTGAAAAAGTGTTTTATGCAATTGAAACCTGAGTCAAAGGCTGAGAAATAGCTTATGGTTTTGTAGATTTGGTGTGTAGGTTTGCACTTTGAGTGAGAGGTTTCAGGGCCGGAGTGGGACTCATTTTTTGCCCTGGAGTTTCATGCCTCAAACAGCTGATCAAAAAATAAAACCATCGCGCGAATTATTCGCGCGTCAAAATCGCGTCCAGTGTGAAAGGACCTTTAGACCGGCCCACTTTAGTTCCCGACTGTCTATATTAAAATAACGTAATTAAAACCTCAGTATATAATTCTGCAATAGTGCACTCTTCTGTACAGCATTGCAATTCATTGTAATTTTCAAAAATATAATTTTCTATTCAGTGCAAAAGCCGTACACAGGGTTTTATAAACAGAGGTCCCAAAAGTGATCTTGCTCAGGGGCATTTTATTTTTCCACTGTCATTGTCAAATAACTTAGGCTATGTATATCTGTGTTAAATAGGAATCCATTGCAATAAAGTTATTCTCATTGTGGGCACAGTATGATAACAATAGGCTATTGCTTTACCTGCTCTCCTCTCTCATCTCCATCTCCTTCTCTCGTTCCTCTTCTCTCAGTCTCTTTATCTTTACCTGTAAATATCCCCTTCCCGAAGCTGAGCTTTGATTGATACAGTCTTTGCAAACTGATTATTTATGTTGGTTGTTTAAAACTTCTATCGTAAAACAGCTGTTTAGTTTTGCCACTTGCATCTTATCTCGTTAAGCATCGCGTTGGGATTCGCGGGCGGTTCGCGCTTCTGTGAACATAAATCCTGCTTTGATCGGTCATCTCAAACATTTTGACATATCACAATTTGATAATTTAATTAATAGTCTATATTTTACTGATAACTTAAACTATGTTAAAATAAATATTACTGGAATAATTTGAGGAATGTTTCATTTGCATAGAACGTGTTGTCTTTCTTAACGCCGTAATGCACCTTCGTGTGAAGTGCAAAATCAATTCCTGAGCAATCGATGCCAACTAATTCAGCACCTTCATTTGGGACAGCGCCTTTGTAACGTCGAACGTAAGAGGAGCGTGTTAAGAAGCTTCCTAAGAGACACTTCGGGGAACACACTTAGGAACATAAACAACTTCGGTAAGATATATCTTTTTGAGTCTTCTTAGCGCGCTAAGAGTGAGCGTTATCGGGAAACCGGGCCCAGGTAAATACCTATGCAAGTACTGGTGGTGGTGTTATGCTCTTCTATTCTACAAGTGGCATTCCACAAATGGCCAAGAGTCATCGTCTATGTGGCCTAGTGGCCTTGTCTCAGCGTGGCCTTGTCTCTATGCAACTTTACTAGCCGTTGTGGTCTTGTCTATTTTTTTATATATATATATATGTTCAGTGCGGTCTAATGTGACCATGGAGCCTAATGTGGCCTTGTCCCGTGGTCTTGTGGCCAAGAATGGCATTGGTTCTGTGTGGCCTAGTGGCTGTGTCTCGTTGGCCTTATATTAATGTGGCTTAGCAGCCTTGTGGCCCAGTGGGCCTTGTCTCTTTATGGGTCTCAAGGCCTTGTGGCACAATGCTGCCTTGTCCTGTGTGTGGCCTACGTGGTCTCGTGGCCCTTAACAGCCCCGGTTCTGTGTGGCCGTGGTCTATGTCCGACTTCGTCTCAGTGTGGGATCATGGTATCACGGCCCTCTCGGCCTCATTCTATGTTCTGTGTGTTCTCTTGTGGCCAGTTATGTCATTGGTTCTATGTTGCCTAGGGCCTTGTCCATGAGTGGTCTGTCTCTGTGTGGCTTTTAGCAGCCTTGTGGCACAGTGGGCTTTGTCTCTGTGTGGATATTTAGACCTAGTTGTCCTTAAAAAGATGCCTGTGGTTGGCCAGTGGTCCTTCGGGGCATAGGTTATGTGTGGTCTACCAAGGCCTTGTAGCATTAATTGCTTTAAAAACAAACAAAAAACAAACAAACAAAAAAACCCATCTGGCTAGACTTCGTCTTACGTGTTTTGTCTAGTCCTTGTCTACTACCTTGTCTTTATGTGGTATTAGCGGCCGTTGTGGCTCATTGAGGCCTCGTCTCTTTGGTCTATCATGGCCGCGTGGTCCAATGTGGCCAGTTTGCGGTCCAATGAGGCTGATCTGTGTGGTCCAATGTGGCCTTCTATTTATGGCCCTAGGTGGCCTGCTCTGTGTGGTCCAATGAGGCCGACCCTATGTGGCCTTGTCTGTGTGGTTCAATGAGGCCTGTCTATGTCAGCCCAATGTGGCACTGTTCTGCGTGATCCAATGAGGCCTGTCTTTGTATGGCCCAATGTGGCGCTGTTCTGTGTGGTCCAATGAGGCCTGTCTTTGTATGGCCCAATGTGGCGCTGTTCTGTGTGGTCCAATGAGGCCTGTCTTTGTGTGGCCAAATGTGGCACTATTCTGTATGGTCCAAAAGTCATTTTGGATTAAAAACCCTGCTAAATGCAATATAAAATAATTGGCTCCACGTCAACGTTCTTCAAACTAAAGTCAAGGTTTCTTCCAATCAAGCTTTGGGCCTATGAGGTATTACATCCAACGTACATCATGCTATTTTATGGTAACTCCCTTTCCTATTTTTCAGGAACAACTATTTTTCGGCTGCGCCCCTGCCTTCGTCTTCAGGCAGGAAATGCAGATCCTCTACCCTCGGATTATGAACTACGGACGGGGCCTACGCCAAAGAGCTTTATAAATAATTGCTTGCTAAACTGTCAATAAATTAATGATTGTTGCATCATTATATCTCCCGAGTCTTTCTGGTAGAACTGACTTAAAGTTATGACCAGTCTTAAAGAAAAAAAATGTAGGGAAAAAGTCTGTATGACTTACTTGTAAGACTAGTTTCAGCGGTTTATGTAACCAGTCCTAGAAGCTCCAAAAGGTCATCAGAAACTCCACCCTCTTAAACCTACCATGAAGTGACTAGTCAATCATTTCTACCTTTCACTTTTTACTGAAAGCTAAAAAGAGTCATGAAGAACAAAGGAGGACCCATTATATTTGGGTTTTTGTGTATTTCTGAATGAACCTATATTTTTATTGTAAAATATATTTTATAAATTTTTATTTTAATATTTTAAAATATTATTTTATTGTAATAGTTATTCACTCTCTACACCAAATTTCAGAAAGTGAAAGTGAATTGGAGGTCATTGGATATTTTACAAGACATGGAGATGGATTCAAAATCTGTGGAAGAGCTTTCTTGTCCTGTTTGCTATGAAATCTTCAGGTCTCCTGTTTTTCTGTCCTGTAGTCACAGAATTTGTAAAGAGTGTCTACAACAGTTCTGGAAAACTAAGGAAACGCAGGAGTGTCCTGTCTGCAGGAGAATATCCTCAAAAAAAGATCCACCAGTTAATCTCACATTAAAAAACTTCCTGTTCCTGAAGGAGAGAAATGAGAAATGTCCATCAGGATCTGAGCAGATCTGCAGTTTACACGGTGAGAAACTCAAACTCTTCTGTCTGGAGGACAAACAGCCTGTGTGTTTCGTGTGCAGAGACTCAGAGAAACACACCAATCACACATTCAGACCCATCAGTGAAGTGCTTTCATCCTACAAGGTAAGACAAATAGCTCTCATTTCATGCTGAATACAGTGCTAAACATAGACACAATATTATTTGTGTAAACAATAGACCAGTATTTATTTTTGCTCAGACTAAATCTCTTTGACTAAAATTCTGCACTAAGTTTTGACTTTTTCAAATCTTCTTGCATGTAACAGCATTGGCACAAAACATAGAAATGTCATGAGTTATTAATATTTTTTCAATAATATTTATTGATTTAAGACACACCAAAAGTGACTGATACTAACATACTTTCACTTTCTGTAATTGTGTTTGCACAACCACAAATATAAAACTGCATGGATATAATACTAATAGAACGTCTCTGTTACGTATGTAACCCTCGTTCAACGAGTAGGGAACGGAGACGTTCCGTCGGATAACGACGATTGGGGTTTCGCTTAGAAGCCTATCACCTTCGATTATTACAAAACGAGCCAATGGCAAGAAAATGCCATGGGTCTGCGGAATTTACCTAGCATAACTCCGCCCCGCGCTGTGCGTATATAAGGAAGTACGCTGCATCATGCAGTTATGTTTTCCTGCTGAGGATCCGAGACTGAACTCAGGCGTTTCCAGCGGTACAGCGGAAGTGGCCATAAGATGGAACTACTCGGGGAACGAGGGTTACATACGTAACC
Organism: Semotilus atromaculatus; assembly: GCA_031834385.1. Lineage (NCBI taxonomy): Eukaryota > Metazoa > Chordata > Actinopteri > Cypriniformes > Leuciscidae > Semotilus > Semotilus atromaculatus. The sequence continues at coordinate 289,888 of JAULUF010000043.1, read as the reverse complement.
GATACGTTCCCCATCGTTGTCACTCCGAGTTCCGTCGGATGACGACGATTGGGGTTACCAGTCTAATCCCGCCACCTTCACAGCTGTCTTCCAGTGCCCTGCGTAAATCTGAGATCCCTGTGGTGAAGTTAGCACGGACGAAGGACTCCTATTTAGCACAGGAATACCAAGGTACAATGGGAAGCATATCTCAGTAGAAATATGCAACAGACTGCCTGCCCGAAGGGAGGTCTTACAGAATACACATATGACCCCGGAGGGATGCATATGGAAGAACACTGGAGTGTCCAACCCGAAGGGTGGAATCTTTCAACCCCAGGGATGGCAATGTGGCTTGACGAGGGAAAGACACATGCTCAAGGAGTCTTACAGTGGAAATACACATGTGGGGGTCACCAGAGGGGAACCATGCACATGGGGCACCTGGCCAACGTGAAAGCTGCCGGTGGCATAACTCTGGCATTGACGTCAACAGCGCTGGAGGAACTCAGGGCTTCTCTGGGAAACTCACCTTAGGAGGATATCGCACTGATCCAGTCCGTGGAGTGGAATGGCGAGCAAGCGAAGACACCTGAGCTGATCCTACCACCGGCTAGTTGAAGCGAGTACATGGGAGGATACTGGCTCCACTCGGAGATTGTAGAATCTTGCGAATGTGTTGGGTGTCGCCCAGCCTGCAGCTCTGCAGATGTCTGTTAGCGAGGCGCCATGCGCTAGAGCCCAAGAGGAGGCCACACTCCGGGTGGAGTGTGCCTTTACACCAAGGGGGCACGGTCGGCCTTGCTGCTGGTAAGCCAAAGCAATGGCGTCCACAATCCAGTGGGACAGCCTTTGCTTTGAGAGAGCCCTTCCCTTCAGCTTCCCACCATAACAGACAAAGAGTTGGTCTGAGGTCCTGAAACACTGCGTTCTGTCTACGTAGGCGCGGAGAGCGCATACTGGACAGAGCAGCGCCAAGGCTGGGTCTGCCTCCTCCAGGGGCAGCGCTTGCAGGTTCACTACCTGGTCTCGGAAGGGAGTGATAGGAACCTTGGGCATGTATCCAGGCCGGGGTCTCAGGATCACGTGGGAGTTAGCCGGCCCGAATTCCAGGCACGCTTCGTCTACTGAAAATGCCTGCAGGTCCCCTATCCTCTTAACGGAGGCCAGTGCAATCAGGAGTGCTGTCTTCATTGACAGAAACTTTAGCTCCACTGACTGCAGAGGCTCAAAGGGAGCACTCTTCAGGGTAGTTAAGACCACTGGGAGGTCCCAAGAGGGTACGAGAGGAGGGCGAGGAGGATTTAGTCTCCTAGCTCCTCTCAGAAATCTGATGACCAGGTCGTGCTTCCCAACGGATTTACCTTCAATTAAAACATGATGTGCGGCAATAGCGGCAACATAGACTTTTAGAGTCTTAGAGTGGAGGGAGCCAGTGCATCCGTGCCGAGCGTGCCCTCGGACAGGGAGTAAAAGTTTTAGAGTGGAGAGAGACAGCCTTCTCTCCAACCCATCTTGAAGGAACGAAAGCACGACCTAAATAGGGCAAGTACTGGGGTCTTGTCGGTGAGAAGAGCACCAGGAGACGAAGAGGTTCCACTTCAACTCATAGAGGTGTCTCGTGGACAAAGCTGTAGAGGAAGTGATGGTAGCCACCACCACAGGTGGTAGGGTACTCAAACCTGCCTCGTCCCGTAGAGAAGCCACACGTGTAGGTTCCATAGATCGGGACGAGGGTGCCAAAGGGTGCCCCGTCTCTGAGAAAGGAAGTCCTTCCTCAGAGGAATAGGCCAGGGAGGGGCTGTGGCGAGGAGCATGAGGTCTGAAAACCAAGTCCGGGTGGGCCAATGGGGCGCAACCAGAAGGACCTGCTTGTCGTCCTCCCTGATCTTGCACAGAGTCTGTGCGAGAAGGCTCACTGGGGGAAACGCATACTTGCGGAGGCAAATATGCGCCAGTGCGCCAGCTGTGCGCCAGTGCGTCCATGCCGAGCGTGCCCTCGGACAGGGAGTAAAACAGGGCGCAATGGGAAGAGTCGTGGGAGGCAAACAGATCTACCTGTGCGTCGCCAAACTGTTCCCAAATCAGCTGGACCGTCTGGGGATGGAGTCGCCATTCGCCAGAGAGTGGCTGAATCCGTGAGAGCTCGCCGGCTGCACGGTTCAGGTCCCCGGGAATGTGGATAGCACGAAGCGACCTCAGATGCTTCTGACTCCATAAGAGGAGGTGGCGAGCGAGTTGTGACATACGGCGAGAGCGTAGACCACCCTGATGGTTGATGTACGCTATGGTCGCGGTATTGTCCGTACGGACCAGTACATGTTGGTCTTTGAGCATGGCTCGGAAGCGGTGCAGAGCCAAATGTACTGCCAACAACTCGAGGCAATTGACATGCCATAGGCGCTGGGGCCCTGTCCAGGAGCCCGCGGCAGCATGTCCATTGCACATGGCCCCCCAACCCGTGGCTAAGGCATCTGTTGACACAACAACATGCCTGGAAGCTTGAACTAGGGACACACCGGCCCGTAGAAAGCTAAGGTCTGACCACGGGAAGAGGGTTTGGCGGCAGGTCGCAGGGACGGATTATGACTTGTAAAGGCCCTGGGGCCAGTTATCGTCAGAGCCCCCCCCCATTAAAAAAAATTCTATTTCTTTCCGGTTTTTAATAATGCAAAACGTGGACGCTGGCAAATCTCGCGCATCGTGTTGACACTGCTCCGTTTTTTTCACGCAATGAAAAATCCCGAGGCAAAGAGGACACATCGATAGACAAGACAAGGTTACTTATTATTTTAAACAAAGTCTCAGCTTTCAAATGATGTCAATTTTATTACGAAATTCAAACAATAAATACTTTTTTGGCGCGTGACAGATCAGCACCTCGGTTAAGCGGCACGTGAACTGATCTAGCTCTTCTTTAGTTAATAAATCAATTCGAATGAACTATGCTGGAAGACAGTAGCCTACAACTTACTGAAATGTGTCATGTCTCATGTAATCACTCAATCAGTGCTTCAACCGCGGAAATATAGGTCAATAAAACAACTGGAGAAGCCTGTCACGTAACGTATATTTACCTCAGAAAAGCCATTTAATGACCACAGCCTAGAAAAATTTACTTGGTAGCCTATAGAGAGGATCATTTTTGCTAAATATATGCATTATATTACATATTATAATTTTACTCATATCATTAAAATATTAGAACGTTATTATAAAAACCGCATTATATTTGATTTGTTAATTTTAACCTTTAGGCTAATAATAATACTAACTCCCTGTAGTCTATATTTACAGCATTAGTGAGAGATTTTTCCTTGAGAAAAATTAACATGTAGCTATAAGGTAGCCTACCTGATATTTATCCAAATTAATTGAAGTAAATATTGTTACATGTTCTTACTAAACTTAATGAAATTCTATTTGGTCATCAAACGACATCACACAGATGTCAGCTAATGAGAATCACAATACACTTATTGTGAAGCTTTTTTTTTTCTTTTTTCTTTTATACAAACCTTTCTAATGATTTATATTCATAGGCTGCCACAGTGCCTACTGAGCATGGGTTTGAGCTCTTATATTTCCAAACTAGAAAAGTTCAGATTAATGCATTTAACTTAGGTGCATGATACACAGGGCAACTTTTTGAGCAATGTTGCTGGGCAATCTTGCCGAGCGATTGTTGCTTGGGCACTTTCCCATTGAAAATGGGCGATACATTTCTATCTGGATCATTTAGATCGGTCGTGGGCCCTGCCCTGTGTCTCATCTGGTTGCCCGTTGACGGCAACATTGCCCAGCAACATTTCTCAAAAAGTTGCCCTGTGTATCATCACCTTAAAATGTAGAAAACTTTTCTTGCCCCCGGATCTAGAAGAACTGAGGTCCACCCCTCACAGTCTCACACAAGTGTGGATCGTTTGGACATCACTTGTCTAGTGGTAATAGGTATTACAATCTGATTGGACCAGACCAGTCGTTTCGAGTGCTGTGGTAAAATTTGGTTTGACCAGTAAAAAAAAAAAAAAGGAAAGCTGTAATTTCCAATATACACTGTGCTTAATTGCCTTTTTTATTTGAAGGTGCATCTTTTACAGTCGTTCAAACAACTGTAGAGTGAAGAGTGTACGTTTTTACTTTTTACAGTTCGAATTTAATAACTATGCTAAAACATACTCTATTGCTCTCTCCCATTTTGTTGGATAATTTATAATTAGGCAATAAAAATGAGGCAAATAAAAAATTAGGCAATGTTTAAAAATTTAGTTTCACTTCAACTTAGGGAAAATGGACAGTTATTGCCTACTGTAATATTAAATAGTTATTTTTCCAATACTTTTCACACACAAGCTTGAAGAGTGACAATAGTTCTATAAGAGGTTTTAGGGCCTGCGTATTCACATAGGGCCCAACAGTAAGTTCCAGGGGGCCCTCATAGTCCAAGAGCCTTGTTTAAGAGGCCTTGGGCTAAATGGGACAGATATATTACAGCATTAATAAATATTTGTTTTCATTGTTAATGGGTTTTCTAAACCAAAATGGATTGCGCGGCCTTAAACCCCAGGGCCCCCCCGGGCTTCTGGTAGTCAAGGGCCCCTGGGCACTGGCCCCATAGGCCCGGTCAGTAATCCATCCCTGGCAGGTCGGGGTAACTGGTACCTGGAGCTTGCCCAAGTGCCATGCCCACCTCGGGACTCGGTCGCGGAGCCAGTGCTGAAGCGGTCTCATATGAAGCAACCCCAGCGGAGTGGCGGCCAATGCGGATGCCATATGCCCCCAGGAGCCTCTGAAATAACTTCAGTGGAACCGCACTCTTGCACTGGACTTGGCGCAGGCAAGTCAGCAGTGACTGCGCGCACTCGCTCATAAGCTGCGCGGACATGGCGACTGAGTCGATTTCCATACCGAGAAAAGAGTTCCTCTGCACGGGGCAGAGTTTTCTCTTCTCCCAGTTGACCCCAAGGCCCAGACGAGCTAGGTGCTGAAGCACTAGGTCTCTGTGTTCGCAAACCTGGTCTCGAGAGTGAGCTAAGATAAGCCAGTCGTCGAGATAGTACAGGATGCGAACCCTGTGTAACCGGAGTGGCACAAGGGCTGCCTCGACGACCTTCGTAAAGACGCAAGGTGACAGAGCTAGCCCAAAAGGGAGAACCACGTACTGGTATGCCTGCCCCTCGAAAGCAAACCGAAGAAACAGTCTTTGTCGAGGAAGAATGGAGACATGAAAGTAGGCGTCCTTCAGGTCGATTGCTGCAAACCAATCCTAAGGCCGAATGCATTCGAAAATGCACATATGGGATATGGGCGAGTTGAGGAGACGAGTCCGCTCAGCCTCGCACATATCAGCCAGGTTAAGCCACAGGTGTCATTCCTGAACCACAGCTGTGGACATCAACTGGCCAAGGGAGCGTGCGGTCACTTTTGTCACTCGTAGAATGAGGTCAGTGGCGGCACGCAGCTCATCAAAGAGCCCTTAGTCAGCTCTACCCTCGTGCATGTCCCTGAGCATCCTGGCTTGGTAAACCTGCAGGATGGCCATGGCATGCAGGGAGGCGGCTGCCTGGCCCGCCACCAGGGTAGACGAAAACCTACAGGCCTTGGAGGGGTGCTTTGGGTCGCCACCCCACGTCGAAGCACTCTGAGGGCATAACTGCATCGTTACAGAGCGCTCGACAGGGGGAACCCCAGTGTACCCATGGGCCGCGGCCTCATCGAGGGCATAGAAGGCGGAGGAGGGCACTGAGCGATCTTCCAGGACCTCGTGACCTCCTCATGCACTTCCGGGAAGAAGGGAACCGGGGGGGTGCGCTGACGAGAGTCAGCGTATGCAGCCCCGATGAACCAATCATCGAGCGCTCCGAACAGGGTGGAGGGGTCCACGCTAGACCAATGCTTGCGGCCGCCCGGGCAAGCATAGCTGTCAGCTCTGGGTCAGCCTCGGAACATGCTGGAACGCCAGATGGCGGCAGCACAACCGAGTCTTCATCCCCAGAGGATCCCAGCTTGCCAGATCGACATCGCCTCATCCTCTGGAGCCCCGAATGAAACACTATTTGAAGACGGCCCCGCAGCACCACTCGAGGAACTTGCGGGTTGCTGAGGAACAGAGGGGGGTGTGGCCCGAGGAAGCATCGTCAGGGCAGTATTCCACACCGTAACCTCAGGTCACCCTGGTCACCAGCCAAAGTGTCGCCTCTCATGGAGGGGACAGATTGGAGTGTGACAGAGGGGACTCTACCTCTATTGAGGTCACGGAGTCTAGATCTCAACTCAGCGATGGTCATGTTCCCACAGAAAGAACATGACTCATCCACGAAAGCTGCCTTAGCGTGCTGTAAGCCCAAACACACCAAGCAGCGATCGTGCACATCAGAAGATGAGACGGAACGACCGCACCCAGAAATACACGGGCGAGACATCTTTAAAAAGACGTGCCACGTGCAAGCTCTTTTAGTGAGAGGACACTCAGCAGCCCGTGCTGAAGCGGCCAGGGAGAAACACACACGCTGGATGCAGACCACTGCACAGATCAGCAGGCAGGAATGTGAAACTCGCTGGAATCGTCTTTGCACCAAAAAAGACTGGAGAGCTACTCGTCTCGAAGAATACTCTGTGACACTCAGAGAGAATTCAGGCTACAGGAGTGAAGAGGATCTCTTGGCTCCGAAGCAAAAACATAACGGCGTGATGCAGCGTACTTCCTTATATACGCACAGCGCGGGGCGGAGTTACGCTATGCAAATTCCGCAGACCCATGGCATTTTCTTGCCATTGGCTCATTTTGTAATACTCGAATATGATAGGCTTCTAAGCGAAACCCCAATCGTCGCCATCTAACGGAACTCGGAGTGATAACGATGGGGAACTAGCTATTGTTATATTAAAACACATTTGTTTGATGAAAACATTATGTATTTATGTTCATCCTTTCCAGATTATAAAATTAAAATATATATGTCCTGCCATTTCAGGCACAAATGCTTCCTGAGAATGACCCAGTCAACATGTAATAAAATAATAATAATAACAATAAAAACCTTCAAACATACAATGTTTAAACCTCTTATAGCTGCACAAGTGTCATTGATTTTCACTTTAACCTGTAGGAGGAATTTAAAACAGCACTGACGTCCTTACAAAACAAGCTCAAACATGGAGAAGAAATGAAGAAAAAGTGTGATGAAACAATTGAACACATCAAGGTGAGGATGTATAAAGAGTTAAATACTCAACATTCACACACACAGAGTTTATTATTGACATTAGGAGTGTGTGTTCAAACAGAGCTGACTGAAGTGAATGTGATTTGATTTCAGTCTCAAGCTGAGCACACAGAGCGTCAGATTAAAGGAGAGTTTGAGAAGCTTCATCAGTTTCTCAGAGATGAAGAAGCTACAATCACTGCACTGAGAGAGGAAGAGGAGCAAAAGAAGCAGAGGATGAAGAAGAAGCTGGAGGAGATGAACACACACATCTCAGCTCTCTCACACACACTCAGAGACATGGAGGAGATGATGAAAGACAATGACGTCTCGTTTCTAAAGGTGACAAATCAATCTGGCTTCATTCTCTGCAGAAAATAACTTGTATAGAGACTCATTGACAGTGAGAGTGTTTGATAAGATATTAAAATGTTTTCAAACTCTATATTTTCCAGAACTATGAAGTCACAATGGAAAGGTAAGTGAGCTGCTCGTATCTCTTCTCTCAGTGGGGCTGTCCAACACAATCTCATAAAAGTGCGTATCTATACCACAAATACATTTTCTCGTACCATTTATACGCCAAATGTTTTTTGCGTGCATGTAAACCCTTGGGTAGGATTAGAGGTGTGGAGTGCGTGCGTATTACACGCGAAACTGCGTTTCATATACATGCAAAAACTATTTTTAGCCTATAAATGGCACGAGAAATTAAATTTGTGGTATAGATACGCAGTTTTATGAGAGCGGGCTGCAACATCTGAACTCAAACTCACTGCAGTTCTGACTCCTGAATGTTCCTCAGAGTCCAGATCTCACAGCCGGATCCACGGATGAGTTCTGGAGCTTTGATCCATGTGTGGCGTTATCTGGGTAACCTGCCGTTCAGAGTCTGCAAGAAGATGCTGGAAACTGTCCAACACAGTAAGTCTCGGCAGATTTGACACCAGAAGATAGTTCAGATATAAACACACACAACATTTACATTTGATAGAAATGTATTTAATAATCACTTTAATTTAATTGCTGCCATATATGGTCTACTGTCCTACACTACAAGACGAGCAGAAAACCTCAATCTCACATATCTGTATATTTCTCATTTCTCATTCGGGGTTGAAAACTTGTGACAGGGTTGAGTTTTTCACATAATTTATGGATAATTTGAATAAAAAAATTATAAAATAGTCATATTTCAGTAAAGATATACTTACCAAATTCATGGCAACTCATAATTCTGTTATAAATTGAATATTTGTTGTATTGTGTCCACTTAAACACTGACAAGCATCTTATCTCAGAAATGCAGATGTTGATCCAGAAAGAAGGGGACAATATGAGAAAGAACATTTTTTAAAATATATAAACAGACAAAACAGACAAAGACAATGCCTCCCTTCAAACCGGTTATAACCGGCTAGAGGAAGGCAATTAAAAATGAAGGCATTTCTTGCTGATTACCAACTGACATGTTACGGACTAACACAATACAATTGTGGTTTTAGTTAAACATCTAAATTTACAATATTTTTTATAAAAATAAAGAGACCACAGACATACAATTTGTCTATTTTTAACTTTAGCCCCCCAAAAATGTGAAAAGTATCATAAATGTTACATTTGTAGTTATTAGGGACACATGTTTGTTATTGCCTAATGATGTGGGCTATTTAGAAAATGATTCATATGTAGGCTAGTTTAAAAAAACAAAAATCCAAGTTGAAATATTACCGAATCCAGTAATGACACATGTAGGCTACCGTTTATAACTTAAAGGAGAACTCCGGGCAATTTTTAAGTTAAGCTTGATCGTTAGACCTTTGTGAGTACTGTCTATAGAAAAAACAACGAACCGGATTGGTGCTTGCGACGCGGAGCTGCGACAGCGAATGCCCAGAGCTCCCACTCAGCTAAAACTCAGCTAAAACTCGCGCTGAAGTCTCGCTCCTCCCACCTGGACTCGCGTGGGAACTCAGTTGTAGCCGGGAAATGTAAATAGTGTCCAGGTGGGAGGAGCGAGACTTCAGCGCGAGACTACAGCTTGCCGTCTAAAACACTATTTAGGTGAATTTAAACCATGGCTAAGTTGCTAAACGCAACTCGTTCACAGGTAAGGCCCCTGTTCATGTTGGACAGGCATTTTAATTGCATTTTGTGTCTGTTAAGAGGCACAAAAACGCTCTTTATGTATATGCCCCCAGAGCTGCCGTTTTAGCTGAGTGGGAGCTCTGGGCATTCGCTGTCGCAGCTCCGCATCGCAAGCACCAATCCGGTTCGTTTTTTTTTCTATAGACAGTTCTCAGAAAGGTCTAACGATCAAGATTAACTTAAAAATTGCCCGGAGTTCTCCTTTAAGGCCGAATGATTTCCGTGATTCAGAGGGAATTCCAGTATCCAGTCATGAAAATGGAATACATAACGCGCAGATGTCACGTAAAACACGCAAACTGATGGATGGATGAATAAACCAAAAGTAGAGCTGTGCTGTTTTTACTACTGTACGTGACGCGCTCATGGTGTTTTCAGTGTCTCACAAACAACATGAGGACACGAATGAACATTTCCAGAGCTGCTCTGAGAGAACGCCTAATGAGCATTTTCATCATTTTATTTGAGAAAAACTATTGTCAAAAACACTCTGAAACAGGTCTTCACTACAACCCGTCAAAATAAAAGTTTAACTAGGAGAACTTCTGTTTTATGACAGAAATATATTATTGTAAGCATACAATAGAACATACTTCTCAAAATAATAATAATAACAACAACAATATTAATACAATTTATTTAAACATTATTTAAAGAATATATTTTTTGTCCATGGTTTAATTTAGTAAATCTGTTTTTCAGCACTTCCACAAAAAAATAAAAGGATAAACGTTAAAATTTTCATTTGATTACCACCGTTTTTGATAACATATTTGTATTAAATCATAAAAATAAACAATAATTTTCTGAATAAAATACATTTCATAGGACTCTATTATTCTTAAACATTTGAATAAAATATTAATGTTAAAAGATAAGTTGTTAATCTAATTCATTATCAATTATTGAATTTAGTTGATTAGACATGTTTATTGAAATTTTAATAAACAAAACAAACATGGTTACAAGTTTGTTATAATAAAAAAAAAATTCTACAACCAAAAAAACAAAACTGTTTTCATTCTTTTAACTGTCATTTTAAACGGATGATAATAATAATAATAAAAAACATAATTTAATAATACTGTTTATTTATTTAATAATTGATTAATTATTGTAAAACCCCACCACACCCCCGCTGTAAAACGTACCCGGTTACTAATGTAACCTCGGTTCTCTCTAGAAGAGGGAACGAGTACTGCGTAATATCTTGCGCTAGGGGAAAATCCCTTTTCCTCAAGATATTGAAGCCAAAAATTATCCTTAATTTTGAATATACAGTGAAGAAAATAAGTATTTGAACACCCGGCTATTTTGCAAGTTCTCCCACTTAGAAATCATGGAGGGGTCTGAAATTGTCATCGTAGGTGCATGTCCACTGTGAGAGACATAATCTAAAAAAAAAAATCCAGAAATCACAATGTATGATTTTTTAACTATTTATTTGTAAGATACAGCTGCAAATAAGTATTTGAACACCTGAGAAAATCAATGTTAATATTTGGTACAGTAGCCTTTGTTTGCAATTACAGAGGTCAAACGTTTCCTGTAGTTTTTCACCAGGTTTGCACACACTGCAGGAGGGATTTTGGCCCACTCCTCCACACAGATCTTCTCTAGATCAGTCAGGTTTCTGGGCTGTCGCTGAGATTGAGCTCCCTCCAAAGATTCTCTATTGGGTTTAGGTCTGGAGACTGGCTAGGCCACGCCAGAACCTTGATATGCTTCTTACAGAGCCACTCCTTGGTTATCCTGGCTGTGTGCTTCGGGTCATTGTCATGTTGGAAGACCCAGCCTCGACCCATCTTCAATGCTCTAACTGAGGGAAGGAGGTTGTTCCCCAAAATCTCGCAATACATGGCCCCGGTCATCCTCTCCTTAATACAGTGCAGTCGCCCTGTCCCATGTGCAGAAAAACACCCCCAAAGCATGATGCTACCACCCCCATGCTTCACAGTAGGGATGGTGTTCTTGGGATGGTACTCATCATTCTTCTTCCTCCAAACACGGTTAGTGGAATTATGACCAAAAAGTTATATTTTGGTCTCATCTGACCACATGACTTTCTCCCATGACTCCTCTGGATCATCCAAATGGTCATTGGCAAACTTAAGACGGGCCTTGACACATGTGCTGGTTTAAGCAGGGGAACCTTCCGTGCCATGCATGATTTCAAACCATGACGTCTTAGTGTATTACTAAGCAGTGTAATTACTTAGTGTATTACTAAGCAGTCGAGCAACAGAAGAGAACATCAGTCTGTGAGTGTTTACTTTTCTCATTATATTTTAGCGTGGATATTCGTTGCTAGGAAACTTTGTTTGGTTTACCCTGTTTACCGTGGTAAAGCGCGTTTGTTTGTGTCGTGACTTTTGAGTTTCGCTTAACTAAGTAGCAGGGCGTGGCCTGCTGTATTCAATAACGAGGTATTAGGCGTGTATAATTTGGTTAGTGTTTCGCGGCAGCGGTCGCGGCAGCCCTTGTGTGAAGCCCTCATCGTGTGAAGACCGAAGAGTGTAAAGACCAGCGACTCTACCTGCGCGACTCCACCGAGCAAGGATACTGACAAATCACTTGAGTATTATCTTTTTGTTTTTATCCTTTCTCTTCTGCACAACTTCTAATCTTTCTGTTTGTGAGCTCTCTTACACCATGTGTTTTCAAATTCCTACTATTACTAACATACGCAAATCAAAAGTCACACGTAGGAGGCAGTACAATCCTAACAACCTGCGTACCTTTCCGGCTTCATCTAGTACTCTATTCTCTTTTCCTATTGGTCTCTGGAATTGCCAGTCTGCTGTAAACAAAGCTGACTTTATTACATCTATTTCTAGTCATTCAGGTCTACGCTTATTGGCCCTGACTGAGACCTGGATCACACCTGAGGACACTGTCACACCTGCTGCCCTCTCCACTAACTTTGCTTTCTCACACACCCCTCGCCTGACCGGAAGGGGTGGAGGTACTGGTCTACTCATCTCAAATGATTGGAAATTTGATCCTTTACCACCTCGGTGTGACCACAGCTCATTTGAATCGCTTTCAATCACCATCACTAGTCCTATAAAAATCCATTTTGTAGTTATCTATCGTCCCCCAGGTCAGCTTGGCAGTTTCTTGGAGGAGCTTGATGTGCTACTCTCATCCTTCCCTGAGGATGGTACTCCTCTCATAGTTCTTGGAGACTTCAACATCCACATAGAAAAACGTCAGGCTGCTGATTTCCACACTCTGCTCGCCTCATTTGACCTCAAACGAGTATCTACTGCAGCTACTCACAAATCAGGTAACCAATTAGACCTTATTTACACACGCCACTGCTCCACTGACCATCCACTGGTCACTCCACTGCACACCTCAGACCACTTCCTCCTCACTCTCAGCCTCAACCTACCGCAGAACACAACACACACTCTTCCGCAGGTCACTTTTCGGCGAAACCTACGCTCTCTCTCACCCTCTCGCCTATCCTCTTTGGTCTCATCCACACTTCCTCCACCTGACAAGTTCTCAACACTTGATACTAACAGTGCAACTGACTCTCTCCACTCTAACACACTGCTTGGACAACTTTTGCCCCCTTTCTTCCAGATCAGCCCGCACCATACCCTCTGCCCCCTGGTTATCCGATGTTCTCCGTGAACATCGTTCTAAACTCAGGGATGCAGAGAGGAAGTGGCGCAAATCGAAAGATCCTACTGACCTTGGTCTTTATCAATCCCTCCTCTCTTCCTTCTCTGCTAATGTCTCTACTGCTAAAATGACTTACTATCACAACAAAACAATCCACAAACTGACACACACATTTTACCAGCTAACACACACATTCTACCCTCATTCTCTCTGCTTTCAGAGGCAGAAGTCTCCAAACTACTCCTTTCCAACCGCCCTACTACCTGTCCGCTTGATCCTATTCCTACTAACCTACTTCAAGCCATTTCTTCCTCAGTTATCCCCGCACTCACGCACATCATCAACACCTCTCTTCACACTGGTACCTTTCCCACAGCATTTAAGCAGGCTCGAGTAACCCCACTGCTTAAGAAACCTAGTCTTAATCCAGCACATCTGGATAATTACAGACCAGTATCCCTTCTTCCATTCGTCGCGAAGACACTTGAACGAGTTGTTTTCAACCAGATCTCTTCCTTTCTCACACAGAACAACCTCTTGGACAACAATCAGTCTGGTTTCAAAAGTGGACACTCAACTGAGACTGCGCTGCTCTCAGTAATCGAAGCTCTGAAACTGGCAAGAGCAGCTTCCAAATCCTCAGTTCTCATCCTGCTAGATCTGTCTGCTGCCTTTGACACAGTTAACCACCAGATCCTCCTGTCAATCCTAAAGACGATGGGAATCTCGGGAACCGCACTCCAATGGTTCAAGTCTTACCTCTCAGGTAGGTCCTTCAGGGTGTCGTGGAGGAGTGAGGTGTCGAAGTCACAACATCTACCTACTGGAGTGCCTCAGGGCTCAGTGCTTGGACCACTTCTCTTCTCCATCTACATGACATCACTAGGAACTGTGATTCAGAAACATGGCTTTTCCTATCACTGCTACGCTGATGACACACAAATCTACCTCTCATTTCAGCCTGATGATCCGACGGTAGCTGCTCGCATCTCAGCATGCCTGACAGACATCTCTGGCTGGATGAAAGACCACCACCTTCAACTTAACCTTGCGAAGACAGAGCTACTTGTGATCCCGGCCAATCCAACACTTTGTCACAACTTCACTATTCAGCTAGGCCCGTCATCCATATCTCCATCACGGTCAGCCAGGAACCTTGGAGTTGTTATTGATGATCAATTGAACTTCACAGACCACATTACTAGAACTGCCCGGTCCTGCAGATTTGCTTTGTATAACATTAGGAAGATCAGGCGCTTCCTGTCAGAGCATGCTACACAACTCCTTGTTCAAGCGCGTGTTCTATCCAGACTGGACTATTGCAATGCTCTCCTGGCATGTCTTCCAGCTTGCACGATCAAACCTCTGCAGCTAATCCAAAATGCTGCAGCTAGAGTGGTTTTTAACGAGCCGAAGAGAGCACACGTCACTCCTCTCCTCACAAAACTACACTGGCTTCCAGTTGCAGCTCGCGTCAAATTCAAGTCACTGACGCTTCCTTATAGAACAACCACTGGCTCTGCTCCCTTTTACCTAAACTCATTACTTCAGACTTATGTCCCATCCAGAAATTTGCGCTCTGCAAGCGAACGGCGTCTTGTGGTGCCACGTCAAAGAGGCACAAGATCTCTTTCTCAGACCTTTACCATGACTGTTCCCTGCTGGTGGAATGACCTTCCCAACTCAACCAGAGCTGCTGAGTCCGTAGCCATTTTCAAGAAACGGTTGAAGACGCATCTCTTTCGGCAGCACTTGTTCCAGTAATACTAACACTTTCTCTTCCTTTCTGTTTAAAAAAAAAAAAAAAAATTGTACGGGTTCTACGTTGGATTAAACTGTGAAAGGTTATAGCATTTACATTTTGTTGTCCTGCTGTTAGTTTAACTGCTTCTATGGTTCTCATTTGTAAGTCGCTTTGGATAAAAGCGTCTGCTAAATGAATAAATGTAAATGTATTACCAACAGTAACCTTGGAAACGGTGGTCCCAGCTCTTTTCAGGTCATTGACCAGCTCCTCCCGTGTAGTTCTGGGCTGATTTCTCACCTTTCTTAGGATCATTGAGACCCCACGAGGTGAGATCTTGCATGGAGCCCCAGTCCGAGGGAGATTGACAGTCATGTTTAGCTTCTTCCATTTTCTGATGATTGCTCCAACAGTGGACCTTTTTTCACCAAGCTGCTTGGCAAATTCCCTGTAGCCCTTTCCAGCCTTGTGGAGGTGTACAATTTTGTCTCTAGTGTCTTTGGACAGCTCTTTGGTCTTGGCCATGTTAGTAGTTGGATTCTTACTGATTGTATGGGGTGGACAGGGGTCTTTATGCAGCTAACGACCTCAAACAGGTGCATCTAATTTAGGATAATAAATGGAGTGGAGGTGGACATTTTAAAGGGAGACTAACAGGTCTTTGAGGGTCAGAATTCTAGCTGATAGACCGGTGTTCAAATACTTATTTGCAGCTATATCTTACAAATAAATAGTTAAAAAATCATACATTGTGATTTCTGGATTTTTTTTTTAAATTATGTCTCTCACAGTGGACATGCACCTATGATGACAATTTCAGACCCCTCCATGATTTCTAAGTGGGAGAACTTGCAAAATAGCAGGGTGTTCAAATACTTATTTTCTTCACTGTATGTAAAATGCGTTGCGGCAGCATACAGACATAGGCAAGACGGCTTGCGTCCCTATTTTCTGTCCTGCGGCAACTGCAGCAGCCTATCGAGAGAAGCCTCTCGTGACGTCATATCCAATGGGTGCATCTCGCGCCCTCTACGTCACATCCCGCCACAAGAGGTGTGGCCTGGGCCTATAAATACAGCTCAATGGGCTGATATAATCTGGTTTTTCATCGCCGAAGCGAACCAGAGCGTGTTGCAGGCACGGCAAGATACGCAGTACTCGTTCCCTCTTCTAGAGACAACCGAGGTTACGTTAGTAACCAAATACGTTCTCTTACGAGAGGTTCTCTCGTACTGCGTAATATCTTACGCTAGGGAAACACAGTGTAAAACGCCGTGCGTGCTGGGATTCAACACCAAAGTCCCAAGGGCAATGCCCGGGGCTCATATAGTACATAATCATCAGGGAACTCACAGAGAGTCCAGAGAAGAGAGGCTAGAAGCATCATTCCCTAATAAAATAGCCTCCGAAGGAGCTAATCACATAAACAGTGTTCCACACAGCCAGGGTGGAAATCTTTCCAGCCTGTACTGAGCAACAGTATGGGACTTAACATCGCCCATATAACATGCATTCAGTCAGCGAGCGATGCTCAAGCAGTTTCAGTACGCTGAGCCGACAACGGGTCAGACAGTACTGTATTAGACAGAAAGTAGTCTAGCCTGCAAGGTGGGAACCTCTAGGTTATAAAACCTTATAAATGTAGACGGGGAGGCCCAGCCTGCCGCCATACAGATATCTTGTAAGGAAATCCCGCTAGACCAGTGGTTCTCAACTCCAGTCCTCGGGACCCACTGCTCTGCACATTTTGTATGTCTCTTATCTGACACACTCATTTCAGTTCATGGAGCTCTCTCCTAATCAGCTGATGATCTGAATCAGGTGCGTTAAATAAGGGAAGCATACAAAATGTGCAGAGCAGTGGGTCCAGAGGACTGGAGTTGAGAACCACTGCGCTAGACCAAGCCCACGACGAGGCCACGTCTCTCGTGGAGTGCGCTCTGACACCCAAAGGACATTGTAGTCCTTTAGAAGTGTAGCCCAGCGCTATGGCATCCACTATCCATCTGGATATGCTCTGTTTCGACGCGGCTAGCCCTTTAGGACGTCCGTTGAACGAAATGAAGAGCTGTTAAGTTTGTCTGAACGCAGACTTGCGAGACACATAGGCTTTTTAATTCTCTGACTGGACAGAGAAAGCTTGTGTCCTTTTCCTCATTGTGAACCGGCAGGGCACACAGGGAGATAACCTGCGCCCTGAATGGTGTGCTGAGGGATTTTGGCACGTATCCGTGTCTTGGTTTGTGTATGACCTTAGAGTTATTTGGCCCAAACTCCATACACGTTGCGCTTCCTGAGAGCGCCTGTAAATCCCCTACGCGCTTCACTGAAGCGAGAGCCATTCGAAACGCTGCCTTGAATGACAAGTGTTTCATGTCCAATGAATGGATTGGCTCGAACGGGGCACCTTTCATGGCTTCCAGAACCGTGGAAAGGTCCCAAATGGTGACTTTGAGTGTGGATGGGGCCTGCCCTTATCCAACAGCTCTTGAAGAAATAGAAGAACTTCTGAAACCCCACAGTCTGGGCCTCGAGCTTTGCACCAGCCAGAGAACACATACCATTTTGAGGAGTAGAGCCGTCTAGTGGACAGGGCTCTCACCTGCGTGATCGTGTTTAACACTCCCTTTGGGAGGTTAACGCGAAAGCTTTGGGTTTCGCCGCTGTGGGAAACGACCTAAGCTTAAATTAGCGCGAGCAGATAAGAGAGCGTCATTACAGTTTTGCATGACGGCGGTTGCTTGAAGGCGTGCGTGTTATATAACAGGCTCATTACTGCAATATTGACATTTCCAGCCGCTCGGACTAAGAGGAGCTGAGAAATGTTTGAGGAATGGGGATTGGTCCGGGCGCGGCGGGACTAAACTACCCTCTTTCCTCATTTCCGCAAAAAATGTATCTGCTGCGAGAGCTGGGATCAAACACGGGTCTCTGGCGCTAATTCTTTGGGTTTTGCCACTGAGCCACAGGGGGAAAACAACATAAGGTGAATTTAGCGCGTGCAGATACTGTCTATCCTCCTAAATTTTGTCTGCTGCGAGAGCCGGGATCGAACACGGGTCTCGGGCGCAAAAGTCTTGGGTTTTTCCACTGAGCCACAGAGGGAAAATGACATGAGCATTTATTTGCAGGCGTGCGTGTAATATAACAGGATCACTGCTGCAGTTTAAACATTTCCAGCCGCTCGAGAGGAGCTGAGAAATGTTTGAGAAATGGAGATTGGTCCGGCCGTGGCGGGACTAAGGCACTCTTTCCTCACTTCGCCAGTGACGCATGCGCGCGGGGTAGCTTTCTTGTAACGTAAAGAAAGCTAGCCATCAGCTGGCCTTCACCACAGATGCAGCTCGTCGTCATCAACGGCGGAAACGACGGCAGACGCTGGCGTGATGTAGAGGGCGCGAGATGCACCCATTGGATATGACCCAGAGGCCCATAGGCCTCTCTCAATAGGCTGCTGCAGTTGCCACAGGACAGCCAATAGGCACGCAAGCCGTCTTACCTATGTCTGTATGCTACTGCAACGCGTGTTACATATATTAAAAATTAAGGATAATTTTTGGCTTCAATATCTCGAGGAAAAGGGATTTTCCCCTAGCGTAAGATATTACGCAGTACGAGAGAACCTCTCGTAAGAGAACCCCACCACACCCCCGCTGTAAAGAACTAACTCAGTAACTTTTACTCTGAGTACATTTTAAATGAGATACTTTTTACTTTTACTTGAGTAGATTTTTAGACCGGTAATTTTACTTAATTGTACTTAAGTAAAATGTAATTGAAGTAGATCAGGGGCATAGAATTTAGTAGGGACGCTAGGGACGTGTCCCTACCAATATCCAGTGACACTGATATATCCCTAGCAATAATTTCAATCAAAACTTAAAATATATTTATATATTGATGTCCCCATCCCCACCAATTTCAAAATCAAAGCTACGTCACTGAAAGAAGTAGTACTTTTACTTGAGTAGAATATTTTATTACTCTTTCCACCTCTGCTGAGAGACCACTCTTATGATAGCACGATTTATGATCTTTCAACAAAGTCTTTATATGTGTCTTACATTTACATTTAAATACATCATATCTCATCCTGTAATCTGATGTTATTCTCTTTGCAGCTCTGTTGACTCTGGATCCAAACACAGCAGCTCCTCGTCTCACACTCTCTGCTGATCTGACCAGTGTGTCGTACAGTGATGAAGATAAAACACTTCCTGATAATCCAGAGAGGTTTGACTGTTATCCATGTGTCCTAGGATCTGAGGGCTTTAACTCAGGAACACACTGCTGGGATGTGGAGGTTGGAGACAATATATACTGGAGTCTTGGAATAACCACAGCATCAAACCAAAGGAAGGGACGTGTTTTCTTTAAGTCTAATGTCTGGTGTGTACAGTACATAAACAGCAAATACAGCTCACAATCCCCAGAGCAAACCGCCACTGTCTTCACTGTTAAACAGAAGCTCCAGCGTGTGAGAGTAAAGATGGACTATGACAGAGGAACAGTGTAATTCTCTGATCCTGTAACTAACACACATTTACTCACATTCAGGACGTCCTTCACAGAAACTGTCTTTCCATTCTTATATAATTACTGCACAACTTCCCCTCTGAGGATCTTACCAGTTAAACTGTTTATTATTGCAGAAAATCACAGTTAAATCTGATTCTGCTTCTAGATTAATCCAGTTTTGCAAATTATACTTCAATAAAAACACTGTAATCAAAGTGTCATTGATCAATCACACTTAAATGTAAAATTAGAGCCATCTTAACCCTTGTGTTTGTCTCTAATTTTTTTCGGATAATATTTCCTTTGTTTATGCCAACTGCGTAAATTTTTTGTGTATTTTTATTGGAATTTTCTTATTTCACCCTCATGTCCTTTCATAAATCACTGGGAACACAAAATAGTTCCACTCAAGTTTGGACCTTAAGGACAAAAATGTCCCTATTGAAACCCATTATAACGGCCAATTTCTTTTTATCTCAGGGACATTAAACTATTAAATGATTCAGTGTTTGTTAAGGCTTTAAAGGGGTCATGACTAGGGTGGCCATACGTCCGGATTTTGGCCGGACAGTCCGGATTTTAAGCCCCTGTCCGGCGTCCGGCGCAGCATCAAGCCGGACACTCATTTTTCCTCCTTTTTGGAGTTGCGGTGAATTGATTTAAAAAAAAATAACCTTTAAAAATCCCGCATACTAATGCCGGTAAATTAGTTAAAATCTCCTGGAATCTAGAGCTGCGCATGCGAGACAGAACATAGCCTACTGTATGTGCGCCAAACCGTGTAGCGCGTGCATGGCTGAGAGGGAGAGAGCGAGAGACCTTGCGTGCGAGACGACCCCCCCCATCCCCCCGTCAACAGAATGTACTCGGTTACTAACGTAACCTCGGTTCTCTCTAGAGAGAGGAATGAGTACTGCGTAGTAAAACTACGCTTTGGGGAAAATCCTTTTCCACGAGAATACTGAAGCCTAAAATTATCCTTAATTTTGAATAGATGTAAAACGCGTTGCCGCAGCATGCAGACCTAGGCGAGACAGCTCGCGCGCCGATTGGCTGCTGTGCTGGCAACTGCTTAAGCCTATCGAGCGAGACCATGAGTGACGTCACACCCAATGGGGGCGCTTCGCGCCCTTCTGCGTCACGTCCCGCCTAAACGGGCGTGGCTTGGGGCTATAAATTGCGCTCACAGGCTTAACTCTGTAATTTTTAACAGTGAAGTACAACAGAGTGCACGCACGACATGATACGCAGTACTCGTTCCTCTCTCTAGAGAGAACCGAGGTTACGTTAGTAACCGAGTACATTCTCTTACGAGAGATACTCTCGTACTGCGTAGTAAAACTACGCTTTGGGGAACTCGATGTAAAACGTTGTGCGTGCTGGGATCCGACACCATAGACCCAAGGCGACCAGCCGGGGTTCATACAGTGCATAATCACCAAGGGACTCACAGGGAATCCTGGAAGAAGAGGGTTTAGCCACTATTTTCCGAAAAAAAAAGGCGGCTTAAGCGGCCCTGCTATTATAATAGCCATATATAACAAGACTGACTTTCAGTCTAGCCCCTTTTGGTCTAA
Organism: Semotilus atromaculatus; assembly: GCA_031834385.1. Taxonomy (NCBI): domain Eukaryota; kingdom Metazoa; phylum Chordata; class Actinopteri; order Cypriniformes; family Leuciscidae; genus Semotilus; species Semotilus atromaculatus. The sequence goes on along the minus strand of JAULUF010000043.1, from coordinate 269,081 downwards.
TTAGACCGATAGTAACCTGGCTTGAAGAGCAGGAACCTCTAGGTTATAAAACCTTATAAATGTAGACGGGGAGGCCCAGCCTGCCGCCATACAGATATCTTGCAAGGCAATCCCACTTGACCAGGCCCACGATGAAGCCATGCTTCTCGTGGAGTGTGCTCTGACACCCAACGGGCATTGCACGCCCTTGGTAGTGTATGCTAGAGCTATTGCGTCCACTATCCATCTGGATAGGCTCTGCTTCGAAGCGGCTAGTCCCTTAGAACGCCCGCTAAACAAAACAAAAAGCTGCTCCGTCTGTCTGAAAACAGACGAGCGCGACACATATGCTCTCAATGCCCTTACCCGGCAGAGAGAACTTTCGTCCACATTTTCCCCAGCAACCGGTAGGGCAGACAGGGAATTTGACCTGTGCCCTAAATGGAGTATTAAGGGATTTTGGAACATAACCATGCTTAGGTTTGAGTATGACCCTCGAGTCGTTAGGCCCAAACTCTAAGCACGCAGCGCTCACGGAAAGCGCGTGTAAGTCCCCAATGCGCTTCACTGAAGCGAGAGCCAGAAGAAACACCGTCTTGAACGACAGGTGTTTTAAACCAATCTCCTGTACAGGCTCGAATGGGTGACCTTTCATGGCTTCCAGAACCATAGAAAGGTCCCATATGGGAACTGTGGGAGGTCTGGGAGGATTCAGCCTCCTAGCTCCTCTAAGGAACCGGATGACTAAATCGTTCCTTCCTATAGACTGACCAGGCGTCTTTTCGGAAAAAGCCGCTTTGGCCGCTACATATACTTTGAGCGTGGAAGGGGACCTGCCCTTATCCAGCAGCTCCTGTAGGAAGGAGAGAACCTCTGTCACTCCGCAATCCGGGGGTGACACACCACGAGCTGTGCACCAACCAGAAAATACCGACCACTTAGAGGCATAGAGCCGTCGTGTAGACGGAGCTCTGGCCTGCGTGATCGTGTTTAACACTCCCTGAGGGAGGTCAGCGGATACCCGTTGATGGCCCACACGTGAAGGGACCATAGTTCCGGGTGGGGATGCCAAATCGAGCCATTGGCTTGAGAAAGGAGATCCCTCCTCAGAGGCACTGGCCACGGGGTGGTGCTCGCTAGCTGCATCACAGCTGGGAACCATGGTTGGTTCGTCCAAAGTGGCGCTATAAGCAGCACTGAGCATCCTTCCTCCCTGATCCGCTCCACCACCTGGGCTAGGAGGGAGACAGTGGGAAAAGCATAGAGAGGACGACGAGGCCACGAATGGGTCAGGGCGCCCTTGTTTTTCGAGAAAAATTCTGGACAGTGAGCGTTCTCTTGAGACGCAAACAGGTCTACATCCGCTCTGCCAAATTTCCTCCACAGTAGTTGTACCGTCTGTGGGTGTAGAGACCATTCTCCTGTCGGAACGTGGTTCCTGGACAGTCTGTCTGGTCCTATATTCAGGCAACCCGGCACGGGCGCTGCTTTCAGCGAGCGCAGGTTGCTGCGCGCCCAAATCAGAAGGCGCCTGGTCAGCCTGTATAGCATCAGGGACCTGAGGCCGCCCTGGCGATTTATGTAGGATACCACTGATATGTTGTCTGAATGTATCAAAACATGGCACCCCGCTATCAGGGGGCGAAAACGCGCTAACATTTCGAGGCAGTTTATGTGGAGGAGCTTCTCTCGCTCTGACCATAGGCCAAAAAGTGGTCTGCCCTCGAGCAGCGCTCCCCATCCTGCATTGGATGCATCCATAGACACCACCCTCAGTCTCGAAAAAGTCCCCAGGCTTACACCTGAATGGTACCAGTCTTTCGACCCCCAAGGGGTCAAAGCTGTGATGCACGCTTGATCGACCTTGAGGCGAAGATGACCGGTTGCCCACGCCCTGTGAGGCACTCTCTCTTTGAGCCAGAACTGCAGTGGGCGCATGCGCAGCAGGCCCAGCTGGAGTACTGAAGAAGCTGAGGCCATTAGACCCAGCATCTTTTGAAAACTCTTGAGAGGGACTATAGCGCCGCAGCGGAAGGAGCTGACTGTGCGCTGAACATCCAGTGCGCGCTGAGGTGACAGTCGCGCTGTCATTGACAGCGAGTTCATTTCTATCCCCAGAAACAAAATAGTTTGACTGGGAAATAGCGAACTCTTTTCCCAGTTCACCGTTAAACCGAGACTGTCGAGGTGGTTCAGTAACATGGCCTTGTGCTCCATGATCTCTGAGTGAGATTGTGCTAGAATGAGCCAGTCGTCCAAATAATTCAACACTCGAACGCCCCTGAGTTTGAGGGGTGTGAGCGCTGCGTCCATGCACTTCGTAAATGTACAGGGTGCTAGGGACAAGCCGAACGGCAGGACTGTGTACTGATAAGCCTGACCCTCGAAGGCGAATCTCAAAAATCGCCTGTGACGTGACGCAATCTGTATTTGAAAATACGCGTCCTTTAGATCTATCGACACAAACCAGTCCCCTTGGCGAGGATTTTTCTGGTTGTGAGCATCTTGAACTGGCGCTTGATAAGCACTTTGTTCAGTTGCCGTAGATCTAGTATGGCTCTGAGACCCCCGTCTTTTTTGGGTACTAGGAAGTATCTGCTGTAAAGACCCCCTTCGCTCTGAGCTTGAGATAAGGGTTCTATAGCCCCTTTGCTCAGCAGTTTCTGAATTTCGGCTCGAAGTAGGTGTGCTACATTCGAGCCCACCGTGGTTTCGACACGCGCCGCGCGGCGGCGAGGGCGTTGGCGAAACTGTAGCGAATAGCCTTCTTTTATGATGTTTAGCACCCATTTTGAGACTCCGGGGAGCTTCGCCCATGCAACTGCACGGGTTGATAGGGGCTGAAGCGCGCTCTGATCGGCTTGCGATACAGCGGCTTCGGTGAGCTGTGACGTAAGCGGCGTGCTCAAAACATCTGAGGCGGGGGCCGCGCTGATGACAGCGGGCAGAATGTCCGCGCTCGATCCTTCTACAGTGGTTAACTGGGAGGGAGAGGGCTGGACGAGTTCCACTGGAACCGTGATGCTTGTGTGTGGGTGTGGGCGCGGGGGAGCGGGCACATTTACCACCTTTATAGCATCGCTCGCCTGGGCAGAGCGCCTGCACGCCAGTTTCGTTTTTACAGAAACTGTGAAACGTGCAGGAGGTAGCATAAGTGGGCACTGAGTCGTGGGCACATTTGCTATGTTTGTTGCGCAATCGATCTGGGTCGATTTTATGTGCGCGAGCCCTGTGTGTGGGGCTGTGCTTGTGTGTAGGGATGGGCACATTACAGTGGGCAGTCTTACTACACATGAAACACCATCGGCCGTGGCCGGGACACCAGAAAATACGCTCTTTAAAGGATTTATCTGGGTAGCCGTGAAAACGGCTGTTGCATGCAGGCAAGCGGGCAATGAGGCAGGCTTGTTGACTGCTATATACACTGGACCAGTCACTTCTCTTGGGACTGGACGAGCGGCAAACTTCGGTGAGGGTCCGGCCGCAGCGGGACCTGAACACCGTCGTTTTCCTAGGAGTGCTAGGATGACTTCTGGGCCTCGGGTTTCAACGCGATCTTCGGCCGCGGGCCACGCATCGTGGGGCGGCGCCTGGAAGATCGAGAGCGCGGTCTCGAGCTCTGGTTCTGGCGGCGTTGAGAAGAGGCGCTGGGCGGAGGCTTAGGCTGCGAGCTCTGAGCAGACGGTTTCGCACGGCCTGCTGCAGAGTTGGAGCGCTTCGGGAGGAAGTGCTTCATAGCCTGCGTCGCTTTCTGTACCTCAGCGTACCTGTCAGTGAAGTCTTTGACCGAGGTACCGAAGAGGCCCGCAGGGGAAAGCGGCGCGTCGAGGAAGCTCCGCCATGCTCCGTCCGCCATGCTCCGTCCGATGGCCTGTGCTGCTGACTTCGAAGCGCGGAGAGCGGGGTCCGTAGCGCTCCTTAAGTCCGCCACACAGATCGCGTCAGTCCCTTCCTCGTCCAGCTTGCGGAGGAGATCGGCCTGGAAGATCTGTAGCGTGGCCATCGTGTGCAGCGCTGACGCAGCCTGTCCATTAGCGGCGAAAGCGCGGTGGAGCAGGGATGACGTCATGCGGCAAGCCTTAGAGGGCAGCGCCATCTTAGCACGCCGTCCAGTGGAGGGCGGGCATAAGTGCGCTGCTATAGGCTCTTCGACCGGCGGCAGGGAAAGGTATCCTCTGTTTTTGGCGTCGTCGACAGCGGAGAACGCCAGGGAAACAGAGGACCGTGTCCTGGTCGAAAACGGGGAGCTCCAAGCTCTAGCGAGTTCTTCGTGAAGCTCAGGAAGAAACGGCGCTGGCTTTGAAGCAGGAGATGAGCGCTCCCCGGGCAGGAAGCAACCGTCCAGTCGGTTGGGGGCGGGCTGTACGGGCGACACCCACTCGAGGCCAAGGCTCGCCGTGGCCAGAGTGAGCACGCGAGTCAGTTCCGCCTCGATGCTCGCTCTCTTTCCCGTAGATGAGCGTGGAGGAGGCGTGAGGTCCACAGAGCTCGCCCAATCCTCGCTGCCCAACGCCAGGAGAGAGCAGGAATCGCCTTCCCTCAACATCGCGTCGACTTCATCCCCGTCGGCGACAGAAACGGCGGCAGGCTGCGGCCGTTGTCCGGCGGAGATCGACAGAGATGAAGCCGGTGACGCAGCTCGCGGGCGCACCAGCGAGCTATGGCGGCTGGGGGAGGGTTCCGGGTTCCGCTGAGCACGGCGCTTTTTACGCCGCGGTACAACAGCGGTGAACACGGGCTCTTGCAGTGATGCCAAGCGAGTCCGCAGAGTCGCTAAAGGCAACAGCTCGCAGTGAGGGCAGCCGCCGTCCGCGAGCGCAAGAGTAGCGTGTTGTTCACCCAGACAGGAAACGCAGAGAGAATGGTGGTCCCCGTCGATAAGTGAGGCTCTGCACGAGCCACAGGATGCCATCTTTAAAAAGACGTTTGCTCTTTTAGAAGATGGAGTGTGTGATCGCGCCGGCGAGCACACACAGAGGTTTGAGAAAGGATATAGGCGCCGGATAGCGCAGCTGGGAAGGCGGTGAAGGCGGCGTGGCCAGCAGCTTCTGACTCGTCCCGCTGAGTTGCTTCTGTCGACGGCGCGGCTTCTCCTCGGATCCAGCGATGTTGGAGACTTCGCTGAAGGATTAAAAATCACAGAGTTAAGCCTGCGAGCGCAATTTATAGCCCTATGCCACGCCCGTTTAGGCGGGACGTGACGCAGAAGGGCGTGAAGCGCCCCCATTGGGTGTGACGTCACTCATGGTCTCGCTCGATAGGCTTAAGCAGTTGCCAGCACAGCAGCCAATCGGCGCGCGAGCTGTCTCACCTAGGTCTGCATGCTGCGGCAACGCGTTTTACATCTATACAAAATTAAGGATAATTTTAGGCTTCAGTATTCTCGTGGAAAAGGATTTTCCCCAAAGCGTAGTTTTACTACGCAGTACGAGAGTATCTCTCGTAAGAGAACCGATCACCAAAATATAGTAATAATGATTTATTGTAGGTTGGGATGTCTGTGTCCTTCTTTTTGGCGTTATGGTAATGGACACCCTAGTCATGACATGAGAAACCAAATTTGCCTTGATCTATTGGTATAGATCTCTTATATGGACCATTAAAACTTCCTACAAGTTTCATAGCTTAAGATGTTCTCCCCATTATAAACAAAGCATTTATTTAATCAAGCTCTAAATACAGCTCGTTGTGGATCCATGGTATGAAGTGACGTCACGGTACGAAGTGACGTACCAGTCGTTTGCATATGACCGCCTCCAGCGCAAGACAACTACGCCTCATTTCGCATCATCGCATGCGTTGTCCTGCAGCGAGTGGGTCTGTTACAAGAAGATTGCGATGCCACGCAGATGTGCTGTTCCTGGCTGTGGACAAACAACACTCATTTTTAAAAGTTTTTGTCCAAAAACTATAGTAATACTCTAATTGCACCTAAGGGAACATAATAAAACAAAACAAAAAAACATGTCATGACCCCTTTAAGGCTTTTTTCATGTTTTCTGCTTCTGCATATGAGAGTCAATTGGAAAAATTATTGTGAAATAATTGTGTGTGTGTGTGTGTGTGTGTGTGTGAGAGAGAGAGCGAGAGAGAGAGTTTTGTTTGTACTAAACAAATTGTGTTTGTCCATGTAATATTTGATAAATAAATTGTATTTAACCATTAAACAAGTCATACAATAATTAAAGTAAGAAAAAAATCCAAGGACTCTTCTTCAAAATGATTTTAAAAGCCTTTATTTACTTTATTTTGGCATGCTTCATGTGGTAACTCATTTCACTGCCAGTGTTTCTAACTAGCACACACAAAAGAGGAATTGTTTGTTTGGAAAGCACTCTCTGAAGCTGTTTGCACTCCCTATGTCTTTTCATTTTCTTTTATGAAATAGGGTGTGAATAAAGGCTTTTAAAATAATTTTGAATAAAGTGCCTTGGATTTTTTCTTTTTTACACTTATTTAAATTCCGACCCAAAAAGCACCTTCAAACATCTGACTGAACTCTCTGAGCACCCTGGACACTGGTTTGTCATCTTCATTGTTTATGCCACTTATTTTGCTTCTAGTAGCGTCTCTGCTGGTGAGTAATGCTAAATCGTCACTGGTTTATGGGCGCCAGGCACTGTTCGATGTTTGGGATTCTTCTGGGAGATTTTCCAGTGTCAAGGGTGGAAATGGTATGGGTCTGCCACTTTTCCTGTTTGCGGTGCCGGAGGAACTTCGCCGCCAAGACGCAGCTGTCCTGCCCCGGGTGAGATCTCGCAGGAGACGTCGGCGTGCTCGCGGTACACGCTCTGGTAAGCGAGTTAAGCTAAAAACATTGCTGAGAAGGACTTATATGGACCCGATTGTTGGTATGCCTGCATGCTATGGTCATCTGGATCTGGTGCAGCGGTGTATTCAGATGCTCCCGGCATCTGATCAGCTGTTGTGGCACTATTGGGTTGAGAGGAGGCGGTGCAGAGGAGGAGGTGTGTGTGTGAATAACCTGCATGTACTGGAGTACAATATGCCATCGGTCGTTGGAGAAATAAAGGTCCAGATGGGTCTTCTGAATGTCCGGTCACTGTCAAATAAGACTCCCATTTTGTAACTCCCATGCTCTGGATTTTATGTTCATAACCGAGACGTGGATGCGTGAGGGTGATGAGTCGCCCCTGATTGAACTCTGTCCTCCTAATATCAGTTTTTTCAGCATTCCGAGACTTTCTGGAAGAGGAGGGGGGATTGTCTCACTTCTTAAGGACAGTTTTAATCGCAAACAGATTTTAAACTGTGATCCTTATTCTAGTTTTGAATCGCAGCTATTTACTATAACTAAACCTTCTGTGGTTTTGATTGCTGTAATATATCGCCCACCTAAGTATAATGACATTTTTATTTCTGAGTTTGCCGACTTTTTATCTAGGTTCATTTTGCAGTATGAGAGGATTTTAATTGTTGGTGATTTTAATATTCATATTTGTTGTGACGATAAGCCATTAGTTAAAGACTTTTTAAATGTCATTGAGTCTTTTAGTTTCACACAATTTGTGTCTGAATCTACACATCAGCGTGGTCATACACTAGATTTAGTATTAAGCTTTGGTTTGTCTGTGTCAGTTAATAATATCAGTGCCATACCAATTTCAGATCATTCGCTGATATTATTTGACATGTTTATCCCTAATTCAATTAGTATGGGGAAAATGGTGCAGAAGACAAGGCTATCTCGTTGTATTAGCTCTAATGCTTTACATGACTTAAATTTGAAACTACCAGATGTGTTGGATCCAGTTTTTAACCAAGCCTTTTCGGTGGACTGTCTAACAGATAACTTTAATGGTGCACTCCGGGACTTGTTGGAGTGGGTGGCCCCTGCAAAGACACGGAAGTGTTCTCCAAAAAATCATACTCCTTGGCTAAATGATGAGTTATTGGCTCTCAGAAAATGCTGTAGAAAAGTTGAACGTCAGTGGCGCCATACTAAGCTTGAAGTTTATTACAGGGCATGGCATGATAGTCTGACCACCTATCAGACTATGATGACTACTGCTAAGGCAGCCTTTTATTCTAATGTGATAATGAATAATAAGCATAACCCTAGACTTTTATTTGAAACTGTTAATAGACTTGCACAGTGTCAGCAGCCAGTAAATAGTATGGATTTGTCAGCACATGATTTTATGAAGTATTTCAATGAGAGCGTTAATGACATCCGTACGTTGATACCCCAGTGTGAGGTTGGGGGTTTAGATTGCGCTATTACAGGACCATCTTCTATTGGAGAGGGCTATCATGAGTTTGAGCCGATTTCCTTAGCTGAGTTGACTAAAATTATCGTAACTGCAAGAGGGACCACTTGCTCTCTGGATCATTTGCCTGTCTGGGTTGTTAATGAACTATGGCCAACATTAGGACTGTATGTTTTAGCTGTTTTAAATCTTTCACTCTCCACAGGAGTTTTTCCAGCTTGTTTTAAATCTGCGGTGGTTAAACCACTACTGAAGGAACCAAATCTGGATATAAACTCGTTGGAAAATTATAGGCCTGTTTCTAATTTGGCCTTCTTAGCTAAAGTATTTGAGAAAGTCTCAAGTCAGATGTAAACTAGCTATTAGCTAATTCTGGTGCAATTACTCTAATTGTGCATTGTCCCTGTAAAAATAAACAATAAAATGAATGAAATGAAAGTCAGCTTTTAAAGTATCTGTCATCTAATAATCTTTTTGAGCCGCTGCAGTCTGCCTTTCGAGCAAAACATTCGACAGAAACAGCACTCACAAAGCTGGTAAATGATTTGTTACTGGCTGCTGACTCAGACTTAACATCAGTTCTTTTGTTGTTAGACCTTAGCGCAGCTTTTGATACTGTTGACCACAGTATTCTTTTGGACAGAATCGAGAAATACTTTGGCATCTCTGGTCAGGTGCTTAAGTGGTTAAGGTCCTGCATCTCAGAGAGATCTCAATGTGTTTTTTATAATAACACATTTTCAGACCCTTTTCCTCTTCAGCACGGGGTTCCACAGGGTTCAGTCCTTAGTCCGCTACTGTTTTCGTTATACTTAGCGCCACTGGGTCAAATCATTCGTTCTTTTGGGATAGCTTTTCATTGCTATGCGGATGATTTACAAATATATATGCCATTATTACGCCCCCAACTCTAGGGGAATATGAATCACTAAAGAGGCGCAATAAATAATTATTGGGTTGTGGAAATGGAATCCCAGAACGCATCACTCCGGTCGATAATCAAAAACTCATGCACAAAATTTAAGCAAAAAGTAAGTAATTTATTAAAGGATAACAAGTGAAAATAAAGAGCAAATCTTCAGGGTGTCCTAAAGGCCAAAATAACAAACAAAACGAATATAGAAAGTAAAAGGAAAAGTTAATAACCTACCCAAGTATCAAAAGGAAAATACATTTATCTTACCTAACTCCCTGCCCAAAAACAGAGATCAAACAATTATAAAATAAACAAGGCAGGACACCCCTACGCTCCACACTGTTAAGATGGTTTAGACATTAGGAGAACGGTTCAAAGGTTATCACAAGGTGCACATTCACTTGAACTAAACAAGTTTCTAATACATAATTTGATCATCGGCCGGAGGAGGGATTCTGGAGCTCTCAACCCACGTGCGACCGAACCAGAAGTGAGCTCCCAGACAAACGCCAGCAGCGTCCTTATAAAGCCACGCCCTGACAGGACAACCAATGGCGTTCGTACACCCCGATCATTGGGCAGCCTATTAGAAATTTTGAAAAACAAGAAAGAAAGAAAAAAAAACAGAGCAATAGAGAAAACAATTAACTACATAAACACAGGTCGTAACACCCTCACACACAAAGAATCTACATAGAATGTAGATCTACTCAGAGTTAAACGACCATGATAAGGCATCGGCCAACACATTATCCTTGCCTTTCTTAAAGCAAATTTCCAGATTAAAATCTTGAACAAAGAGAGACCAGCGCATGATTCGTTGATTTGAGTTTTTCATCCTAGACAGAAAAACTAATGGGTTGTGGTCTGTATATACAACCACCGGGAGAGAACTAGAGCCAAAATACACCTCAAAGTATTGTAAAGCCATCAAAAAGGCTAATGCCTCCTTCTCAATGGTACTGTAGTTTAACTGATGTTTCAGGAATTTCTTTGAAAAGTACCCAACAGGGTGTTCAATCCCATTTTCATCATCCTGCAGAAGGACAGCACCACCACCTGTGGCACTTGCATCGACATCCAACTGAAATGCACATGAATAGTTTGGAGCCATTAAAACAGGAGCACTACTCAAAAGGGTTTTAACAGAATCGAATGCAGTCTGGCATTCAGCAGTCCACTCGAAAACTTGTGACACACGAAGCATATTTGTTAGAGGCAACACAACATCTTGAGAAATTTTTACAAAATCCCCGATAATACCCAGACATTCCTAGGAATCTCCTGAGTTCACGTTTCGTACGGGGCACTGAAAAATCTGCAATAGCTTGCACTTTCAAAGCAACAGGTCGAACCTGCCCTTGCCCCACCTGTTTCCCTAGGTAGGTAATTGTCGCTTTGCCAAACTCACATTTGGCCAAGTTAAGAGTGAGAGATGCCCCCAGTAACCGAGTAAAAACAGTGCTCAAGTGCTCATCCCATGTATTTGAATAAACAACAATATCATCGAGGTAAGCTTTACAGTTGGAAACATCGCCCAGCACTCGACTCATCACGCGCTGAAACGTAGCCGGAGCGTTGCGCAGTCCGAACGCCATCACCCTATAATTAAGAAAATCATCCGGGGTAACAAAAGCAGATATTTCGGCCGCGCGCTCCGTCAGGGGAACTTGCCAGTACCCCTTTAGCATATCGAGTTTCGTGACAAAGCGCGCAGAGCCTACTCTATCGATGCAATCCTCCATAAGCGGGAGGGGAAACGAATCTGGTTTTGTCACGGCATTTACTCTTCGATAATCCGTACAGAACCGTTGTGTGCCGTCCGATTTCGGGACTAATAAACAGGGTGAACTCCAGGCGCTGAAACTCGGAACTGCGAATCCATTCGTGACTAAATATTTTACCTCGGCCTCCATTACTTTACGTTTAAAAGGGTTCACTTTATAAGCACGTTGCTTAATCGGTGAATGATCACCAACGTCAATATCATGCTTCAGTACTTGAGTGCAGGTAGGAACATCTGAAAACAACCCCAAGGATGAATTTATCAACTTTACTATATCAGTACGTTGTGAGTCAGATAAATGTGTCAGATGAAGGTCTAAATTCTCCAAAATCATGGAATTATTCAATCTGCCACCCAACACCAGAGTACTCTGGTACTCTGAGGTACTCACAGAGTACTGTGTAAAATTGGCAGTGAGGCATAAGTTACCTGTGAATGGTGTGGCTTTAATCGTTGGTAACTACACACGCAGCAAACACTGAAGGAAACTCTGATGCTAACTCACCGGAAGCAACAGAGTCAAACAGGGGATGTTCAATTACATCGGGAAATGGAAGTACTTTCCCTCCAGCGAGGTCGTTACCAACGATTAAAGCCACACCATTCACAGGTAACTTATGCCTCACTGCCAATTTTACACAGCCTGTTACTAAACCGGATTGAATATACACATGATGTAGCGGTACTTTCAACACCCCCAACTCAATCCCTTGAATGAGAACATCAGACCCACAATAACTCTTCTCCGAAAATGGCAACACACTAGCCAACACAAACGACTGATTGGCCCCTGTATCCCGCAACATAGTCACAGGAACCAAATCACGTTCGGATTCGCCAAGGGAAATCATCCCCTGACACACAAAAGGATCATACGCGGCATCAATATTCGAACGTTGACTGCAAATTTTCTTAACGAAACCAACACTTTTGGCGGTTTTCCCTTTATTTTTACTTTTCAGCGAAGGACAGTCCGCAATCAAATACCCAAGTCCGTGACAGTAAAAACATTCACGGGCTTCAACGGGTATTGCTGGCTTAGTTGGACCCATTTTCGGAAGTTTAGCATTTTTATCCGAAGACGGAGAATAGAATTCACGACGCACAGCAAGCGCATTCTTGTGAGTCAAGGTAAACTCATCTGCACAGACAGCAGCCTCAGCAAGAGTACCAACTCTCTTTTCGTTCAAATAAACGACAACTCGGTCTGGCAACGAATTTTTTAAATCTTCAATCAACATTGACTCACGGAGATTTTCAAAATCAATAACTTTGCTGGAGTGACACCATCTATCAAAAAGCACAGTCTTCTCCCGCGCATATTCTACATAAGTTTGAGAGGCAGTTTTAACATGTGCGCGAAACTTCTGCCTATATGCCTCTGGCACCAATTCGTACGCCCTTAGCACCGCACTTTTTAGTTTATCATAGTCCAAACTGTCATCCACAGACAAGGTGGAACAAACCTCCTGGGCTTTCCCAGTTAATTTACACTGTATCAAAAGAGACCAAACCTCTCTCGGCCAGCGCAACGCAGCAGCTATACGCTCAAATGCGCCAAAATAGGAATCTACCTCATTATCCCTAAATGCGGGCACCAGGGTTAGATGACGACTAACATCGAAATCAGCAAGCTGACCAGACGCCACATGCAAAGGCACAGAGGGCAAGTGATAGTCAACACTAGTGGAGGGTGCGTCAGCTTGTGTGTGAGGATGTTCAAATTTTGTCTTAACTGAACTGGAACGACGATCATCAGCCTGCGTTTCCAGTTCACACTGCCTAAAACGTAACAATTGAGTAGTGTGCTCTTGACGTTTTATTTCGAGATCTAATTGCTTTAACTGAATAGCTAGTTTTAAATCCCCCGAGTTTACACCACTAAGTGAGCGCAAAACGGGATCGGAACTCGCCACATCAACGCTATCTTCATCACTTAACTCAACGTTAGAACTAGGCTGCAAAATACCCTGCTTGCTTAACGCAGCTTGAATTACGTTTCGCAGTTGCTTCTTTCTAGCAGTTTTTAAAATCGCAATATCATAGAAATCAGCAGTTAAGTATAAATCAATTTTCTGACAGGACTCCAAAATTTCACACGAAGGAGCCTGTTTAAACGCCTCAATACTAAATTCCATTTATCAACCTACCACTACCCCAACACGCATGAACAAACTGCCAATCAAAAATATAAAATGTGTACTCACCAGCAAAGTTGCAAACTTCTCAATTTGGATCGGGCGAATTTCCAAATCAAAAATAGAATTGGACGGACGAGCCCCCAATTATTAAGCCCCCAACTCTAGGGGAATATGAATCACTAAAGAGGCGCAATAAATAATTATTGGGTTGTGGAAATGGAATCCCAGAACGCATCACTCCGGTCGATAATCAAAAACTCATGCACAAAATTTAAGCAAAAAGTAAGTAATTTATTAAAGGATAACAAGTGAAAATAAAGAGCAAATCTTCAGGGTGTCCTAAAGGCCAAAATAACAAACAAAACGAATATAGAAAGTAAAAGGAAAAGTTAATAACCTACCCAAGTATCAAAAGGAAAATACATTTATCTTACCTAACTCCCTGCCCAAAAACAGAGATCAAACAATTATAAAATAAACAAGGCAGGACACCCCTACGCTCCACACTGTTAAGATGGTTTAGACATTAGGAGAACGGTTCAAAGGTTATCACAAGGTGCACATTCACTTGAACTAAACAAGTTTCTAATACATAATTTGATCATCGGCCGGAGGAGGGATTCCGGAGCTCTCAACCCACGTGCGACCGAACCAGAAGTGAGCTCCCAGACAAACGCCAGCAGCGTCCTTATAAAGCCACGCCCTGACAGGACAACCAATGGCGTTCGTACACCCCGATCATTGGGCAGCCTATTAGAAATTAGAAAAACAAGAAAGAAAGAAAAAAAAACAGAGCAATAGAGAAAACAATTAACTACATAAACACAGGTTGTAACACCAGTTATTGCAGGAAATGCATCTGATTCGGTTAAGTTAGCGACTTGTTTGGCTGCTGCTGTCATGCTCCAACATTATGCTGATATTCAGGGCCGTTTGAAGGAATTTGGGGGCCCCAAGCAAAATAGACATGGAGCCCCCCACCCCCCCAATACAGTTTAAGTGTACCCACACTTTATATGAATAAAAAAGGTTTACAGTGCAAATACTGCTGTTGCATATACTGTGCATAAAAAAAATTACAGTGACATAAGCTATGAAAAAATCATGTTCCTCTGCCTTTTTCAGGTTAAATAATGTTTATAGATGGGTAAGGTTACAAATGATCTATTAAGTAAAAAGACTGTTTGCTAACAGTTAAATGACAATCAACTAAATATTAAATAACTAACAATTTACCATCTATTAATGTTACACACGCCATAGCAGGTGAATACAATAAAGAACTAATGCCCCGCCTCACCCAGTTCGGGTACCGGACCTGGTTGAAACAGTAATGCATCTAGCTGTCAGAGTGCCAAAACTTCGCCGGCGCCTTCAGCACCGTCCTGAACACGGTCAAGCCGACGCGGGTATAATATGTCACACAGGGAGTGATAATAATGAAGCAACAAGGGTATATTGGTGCATACAACATAATGAAGCAAGAAGTGCTGGTGCATACAACATCAGACAAGCTGCAAGTGGGTTGTACAATCACAGCGTCCGGAATAAATCCGCGGGACCGCCGGGACGAGCGAAGTGCACAAGCACACCCTTGTGAAAAAAAAGTGCACTTTAGTGTACTTTTATAAAGTGTACTTATTACACAAATAATATACTTTAAAGGTATACACTTAAGTGTGAATTAAATGCAATTTTTTGGCCACACTGAATGCACATTAAGTATAATTAATTTCAAATATATCATATATTAAGTTCAAATAAAATGCAATAAGTTGTCATTAAGAGTGATTTTTTGGTACAACTTAATTGGTACTTTAATACAACTTTATATTTACTTTCATAATTGCTTCGAGTGTATTTAAAATATAGTTAAAGTGCACTACACAATATAATGACACGCAATTAATGTGATATAAAATATACTATAATGTCAGTTAACAATACACTTAAGTGTGAATTAAATGCAATGTTTTCGCCGCACTGAATGCACATTAAGTGCAATTGATTTCAAATATATCACATATTAAGTTCAAATAAAATGCAATAAGTTGTCATTAAGAGTGATTTTTTGGTACCACTTAAGTGGGACTTTAATACAACTTTATATTCACTTTCATAATTGCTTCTAGTCTATTTAAAATGTATTTAAAGTGCACTGCTCAGTGCACTGACAAGCAATTAATGTAAACTAAAATGTACTTTAATGTCAGTTAACAATACACTTAAATGTGAATTAAGTGTAATGTTTTCGACAAACTTATTGCATATTATATGTAATTGATTTCAAATGTATCACAGATTAAGCTCAAATTAAATGCTATTAGTTGATATTAAGAGTGATTTTTTCAAAACAAATTAAGTGGGATTTTAATACATTTGTATATGAACTTTGAAATATGGTAAAAGTGTACTTCCAAATATACTGACAAGCAATTCATGTGAACTAAAATATACTTTAATGTAATATACATGTACACTATTATATAATTAAATACATTTGTAATTAAAAAAAAATAATAATAAAGTTGCAAATTATTTCAAATTTGGACAAAAAAAAGTCTTAATAACCTAGCTACAATCAACACAAATTCAATTTAAAACCATCTACACTTACTGACAAAATAATCTCTAAAATAAATACATAAAAACCTTTCTGTTGATGCACAAGAAAAAAACCAAGAAACACTATACATAAACAGTTACAACACTTTAAAGGGATAGTTCACTTTAAAATGAAAATTCTGTCATTATATACTCACCCTCAAGTTGTTTCAAACCTGTATGAATTTTTCTACTGAACACAACGAAGATATTTTGAAAAATGTCAGTAACCAAATAGTTAAATGGTCCCATTGACTTCCATGGTATTTTGTTTCCTACTATGGAAGTCAATGGGACCAGTTAACTGTTTGGTTACTGACATTCTTCCAAATATCTTCCTTTGTGTTCAGCAGAAGAAAGAATGGTAACAATTTATAATAACTGCACACTATTATTCATTAGTTAAGCATGAGTTAACAGTTAATTAATAATTTATAAAGCATTAATAGACATTAATACGTTTCTAAATATAGCTATAAATGCTTTTTCTTGATTTATAAGCATATCTATAATGTGTTTAATAATTATATTTTCATACTTTTTTAAATGATCAATTAATAATTTCTAAATGAAGTATAGCATTATTTACAAACCAGTTATTTAAGAGTTGTCAGTGATTCATAAGATCACTTAAGTGTAAGTTGAGGGTGAGTATATGATGACAGAATTTTCATTTTAAAGTGAACTATCCCTTTAGGTCTCATTTAGAAAGAGTCTGGAGGGCAATGATGCTTATATGCACAATCATTTTCTCCCTCATACAAAGGTACCTAAACCTATCATCACAGAAAACATTTTTGTGTTTTTACATTTTCAGAAAACATCATTCTGTATGATTTATAAGATTGTTTCCATGTAATTTACTGGAATTACTATACTTTTGGGGTAATTTGGTCCCCATAACCTAGGGATTACCAGTACAAACATCATTTTAGAAGCAAACACACAGTACATCAAACACACAACCCATGAATTAATACAAACAAAATGTGATGTGACGTTATACTGCAAAATGTGAACACTAAGATTCAAACGGGTAATGCTTTACAAAAAGGTATTATTAGTTAACTCCTTCAGTTAACATGAACTAAAACTAATAAATAGAGGAACCATGCCCAGCTTTCTACTAAGGTGTGACCCTGATGAGGTAATTCATCACATCACACATCATACATTTTTGTGTTCCCTCTTATTGCTAAAATTACTAACATTTTGCAGATACTGCAAGGTGTATATAAACTTTAACGGGAAAATATCTATCACTTTCATTAATTTGAGCCAAATATAATAATGGACTGGATCTGTTTTATAAACAAATGTTTTCCTTCACTTTTTTTTTTTCTCAAGGTATTTTTTTCTGACTTTCCTGCCTCTTTGGAACAAATCCATTCACATTTACTTTGGAGAGCACCGGGACATTGACATAAACAGCACTTTCCAACTACTTCAAAACATTTGGTGACAAATGATTTTGGTTTTCTTGTTTTTGTGCCTTTAGATTTCTTCAGTTTTTGTTTTGTTTTTTTGTTTTTAGACAACCTTATATTCACTGTAATGCTGGAGTGAGCATTTTGTCCTGTTTAATGTTGGTGCTATGAAAAGGTTTAAGAGCTAAAATTAACAAGGTTCGGTAACACTTTAATTAGATCTCATTTGTTCATATTAGTTTATGTATTAGCCAACATGATCTAAAAATGAGCATTTGTTAAAGTTAGTTAATACAATTTATAGTCATTGTTCATGCGAGTTCACAGTGCAATATAATAATGCATTATTAACTGTTGAAATTAACATTAACTAAGACTAATAAATGCTTAAAGTATTATTCATTCTTAGTTCATGTTAACTGAAGGAGTTAACTAATAATACCTTTTTGTAAAGCATTACCCGTTTGAATCTTAGTGTTCACATTTTGCAGTATAACGTCACATCACATTTTGTTTGTATTATTCATGGGTTGTGTGTTTGATGTACTGTGTGTTTGCTTCTAAAATGATGTTTGTACTGGTAATCCCTAGGTTATGGGGACCAAATTACCCCAAAAGTATAGTAATACCAGTAAATTACATGGAAACAATCTTATAAATCATCCAGAATGATGTTTTCTGAAAATGTAAAAACACAAAAATGTTTTCTGTGATGATAGGTTTAGGTACCTTTGTTTGAGGGAGAAAATGATTGTGCATATAAGCATAATTGCCCTCCAGACTCTTTCTAAATGAGAGTTAAAAGGATAGTTCACTTTAAAATTAAAATTCTGTCATCATATACTCACCCTCAACTTACACTTAAGTGATCTTATGAATCACTGACAACTCTTAAATAACTGGTTTGTAAATAATGCTATACTTAATTTAGAAATTATTAATTGATCATTTAAAAAAGTATGAAAATATAATTATTAAACACATTATATATATGCTTATAAATCAAGAAAAAGCATTTATAGCTGTATTTAGAAACTTCTTATTAATGTCTATTAATGCTTTATAAATGATGAATTAACTGTTAACTCATGCTTAACTAATGAATAATAGTGTGCAGTTATTATAAGTGTTACCATTCTTTCTTCTGCTGAACACAAAGGAAGATATTTTGAAGAATGTCAGTAACCAAACAGTTAACTGGTCCCATTGACTTCCATAGTAGGAAACAAAATACCATGGAAGTCAATGGGACCAGTTAACTATTTGGTTACTGACATTTTTCAAAATATCTTCATTGTGTTCAGTAGAAGAAAAATTCATACGGGTTTGAAACAACTTGAGGGTGAGTATATAATGACAGAATTTTCATTTTAAAGTAAACTATCCCTTTAAAGTGTTGTAACTGTTTATGTATAGTGTTTCTTGGTTTTTTTCTTGTGCATCAACAGAAAGGTTTTTATGTATTTATTTTAGAGATTGTTTTGTCAGTAAGTGTAGATGGTTTTAAATTGAATTTGTGTTGATTGTAGCTAGGTTATTAAAGGAGCAGTATGTAAGACATGTATTTCAATTAATCATACATTTTCCCTGATATGTCACTAGACATTAAGAAATTATGTTCATTTCAAATACTTGTATCACTGACAACAGTAGTCCGGCCAGGATATTGTCATTTAAAAAGTGAAGTTGCAGCCCTCAACTGATGTTGATGTTGTCATGTGGTGTTTTGGTCTGATGCTCCACCCTCCACCGATCTACCAATCATGAAGTCTGTAGTGTTGCAGCATTCGGGTTGCCAGCTCTGCTCTAGTTCCCACAGCTGCAGCTAATAACGTGTCGTAATCGGATCCTGCAGCATATCTGGCAACCTTGAGTCAGTAATTTGAAAGTGATTGCAGTACCAGTTTTGGCCACAATCTTACATACTGCTCCTTTAAGACTTTTTTTTTGTCCAAATTTGAAATAGTTTGCAACTTTATTATTATTTTTTTTAATTACAAATGTATTTAATTATATAATAGTGTACATGTATATTACATTAAAGTATATTTTAGTTCACATTAATTGCTTGTCAGTATATTTGGAAGTACACTTTTACCATATTTCAAAGTTCATATACAAATGTATTAAAATCCCACTTAATTTGTTTAAAAAAATCACTCTTAATATCAACTAATAGCATTTAATTTGAGCTTAATCTGTGATACATTTGAAATCAATTACATATAATATGCAATAAGTTTGTCGAAAACATTACACTTAATTCACATTTAAGTGTATTGTTAACTGACATTAAAGTACATTTTAGTTTACATTAATTGCTTGTCAGTGCATTGAGCAGTGCACTTTAAATACATTTTAAATAGACTAGAAGCAATTATGAAAGTAAATATAAAGTTGTATTAAAGTCCCACTTAAGTGGTACCAAAAAATCACTCTTAATGACAACTTATTGCATTTTATTTGAACTTAATATGTGATATATTTGAAATCAATTGCACTTAATGTGCATTCAGTGCGGCAAAAACATTGCATTTAATTCACACTTAAGTGTATTGTTAACTGACATTATAGTATATTTTATATCACATTAATTGCGTGTCATTATATTGTGTAGTGCACTTTAACTATATTTTAAATACACTCGAAGCAATTATGAAAGTAAATATAAAGTTGTATTAAAGTACCAATTAAGTTGTACCAAAAAATCACTCTTAATGACAACTTATTGCATTTTATTTGAACTTAATATATGATATATTTGAAATTAATTATACTTAATGTGCATTCAGTGTGACCAAAAAATGGCATTTAATTCACACTTAAGTGTATACCTTTAAAGTATATTATTTGTGTAATAAGTACACTTTATAAAAGTGCACTAAAGTGCACTTTTTTTTCACAAGGGTATATATATATATATATATATATATATATATATATATAAAAAACACATTTCAGTAGACAAATTCCTCAAACACGCCCACACACCCGAGCACATTACGATGTAAGACATTATTAGAATGCAATCATAGATAAATTATTGGAAACATGATTAATTTACCTCCCGAATCTATTGCGTAGGCTATAATAACGTTACTATCTGCGATTAAAAAGCACTCTTAATCGCAATATCAACTGCGGTGAAAAAAAATTCAATAAAGAAAGCATCAAGATATACTTACTTGACTGATTATTTGCAGCATCTCATCTGGAAACAGCCGAACGTGGCGCTCCTTTTGTTCTCTTCTTGTTTTTTTTATTTTTTTTTATGCAAATTAAAGAAAACATACAATAACAGAGAACAGAAGAGAAAAAGGAAAAAAATAACAATACAATAACAATAAAAGAGGGGTTACTGACATCAAAATAAAATGCATTAGGTTATACAAAACAATACAATATTACAATTTGTTAAAAATAACAACTTAAAGGTACTTTACAACAGACTCAAGAATATTAATTGTTTTAGAAACCTTAGAATTTAAAGGTTTTGAAAGATTCTTAAAGGAAGAAAAAAGGGATTTTAAATCAGATGAGAAAATTCTAAAATCAGGATTACAATGAATGGTTCTGGCTTTGTGAAGATGAAACTTGCCTAGAAGACAAAGCAAATATACAGTGTAATTAAGATTAACATCGTTAGAATGAAAATCTGATAAAAAAATGATAGATTCTGAAATTTGTACCAATTTGTTGCAACAGTAAAAAACTAACAAGGTAACATCTGACCAGAAGGATTTAGAAAATGGGCATTGATAAAATAAATGTAGAATAGATTCTTCTTCAATATTGCAAAAGGAGCATAAAGAAGATACATTCTCAGAAAACCTGCTCAAAAATAAATTACAAGGGTAATATCTATGAACAATTTTGAAATGGAGTTCTTTTATTTTATTAGGAATAAAAAGTTTGTGAGAAAAAGCCCATAAGTAATTCAAATCAGAGTTTGGATAACAGATACTCCATTTAGAACGAGCTTTAGGAAGAGTTCTTGTAGTTGAAGACAGAGCATTCCTAATAAAAAAGTTGTTGCATTTTTTATCTAATACATTAACACCATTGAATGCAAGTGTAGGAATAAAGTTGTGTAAACGGTAGTGACATAAATGCGCTTTAAACAAGGTTCTTACACTTACAGGAATGCTTTTAGTCACCTTATTAAAATGTCTTACAGAAATCACAACACCTTTCAGGGACATAAAATCATAAAAAGAAAGAAGGTCTCCTTGAGCACTAAACAAATCAGAAACAAAAAGAATATTTTGATCCACCCATTCTTTGAAAAAAAGAGATTTGTTACCACACAGTACATTTTCATTGTTCCAAATAATACACGTGTGTGGGGAGAAATTATGTTTGAAAGCAATCTTCCAGGATTCAAGAGCTTGTTTATGAAAATTTGAGAGTTTAATAGGTAATTTGCTGCACTTAAAATTACAAGATAATAAGAATTTAAGGTCACCACAGTGTTTAAATATTAAATTAGGGATCCAAAACCAGGGTAAACTATTGTTAGAAATACAATACTTAATCCAGTTAATTTTGAATGTCTGGTTAATAGTTTGAAAATCTAAAGCGTTAAGACCACCCTCCTTATAACTTCTTATCAAAGATTTTCTTTGAACACATTCTGTTTTATTTTTCCAAATAAAACGGAATAGCAGAGAATCAATAGATTTAATCGTTTTTTTATCAACATATAGGGAAAGAGCAGGGTAAACTAGGCGAGATATGCCCTCAGCCTTAGACAGCAGGACTCTCCCATAAATTGTCAAGTCTCTCTGCAGCCAGCAACATAGTATTTTTTTGGTTTTATCTATCCTTGGTTGAAAATTGTTATGAAGACGTTCTGAACCTGATTTGCAAATATCGACCCCAAGGTATTTTACCTGATGTTTAACTTTAATACCATCACCAGAAACTTTATCTGAATCATGCACATACAAAATTTCACTTTTCGTAGGATTTACCACCAACCCCGAAGCTTTGGAGAAAAGATTAAAACTGCTAAGGGCACCAGAGACTTGTGAATCATTTTTAAGAAAGAGACAAGTATCGTCAGCTAACTGACTAATTATTAAAGTGTTCTCTCCAATATTTATACCCTCAGTATTTGAGTGTTTTATATACAAACTTAGAAGCTCAGCAGCCAATAGAAATAGAAAAGGAGATATGGGGCATCCCTGGCGAATACCACGACCCACTGAAAAGCGGGGAGAAGTGCCGGAAGCTAAGGAGACACAACTGTTAATACCATTATAAAGAGTACGAATCATATTAATAAAGGAACTACCAAAACCAAACTTAGAAAGGGCTTCAAAAATAAAGGAATGCTCAACTGTATCGAATGCTTTGTAGAAGTCGATAAACAAAATTAAAGCCTCTTCGTTTATAAATTCAGAATAATCAAGAATATCTATAATTAATCTAATATTATTAGAGATATGTCTACCTTTTAGAAAACCAGATTGAGTGTCAGAAATTATGTCTGCCAAACAAGGCTTAAGCTTTTCAGCATATATAGAAGCCAATAACTTATAATCAGAGTTCAAAAGGGAGATCGGGCGCCAATTATCTAAAAATTTGTTATCCTTATTAGGTTTGGGTATAAGAGAGATGAGACCTTGTTTCATAGATTCAGCCAATTCACCTTTCATTGAACACTCAATAAGGGCATCGTAAAGAAGATGTTTAATAGAGTCCCAAAAGACGTTAAAAAATTCAAAAGGTAAACCATCTGGCCCCGGGGATTTATTATTTGGCATTCTTTTGACTATATTATAAAGATCATCTATATTAAAAGGATCCTCACAACTTTTCCTGTTTTGGTCATTAATTTTAGGAATAACAGATTGAATCTTATGAAAAAACAAAGATGAAGCAATGGGGTCAAAAGAGGAGGTATACAAATTTTGATAAAATGTAAAAACATGGGAAGAAATCACAGAGGAAACATTAGATAACGTATTATTAATATACAGAGAAGAGATTTTTTTTATTACTGCCGCGTTTCTTCTCTAGGTTGAAAAAATAGGTAGAATTTTTTTCCCCAAACTCAAGCCATTTTGATCTCGATCTAATAAATGCGCCCTTTGCCTTTTCTAGAAAGAGATCATCCAGACAGGCTTGTGAAGTGTAAAGAGATTCCTCATCATCCTCACCCAGGTTAGGGTTCTGTAAAATTTCATTTATTCTTTTAATTAAGTTTGCAATTTCCTTATTTTTAACAGACATTCTACTTTTCCCAAAATTAACCGAAAATTTCCTACATTCGTATTTAAATAGCTCCCATTTAGAAATAGCCGAGATATTAGCCTGAGATTTAATACTCTCTGCGATTTTCTCAATCTCCTGACAATATGATTCAGAGAGTAAAAAGGAGCAATTTAACTTCCAGTACCCAGGGTTCATTTTTCTACTTCGCTTGGATTTATCATCCGATAACGTAATGTCAATTACTGCATGATCAGTTAAAGGAGAGGGTGAAATTTCTGCTGATACTAAAAATGAAATTAAAGAGTCTGACATCAGCCACAGGTCTATACGTGATTTTTGAGAAAAATCTGATTTAAACCAAGTATACATGTGTATATCGGGGTTTAAATATCTATGTGCATCGATCAGGTTCAGACATTGACAAAGATTTGCTATCAGGGGGTTGACGCTATTGGACACATTTCTAGGCGGGAATCTATCAGCAACTAAATCTGGTGCCTCGTTGAAATCGCCACCAAATAAAAAAAAAGCAGAGGGATATTTAAGTTTTAAATTATTTATATAAATGACTATACTGTCAAGTAAAGTTTTGTTGTTAGCAGAACTATTGAACCCATATATGTTAATCATTATAAAAAAATTGCTTTCCAAGTGCACAACTGAGATAATCCACCTTCCAATCCCAGAAGAAAGCGTTTCTATAACCTTTCCTTGAAATCCACTATTAAGCAATATAGCGACCCCACCTGATGAACTAGAGTTATGACAGAAAGAAATAGCACTCCCCCACTGATTACGCCAGAATTTTTCATCGTTTACACAAGAATGTGTCTCTTGCAAAAAATATATGTCCCTTTTCACGGATTTACAAAACACGAATAAAGCTTTTCGCTTGTTTAAGTCACGTAGCCCCCGAACATTTAAAGAGAAACATGAGAAATGTGAACTAAACATAAAATCAGAACTCAAACTCTTGAGTAGCCTAATACGACTGTCAGAACAAGTACAGTAACTAATAAGCTTCTTAGAAGATATGCGGAGCTTATAAGGCTCGAACTCCCAGTAAAATTAGGAAGGTCAACACACCCTGTCATGGACCAAAAAAAAAAAAAAAAAAAAAAAAAAAAAAAGTCTCCCCGTTTCGCACAATTCACAATATAAGGGCATGTTAAATATCGTAAACAGAAATTCTCTTCCCGTTAATGAAGGCAACGGGCCCATTAAACCCAGCTTTCTTTCCTTCCCTTCTTGCCTTTTCAACGAGTGGCCAAAGTTTGTTTCTCGCCTCTTTGTCTTCGTAAGATCTTCCAAGATCCGAATTTTCTTCTGTTTCAAAAGTTCGGAACGTTTTGCTTCAGCCCAAATTGCATCTCGACAAGTGCGGGATAAAAACTGAACGATGATCCGTCGCGGAATGGTGTTTCCAGACTTGGGACCAAGCCGATGCGCGATATCGACCATGTCCTGCAGTTTCTCTGCGGAGTGTGGAGAGAGGTTCCTGAACAGCTCGATTACGACCATTTTGACGTTTTCCCCTTCGTGCTCAGGTATCCCGGCTACACGGAGGTTCCATCTGCGCTTGTAACTGTCCAAACCGCTGCATTTCTCATTGAGAGCTTTATTTTCCTTTTCCAACTTCACAACTTTAGCTTGCAGAGAAAGCACCTTATCCGTCACGTCCTCCACCTGCTTGTTGATAGATTCAAGCGAGCAGGTGAGGTTACAGATTGAAGAAGTGTTTTCCTTCACCGATGCCTCGACGGAATGCAGTTTTACCAAAGACTCTTCTTGTAGCTTGCTAACCTTTTCGATTGCCGCGAGCAGCACAGAATTAGAGACCGTGTCGGAGGCACTAGAACGAGGTTTCTTCAGAGCAGGGGACTTACTAGGAGTGTCGGGAGAGCCCCCAAATGCATCTTCTAGGCGTCTTGTGTAGTTATGTGCCTTTAGATTTTCGTTGTTTGCAGAAGCCTCGAGAGAGGCTGTATCCATGTTTTCTTCCATGGTTGTGTCAACGGCGCTAACTTACTTCACACAGTCGTAGAAATAAACTAACTAAAATAAACGCAAGGAGGGTCCCAATAAATGTTAAAAACAGACTTAAAAGGATATGTTAAGATTCCACTACAAGTTATATAGAAATGTTAACATAGAAGTTCAAGCCTTAAGCACAGCACATAATAAAGGATTAGAGCGTAATAAGGTTGTTGTTAACACGGCGCCATCTTGACCCGACTCTCTTCTTGTTTGGGAAGCTTCAGTTTCCTCATGCACCGCCATTACAGAAACATTAACAGCGCATTTTTCAAACTCTAGTGAAGTAGTGCGTCATCATGACGTAGTATTTCTGGCGCATGCGCATTAAACACCATGTTCGTATATTTTTATTTCAGCTTTTCTGTTTAAGTTGAAGTTGTTCTAACTCATTGTGTTGTTAGACTCTGTAAGTTCACAAAACTTTACTCTTTCACCTAACTAAAAGTCAATATTTTTGTTCAGTGTAGTGTAGATTGCAATTAAATGTGTTTAATTGACTTAGAACAACATAATGATATTGAAAGTATTCTGTTCACAGTTGTAAAATACAACACATTACTGTTATGCTAAGACTCCTCTCATAAATTACATTTTATTGTCAAATATTATGTAGAAAACTGACAAAAATGTCAACAATAAATTGTCCTGGATTATACTGTGTTGCAAATTTATTGGAAAAACACATTCCAAGTGCATTAATGCACACAGTATATATTATAGACTAAACACATTTAAAATACATGAACAAATTATTTTTGGACAACACACTTGAGTTGAAATTAAAGTGAATTACTTTCCATGTTTTCCATTAAAATTATTATTTTTATTTAGTATGTTAGTCAATACATCAAAAATAAATTTCATTTAATAACTTATAACTTTAATAACTTTAAAACACTATAAAATCATAATTATTTAAAATGTATGTTTAAGTAAAACTTAAGTAGACACAATTAAAAAGTGATTTAAAAAAAAAATGCACTTAAGTGTGTTTAGAAATATTGCGATGAAATTGTACTTACTTTAAGTTAAGCTTAATTAGATATTATTACAAAGTGCATTTGTAAAAAGTGCACTTAAGTGTGTTTAGAAATATGATCATGAAAGTGTACTTTCTTTAAGTAAAACTTAATTAGACATTATTACAAAGTGCATTTTTAAAAAGTACACTTAAGTGTGTTTAGAAATATTGTCATGAAAGTGTACTTACTTTAAGTTAAACTTAATTACAATTACTACAAAGTGCATTTTTAAAAGTGCACTTAAAGGTATTGTAGGTAGAATTTTTATAAAGATCTTTTTTCCAAATTTGTTTAAACTTTCTATATATATCAATGCATAATTAAAATGTAAGTACTCTGATAAAAAGAGTATAAAAATCGAGTGACTCTAGAACGTTTAATCTGCACTAAACACAGCTCATTATTTCCATTCGGGACGAAACAAAGGATTGGCTTAGGCGACTGTCACTCTCTCGCAACCATGGCAACCACCCTTTTGCCACACATGACCTGCCCACTTGCGCGTACCCGTTTGATTTGAGTAATTCAAGAGGCACGGAACCTAGCAATAGCAAAACAATGGCAGAGAAAGACCAATCGAAATTCACATATGCAGTTCGCGAAGGCAAACCTCTACTTCCTCGGACCCTAGTTGCACGGCCTCTTGCACGACCTCCTCTGCTTCGCCCTCGACCCCGGATCTGTCCTCGAGCTGACGATGCCGTACTTGTCTCTGGAGTGTAGTCCTCATCAGAGTAAACAATGCTTTCATCATGGAAACTCTTACATGCAGAACACCATATATGTTATCAGGGACGTGCACAGACATTTTGAGGGGCAGGGGCTCTAGTGAAAAAAAGGGCACTTCTCATAATTAAGTTTTTTTTTTTTTTTTTTTTTTTTTACAAAAAAGTATATATATATTAACTTGTATCCTTTCTTTTTTTGGCATTATGCTGCCTGCAGGCATTCTTAAAATTAATTGTTTAAATACTTTTTGTTTCACAAGCAAAATAACTTTTTAGCTTCACACAACCAGGCATCAGAATACTGAATTTCCTGAATGTTTTAATCAATTACATTCATATTATTATTGCTATGCATGTACACACACATACACAATAACGAATCGGTTACCTAACGTAACCTCGGTTCTCTCTAGATGAGGGAACGAGTATTGCGTAAGCTAGCTTACGCTACGGGAAAGATTCATCTTTCTGAGAAATTGAAGCCAAAAAATTATCCTATAATTTTGTATCTATTGTCAACGCAGTTCAGCTGCAGCAGAGCATGAGCGAGCTAGCTAGCAGCTCATTGGCTCGCTCACAGGGAACTGCTTAAGCCTATGAGGAGACGCGATTGAACTCTCGTCCAATGAGAGTCGTGATGCTCTCATTGCGTCATAGCCCGCCTGAGCAGGCGAGGTCTGAGAGTATAAATACTGGCGTCTTAGGCTGTAACTCTGGTTTTCATAGAATGAAGCGAGAACGCTAGTAGCACAAGCACGGCCGGGAACGCAATACTCGTTCCCTCATCTAGAGAGAACCGAGGTTACGTTAGGTAACCGATTCGTTCTCTTACGAGAGGTTCTCTCGTATTGCGTAAGCTAGCTTACGCTACGGGAACACCTGGTCAACGCCGTGCGTGCTAAGCATCCACTTATGAGTCCCAGGGGAGACCCGGGGGAACCCTTAATAGTGGGAAAAAATACATGTACATGTGACAGGGCCAGCAGAGCGGGCCGGTGATTGTGTAGTACTAAGCACTTGATAAGAGAGACAGAGCGGGAACCGGTCTGTGTGAATAACTCTTTTTGTGCAGCTTACCAGAGAAACTGTAACATACTAGATAGCTAGTAGTTTAGCCTGCAAGGCGGGAACTTCGAGATTGTAAAATCTGACAAAGGTGGAAGGGGAAGACCATCCTGCTGCCACACAAATGTCATGAATGGAAATTCCGCTGGACCATGCCCACGATGAGGCCATGCCTCTAGTGGAATGAGCCCTGATGCCCAGAGGGCATGGCAGGTCTTTTGACGCGTATGCGGCTGCAATGGCATCAACTATCCATCTGGATAGTGTCTGTTTCGAGGCGGCCAACCCCTTGGTGCGCCCACCGAACGAAACAAACAGCTGCTCAGATCGTCTGACCGGAGCAGTGCGAGAAATGTATAATCTCAGGGCCCTGACCGGACACAGGAGATTAGAGTCAGATTCGTTATCGGATGCCAGCAGAGCCTATAAAGAAATAACTTGTGCCCTGAACGGGGTACCCATCGCTTTTGGGACATAACCATGTCTAGGTTTGAGAACGACTAAGGAGTCATTGGGCCCAAACTCCAGACAGGAAGCGCTAGTTGACAGCGCATGAAGGTCTCCCACACGTTTTACTGATGCGAGTGCAAGCAGAAAAACGGCTTTGAACGAGAGGTATTTGAGGTCCACGGTGTTTAGTGGTTCGAATGGGGAGGCTTTCATAGCTTCGAGAACTATGGAAAGATCCCAAATCGGCACCGAAGGGGGGCGTGAGGGGTTCATCCTCCTAGCTCCCCTGAGGAAGCGAATGACCAAGCCGTCTTTGCCCAGTGACTGTCCGCGCCGGGGTTCAATGAACGCCGCAACAGCTGCCACGTACACCTTGAGAGTGGACGGGGACCTGCCCTTGTCCAGCATCTCTTGGAGAAAACATAATAAGGAGGGAACCTCGCATGACCGTGGGTCCAAATTTTTGTCGGTGCACCATTTTGAGAACACAGACCATTTAGACGCATAGAGCCTTCTCGTAGAAGCCGCTCTAGCCTGCATGATCGTGTTTAACACTCCTTCTGGCAACGCAACGGGTAGTTGTTGATCACCCACGCATGTAGCGCCCAGCGCTCTGGGTGGGGGTGCCAGATCGTGCCGCGAGCTTGAGAGAGGAGATCTGCTCTGACTGGGATGGGCCACGGGGCTGTCTGTGACAGCTGGGTGAGCTCCGGAAACCAAGTCTGACCCTCCCAACGTGGGGCTATGAGGAGCACCGAGTGGCGTGTTTCCCTGATTCTCTGAAGCACCTGTGGTAGCAGAGAAACCGGAGGGAATGCATAAAGCGCGCGGCTGGGCCAGGTCTGGGCTAGCGCGTCGTCGCTCTTTGAGAAAAATATTGGGCAATGGGTGTTTTCTTCTGAGGCGAAGAGGTCCACCTCTGCCCTGCCGAATATTCGCCACAGTTTCTGGACTGTAAGAGTGTGCAGGGAATGGGGTTCCTGGACAGGCTGTCTGGACCGTCGTTCAGATGGCCCGGCACATGCGTCGCTCTGAGCGATAGCAGGTGACACTGCGACCAAACTAATATGCGTTCTGTCAGTCTGAAAAGATTTCTGGACCTGACACCGCCCTGACGGTTTAGATAGGAGACCACGGCCATATTGTCCGAACGGATCAGCACGTGGTGCCCCTGAATGCGTGGGAGAAAACGCGTGAGCGCATTCTCGACCGCTAACATCTCCAAACAGTTTATGTGAAGAAGGCTCTCTTGAGCTGACCAGGGGCCGAAGGCCGGTGAGCCCTCGCAGACCGCACCCCAACCCGTGTTGGATGCGTCTGTCGAGATGACTTTTCGGCGAGAAAAGGTCCCCATGGAAACGCCCCGCTGGAACCATTCTGTCACGGTCCATGGCTGCAGAGCTATGATACAGGTCTGCGTTACTTTTATCAGCTGGCGGCCCGTGGTCCACGCACGGTGAGACACACGGCTCTTCAACCAGAGCTGAAGCGGGCGCATGCGCAGTAACCCCAGCTGGAGCACCGCGGAGGCTGAGGCCATATAGCCCAACGCCTTCTGAAAAGTTTTCAGAGGTGTGAGTCTGTTCATCTGAAAAGATGCGGCGAGACGCTGAACACGGCGCGCGCGCTGTGTTGACAGGCGAGCCGTCATCCTGACCGAGTCTAGTTCTATACCCAAGAAGGAAATAGTCTGACTGGGTTGAAGTGCGCTCTTTGTCCAGTTGACAGAGAGGCCCAAAACTTCCAGATGGTCGAGGAGAACTGCACGATGAGACAGTATCTCTCTCTGTGATTGTGCCAAAATCAGCCAGTCGTCCAAATAGTTCAGTATTCGCAGCCCCTGACTCCGCAGGGGGGCGAGCGCCGCATCCATGCACTTCGTGAACGTACGAGGTGCTAAGGATAGGCCGAACGGAAGGACTGTGTATTGATAAACCTGGCCTTCGAAGGCGAAACGTAAGAAAGGCCTGTGAAGGGGATTTATCTGAATCTGAAAATAAGCGTCTTTCAGATCTAGTGAAATGAACCAGTCCCCCTGGCGCACATGCGCGAGGAGTTTTCTGATAGTGAGCATTTTGAACGGTCTCTTCATGAGAGCTTTGTTCAGCACTCTGAGGTCTAAGATTGGTCTGAGGCCGCCGTCTTTCTTGGGAACAAGAAAATAACGGCTGTAAAACCCCGACTCGCTCATAGACAGAGGCACTCTCTCTATAGCCCTTTTGCACAATAGTTTTGCTATCTCTGAACGGAGCAGCGTCGCTGCTTCTAGGTTCACAGTAGTTTCTAGTCGCGCTCGAAAACTTGGAGGGCGGCGGCGAAACTGTAAGCGATAGCCTAGCCTTATTGTGTTTAGCACCCACTGGGAAATCCCTGTAATATCTTCCCACGCTTTGAAGCGCAAAGCTAGGGGGTGAATGGCTACCCGGTCCTCGTCGCTGCACATGGCGGGCTGAGTGCGCGCGCTCAAAGTGCTTATAACAACGGGACTTACACTCAGAGAGGAGTTTATGGGCCGTGTAACAGAGTGAACAGAGGGGGGAAGCGTACACGGGGCCGTGGGCGCTTTTATGTACTCTGAAACTCGAGCGGGTCGGGACCGCTTTATAAGAGTGTGCTCTGTGTGGGACACGGGAGCTGGTGTGCTTTTGTGTATGAGTGAACACAGTGTTGTGGGCACATTTTTTACACAAGATGTCTTTTTGCACTTTTTGAGATTTATTTGGGTCGCCGTGAAAACGGCGTTTGTGCTCATGCAAGCGGGAAGGGAAACCGGCTTGGTAATGGCAGGATACACTACTGTAGTAGCCGCGTGCGCGGGGACTAGCAGAGGGCGGTACTTTGACGGCGGTCCGGCCGCAGCGGGAGAGCGCCGTCTTTTTCTCAGCTGTGCTAGGCAGACTTCGAGTGATCAGGCTTCAGCGTGATGTTAGGCCGCGGCCCGCGGGGCGGCGGCGGTCTGTGGCGGCTGTCAGAAAGAGAGCGAGGGCGAGGGCGGCCGCCCTGGCGTCGCTGAGAAGTCTGGCTGTGCTGAGCTGGGCGCTGAGGTGGGGCTCGTGCAGGAGGCTGGTCACGTGAGCGGCCTGCAGAGGAGCTAGCGCGACGAGGCAGGAAGAGGTTCATGGCCTGGGAAGCTTTCTGAACTTCGGAGAAACGGTCAACAATACCTGTGACGGCAGATCCGAAGAGGCCGGATGGAGAGAGCGGAGCATTTAGAAAAGCGGCGCGCTCAGAATCTCCCATGTCGGCGAGTGTGAGCCACAAGTGTCTTTCAGCCACACAAATGGCGGCCATGCACTTTCCCAAGGCTTGAGCGGCAGATTTTGTAGCGCGCAGGGCAAGGTCCGTGGCGCTCCTCAAATCCGCGACAGTAGGGGGGTCTCTCCCGTTCTCGTCCCATTCGCGGAGTATGTCACCCTGTAGGATCTGCAAGACGGACATGGAGTGAAGTGCAGAGGCTGCTTGACCGGCGGCTGAATAGGCGCGGGTATGGAAGCTAGAAGTCGCTCTGCAGGCTTTGGAGGGAAGCACAGGTGATGAACGCCATCTCGCGGAGGGCGGGCACAAGTGTGCAGCGACCAGGTCCTCTACAGGGGGAATAGAAAGATAGCCCTTCTCAGCGGCTCCGTCCACAACGCGAAGCGGGGTGGAAGAGTCAGAGCGAGTTCTGGCAGAGAGCGGGGCATTCCAGGACTTAGAGAGTTCCGCATGCAGTTCAGGCAGGAAGGGCGCGGCCCGTTTAGTGGCGGGAGTCGAGCGCTGGCGGAAGTAACTGCCGTCCATGCGGTTGGTGGTCTGCTCGGGGGGAGGGGACCACTCGAGCCCGAGGCGTTCGACGGCCTGAGATAGGAGGCGCATAAGTTCCTCCTCGATGCCAGCGCGGGTCGCGGTGGATTCACGGGCCGAAGAAGCGCGAGAACCGGACCATTCCTCACTGTCTGAAGCGAGAAGCGAACATGTCTCTTTCATGTCCGCGGCATCCTCGGAGGCAACAGAGCGGCCACTCGGCGGCAGCTGTATGTCCGGTAGCGGCGGAGACGGAGAGCGGGAGGCGACAGGCTCCGGCGGGATGAACGCTTCAGGCTGGGGTTCCGGCGGCCTCTGCGAGCGGCGTTTCTTCTTCCGCGGCGAAGTCAGAGGCGGCACGGAAGCTTCTTTTGAGGCCTGGAGTCGAGCCCGCAGGGTCGACAACGGCATATTCTCGCAGAACTCGCAGCCGCCATCAGCGAGGGCGAGCTCGGCGTGCTCCAATCCGAGACAGAGAGCGCAGATGACGTGGCGGTCTCCAGTCTCGAGGGGAGCGCGGCATGAACCGCAGGAAACAGGACGAGACATCTTAAAAAAGACGCTCGGCTCTTTTAGTAATTATACAGATACAATATAACACAAGGAAAAAGGATATTAATCCGTCGGATGGCGGTAGCTTGCAGGACGGCTGAAGGTGGCGAAGACGGCCGGCTTCTTCAGACTCCTAGGTGCTCGCTAAGTTGCCTTGTCGACGACGGCGGCTTCCTTCAGATCAGCGGATGCGAAAAGCCTCGCTGAAGAGATGAAAATCAGAGTTACAGCCTAAGACGCCAGTATTTATACTCTCTGACCTCGCCCGCTCAGGCGGGCTATGACGCAATGAGAGCATCACGACTCTCATTGGACGAGAGTTCAATCGCGTCTCCTCATAGGCTTAAGCAGTTCCCTGTGAGCGAGCCAATGAGCTGCTAGCTAGCCCGCTCATGCTCTGCTGCAGCTGAACTGCGTTGACAATAGATACAAAATTATAGGATAATTTTTTGGCTTCAATTTCTCAGAAAGATGAATCTTTCCCGTAGCGTAAGCTAGCTTACGCAATACGAGAGAACCTCTCGTAAGAGAACTGATGGTTTCACATTTGAGGGAAGACTGCATCACCATCATCAAATAAAACCTTCAAAATCCACATTTAGATGGAGTTTGTTTTAAACCGCCTACTATCCTCCATCTGTTTGCATCTGTAGATTTCTTCTAAATTCACCAATTTAGATTTCTAAATTTCAGGGGGAAAGACTCTTGATGTAAGTCATTAACTGGGGACGTTCTGTGGTGATTATTGTTATTTTGTTTTTTACCTGCATTGCCCTGTCAATTAGATGCAAATGTGCGCATTTTAACTAGTTGACGCCTAGATTTGCATATCAGTTTATCGACTGTGATGATGTTATTAGACACACACACTGTATTCACCTGTAGGGTCCCCGTTTAGTAGCACTGTATGGCCATGATATATTTGCCTTAGCTAAACTGTACTAAGCTAAACTTATTACATTAACTAGTAGCTCATGAGGCGTGCATGCTAGCCAGACACAGGTTAACTATATTTGTCTTACTCTGACTAATCAGCAGTAGGCTAAATTCGAGGCACTGGTAGTTTAATCTTTTGTTCATCGCCACTCACCTCAACACAAGCCAAGAAAAACACTGCTGGGAGGAGCCGCTGCTGCTGCCTGCAGGTGTGTCGGCCGTTTCACACCGCAAGCGTCAGCGGCGCGTGAGCAGCGCGTATTTTTTTCGGCGTGCATGTTAATCAGTGAGTGCGTTCATACATATGGCGCTGCTCACGCGCCACTCATACTTGCGGTGTGACGCCGGTTTCACACCGCACGCGTTCGCAGAGCGTAAGCAGCGCAGGAGCAGTGCGTATAGTGAGCGGAAGCAGGACACGCGCGTTTTGCTTTCATACTGGCAGCGTTTGACGCGCGCGGCTGAACCACGGCGTGTTACAGACAAAGTACTCTTTAATGAATAAGTTGGCATTGTTTTATTTAGTTTTCAAATACATTTAAGAGAAAAGACTTGTCAAGTAGCTTATTTTATTAATTAATAGGCTATATTATATAACTTTTGGCTCATCTTTGTTTTTGTTGACTTTGTTTTCTTTTTAAATTGTTGAAGGTCATTGATTGACTGTTTAAAACACAATAGATATCATCAATGCGCTTTTGGGTAAAACTGCTGTGTATTTTGGCCAGGATCAATGCATTCACTTAAATTCAGCGTAAGCCGCGCGGCAAAAATAGACCAGACGCCGAAACGATCGCGGCACTGCTGCTCCTGCTCTGCTCCTGCTACGCGCTGTCGCGCCGCGTGCTTGTGCGGTGTGACGCCGGTTTCACACTGCACGCGTAGCAGAGCGTAAGCAGCGCAGGAGCAGTGCGTATAGTGAGCGGAAGCAGGACACGCGCGTTTTGCTTTCATACTGGCAGCGTTTGACGCGCGCGGCTGAACCACGGCGTGTTACAGACAAAGTACTCTATAATGAATAAGTTGGCATTGTTTTATTTAGTTTTCAAATACATTTAAGAGAAAAGACTTGTCAAGTAGCTTATTTTATTAATTAATAGGCTATAACTTTTTGCTCATCTTTGTTTTTGTTGACTTTGTTTTCTTTTTAAATTGTTGAAGGTCATTGATTGACTGTTTAAAACACAATAGATATCTTCAATGCGCTTTTGGGTAAAACTGCTGTGTATTTTGGCCAGGATCAATGCATTGTCACTTTAATTCAGCGTAAGCCGCGCGGCAAAAATAGACCAGACGCCGAAACGCTCGCGGCACTGCTGCTCCTGCTCTGCTCCTGCTACGCGCTGACGCGCCGCCTCTGCGTGCGGTGTGAATGCTCTAATCTGTTAACATGGGCGCCGAAAAAAATACGCGCTGCTTACGCTCTGCGAATGCGTGCGGTGTGAAACCGGCGTCAAACGGTGATGTGCCGATGTGCGCCAGAGAGAGGGGGCGCTTCAGAACTCCTGACCTGATATTTAGATATACTATTCAATAAATATATTTGTTTGACAGGGAAGCTGAGCGCAAACAGGAATATTATTTTTCAAAAAATAAAAAAAGCACCCCAGAAAAAAGGGCACTTTCTCTCCAGGAATAAAAAGGGCAGGTGCTCAAGCCCCTTTTGATGTCTATGTGTGCACGTGCCTGTATGTTATGATTATGAATCTTACACGAAATTCATCTTCATCACAGTGTAAATGATGGCAATGGAAAAACGTGTATCATGCAACCTGTTTTTAGCTTTGCCTTATAGATAACTCGTTAGCGAATCAATAAATATATATTTTAAACTTTACCAATATCAATATGCTAGCCTGATAGTGAGTACTAAAATACATCTTATTTGTTTATCTTCATAATGATAAAGTTAGATTTTTTTTTACATGTGATTTTGACATGATGTCACTACATGCACTGCGCTCCTTCCTCTCCGCTCGTAAATAATGCGCCTTCAGCTCAGCGGTCGGAGTCGCGCGTTCATGTGTTTTGGGGGCGTGGCTTTGGAAGGAGCCCAGAAGGGAGGGGGTGGAGTGAATGGAAATAATGAGCTGTCTTTAAAACAGTCGTGAGAGGTCTACAGACACTCGATTTTTATACTTTCTTTTTCAGAGTACTTACATTTTAATTATGCATTGATATATACAGAAAGTTTTTAACAAATTTGGAAAAAAGTTTTTTATAAAAATTCTACCTACAATACCTTTAAGTGTGTTTATAAATATTGTGATGAAAGTGTACTTACTTAAAGTTAAACTTAATTAGATATTATTACAAAGTGCATTTGTAAAAAGTGCACTTAAGTGAGTTAATAAATATTGTCATTAAAGTGTATTCCCTTTAAGTACACTTAAGTGGTCTTTAATTTTAATTATATTATATTATCTGCAAGTACACTTTTCAAAAAGTATACTTTTATGAGTTTAAGCACACAAAAAGTACGCTTTCAATACAATTAAGCACACTTCTTTTTCACAAGGGCAATAATAGGGCAGACAGCTGAAACCACCGCTACTGAAAAGACGCAGAAGACAGAATGTTGTGCTATAAATGCATTAGTCGTCTAGGTAGTCCAGAGCGCGCTCCCGACTGAGTCTCAAGATGGAAAGCAGTGCGTTCGAACGTCGTACTTTTCGTGAACGTACGAAGAGCATGACACCTTCGAACACGAATATAGGCTACTATAAACCAGTCCCCGGGTTGAATGTGCGCGAGGTATTTTGTCTAATCAAATATTAATAATGCCACCAGAATGCAACCAAAGAACAAGATAGCAATAAGTAGATGTCTATAAGTAATTGTAAATCATACAAAATAAATGCTGGCGTGCAGTGGCGTAGGAACCGGGGGGGACGGGGGGGACGTGTCCCCCCCAATATTGGAGACAGTCGCATTTGTCCCACCCAAAAATTACACCGCGGAGGACAAAAATATTTGCCAACTCTCATGTATTTGATTGGTTTCACACGCCCCCCCCCCCCTTGTGAAAGATGAGTTTTCTATAGATTTCCCTGTTGAGCCATACGTGATCGACTAGATATATCGCAAATTAGTTAAAATCTCCCGGAATCTAGAGCGAGCGTGCGAGACAGAGACTGTACTCGACCGCGTAGCGCGCGCATGGCAGAGAGAGAGCGATCGAGAGACCTTGCGGTGTGCAGAGAGCATTCTGATTTAGAAACAGGACCCCCCTTTGGAAAATGTCAATTTGAATAATTGTAATGTGATGATCAGATGCAGATATCTAAATCAGAGAATTCATAGGTTCGTCGATTGGCGGGTGGATTATTTATTTTCAACAGTGGATTTGGATGACTCAAAGTGCACCAGATTAATGAATTTATCTTTAAAATGTACAAAATTTTCTTCCGGGGGTGCATGCCCCCGGACCCCCCTAGAGGTACTGGGCTCCATCCACAAAAATACTGTGGGAAAAACAGCCTATATGGTCTGTGAAAAATACAATTCTAATTATTTTATAAATACGTACATGATCAGGATTTCATGTCTTCCTCCTCGTTTTGAGCCAGGAAAAACCCTGTGTATTTTCATTGGGGACTGAGCCTCCCTAAAATTAAAATCCTAAAATCGCCCCTGGCGTCCCCCCCAATGTTAAGGCCTGTTCACACCGGGACGAATTTCGCGCGCGTTATTCGCCGACGTTTAACGCCTCGTGACTAAACAAAGGGCGCCAATGTGAGTGTTCACACCGACGCGTAAAACGCCACGCGTAAAAGCGTCATTTTTAAAAAAACGCCTCGGGTTCGTTTTTTTTGTTTGACGCGCCGCGTCAAAAACTATCCGACCAATGAGATTGCCGCTTTTGCTCACGTGTCTGGAGCTTCTGAAGTTACATTAAAACACAACTTGGGGGCGCTCAAACACAAAACGGTCTTGCCGACCGGCGGCGAAGAAGATATACGCCAAGTAGCGTCTACACTGCCGGGAAGAAATAGACGAGGAAGATGCAAGGCAAGATGAATGTAGAGATGCTGGTCTTGTTGGTGTCTTTATAAAGAGACACCAACGAGAATAAATAACTATATGACACACGCGACAAACTTGCTCTCTTCTTCTGAATGACAAGCGAGTGCACTTTGTGGACCGGGGTATTTCTGTACATTAAGCGCCATCTAATGTCAGGGAATGAATTTGCATGTTCACTCGGCTCATCGCCAGCGAAAATCGCTTGGGTGTGAACACAAAAAACGCGTTGAAAAACGCTGACGAATAACGCGAGCCGAAATTCCTGTTCACACCGGGACGAATTTCGCGCGCGTTATTCGCCGACGTTTAACGCCTCGTGACTAAACAAAGGGCGCCAATGTGAGTGTTCACACCGACGCGTAAAACGCCACGCGTAAAAGCGTCATTTTTAAAAAAACGCCTCGGGTTCGTTTTTTTTGTTTGACGCGCCGCGTCAAAAACTATCCGACCAATGAGATTGCCGCTTTTGCTCACGTGTCTGGAGCTTCTGAAGTTACATTAAAACACAACTTGGGGGCGCTCAAACACAAAACGGTCTTGCCGACCGGCGGCGAAGAAGATATACGCCAAGTAGCGTCTACACTGCCGGGAAGAAATAGACGAGGAAGATGCAAGGCAAGATGAATGTAGAGATGCTGGTCTTGTTGGTGTCTTTATAAAGAGACACCAACGAGAATAAATAACTATATGACACACGCGACAAACTTGCTCTCTTCTTCTGAATGACAAGCGAGTGCACTTTGTGGACCGGGGTATTTCTGTACATTAAGCGCCATCTAATGTCAGGGAATGAATTTGCATGTTCACTCGGCTCATCGTCAGCGAAAATCGCTTGGGTGTGAACACAAAAAACGCGTTGAAAAACGCTGACGAATAACGCGAGCCGAAATTCGTCCCGGTGTGAACAGGCCTTTAGACTCATTCCTACGCCCCTGCTGGCGTGTGTTGTAAGTGTTAAACTGTGTGTGACAACTAGCCCCGGTTAGTGTGTGCCTATCACTTCACTACATTATGGCAAAGACACAGAAAACGCAACGCAGCAGCCAGTGTCACCGGCCTAAGATGATGACACACACACACAACTCGATGGGCATGGAGTGTGTGTCATCATCTTACCCAAACATTGGCATGTCCGTGCTCAAGGCAGAGGCGGCATCTATCTAGCTGAACCGAACAATGGTGTAATGATTCAGTTCAACACTCAAGACAAGACGATGCTCACCCGACTGGCCAATAGTAACGTGGCCCCGCCCATGACACAATTTTCACAGCGAAAGCAAAATCCTGACACGAGAGCAAGAAATTGCATCGAGAGCAAAGAAACGCGTTTTGAGAGAAACACTTTTTTTTTAGAGTGAATTTTTTTTCACACTGATAGCAAAAAAATATATATTTGAGATTTTTTTTCAAAGTATTTTGAGAGAGCTTTTTTTCACAGAAATAATTTAAAAAATTTCAAATTTATATATTTTTATGTTCTATGAGAAAATACTTTCTCTCAAAACTTTTTTTAGTCTCAAATATTATAATTTTTTGCTATTGGTATGAAAACTTTTTCTCTCAAATATTCTTTTTTCTCTCATGAAATGCTTTTTTGCTATCAGTGTGATAACTTTTTCTCTCAAACTTTTTTTTTTTCTCTCAGATAATTTATTTTCTCGCATTTAATAAAGACACAATTCTAACTCCATACTCACGCAGATAGAACCTTATAGAGCCAAGTTAGAGTTCGACTTGGTAGATAGAACCTTTTTGTTTTTTCAATAAAAA
Source organism: Semotilus atromaculatus (assembly GCA_031834385.1). Lineage (NCBI taxonomy): Eukaryota > Metazoa > Chordata > Actinopteri > Cypriniformes > Leuciscidae > Semotilus > Semotilus atromaculatus. The sequence continues at coordinate 229,409 of JAULUF010000043.1, read as the reverse complement.
GTCCCACAATGTACACAACTTAAAAAAACACATCACATAATGTAAATAAGTTGTCACAGAATAAGAATATGTGAATAACTCAATTTTGACAAAAATGTCAGATAGAACCTTATAATTCCAATTGGACGATATGTAAGACAAGATAAAGTGTCATCACATTTAATCTTCCTGCCAGTGAAATCCTCATATGTTCATATATTATCGTATAACTCGAGCTCTGAAACATATGAATGCACTGTGAGGCAAGCAGCTGTTTATATATTCATTCGTAATGATTGACAGAATAACAAGACTATCTAAATACTTTCAAAACGTTAGTTAGAACAGTTTTAAAATGTTTTAAATGTTTTATAAAGTACCACACAAGATGCAAAATGATGCAATTAAATGGATTTTCAGTAGGCTACAACTGCTGTAACAAATATACAGTAAGTCAAATAGGACAAAATGACCACTGATGATGTAACGGGACCCGTTCTTAGCACCAGTGTCTGCAGTGCATGCTGGGATTTGGTGAAAAAAAAAAAACTAGTTATAACTTGTGCAGTTGCTCCCTGATTATGATGATACGCTTCTCATATCAAGAGTCAACTGTAGGATTTTCTCTAAAATATACTCCAGCCCTGAGTAAAAAGTATGTTGATAAGGAAGTTGATATGAGGACATTTAAGTATTAACAATGTTGCGTGATTCAACACAGTTTAATTAATAACCAAGTTAACTAACTTTCTGCAGTGTTCCTGTGGTTTACGAGTAACCCTGGACATCTCGTGAGCCGTGTTTGATTAGCATGCGGAGATAAACTCTTCACTAGAAAGTAGAGTCAGACGCTTCAGGCCAGAGCAGTGTGTGTGCTTCTATTTATGCTAAACACTGTTTGTGTTTGTGCTTGTATTTATGCATGCGTGTATATATATATATATATATATATATATACAGTATATATGTGCGTATGTATGTATATACCCACACAGAGGAGCTGGGTGTGTTGCTGTCCTTTTATGCGAAAGGCAGCCTGCTTGTGGTCCTTAGCAAATGCTACAACATTCACCAAAACCAACCTCAAGTAACAGTGGTCACGTGACATTAGTGTAGCACACATAGTTAATGCTAAAGATCCACTGATTCTGCCACTCCGCTCCGTGTTTTCCTGCTCGCTCCGCATCACTCCCAGACAACAGTTTCAGAACAGAATGTCGGTCCATTACAAATGACAATCCAAGAAATTAGATTTTCGTAATTTGTTTTTGTATTTCTGTCGGTAATGTTTTGCTCCTGGTCTTCAAATAGTGCTAACAACTTGTGCAACACATCCATGTTCTTGGAAGCAAATTTTAATTATTGTTCAATCAAATTATTTAAATAACACTAATAAATAAATAAAACACTAATAAATAAATATTTTTTTCTGTTGTCGGCAGATTTTGTAGACAAAAAAACAATGCCTTCACAAAATTAGAAGACAGAGTGAGAAAGAGCAAAGACAGTTGAAAGCCCATTCAATATTCCAAAATTTTATTCAGTTCTAGAAAGCCAGCAGGTCAATTTTTATGTATAGAATATTTAACAGACAGTTTTTCACACTTTAACTCCTGTGAATATATTTCCCATTATAATCAATTGCCTTTGTTGATACTAGTACCTATGTATAACATACATCATATTTCTAAAATTTTAATGAGACCATATTAACATTATACATAATAAAAAAGTTATATACTATAAATTATCTAAATGAGTTCTAATCTAAATGAATAGTACCTTAGTATAGTATGGTACAAGCAGTGGCGGTTCTAGACCACAGTAACTGGGGGGTCCAGGCAGGGGCCACGTGTGCTTTTAGGGGGCACACCTTTAACATTCATTTTAACCTATTTTCTGAATTAATTCAAGTCATTTTTCACCATGACGTGCATCACTGCAGTCTGTTTATACCTGGCCACTTCATGCGTTTCAATCAGGCAACCAACTGGACCTGGTTTACACACGCAACTGCATCTCAGACAACATTTTGGTGAAACCTCTCCACGTTTCTGATCATTTCCTCATTTCTTTCAATCTACAACTCTTTACCCATGCACCACCAACTCCCCTAGTTACTTTCAGACGAAACCTACGTTCACTTTCTCCCTCCCATCTCTCCACTGCTGTGTCATCTTCTCTTCCCTCACCCTCACAATTCTCATCTCTGGATGTGAATACCGCAACAGATACTTTGTGCTCCACTTTAACTTCTTCTTTAGACAATATCTGCCCTCTCTCCTCCAGGCCAGCACGCGTTACTCCCTCCAACCCCTGGTTATCTGAGGTTCTTCGTGAACACCGGAACAAACTCAGGGCAGCGGAGAGGAAATGGCGCAAATCAAAAGACACATCTGACCTGAGTATGTATCAATCTCTGCTCTCTTCCGCATTCTGCATTTTGCAAACTTTTTCACCAACAAAACAACTACTATCAGCAGTCAGTTCTCAGCTCCACACACACAGGAACTCAGACCATCCTCTCCCACAACCAAACACTTTCTCTCCTCCTTCTCTCCACTAACCGAGGAAGAAGTATCTAAACTACTTCTTGTTGTAGTTTCAATCTTTTCGGGACAATGAATTCTCAGAGATCCCTGATGCCAGAAATATTAGACTTTATTAATGAACAAAGCCGAGTGATTCCTGCAGGAGAACCACTCCAGATCTGTGCTCAGCTCCTTGTACATATACCTTCAACCCTTCCAAAAAAAGGTCATACATACATATAGATATTTTGAGAAATACTTTTGTACCATGTGACATACTGAAATAGCACTTCTCTGTTGTCTCAGCCTTCTCCTTTTCCAAAGTCATCCCAAAGACACACAGAGAGAGAGGATATAATAGAATAAGCTTTCAGAAAGTGGTCAACTTTAGGAGGGGAGCTGAAACTCTTCTTCTCTCTGCAGTCGTGTCTCTGACCTTTGCCCTCTTGTTGCTTCCATTCGACACTGTCAGTGAAGCCATCTGTAATTTGAACACTCAGAGATCTGCATGAATCAAATTGAACTTTTACAATTAATACTTGAGCTATTAGCTCTTTATCTTAATTCCCAGAAATGATCCAAAGATTTAACCATATTTTTCACTAGTTCTTTATAAAAAATCTCACTGGTTGACAACAGCATTTCCTCCATTCTATTTTTAGTAAAGCAAGTTTCTTCATTGCAGGAAAAAGCAATAGTCTTTCTTTGATTATCGGAGTATAATACAATTAAATTTCTCCTATCATAAAATCAGACTTCATTCTTTCTTCTATATTTGCATGCTGTGTTCAAAATAATCATGTATGGTGAATAAAATGTTCCTCAACAAACATCAAGGAATTCCTCTTTAATATTTTTTATATTGAACCAATAATTCCCATTTACTACGATTCTTAGATAGATTGTTTAACCTTGGTCACCCAATCTCGCAAACGTTCAAGTCATTTCTTCCCTTAACACAAACTTAATTATATGCAATGGAACACTTTTTCCCATTTTGTTTTCAGGGATAATGAGATACACGATTCTAGACGTCTTCAGATATAAGATTTAATATTAAGCATGTGCAATCCTATTTATATATACCATAATATCATAAGGCTACATTTATTCATTATATTATTTTAACTTATACTACAATAATCTTCAAAGTTAATATCTTGAAATAATGGTTTTCCTTTAGTTTTGTTAATACACACCATTCATACGTATGAAAACACACCATTCACATGTCTCTAAAGCTCCACACATTCTTTTAACCCTTTCAAGTGCCCAGGGGGTCATTATTTTTATCCACAGGCACAGTCACGTACTGTAATGTTCACTTCTTTTTCAATGATCACACATTGATGTTATGAACAGCTAGCTTGTGCTAGTCATTTATTTTTACCAACTCGTGTTCCGGTGATAACATAGCAGTCACCGTTGTAATGTTCAAGTTAACACCGTCCATACTCCCGGCGCCACCTTGCGGCTACATGGATATATTACATGTTACTGAGTATCATTACACGTACGACACAGGATCCCACGTTTCTCTGTCTCTTTTATTATTTTCCTTGCCTGCTATAATATTTTTCAATAAGTCTTCTCCCTCCTGTTTGAACAATGCCAGCACTGCCTGTTTTTTTTTTCTTTTTAGGCTCTTATTCTTTATTCTATAATTTTTTATCAAAGTTTCCATTTCTTTGCATAATGCTAGATCAAATGTGCCTTCTGTAGGCTATTTTGTTATCATATCTTGAGTTCTCTTCTGCCATGTATATGACTTTTTATCAATTCATTCCTTACACAATGGGTATTTTAACCCCAACATTTCTACTGGAGAGCCCATTATTCTCCTAATCAGTTATTATTTTATGAAGTAATCACCTTTGGCTTAAAACAGTTTTTGAATTTTCTAGTTCCAAATATTATTTTGCAAGGGTATTCAACATATTATGTAATTAAATGTTTCTTTATTTTTTTCTATAACTTGCATTTAAATGTTTTCTTATACACACATTTTCTCTATTTCTTTCATTACTTTATACGCCAATCATCAACAAAAGCAACTTTTTTATTTTATTTTTTTAGATTATAGTATTTTCCAATTATTGTCTTTTTTCCTTTGCATAAGCAGAATAAAGAATTATCTTAGCACCACTGCACTGGATATGTCTCTATTATGTTAATTTTACAAAGCTTCTCACATTCACAGTATTACAACATTCAAATCATTTAGAAAATCCTTTCTCTTCTCTAGTGGACCATTTCACCCCACTCACCACCAGCAAGGGATCAAAGTTCACAAGACACACACACACACACACACACACACACACACATACACACACACACAAGAGTTTGCTCAGCTCCCCAACATTTTTACTCACTTGCTTTCATAAGCAATACTTTACGTAACTATTCACTGATTCACTTCCTCAACACAGCGAAAGACAAAATACTTTAATTAACTAGGATTCACTGTTACACTTCCTCAACACAGTGAAAAACCAATAAACTTTAAAACTATCCCATCCATAGATTTCTGCGATTCCTCAACACAACAGATTCATATGACTTAGCCTACCTGAGCAGACCAGGGTCCAGTTGCATAAACTTAGCCACTATGTTAAGACTGTGTCTTAATAACTAATTTGGCCAACTAGAAATTAGTCAAGAGGTAATCACTCTTACTTTTCTGATTCAAATTAGACTGATCTACCTTTTTATGTAACTGACTTTAAAAAGTTAGCACCAGTCTTGAAGAAAAAAATTAGATGACTAACTTTTAAGACTAGTCTAAGCAGTTTATGCAACCGGCCCCTGTTCACCATGAACAGCGGTAACTGCAGGCTAAATTTATCTGTGCGCATGCTATCCTATTATCCTTAATAAGAAACACAGATAACCCAGCAAACAAATTTAGGTTCTGGGAACGTTCTCCTTACGTTATAAAAATGGAACCTAAAAATAACCTACATGGAACGTTCCTATAACGTTCTTGTTTGGCTCCCAAAAAATAACCACATGGGACCATTTGGGAACGTTAGGGGAACGTTCTGTGTTTGCTGGGAAATAACTGACAACGTTGTTAGTTCACTTGTTATCCTTAACAAGCAAAACAATTATTATCCTTAATCATTACACTTGTCATCTATCAAGGCCCTCTTGACAAGAAAACACAAATCAACACTGATATCCTTATCAGTAAATATAAATCCTGTGTGCATGCTCCTGCTTATTATTCGTCAAGGCCCTCTTAATAAGCAAACACAGTTCCTCAGCAGTACCAGTAGTTCAAACAATCTGCACACGATTATCTAAGCACTGGCAAAGACTATTGGGAGCTTCCCCGCTATTTCAAACTAGACATCTACAAAGACAATGCATGCAATTATTTCTGGAATCAGAGACCCCTTTACACTTTTTTAGTTCTTTGAATTTGAAGAAGCTTTTCTTACCATTTCCGGGCAACTGGTGACCCCCACAAACTTGAAGCAAAAGCAAAAACTGCTCACCTCTAAGTTTAGTGGCCACTGTTGTTTGTGCCAGTCACCAGTGACACCCTTCATGGCTCCTTCAGCTCCTACCAAGTCCCTTTGTGGTCGCCAAATGTTGTGGTTTCAATCTTTTCGGGACAATGACTTCTCAGAGATCCCTGATGCCAGAAATATTAGACTTTATTAATGAACAAAGCCGAGTGATTCCTGCAGGAGACCACTCCCGATCTGTGCTCAGCTCCTCATACATATACCTTCAACCCTTCCAAAAAAGGTCATACATACATATAGATATTTTGAGAAATACTTTTGTACCATGTGACATACTGAAATAGCACTTCTCTGTTGTCTCAGCCTTCTCCTTTTCCAAAGTCACCCCAAAGACACACAGAGAGAGAGGATATAATAGTGTCTAAATTATAGCTAAATTACTTAATTTCTAAATAATAAAATCTTCAACATTCTCTCCAGTCATCCTACCACCTGCCCTCTACACCCTATTCCCTCACACCTTCTACAAACCATCTCTCCCACACTTTTACCAGCACTCACTCACATCATCAACTCATCCCTCAACACCGGCCTTTTCCCTACAGCATTTAAGCAGGCTCGGGTAACTCCACTGCTTAAAAAAAACAACATTAAACACATCACTTTTAGAAAATTACAGACCTGTCTCTCTCCTACCATTCATTGTGAAAACACTTGAACGAGCTGCTTTCAACCAAGTGTCATCTTTCCTGTCTCTGACCAACCAGTTTGATGTAAACCAATCTGGCTTCAAGAAAGGACACTCGACCGAGACTGCAACTGTCGGTCACAGAAGCCCTGCGGATCGCGAAAGCTGCTTCCAAATCATCTGTTCTCATTCTCCTTGATCTGTCTGCTGCCTTCGACACACGTGAATCATCAGATCCTGCTGTCCACCCTCTCATCACTGGGCATCACTGGATCTTCCCTCCAGTGATTTGAGTCCTAACTCACAGGTAGGTCCTTCAGGGTTGCATGGAGAGGCGAGGTATCCAAAGCACATCAACTGAGGTGATCATTGAGTGTATGCAGGTGCAGGTGATCATTGAGTGTGTGCAGGTGATCATTGAGTGTGTCCAGGTGATCATTGAGTGTGTGCAGGTGATCATTGAGTGTGTGCAGGTGATCATTGAGTGTGTGCGGAAGCAGGTGATCATTGAGTGTGTGCAGGTGCAGGTGATCATTAAGTGTGTGTGCAGGTGATCATTGAGTGTGTGTGCAGGTGCAGGTGATCATTGAGTGTGTGCAGGTGATCATTGAGTGTGTGCGGAAGCAGGTGATCATTGAGTGTGTGCAGGTGATCATTGAGTGTGTGCGGAAGCAGGTGATCATTGAGTGTGTGCGGAAGCAGGTGATCATTGAGTGTGTGCAGGTGATCATTGAGTGTGTGCAGGTGCCGGTGATCATTGAGTGTGTGCAGGTGCAGGTGATCATTGAGTGGGTGCGGGTGATCATTAAGTGTGTGTAGGTGATCATTGAGTGTGTGCATGTGATTATTGAGTGTGTGCAGGTGATCATTGAGTGTGTGCAGGTGCAGGTGATCATTGAGTGGGTGCGGGTGATCATTGAGTGTGTGCAGGTGCAGGTGATCATTGAGTGGGTGCGGGTGATCATTGAGTGTGTGCAGGTGCAGGTGATCATTGAGTGTGTGCAGGTGATCAGTGGCGCGTTAACAGACTAGCGAGTTACTAACGTGCTGTGCTAACAATAATGGAAGCTAGCGATGTAAGGTTAATCTGAGATGTTGGGTAAGATATATTTAGTAATATAAAGAACTAGAAATTATAATAAATGATGGTTCAAAACAGGAAGAAATACGAAGCTAATACGAGGCTTAGAGCTTACAGCCTTGACGCAAACAAAGCTTACAGCAGGCAGACAGGAGCAATCGATCAGCAGAGCAGGATCAGCAGACATACACATACAGTATATAATACCAGGGGCGTCGCCAGCCGATTTTGCCGGGGCTTCAGCCCTGAATGTTTTGAGTCAACCCCCGAATGTAATGACTGTCACTGAGCAAATATGAAACTGGACAATAGCCTATTTAAATGCCCGAAATCATAAGTTGCTTTATTTCATTGCACTTTGGCTGTGCATATACTGCATACAGCTTGTAAAAATAGACCTTAAAAATAATCTAGCCTATAGAATACATTTATTTGCTGTCGGTAGCCTATGGGCTACTCCGTTTCTTCCTCTCTGTTGAATATGCAGCAGCAGCAGCAGGAGGGGGAGGAGCTAGCACAGTCAACCGCAAGTTAACAACTGAGACAGTCAGCGAGCAGGAAAGAAACAATTTAAGAAAAATGAAGCAAACGAGACTTTGGGGATTTTTCGGAAAGAAGTCAGTGGGTAAGAATTTTTAGTTTTTTTATCCTTAAAGTCTGAAGATAGATCATCATCTGGCTGGCTTTCACTGTAGGCCTATTGTTTAACTAGCTAGTTATTACCATAGGCTAACGTTATACGTTAGCACTTGTACTGGCATTTTCTAGTACAGAATCTCCTCCGGATAAAAACACAGGAGAAGAAGAAGCTGAAACAAGTGATAGAAGATTGCTCACTCACTTAAATATAAAATAACGTGATCATCATCAAACATTACACAGTGTGTAAATCAATACCCCGCTTAATATTATAAATTATCGAGCTTTCTAGACTGAGAAAAGCCAGAAAATGTATTTTTGGCTTATGTGGATGAAAGACAACAACTCCCAGAATGCATTTGCTTCGCTGCCCTAGGAGGCCACGCCTACCGGTAACAGAGCGCGGAGGTTAAACATGTTTAACAAGGCTAGGCTACTAGGTGATGAGTGTGCCCGGGTTTTCGAGATCGCCCATAATGTCCGGGATTCGGCTTTTGCGTTCTACAGTCGCCATTCATCAAGTTTACTGTGGCGAGCAGGACGAGGCTGAGGGCCGCGGGAGAACGGCGCGAGGCCGGTGGCGTGATTACTGATGAGCGACACCTGTGAGACGCACCGGTCTTGTATCTCTCACGGAGGAGCGGGAAATTGTCAAACCGGTCGGTCAAATGCCTGAAAGACGAGTTTGTACTAGTTATAAAGATGTCATTAAGGGTTCTTACACTGGCAAATGCTTTAAGTTTGATAATTAGACCTGTTATGACATATTTGTGACAGGTTGACAGGTTATGATTTCTTGGTTAATGTCAAGTTGTCATAACAAAGACATTTCTGTCTTTGTTTATGTCAAGTTGTCATAATCAAGACATTTTTGTCTTTTGTTAATGTCAAGTTGTCATAACAAAGACATTTTAAACAATGTCAACTTTGCATTAAAAGTGTCATAATTTACCGAATGACACTTAATGACAACAGTCATAAACATTCATAAAGACTCCTTCATGTTCATGACAGGTCAATCTTATGCACACCCCTTCAAATAAAGTGTTACCAAAAATTTGTAAAACTCTCCTGTGTGTGACTTATGACTTGATGACTAAGTTGAGACTTGACTTGACTTGACAAAGAGTATGACTTGACTTGACTTTGACTTGCCATGTTAAGACCTGGGGCCCCATTTATAACCGTTGCGTACGCACAAAACAAGCCCTGAAAGAGGCGTACGCTACTTCCGACGCATAAGTTGTGATTTATAAAAACAAACTTGACGGGAAAATTTGCGCACCTGCACGCAAACTCTGACCCATGCGTACGAACGTTTTGGAGACGGAGCAGTTTGGCGACACCGATGGTGAGCTGGAGTTAAATGTATTTTGGTCACTTTTAGACAGAAAATCTAAAGAAAATTATACATAAACATGAAAGATAATACAAATATAATTTGACTCGCCAAGCCTATCACTTGAAGCAAATATCCATCCCTTCTTAAATGTCCGCGCCAGTGAGCGCGTTGGGCCGTTATTGAAACTGACACATATATTGCCTATCTAACGGCATGATGTAAACATAACGAAGTAAAACCGTTAATCTTCATTATCAGTCCTAATCATAAATACAGTGCATGTTCACAATAACAGTTTAAATAAATAAAATAATGATTTAAACTATGTTTTACTTTGTTTTACGCCATTCTCGTTAATGGAGTTATAGGCTACATTTAAACTAGCCTACATGAAATCATAGGCTACTGAGAAGTTACAACATTTTTTTATATATTCAATAAATATAAATATTTGTTGTGGATGCAATGCTTTTCAACACTTTTACTCTAGCATGCTGTGTTTTAATGTTTTAACTACAGAGATAATTTGCTTATCATGATAATAGCATATTGTCTGAGAAAATATTTTCGTGCAAATAATGCACAACAAGGTCTATCTGTTTCCATTAAAAAATATAAATCAATTAAAAATACTATTTGGCCAGTGAAAACGATTGAGAAAAACTTTCTCTGAAATGTACAGTATTTTACACTATTTGATTTATTTATTCAAAAACAAGTCAAGGATAGGCTACTAAATGATTTTTATTAATGTAATGTGACGGCACATCCATATTTCATATTTTCCTAATGTCTTGTACCGTTAAACATGTCATCACGTGGATGAATAATCATATGCAAATGATATGCAGATGAGGATATGCATAGTAAAACGAGGCGTTATAAGCTCCATATATGGTTATTTCGGGGAGGAGACGCTTGTGCGCACAATCTTCCACTGACGAACGGTTTTATAAGTCGACATTTATAAGTATTTTTTTGCATACGCCATTTTTGGCTTTTAGGCGTACGTACACTTTTAGTAAGAATCCTACGCACAGTTTTATAAATGAGGCCCCTGGACTTGACTTGAGACTTGCATTTAGTTACTTACTCCCATCTCTGCCCCCATACAGTGTATGGTCCATACCCTGTTTAGTCCATATTCCTCAGCTACTGTAGAAATATTCCAACCAAATCCTTTACATTTTCTTTGTTGTGTATACTCCCAACAATCACTTAACACCTTTACAGCGGGTTGTTCCTCTCCAGATCCTTTTAGCTTTACCCAATATGCTAATGATATCTTTAAATGTCTTAAATAAAGAGGTAACCCGTCAACTTCCACCAGCAACGCATTAGTACAGTAGGTGTTGTTTTAACTGCACCAATACTGATTCTTAAGGCTCTGAACTGAATTTTATCAAGTTTTTCCAAAATACTTTTAGCTGCTGCTCCATATACCATACACCCAAAATCTATACATGACCGTATTAATGCCCTATAAATATCCATTAGTGATAGTTTGTCTGCTCCCCATTCATATCCAGTAATTGATCTCATTAGATTTATTACCTTTATACATTTAGTTTCAATCTGATTAATATGATTCCTCCATATACATTTCTCATCAGACCATAACCCTAATTATTTGAACTTTGTTACCCTTTCCATGCTTTGACCATATAATTTCAGTTGTACCGTATCTGTCCTTTTTTTTTCTAGTAAAAAGCATGAAGCATGACTTTTCAATTGACATTTTAAATCCCCATTCATACGACCATCTTTCAATACTCAATATAGCATTCTGTATACTATTTGTCACATGTTTAATATTTTTCCCCCTTTTCCATATAGCCCCATCATCTGCATATAGTGACGATCCAATGTCTTTACCAACGGTCATAAAAATATCATTGATCATAATATCACAGGATCTGGCTAATAACACTGCCTTGAGGAATACCATTTATAATATTAAAATCTTCTGAAATAGCATCTCCAACTTTAACACGAAATGTCCGATTAGTTAGAAAATCTAAAACCCAGTTGTAAAGTCTTCCACCAATACCCATTCTCTGCATTTTAATCATTAAACCTTCTCTCCACATAGAACACTTTCTATTTCGTTCTTCCTGACCGCCAGAGGCAGTGCTTCACACTGGATACTATCTCTCGTTGCAATGCATAGGTCGAGTCTAATACAAACAATGTCCCTCGGGACCAGGATGACTCGGGGTGCTCCCCTATTTAACCCTGTGACTTCCTGCAGACTGTCCCTATAATCTTCTCACGTGCACATATGCAGGTCATAGATTATGTAAAAAAAATCACGTTCTTCACAGCTTCGCAACAGAAAACATATGTTGGTGTCTCGCGACTGCGCGTGCTCCAGAGGCTGCAACGGATTCATTGATAACGAATAAAACAACACGGCTGGTGAGTTTGTTTACATTGAGGCTGGGGTTCGTTCTCGTTTTCCTGGCATTGTGTTGGTCGCTAGACAGAGTGTTTTCACTCGTTGAAAGGGCCATAATAACTTGCAGCTGTAGGTAAGTTAGTAACACCACGCTTGGAGGGTGTGCACTCTGTATAGCGATTGGTATCTGAGCTACAATAGGTGCATACTCATCTATTGTGTTATTGAATGAGTCTAGCATTGTTGTAAAAAAAAAAAGAAAAAAAAAAGGAAGGGTTAAGCTGGTGCCCCTTGTGTATATATAACAATATACACACATTAATGATAGGATAGGATTTTTGTAGTATATTTACATGTACACTTCAATAATTGTGTGTGTATAATATATTGTATTGAAATTATTCTCTAGTAAGTTTTCTGGACAGTCAGAGTGATTCCGCTCGACCTACCAAATATATTCCGAAACCAGAATGGAAAAGTTACCTCATACTTGCACATTGTGCATGGCTGTTCTCCTGGCGGATGATGGGCATGACTGCTGCCCTTCCTGTTTAGGCCTAGAACACCTTAAACAGGGCCTCACAGAAGATGCTTGCATGAACTGTAGCGTCATGTCATGGGAGAGGAGGACTTCGAGGATAACCATGGTGGAAGGGCTTTTGGGGGAGTCGCTACCTCCACCCCCACCACGTAAAACAACAAGTAAACGTAAAAATACTGAATCAACCAGTGCTTCCGCTGGTAAAAGACCCAAGGAAGACCCGTTAGGGAAGAAGGTGGATGTGCTGACGGCTGAGTTTGCTCAGATTAAGGCTTTGCTTATGAACTTGCAACCGGGCGAGAGACTAGTATCCTCAGTTGAAGCCCCCGCTATGGAGTCGCCCATTGGGGAGGAGGATATCCTTTCAATGGCGGCTTCTCAGAGCCAATTCTATGATGATGTTGATGGAGAGGTGCAGGTTTTATCTGATCATCAATCCCAATTCTCCCATGATGGCTCCCAGGAAGCTGGTCATGGATCTGCAGAAGGTCCACAGTCAGAGCAAGTGCTAGTGAAGCAGGCTCTCCAGGCTGCATTGGCTCGCTTGGGTCTTGACACAGTCCCTGCTGTGACAACCTTTTCTAGTGCTTTTTTCAGAGGTTCAGCGCAACCCTCTCCTCTTACAATTCCACCATCAAAGGATTATATCGAGGAGTTGCAAAGATGCTGGGCTAACCCTAGGTCGCTTACGCACCCCACTAGTGCAAGCAGGGCATTGGCTGCGATGCAGGATGCAGACACTTATGGCTTTGGTCAGATGCCTTAGGTTGATCCATTTATTGCCTCTTTTGTTCTTTCCCCAGAGGAGGTATTGAGGCCTAATGTTCGTTGCCCCCGGCCTCAATGTAGGATTACAGATGACTATCTTATCCAGGCATATAACACAGCAGCACGAATGGGTCGCATTGGCAATTCTCTCTCCCATCTCATGTTGGCCCTGTCTCAATCCCTTCAATCATCAGGGAGTGATCCTTTTAACCAAAACTTAAGTGATGCCTCCCTTCAGGCAATAGCATTCATGACAAGAGAGCTAGGAAGGCTGATGTCAACGCTCACACAAGCACGCCGCCAAGTCTGGCTTGCACAATCACCTCTGTCTGAGGCATGTAGGAGAACACTAAGGGACCTTCCAGTAGTTCCGGGGCAACTCTTTGGGCCAGCTGCACAGGAGACACTGGAGCGTAGTGTCCAGGTGAATCAGACCAGGCAGCCGTTTGCTGACCTGAGGAGAGTTCCACAGGCTCACTTAAATTACCGTCAGCCTTCTAGGGGGTATGAACTACCACGCTCTACGTTTTCAACACGCTCAGATGATGTTCACAGGGTCCAGCCTCCGAGATCACCGCGAGTAGGAAATTCTGCTCAGCGGCCCCGGGCTCGGGGTCAGCAAGTATTTCAGGCCCCTAGGGGTAGAGCAACTGGCCAACGGCCCACCAGGGATGCTAGAGGCCATGGACGTAGGTCCTGAAGGTCCGCGGCCGGCCGCCGGACAGTTTTCTTATCAGCAGCTCAGTTACTGGGAAGCAACAACTCCGACCCATGGGTTATAGCAACACTAACCCAAGGGTACAAGCTGCAGTTCCGACGGCGGCCGCCCGCCTTCAAAGGGGTCAGAATGACTGTAGTCTCAGACCCCAACAGTTCACTTGCCTTGAGACAAGAAGTAGCACAACTCCTGGAGAAAGGTGCCATCGAACCAGTAGATTGGTCAGAACGGCTAGGTGGGTTTTTCTCCATTTACTTTATCATTCCAAAGAAAGATGGCGGTGTAAGGGACATACTCGACCTTCACGGCCTCAACAAGTTCCTGAAGATCTTACCATTTCGTATGTTGCGCATAACCGATGTTCTTAAGGCGGTCAAGCAGCAGCACTGGTTTACTACGGTAGACCTAAAGGATGCTTACTTCCATGTTCCAATTGCTCCTCAACACAGACCGTTCCTCCGATTTGCATTCCAGGACCAGGTCTATCAATTCCGTGTCCTCCCATTCGGCCTTTCTCTGTTGCCACGAGTCTTCACCAGAAGCATGGCGGACGCACTGGCTCCAATCCAAGCCAAAGGACTTCAGGTGCTTCCATACTTGGACGACTGGCTCCTTTGCTCCCACTCTCAGGAGCAGGCAGTGTTAGAAATCACACAGCTGCTCGCACATATTACTCGACTGGGCCTTTCTGTGAATTTCAGCAAGAGCCGATTAATTCCAAGTCAATTCAATTCAATTCAATTCAAATTTATTTGTATAGCGCTTTTCACAATACACATTGTTTCAAAGCAGCTTTACAGAAAGTGCATTAAAAATGTACATAGAAAATACAGTTAGTTCATCATGTATTAATTTAGGGCATAACATATCGCCGGCGTTGAGTCGTCTCTTCACAGGCGTCGAGTCGTCTCTCCACAGGCGTTTAGTCGTCTCATCACAGGTGTTGGATCATCCGAAGTCTCCGTGAGAGGCTGGATACAAACTGGAGCTGACGAACGCTATTTACCTCGGGACTTGCGTCCCGAGATAACAGCAGAAAGGCAGATGAGAAATAATTTGCGTAGCTGATGTTCATAATATTAATGCATTCGATCTGATTCGGCAGTAGTATAAAAGGTAAGCATTATGTGAATGCGTGGTTAAAGAGATGCGTCTTGGGGTCTGTGGGGTTCCTAGGTCTCACACTGGACTCACGGTCAATGAAAGCCGCTCCATCAGAGCAACGAGTGGACTATATACTACTCCTCTGAAGGAAAACAAATTTATTAAAGGTTTAATTTAGATTTCCAATACTGTAGAATATAAACTGAGGAAGTTTATTAGTGTTCTAGTGTCTCAGCATGTGAAATGACCTGCTGAGAGGGGTCTCCTCCCCTTGCCTTTTGTCAGTGCGGGAAGGTCTGCTCCATCCTGTTCTCCTGGCTCAGCTAATTTACATGCTTTGTTTTGATGTATCCCCCTCAAGGAAATTCCACCCCCTTGAAATGAATATAAGCTAAAAATGTATCATGTTTTAGTTAGACTTGTGATGACGCTTGGAAGACTACAGCAAATCCAGCTCATCTGCAATAAAGAACCTGCAAAAGATACAACCAAGTCTCCTGGTTTTTAGCTTCTAAGTTTTCAACACTTGAGAAGAAATAAGTTCACTACAGATGGTGCCCTGCGACCCGGATAGAATTAACTTTACCTGAATCCAGATCAAGCTCAAAGATCTGACTGCATTCCAGACTGAATCACCTGAATCCAGATTTGAAACAAAGATCAACAAAGCTGAGTGAGTTCTGACTGAGTTCCAGCAACTTCGACCTCAACAAAGATCTTAACAAAGAATGAACATTTCTGACTGAAGTTCCAGCTGGAATCTTTCCATACAACCAAACGATTTGGTGAGTTTCACTCTATTCAAAGAACCGCTGAATGACCAGTACACATCCTCTGCGTTGTCAGAGAAGAGTTATCAGACAGCTGTAGTGTTTGGTTAACTAAAGTTATCCTTTAAAAGTGTTCTTTTAAAGAGGAAAGTATAGCCTCTACGTTGCTAGAGAAGGGTTATCCTCTAAACTTAGAGAAGATTAACATTGTGTTAATATTGTTGTATCCTCTGTTTCACAGAGAAGATTTTAAGATTTACGTGCTAGTTATTTTGTTTTGTTTATCCTCTAAAAGTTATAAAAGGTGCAAGATCCTTTGCATTTCTTGTCAGAGAAGAGTTAGCGTAACATGCTAATATTTTTGATATCCTTTGCTGTGCCAAAGAAGGTTGACCACAGTTGATTGTGACGTGTTGGTAACAAGGAAGATTTAACAACAGTTTAACTGGGTTAATAAGTGTAGCCTCTGTTTGATCAGAGAAGTTTTTATTTATTTATTTTTTTTAGTGTTTTTGTTTGTGTGGTAAAGAACATCACAAAATGGTTAGGAAGAATGCTAGACTGATTCCAACTACTGAGAAACGTGGACTAGCAAGCCCTTTATGGACAGACAGTGAGTTCAAGTCATTGTTAGGAGAGCACATGGACTCCATTGTGACTGAGTCAGTTAGATTGGATTTGACAAAGAAATTTGGTATTGATCCAGACAAAGTTTGGTCTATTGAAGAATGCAAGAAGGTGTTGGGTGCATGTATCAGAAAGAAAAACATGAAAGGCATAATTTGTTGCCATAGAGAATATAGCTTATCCATTGCACAAGAACAAACTAGGTGTATTGAAAAGTTAAATGAACAAAACAAACAATTGCAGACTCAAGTGTCTTGTTTCAAGACAAAGGTGGGCAATAACAAGGCCTCAACCAAATGTGATTTTGAAGACCAACAGTCAGATGAAAGCTATCCTGATTTACAGTCTTTCTGTAGACTAGAAAACACTAGAAATTCTGGTTTGATAGATAAAGATGTAAATGCAGTTGAAGTGTGTGGAGCAAGACAAAAGGCTCAGAATACAAAAGGGGTTGATACAGGTCCATCTGTAACCCCCATACTGCAGCTACAAGCAGTCAAATTATCTTTAAATCCTAAAGACATTGAGAGAATCGCTGAAAATTTGCCATCAGTGCAAAGAAATTTTTCTGAGTTTAGGAGAGAATTGTCCAAAAAGATGCGGCTATACGCTATGTCTCTAGCTGAAGTCACCCAGCTAATATCACAGATCTTGACTGAGTCAGAATTCAATGAGTTTGAAAATGCTGTTATTTCTGAACTACAACATGCAAGTAAAGATGAATTGAGAGAGGGAGTTTTGAAAATCCTAAAGAACATTGTTGGACCTAAAGTGGATTGGTCAAAGATAACACATTGTGTAGAGAAGAAGAATGAAACTGTTTGTGAGTACACAGAGAGATTTTGTCAGTCAGCTGCAGCTTACAGTGGAATATCAGACACATCAGAGAAGGTGTTAGAAGATAATGGCCCTTTGGCTCGCGCATGGTTTCATGGTCTTTTGACAGAGCATAGAAATGCATTGCCTTTCTTAGACGTCACATGGTCCACTAGAACCCTGCAAAGTAACCTAGACAGGTTAGCTACTTGGGAAAGAGACTCGGATGTCAGGGCAAGAGTAAAAATTGCAGCAGCCTCCTTTAACCCTCTGGGGTCTGAGGTGTTTTTAAGGCCTTTGAGGCGTTTTGACATGCTCTGACATTTGTGCTTATTTCAGCTACTTACAACATACCATTGGCCAACATGTAATTTGGCTGTATTCAGCACAAACTCTGCTACAATAATATGTGAGCAAAATAGATGTACATGTTTGCATTTTATAGAAAAAAAATATTATGCGTGGTTAGTAAGTTTTGGTAAAAAAATTGTCACCGCAATAAGGCCATATAACACATACTGAACAGTTGTCCACAAGACTTTTGAGTTACTATTCTTGTAGGCTAGAATTTTTACTACAAAATGATGTGAAAATCATTCTGACCACTCTTTCACAAACAACAATATAACAATTAAAATGTTGTAAGTCAGTTTTTGTGTCAGCACTGCTGTATGCGTGGGAGTGTCAATGGCCATGAATATTAATGAGATTCCCACCAGGGGAGACAAAAGACACTCCCCCAAAGGCTAATGCCCCCATCAATGTAATGTGTGGCAACCTGAACAAAGAATGACAGGAGATGCAAAGGTTTGGTTTTTCAATCTGTTTTATTGTAATTCCTAGAACACATTACTATTTTTTATATTTTTTAAAATATTAAGCAGCACAACTGTTTTCAACATTGATTTTTTTAAAATAAATCATCATATCAGAACGATTTCTGAAGGATCATGTGACACTGAAGACTGAAGTAATGATGAATCACAGAAATGAATAACATTTTAAAATATACAGTTAGGCTATTTTAGACTGTAATACTATTTCACAATATTACTGGGTTTTTTGTTTGTTTGTTTTTTAATCAAATATACGCAGACGTGATGAGCATCAGAGACTTCTAAAACATTAAAAAAATTTGCAAACTTTTGATGGATACCTGTATAAAATTCTACATATACCCATCCATTTATATTTGCTGATAACACAATCAAAGAAGCTGTATTATTATCATTATCAATCACTAATGGCCATGGATAAAAAAAAAGACAAAAAGTTTTTGTAATTTCACACAAGAATGGGTACTTGTATATTATGATGATGTAAACACAATTACATTTCATCTGTAAATATTATGTCTGTGCACTTACTCAGTATGATTCTCGATCGCACTGAGAACTGAACGACACCTGCGTGCTCCTCTGCGGTGCTGGAGAAGGAGAGCGTGATGCAGACACAATCCTATAAAACAACAACAAAAACTGTTAGCATACATAATCCAAAGTAAACTGTGAGCAATTAATGGGTATGGACGCACAATGTATATCTCTTGATGGGCCATAGGACGGAGAAATATCTATTTATGGGCCATACACCGCGAGAATCTGCTGATGGGCCATAACGTATAGACCGCGCGCATTTAGAGCATTTTCAAACATTTACACCTGTATTCACAATCATCTGTGCAGTATTTTAGCAGGATAAGCAGTGTCATAGGCTAACCAAAACAGAACATTTATATATAAAAATATAATGTCTAGTATTTAGACAGTATTTTACCGGAAGCTGAAATATATTTGCACTAAATCACATTATATTTAGGCTACACCTAAGCAGATATTCGCAAATAAGCTACATTACGCATAAGCTAATCAAAACTGAGTGAAATATATTTAATATACAAATGTTTAGAGAGTAACGTTATCATATTGAAAGTTTACACTTGAGCATGTACACGAATGTTATATTGTAAGGCAATACTAAGCAAAATATAGTCTGAAAACATGAGTTCTATATGATCAGAAAAAGAATTATATAACACTAAACAATATAACACTTACTCCGAACTTGTATCCTCGGCGGGATCAATTCTCTCTTCAAAATGCAGCCGTTCGTCGTCTTGAGTTGCAATAATCTTCCTCTGAGGGAAAGGTGAATTCTTCCTCGCTGTACAGAATCATCTGGCGGCCTCTTTACCGGAGTAGCGTGCCCGCTGTGCCATCCTCAAAACGCGATGAACTATCAGCGAATCTCATGAAGAAATTTTGTGTTTTTATGGCATTGATCGGGGGCGTGTGCGATGCATATAGATCACCTAAACTATTTACATGTGAATAGCGCCGGGGGCGTGGCGGCCTCAACTCATTAAAAATAATGAGGGGAGAAAGAAAAAACTGGACCTCTCCTTGGTTTCAAACGGATTACATAAACTGTGAGTATTTGTTTTTTATATAAATTACTTCATTTAAAAGAAGAGAATTCAAGCTTCATAAAGAAAAATCTCTCGTGCCTGTGTGACAAGTATTCGCGGAGTTACAGTTAATCTTAGGACGTGTTTCAGAATGGACTTCACAGACAGAGAGAACGCAGAACTCGCATCATGTTCGTTTTTCTTTATTTGGCGAAAAGCACAACACTTTGTTTTTATTGCGAGTATCCACAAAAAAAATAGACACTTAACAGGATCTAATGATGTATAACACTTAAATGTAAGATCAAAATCAACAGAGTATTTTGAGTCTCTTTTGCACTGATAAGAAAAAAAGCGAGCAAATCACGCCGGCGTGATTTCAGACCCCAGAGGGTTAAGGTCAACACAGAGAACCAACCGAAACGTAAATGTCCTAAGAAAGAGGGAAGTTGTTATTACTGTGGTAAGCCTGGGCATTGGAGGAAAGAATGCAGGAAAAACAAAAAGAATTCAATAGAGAATAGAGAAGTGAACAATATTACTCAGCTTCTGCTGAATCTCCTGGCTGCTCTGAAGCAACCCCTCCCATCATCAGTAACCACGTTAGGCAGCTGTTTTAGGTGTTAACGATTCAGACTGTGAGTGCTTAATTTCCCCAGTAACTTACAACAAAGATGAAAGACTTGTGTTTGTTTAATAGAACAAAAGGAAAGTGACGGTCTCAGCTTTCCTTTGGGGGACACTGGTTAAGTAAACTCACAGCCTTAAATGTTATTTTACAGCGCCGGCCTTTCATCAGTAATAGTGTTAGGTCAGACTGTAAACGTAAAATGCCCTCATGCAGTGTCAACACTAATTGTTTCATCCTCATGTATGATGTCTGCAAATGATTGAAGTTTTGTTGGAGGATGAAGGAGAAATGAATCACGATTGTGTTCCGCTCACGTACACACACCAACAGGGATAGGGTAGGACACACGAATCAGTGAAGAACCCAGGGAAGAACCGGAAATGCAATACGCAATCAGGGGCAAAACCCTGGGCGAAGACTCCCTCATAGGCCTTCCCCATTCATTTAGTCAATCCTCACTTCACTGTTTCTTTAGGTGTCAAAATAATTAAGAAATAGGGAAAGGAACAACCAGAGCAATAGATTCGGAAAAGAACACAACCCTATAGTGTTGAACAAATACTGCTCCTGTCTTTTGTTTTCTGTCTTCCTTTGTGCAGATACCTCTTGATGGCTGACCCAAGACAATATGCACCGACCTCCTCACCGCCCCTCTAGAAAACAACGAGACCCACTGCAAAGCCAACTATCCCAAAAGGATAAAGAACAGAAAAATACACAACGCAGAAACTACGAAACCTTCAGTCATCCATCGAGATGATCAAGATTGTCATACTACTACACATCATGAAGATCGCACAAAGTCCGGACTCCAGAAACAACATATTCTTAGAGCTGATGAATATGTCAAAAACGCCTTGTTTGCTGGAAAAGAACGTTTGCATGCCACATCCGAAGATGGCTGCATTCCAGGACTCACTTGTGCACAAACATGGTGGTCCAACAAGACATTCTTGATCTTTCAGCAAAATTTACACCAAGATGACTGAAGATAATTCTTCATGGTTCAGAAACTTGATTGATCACGAGAAAATCACAGTTCCAACCAGAAAAGACCCACGGACTCTAATTGCATGTTTTGTTTCTGTGTCAACATGCAATTGCAGAAACACCAACACAGAGCAAGCTATGTGCCTGTAACAATTACAAGTTGCAAGAATGAATTTTTAAGTGTTTAAATTTGTATACAATGTGGGAGTTTTCTTTTTAACTCCCAAAGGGGGAACTGAAGGAAAACAAATTTATTAAAGGTTTAATTTAGATTTCCAATACTGTAGAATATAAACTGAGGAAGTTTATTAGTGTTCTAGTGTCTCAGCATGTGAAATGACCTGCTGAGAGGGGTCTCCTCCCCTTGCCTTTTGTCAGTGCGGGAAGGTCTGCTCCATCCTGTTCTCCTGGCTCAGCTAATTTACATGCTTTGTTTTGATGTATCCCCCTCAAGGAAATTCCACCCCCTTGAAATGAATATAAGCTAAAAATGTATCATGTTTTAGTTAGACTTGAGACGAGCGAGCTTTGAAGACTACAGCAACGAACAAGCTTTTTGCTCAATAAAGAACCCTCAAAAGATACAACCAAGTCTCCTGGTTTTCGCTTCTGAATCTTCTATACTTTAGAAGAAATAAGTTCACAACACCTCCTTCAACGGTTTCGGAGGCAGGCCAGACTTCCATTCAGGTGCTTCCTCAGGCTCACAGGTATGTTGGCGGCAGCAGTGGCAGTCATACCATTGGGCCTCCTTTCACTACGCCCCTTTCAAATATGGGTGAACAGTCTCCACTTGAACCCCAGTTGGCACAGGAACAGGTTGATCAAGGTATCACAGCGATGCCTTCTGGTCCTGAAGTCTTGGAGGAGCAGATTGTATCTGACCAAGGGGGTTGTTCTGGGCATGATTCCCTCTCGGAGGTTTACAGAGCTCTGAAGCACCTCGCTTTTTGAAGGGCAGGCATATTCTCGTCAGGTCGGACAACAGATCAGTGGTTTATCACATCAACCATCAAGGGGGCACAAGGTCCAGCCAATCCCTTCAAGTATCACAGGAACTGCTGACTTGGGCCTTCCCTCGCTTTGCAAGCATCAGAGCAATGCATATCCCAGGGGTATCAAACGTGGTTCCAGACTTCTTGTCACGCCACAGAATTCCATCGACGGAGTGGAGGCTCAACCCGGAAGTGGTAGAGATGATATGGCAGCGGTTTGGCAGGGCAGAAGTGGACCTATTTGCCTCGGCGACAACGACCCACTGCCGTCTCTGGCGATGATCGGGGTGACTGTTCAAAGGGTTCTTCAAGAGCACCACAGGCTGCTGCTAGTGGCGCAAACTGGCCGGGGAGACCGTGGTTAGCAGTGATGTACAGGCTCTTAGACGGGGATCCTTGAACCCTTCCCAGGAGAAAGGATCTCCTCCACCAGTTGGAGGGTCAGATTTGGCACCCGAACCCAGACCACCTGAAGCTCTGTGTGTGGCCTCTGAGGGGCCGGAACCACTCTTTGGAGCCTGCGATCAAAGGGTCCAGAACACCATATTGAACTCTAGAGCACCTTCCACCAGGAGTGCTTATGCCTATTGATGGAAGTTTTTCTCTGAGTGGTATTCGGAGCAAGCAGTGGTCCCAGAGCACTGCCCTGTTCCTCTGGTTCCTTTGGAAGAAAGTGGAAGCACACTGCTGTGCCCAGTAAAGAACTCTCCGAGGCTATCTGAGGGCCACGGAAGTTTTTCGAAAATCAGACCAACTTTTTCTCTGTTACGGGGGCCCGAAAAGAGGTCAGCCCCTCTCAAAGCAGAGATTGTCGCACTGGGTAGTTGAGGTTATCACCCACGCTTACACATCTAATAAATATCCAGTGCCTTTGGGGGTGAGATGCCATTCGACAAGAGGAATATCAACGTCTTGGGTTGCATTAAAAGGGGTCCTTCTAAGTGACATCTGTGCAGCAGCTACGTGGTCATCAACAAATACATTTGCCAGATACTACAGGGTAAATGTGGCTGCTTCCGGTAATATTGGAACAGCTGTCCTCTCCGGACCCTCAACTTCCTCTTAACGGTGAGTAGGACCTCCTCGTGACCTTGTTGTTATAAGTCATCCAGTGTGAAGCACTGCCTCTGGCGGTCAGGAAGAACGAAATAGAACGAGAGTTACGTATGTAACTGCGGTTCTATGAGTTCTGGATGACCGCCAGAGCTTTCTGTCAGGCGAGAAGATTCCGTAGGGACAGTCTGCAGGAAGTCACGGGGTTAAATAGGGGAGCACCCCGAGTCATCCTGGTCACGAGGGAGATTGTTTGTATTAGACTCAACCTATGCATTGCAACGAGAGATAGTATCCAGTGTGAAGCACTGCCTCTGGCGGTCATCCAGAACTCATAGAACCGCAGTTCCATACGTAACTCTCGTTCTCTATATCAAAAAAATATTATGTTCATAACCTCTTTCACACTAATTGCTTTTTCTGCTTCATTGCTAACTTTCACAAATGCATCTGTCGTAGTTCTTCTTTTGCGAAATCCACTTTGACATGGGCTTAACAATTCTCTTTGCTCTAAATAATACGCCAGTCTACGAACAATTATCTTTTCTATACATTTACATAAATGAGAAGTTAGTGCAATTGGTCTGTAATTTCCTGCATTCACTAGGTCTTTACCCGGTTTACCAAAAGGTAATATCAGAGCACTTTTCCAGCTAACAGGTACCACACCTTCTCTCCATATCTTATTAAACAGGTGTAATATGATTTTCAATGCTTCATCTGGTAGCTGTCTAAACATAACATAACATAATTGATCTCGTGGACGACGTTTTACAGTCACACAGGGCTTATATGGGCAAAATTAGCAAGGTAATGAGACAGCAGAATGTAATCAAGCATTATGGGTCCAGGCAGTGGGTTATGGGAAATGTAGTCCATAATAAGATAGCACAAGAGTCGGGAGGTGTGCCCCCTAGTGGAGGTCATGGGCACTCCATGTGGATGTGACAGTCTTATTTTTTTTGTAATAAATTTTTTATGTAACTGACTTAAAGTCATGAACAGTCTTAAAGAAGAAAAAAAAGAGGACTGACTTGTAAGACTAGTTTCAGTGGTTTATGCAACCGACACCAGAAGCTCCAAAAGTTCATCAGAAACTCCACCCTCTTACAAAACATACCAGGAAGTAATAATTATTTCTACCTTTCATTTCTGCTGAAAGCTAAAATGAGTTGTGAATAAAAGAGGTGGACACATCATATTAGTCTTATTGTGTATTTCTGAATAAACCTAGATTAGATTTTGATTGTAATAGTTATTTATTTTTCAAACCAAATTTCAGTAAGTGAAAGTACATTTTCGAGGAAAAAAAAAAGACGAGGAAATGGATTCAAAGACTGTGGAAGAGCTTTATTGTCCTGTTTGCTATGAAATCTTCAAGGCTCCTCTTTTTCTGTCCTGTAGTCACAGTATTTGTAAAGAGTGTCTACAACAGTTCTGGAAAACTAAGGAAACTCAGGAGTGTCCTGTCTGCAGGAGAAGATCCTCAAGAGAAGATCCTCCAGTTAATCTCACGCTAAAAAACTTGTGTGAGTCGTTCCTGAAGGAGAGAAATGAGAAACGTTCATCAGGATCTGAGGAGATCTGCAGTTTACACAGTGAGAAACTCAAACTCTTCTGTCTGGAGGACAAACAGTCTGTGTGTTTAGTGTGCAGAGACTCAGAGAAACACACCAATCACACATTCAGACCCATCAGTGAAGTGCTTCCATCCTACAAGGTAAGACTAATGTCTCTCATTTCATAAATACAGTGCTAAACATAGAAACAGAATTATTTGTGTATACAATAGACTAGTATTTATTTTTGCTCTGACTAAATCTCTCTGACTAAAATTCTGCAATAAGCTCTGACTTTTTCAAATCTTTTTGCATGTAACAGCATTGGCACAAAAAAATAGAAATGTCATGGGTTATGAATATTTTTTCAATCATAATCTTTGATTTAAGACACACCAAAAAGTGACTGATACTAACATACGTTCACTTTCTGTATTTGTATTTGCACAACCACAAATTTAAAACTGCATGGATGTAATACTAATAGAACTAGCTATTGCACAAAAAAAAACAAAAAAAAAACTTTTGTTTGACGAAAACATGATTTATTAATGTTCAGCCTTTCCAGATAAATATAAATATGTATAATATATGTATATATATATATATATATATATATATATATATATATACTATATGTCCTGCCATTTCAGGCACAAATGCTTCCTGAGAATGACCCAGTCAACATATAATAAAATAATAATAATAAAAACATCCAAACATACAATGTTTAAACCTCTTATAGCTGCACAAATGTCACAGATTTTCACTTTAACCTGTAGGAGGAATTTAATACTGCACTGACATCCTTACAAAACAAGCTCAAACATGGAGAAGAAATGAAGAAAAAGTGTGATGAAACAATTGAACACATAAAGGTGAGGATGTATAAAGAGTTAAATACTCAACATTCACACACACAGTTTATTATTGACATTAGTGGAGTGTGTGTTCATACCGAGCTGACTGAAGTGAATGTGATTTGATTTCAGTCTCAAGCTGAGCACACAGAGCGACAGATTAAAGAAGAGTTTGAGAAGCTTCATCAGTTTCTCAGAGACGAAGAAGAAGCTACAATCACTGCACTGAGAGAGGAAGAGGAGCAGAAGAAGCAGAGGATGAAGGAGAAGCTGGAGGAGATGAACACACACATCTCAGCTCTTTCACACACACTCAGAGACATGGAGGAGATGATGAAAGACAATGACGTCTCGTTTCTAAAGGTGACAAATCAATCTGGCTTCATTCTCTGTGCAGAAAACAACTTGTATAGAGACTCATTGACAGTGAGAGTGTTTGATAAGATATTACAATGTTTTTAAACTCTATATTTTCCAGAACTATAAAGTCACAATGGAAAGGTAAGTGAGCTGCTCGTATCTCTTCTCTCAGTGGGGCTGTCCAACACGATCTCATAAAAGTGCGTATCTATGCCACAAATAAATGTTCTCATACTATTTATACGCCAAAAGTTTTTTGCGTGCATGTAAAAAAAACAAAAAAAAGGACTGCATTTATATAGCGCTTTCATAGACCCAATGGCCACCAAAGCGCTTTACATTTTTGCCTCACATTCACCCATTCACACACCGATGGCGGTGTCAGCCATGCAAGGTGCCATCCAGCTCGTCGGGAGCAGCCGGGGTTAGGTGTCTTGCTCATGGACACCTCGACACTTGGTCAGGTGGAACCGGGGATTGAACCACGAACCTTTCGGTTTGTAGACAACCTAAATGAACCACTGAGCCACTGCCGCCCCTAAAAAAAAACCTTGGGTAGGATTAGAGGTGTGGAGTGCGTGTGTATTACACGCGAAAACTGTGTATCATATACACGCAAAAACTATTTTTAGCCTATAAATGGCACGAGAAATTAAATTTGTGGTATAGATACGCAGTTTTATGAGAGCGGGCTGCAACATCTGAACTCAAACTCTCTGCAGTTCTGACTCCTGAATGTTCCTCAGAGTCCAGATCTCACAGCCGGATCCACGGATGAGTTCTGGAGCTTTGATCCATGTGTGGCGTTATCTGGGTAACCTGCCCTTCAGAGTCTGCAAGAAGATGCTGGAAACTGTCCAACACAGTGAGTCTCCGCAGATTTGACACCAGTGCAGAAGATAGTTCAGATATAAACACACACAACATTAACATTTGATAGAAATGTATTTAATAATCAATTTAATTTCATTGCTGCCATATATGGTCTACTGTCCTACACTACAAGACGAGCAGAAAACCTCAACCTCACATATCTGTATATTTCTCATTTCTCATTCGGGGTTGAAAACTTGTGACAGGGTTGAGTTTTTCACTTAATTGATGGATAATTCTAATAAAAAAATTATAAAATAGTCATGTTTCAGTAAAGATATACTTACCAAATTCATGGCAACTCATAATTCTGTTATAAATAGAATATTTGATGTATTGTGTCCACTTAAACACTGACAAGCATCTTATCTCAGAAATGGACGCCACATCAGCAGCAGAAAGACAGTGTTATGCATGCAGATATGTTGATCCAGAAAGAAGGGCACAATATGAGAAGGAAAAAATAAAAAAATATATAAAATTGAAGACAATGCCTCCCTTCAAACCGGTTACAACCGGCTAGAGGCAAGTCAATAAAAAATGAAGGCATTTCTTGCTGATTACCAACTGACATGTTACGGACTAACACAATACAATTGTGATTGTAGTTAAACATCTAAATTTACAATATTTTTTATAAAAATAAAGAAACCACAGACACACAATTAGTCTATTTTTAACTTCAGCCCCCCAAAAATTTGTCAGTTTCAGTGCAGCTTCAAAGGGCTTTAAACGACACCAGACGATGAATAAGGGTCTTATCTAGCGAAACCATCGTCATTTCAAAAATAAATTAAAAAAAAAGTTTTATAAGCACAAATGCTCGCCTTGCTCTGTTCTGTGATGCGCGTTCGTGACTCACGTAATACGCAATAAAGTTGAAAAGGAGAGTAATAATAATAACTTTATTTTGTATAGCGCTTTTAAAAGTTAATTCTCAGAGCGCTTTACATTAGCAGATTTTAAGAAAACATCTAAAAAGGCATGATCACACAATATAAACAGGTTTAGAGTTTGGAGTAGACCAATATCCAGTGACACTGATATATCCCTAGCAATTTATTTATTTATTTATTTGACATGGGCATACAATGACATTGGACGAACCATATGCATTTGTTTAAGTGTTTTAGCACACATGCTAATTTTCAACACCTGTCCATGGGAGGCTTTTGTAAATAAAATACAATAACAAGACTAGTAAGCATAATAATACTAAAAATACTAACAGAAAAGGATAGCTAAAAAAAATACCATATAATTTCAGAGAAAAGAAAAAACAAATTGCATACATAAATTATAAAGCAGAAGCATCAGAGTCAGAGAGTATCATTAGTTATTCATGCGAACACTGCTGTTTGGTTTTTAGCCAATGTTTAAGTCCTCTGTTAAAAGCTATGCCATCGGTCTCTAGTTTTAAATCAGTAGGCAAAGCATTCCAGAGTTTTGGCCCCTTTACTGAGAAGGCAGACTGACCAAAGGAGGTCTTACACTTTGGGACTAAACAGTCACCTCTGACAGTGGCTCGTGTGTTCGCCCCATGAGAGCTTTGGCGTCTACTGATTAATTTAGAAAACTGCGATGAAACATGATTATTTAGGCATTTGAAAGCCAATTTAATATAATTAAAATCAATAAAACTGTCAAAACCAAGAAGCTTATGCTTTCTTAGAACATCACAGTGATGCCATCGGTATTAATTTATTTGGAGAGATTTGTGACCATGATGTGACGCAATATGATAGGTGTGAAAATATCATTGCATGCATATATAGTTTTGCAGTGTGACAGGACAAATCCCTTCTTATAAACCGAAAACAATTTATATTTGGTCTGACTTTCTTGCAGATGTACTTAACATGATTATCAAATGTAAAATTTTTATCCAGAATAATCCCAAGGTACTTGACTTCATTGACTGCTTCTATTGCTTCATTTTTTATTTGTACCTCAAATATATCGCTAACCGGCCTATTTCGTATAGAGATACACATGGAGACTGTTTTCTTAACATTTAGCGATAGATGTGATAACTCGAGCCAGTTAGAGATGCTGTTGTCAGGTGTTCACCTGCCAGACTGGGTGTTTTAGTGGAAACATGGACCACAGTGTCGTCTGCATGCATCTGACAGTTTACGCCTGGACAGCATTTTGGTAGGTCATTTATATACATTGTAAACAGCAAAGGGGCAAGTACAGACCCTTGCGGTACTCCCATGTTGTTGGCTTGCAGAGGTGACTTCACCCCATTGACTCTGACACATTGCTGTCTCCCGCCCAAAATAAGATCTAAACCACTGCAAAGCTTCTGTAGAGATTTTAAGGATGAACCAAACACAAATTAATCAAATTAATCTCTCATGGGATTCATTCAAATGTGATTCAGCATTCCGGATCTGAACACCACATTCCAAAGTCACAAGACGGCTCCAAATTGTCTAGAAAACCCCCCAGAGAAGACTTTTATGGCCCCGCAGGCCCCAGAGATAAGCCTAAACAGGAAAAACGCTGTCACTATTTCATCCTTAAGCAAGACAAAGCTGCTCAGAAATGGTGAAACGAGGCCTGACCACCAAGGGGCCTGACCACCTTTGACCCCCCCCTCAGCAGCACCACTGCTGAGCAGGACAGAGATGTAAAACAGACCACGCTTTCATGGAATGTGAGAGACTTATACAGACTTACACAGACTTTACTTATCAAACCCATTAAAACTCACACAGAACAATGCTCAGTGGACTTATAATCAAACATCATAATTCTTGTTGTTCCTACAATTCATGTTTGTATTATGCTTAGATCACATATAAATCACGTAATTGTGTTATAACTGTGTGTATGAATGAAAGAGTATCATGCTTCCAATCAAAAGAATCGTATGCCCTTAATTCAAAAGATGGCTTGATTGAAATCTGTGTAAAATGTTTTGTATGATTATAATAATCTATAATGTTTAAACTGTGGTCTCTTGTTCTCTGCTAAGTGCTGGAACCCAAGCAGATCCCAGATAACGATAAGTAGGAACTCGATCCACCCCCTAAAATGATGCCATTGTCTCATTGGTCAGAATTCTCCAAAAGAGGTTGGGCTAACTTTTAAGTTAAAGACCCGAACAAAGGAATTAGAATCAGTGTTGTTCAGAAACTTCCATCCAGGGAGTTCGGTTTTGAGTTCGGTTCGGTGTTGAATTAAGTTGGTGCCTCTCTCTATCAACAGCAAGAGAGTGTTCCCGTTCATGCTTCTCTCTGAAAACAACAAAGAGCGTGTTCGCACGCTTACATCGACCAGACCAAATTAGACCAGCAGACAAATAACCCATCAAGATCGGGGTTAAAACAGCTCATTCAAGCCATCTAACTCGTCTTACTTTCATTTCTTCCTTTATTTTCTTTTTCGTTAAAAGTCTCGGTTCTAAGTTAAGTTTTGCTGCAAAGTTTCGTTTAAACGTTTCGACTGCAAAGCCCTTCCAACTTCAAAGACTTTCATCCATCCGCCAACACACCACGTGATTGGCTGCCTAAGATCTCGCAGGCACGAGAAGACCGCCAGCCAAACAACGGACCCGGGGAAACACCGACACAAGGGAGTCCCCAAAGCAACACGGACAAGCAAGTACCTCCAGACTCGTAGCTGAACTGGTACACTGATATAAAACTGAATAACCCGCCAAAGAAACGATAGAAGGGTTAAATTAATGATTGATGGTTCGTTCAGGTCATGTCTTATAAGTGCATATAGAAACTTGGGATTTCACTATCTCACTCTTAAAACTCATTCTTTCCTCACTCTCTTTATTTCTGCAACTTGAATGAATGCGTGTGCGTGTGTTTGTGTTAGATATTAGTTTTATGTTTTAGGATAATCAATAAAGTATTGTTTATATTTGAAAAGATATTTGCCTTGTGTTGTGCTTGCACATTTAATGTCTTGTACTGTCGATCTAAAGTTACCTTGCTAATACATAGTGTTTCACTATAGATTGGATATTTATATCTGTGCCAAGGTTATAATTACGGCCCGTTCAAATGAACTCTAAACGAGTCATTTGCTCGGTTCCATAGTGATTCGGTCAAGATTCATTGCAAATCGATGAATCATTCCTTTTGAGCATTCCTTCCGGCCCCCCTTAAATACATTTTATGTATATTATTATTGTGTACATTCGTTACACTTCTGAAGACATTTTAAATTGATTTAATTTACGTAGCAAAATACTGTGGTTAACAGTGTCAAAGGCCTTTTTTAGGTCCAGGAACACCGCCCCAACAACATTTCCTTTATCCAGTGATTTTTATTGATCAGATAACAGTTAGCTGTTTCGGTGGAATATTTGTCTCTAAATCCAAACTGTAATGGATAAAGCAACTGATTAGACTCTAAATGTTCCGCTAATTGCTCGGCGATAATCTTTTCCAGAACTTTTGAGACTACAGGAAGGATAGCAATAGGCCTATAATTGCTTGATATTTCCTTATCTCCCGATTCGGTGCAATTATTGCTGTTTTCCAGCTATCTGGGAACATATTTGTTTGTATTGATAAATTGACTAAATAAGTAACTGGCTCTAACAGACAGCTTTTATATCTTTTAATTAATGCAGCATGTATGTTGTGTATGTCCTTAGACATAGAGTTACTCGTGTTTACAATCACCTTTTTAACTTTATCACAGGATACCTCTTTGATACAGAAGGAGCCTGTGTTAGCATTGTCAAGCTCTTCAAGAGATGGCTCGATATATTTAAAATTACTAATTAAATTAAAATGCTAATTCATTTACAGAGTTGATAAAAAAAAGTATTAAAAACATTGGCAATAGCCGCATTACTGTGAATCAGATTATGACAAACTTTAAGACCATTTATTTTTAAGTGTTTATGTCTACTGGAATTAGTTAGTCTATTTATATGTTGCCACAATTTAGAACTATTGCCACTGGCTTCTTCAATTAGTTTAGAGAAATAGTTAGTCTTTGCCTTTCGCAGCTCTGATACTACCTTGTTCCTCAAGCCCGTATAAATAAGGTGGTCAGTATTAGTTTTTGTTATTAGGGACTTTTTAAGAGCAATATCTCGCCTTTTAATGATCTGACGGATGTCACTATTAAACCATGGAAGAGAGTGTTTCTTAGGTGTACTTTTCCAGGTTTTTGTATGTTTACTTACAGTATTAGATCACTTAACACAGAGTTAAAATTGCTTGCGCTATAGTTTAAGTCTGTTTCTCTAAATACCTTTTCCCAGTTAACTTCCTTTAAATCATATTCAAAATTGGCTTCTTTAGATTTGGGAATTCCTGTTGTTATAATTAAATTTTTTGTATTATTATTGTGAAGTAGGCGTTTTTTAGTTAACTTTCTCGCAATCAGTGTCATATTATGGTCTGAAAGGCCAGTAATGAGATTAAGGGCCCTATCTTGCACCCGGCGCAATTGACTTTGTACACTGACGCATGTATCATTCCTATTTTGCACCCGCGCAAAGCGGACTTTTCCCTCCACAGACACACGTCGGTTAACTAAGAAATACACTTGCGCTACCCGGGGCGGTTCAGCGCAAAGAGGAGGCGTGTTCCGGCGCAAACTTTCCCTCATGCTATTTTGCAGTTCCAGAAAAGAATTGCGCCACTGACCAGAAAAAACCTAGTCTAAAGTCATTGGCGCGTTGCGCGTACATTCAGATGCTATTTTAAGCGCGCGTGCTTGGTCATAATACAGAGTGTGAACAACGCGCATACACTGTAGATGATTCTCTCATCTACACAGATGCATTTTCCTTTTTGCAAATGATACATTATTATAAGGAAAAATATTAAAACACGAGGGAAATCATTGTTGTCCAGTCAAGTATATTTATATAGTGCTTTTCACAATAGAGATTGTATCAAAGCAGCTTCACAGTATTAATATGTTGTGTCCATGGCAATCGGAAAAATAGGCATAAAGCTTAGGCCTACATATTTACCCAAATTATTATATGCATGTATAACCGAAGCTAATTTGGGTGGGTTTGTCCCATCTCCAATGCCACTTCTCTTTCTTTTACGGCCCTGACGAGAACATCGATCTCCTCGGCTGTGAACCGAGTCTGAAGCGCTCCTGGTAAATGCGCCGTTATATTAGTATTGCGCCATGGAACAAGCGCACCTCGTTCATCATGCTCTTAAAGGGAATGTGATATGACGCTCTGATTGGTTTATTTCACGTTACGCCCAAACCACACCTATGAATAATGAAGCTACTTCAGACCAACCCCTTTTAGATTTGCGCCAGGCGCAAGAGGCATTTATCTCGCCGGGAAAATAGCAACAGCGCCGGGATCCGCCCACAAAGTTACTTGCGCTTTGACACTTGCGTTTCAGATCGTGCGCTATATGTTTTTGTTACTCTCTCTGGCCTATTAGTAAAAATCAGATCTATAAGGGTTTCACTCTTTCTGGTGAGTCGAGTGGGTCTATCAATCAGCTGTTTGAATTTAAATTTCTCCATAGTTGATTTTAATTGTGATTTACCACTATAATTTACCACTATAATAATTTCGATCAAAACTTAAAATATATTTATATGTCCCCGTCCCCACCAATTTCAAAATCAAACCTACGCCACTGGAAGTAGTAGAACTTTTACTTGAGTAGAATATTTTATTACTCTTTCCACTGCTGAGAGACCACTCTTATGATAGCATGATTTATGATCTCTTTCAACAAAGTCTTTATATGTGTTTTACATTTACATTTAAATACATTATATTTCATCCTGTAATCTGATGTTATTCTCTTTGCAGCTCCGTTGACTCTGGATCCAAACACAGCAGCTCCTGGTCTCACACTCTCTGCTGATCTGACCAGTGTGTCGAACAGTGATGTATATAAAACACTTCCTGATAATCCAGAGAGGATTGACAGTTATTCATGTGTCCTGGGATCTGAGGGCTTTAACTCAGGAACACACTGCTGGGATGTGGAGGTCGGAGACAATACAGACTGGACTCTTGGAATAACCACAGCATCAAACCAACGGAAGGGGAAGGTTTTCTTTAACTCTAATGTCTGGTGTGTGTGGTACATAAACAGCAAATACATCTCACAATCCCCAGAGCAAACCAACACTTACTTCACTGTTAAACAGAAGCTCCAGCGTGTGAGAGTAAAGATGGACTATGACAGAGGAACAGTGTCGTTCTCTGATCCTGTAACTAACACACATTTACTCACATTCAGGACGTCCTTCACAGAAACTGTCTTTCCATTCTTATATAATTACTGCACAACTTTCCCTCTGAGGATCTTACCAGTTAAACTGTTTATTACTGCAGAAAATCACAGTTAAATCTGCTTATAAATTAATACAGTTTGGCAAATTATGCTTCAATAATAACACTGTAATCAAAGTGTCATTGATCAATCACACTTAAATGTAAAATTAGAGTCAACTTAACCCGTGTGTTTGTCTCAAATCTTTTGGGGAAAATGTTTACTTTTTTTTTTGCCAACTGCGTAAATTTTTCGTATTTTTATTGGAATTTTCTTATTTCACCCTAATTTCCTTTCATAAATCACTGGGTACACAAAATCACTGGGTTCCACTCAAGTTTGGACCTTAAAGGGCACCTATGCCCCTTTTTTACAAGATGTAGTATTGGTCGTGGGTGTCCCCAGAATGTATTTGTTAAGTTTCAGCACAAAATACCCCACTTTATTATAACCATTTGAAAATGTCATTTTTGGGGCCTGTTTTAAAAGGAGCTGTTTTGGTGTGTACCACCTTAAATGTAAATGAGCTGTATCCCCGCCCTGCCTTTGGATGAGGGCGTAACTTGCATACCTAGAATGGCTGAGAGTGAGAGACTGTTTTATATGGCATTCAGCCGTACATGTTTGAACCGGAATCAGACCCAGATGATGAAGAGACAGGCAGAAGAAACACAAATGAGAATGGACCAGGACGTCTCGGAATGGTTATTTGATACATTTATGTACTTATTGAGTTTTAAAAACGTCCCCTTTGCAATTATGGATGTGCAACACACACACAAGACACACACACACACAAACTGTGATAACGTTGGCGCAATTTTTTGAAACTACAAACACAAATACTGTGATAACGTTTGCTACGTACAAACGAATTAAATGCGAGGGACCTGTTGTTGTCATGTTTACATTACTTGTGCAGGTGCTTATGTGGCAAATGTGACTACAGAACAAGAAAATATATGCAGTTTTTAATACAATATCTTTAAAAAAATATTTATAAACGTGTGGTTACACACTATATAAACAATGTTTAAATTATATACACAGACATCCTACGACGACGACAACAACTTAAGACGCATTTGTTGTTGAATTGGCTGACATCGACTGAAATGACTATTTGCTCAAAAATCATCAAATACACTTACTTCTTCTGGAGGTGACGTTCCATCACGAACAGGCAAAGATCCACACTTGAGGATTAACTTTGAAGCAAGACCTACTTTGAATTGACCCTCGTTCACAAAACAGTCAGTCAGAAAATGATTTGCGCAAACATAAACGTATTATGGAAGTTTAAGTGGCGCCTTTCCTTCGTAAATAAAATACATCCACTGCGTTTTCAGTGGCTCTGATGTTGGAAGTAAGTGAAAACTACTATGTACATTATTACATCCCACAACAGAACACTTATGTTTCTTAGGAGACATTACCGGCTGTCGTTGAAACAATGGAGGATGGTGTACAGATCACTCTCTCTACTTTGGCATACCCAAACACTCTATTGCTTGTCTCCAATAAGCACAGAACGCTGCTGCAAAGTTCCTCAAAAGCAAACGCAAATTTGATCATGTTTCACCTATCTTAAAATCTCTGCACTGGCTACCTATGCATTTTAGAATCGAGTTTAAAATTATTATTATTATTTTTTAAATCCGTAAATAACCTGGCACCAAGCTATCTGTCTGAGCTACTCTGCCCACACAACCCCACACGAAACCTGAGGTCTGGTGATCAGAGACTTCTGTCTGTCCCCAGATCACGGCTAAAGAATAGAGGCGACAGAGCCTTTGCTTTGTTGCTGGCCCTAGGCTGTGGAACAGCCTTCTGGTTTACATCAGAGCTGCTCAATCTTTAGCTGTTTTTAAATCCTCTCTTAAAACCTACTTTTTTTCTTTAGTTTTTAACTCATTGTGAGCTTCTGTCATGAATGTGTAGTTTGTCCTTGTTTTTTTAATCTTGTGTAGCCTATTGTTCAGCACTTTGGTCAGCCCTGTTTGCTGTTTTTAAATGTGCTATATAAATAAACTTGAAACTTATGATTTATTGAGATTGTAAAAAAAAACCACTGGGTGGATTTTTATCATTCTAGGGTGGTTTTGCTCACACACTGCCAACACACATTTATGTTCAAACACCATGTAAAAGTGAATTTTAAGTTTGCCCTTTAAGGACAAAAATGTCCCCATTATAATGGCCAATTTCTTTTTATCCCAGGGATATTAAACTATTAAATGATTAATTATTTGTTAAGGCTAGGCTTTAAGCCTTTTTTCTGTTTTCCGCTTCTGCATATGAGAGTCAATTGGATCAATTATTGTGTAATAATTGTGTGTGTGTGTGAGAGAGAGAGAGAGAGAGAGAGAGAGAGAGAGAGAGAGAGATTTGTTTGTACTAAACAAATTGTTTGTGCATGTAATATTTGATAAATACATTTTATACTGTACTGTAAATCACAAAGTAATTAATTATTATTATAATACATTCACTACTTAAGTAACCATTAAATAATTAATACAATACAATAATTAAAGTATAAACAAGAAAAAAAAAATCCAAGGCACTCTTCTCCAAAATTATTTAAAAAGCCTTTAAAGGAGAACTCCGGTCAATTTTAACATTGAGCTAAATTTTTTGTACATTTGGAGTGCTGTCACTACAGAGAACAATGACAAAAATTGGTGTTGCCTACACCGTGTTATCATCTTTTTTAAATGTTCACCCTGTTGACTTCAATGGGGCAAGTTTTAAACCTGCTTTTAGCCTCTTAACATCCTTGATGTGTCAGTACAAGTGCACAGCCTTGTGAGTGGTGTTATTAAGAGTGAACACGGTCAATCTGACTGCAGTAGATGTGAAAGATATTAATAAAAATGATGTTAATTCAGCCAGCTCACATACCTGTATTTACTCCAAAGCAGTCGATTATCGAGGTGGGAGAATGGGATCTCATACAGCCTGGTCGCGCGCGCGAACTCGATAATTGACTACTTTGGCCTTCGACCCCATTGAAGTCAACAGGGTGCAAATTTTAAAAAGAAAAAAACAAGGTGTAGGCAACACCGATTTTTGTCGTTGTTCTCTGTACTGTCAGCACTCCAAATTTTCAAAAAAATTAGCTCAATGTTAAAATTGACCAGAGTTCTCCTTTAAATGTAAATGTCTGCCCTTTAGCTCATTATCCCAATAAGATTGCCAGTTTTTATATATTTCCCTTTTTATTATTGATTTTACTTTTAATTTGCTATACCCAATCCAGGGCTTGACATTTACTTTTTGAGGCACTTGTCCTTTGGACAAGTAAATTTATGTTTCACTTGTCCATGCACAAAAGTCACTTGTCCAGGTAAAGATTTATAATTTTATCTAGGGCTGCACGATTTGGGGAAAATGTCATATTGCGATTATTGAGGTCAATATTGCAATATAATAAACAAATGGTTTTATGAGTCAACTTGTTTGGTTCTAAAGCAAATGCACACACAGATTAGTGATAATTCTGAAATTAGCAATAACAACTAAATGATTGATAACACCTATAATGATCAATAAGCCATTGATGTCTGGATAAAAATTAACAGGTAGTACATATACAGAAATTGAAGTTATCAAACAGTCTGCGCTGCATACATTATAAATTATATATAGACTAATCCTTATTAAAGCTACACAAGTTCCTTAGTCAAGAGCAGTGAGTAATTTTCTCTGTTCCCTTTGTTCTTTGATTAACTTTACTGACTGAACGCTTTATTGGTAGCTGGCCCTTTAAGACCAGCCACTGTTGACAGAGACGCGGATCTCACACGCGCCTCATTCTCTCACGAGTCACAACTCTTTATGTCCCTCATAAGACTGCTCTTATGTTATGAAGATACTCGACAAACGACATTTTGGCATAATTGTGTGTGTTATTGTTCGTTCAAGCGCGAAACTGTATTCTGGCGCGCGGCCTGTGCATGCGCATTTTATACTGGCGCGCGTCTTCCTGTGAGTCACATTCAGGACATTCACAGGCAGCGCGAAAATGTTCGTTTCAAATCGGTCAAATAATTAAATCTGTAAAATAGACGTAATGAGTGGCACATAACGTGAAGTATATGGCATTTTATTTTGTTTGAAATTTAACTTGTCCAGACTCCAGTGGGACAACTAATTTTCTCTTCCACTTGACCTGCAAAAAAAATCCACTTTCGGACAAGCGGACAAGCCTTAATGTCGAGCCCTGCCTATCTATAGTTTCCTGTTTTGCTGATGTGTCTGCTGCTTCATTCTGTCGGCCAATAGTGAGCCTACGTGTGACGTATAACACAGACGCAGTACGCTGTTACACTACGTGAAATCTCAAGGCCGACAGAGGTGGAAATTAGTACTTGAATAAAGTCGTTATTTTTGTTTGTTTCTTTGCGCTCAAAAAGTATTCTCGTCGCTTGATAAACTTAAGATCTAGCCACTGTAGTCACTTGGACTATTTTAACGATGTCTTTAATGGCTTTTCAGGGCTGTCAAGTTTCAATCCCTTAGAAGCCTATGGAGGAGTGATCCAGCTCTCAGATTTAATCACAAATATCTTAATTCGTGTTCAGAAGATAAACGAAAGTATTACGGGGTTGGAACAACATGAGGGCGAGTAATTACTGACAGAATTTACATTTTTGGGTGAACTATCCCTTTAACTAAAGAAAAACCACTACAGCACTGTAAACTGTTTTTTTTTTTTTACCCCCCAAAATTGTATAAATTGAAATGCATGAGTTCTCATGAACATTTGTCATTTAAATATGCTGTTTAATTGTTTATCTGTTTCATTGTTTAACATTAACTTTAAAAATTACATTTTACAAATGTGTTTGAATTCATCTTGTCAAACCGTAAAAACATGTTTTTGTATTGTTCCAAAATGTAATTTTAGAGTTAGTAACGGAGGTTTGAGCCACTGATAGTAGAGTAATGATGGGGACACACTTACGACTCGCTGAAACATTAGAAGACTGACTGTTTCCATCAACTGTAGCAGGTCTTAAACACCGACTGTGAACACAGACTGAACACGCTGAACACGCATTTGGGTATGATCAGTCATGACATAAGTATCAAATTACATTCATAACTGGCCTTGGTAAGTGTGTCCCGGCTTTATGCAGTTATTAATGCAGTTATTAGAGAGAGGGAGAGAGAGAGAGATGTTGCAATAATGAGACAGAAAAGCA
Organism: Semotilus atromaculatus; assembly: GCA_031834385.1. Lineage (NCBI taxonomy): Eukaryota > Metazoa > Chordata > Actinopteri > Cypriniformes > Leuciscidae > Semotilus > Semotilus atromaculatus. Next base: position 189,743 of record JAULUF010000043.1, on the reverse strand, counting down.
TGTGCGTCAATATTATTATATATTTATTAATTAAATTCGTTTTAATTAATTCGTTCATTCTTGTTTTCTATAATTGGCAGTAGATAACCCAATAAATGAAACACACAAAGCCCTTTTTACAAGTAGGCTTATCAATAATTATTTATTTGTTATATTATCTGTAATAATTACGAAAACCCGTGCAGCAGGACTATCAATTTATTTATATAGCCTATTCAGTTTAATTTTCTATTTAGCCTATTATAGATAGGACTACATACTTTATTTATTCAAATTAAACTGTATGTGTCTATTGATTGTGAAGTTAGACATCGAAAATTGCAGATCAAGCGCATGGGGCTGCATGTTTTTTCTTGTTATGAATTGTATCCTAGTATTTTCTGTTATTACAGTTAACTACGCGAAGTGATATAGATCTGTAATGCGGTCAAACCTGCCGGAAACTACTTTAGCCGTGCGTTTCCCTGAAAATAATTGCACACCTTAGAACGTTCTCAACCAATCAGAATCAAGCATTCAACAGCCCTGTAGTATAACATAAATTTATGTGCGTAATTTGTTGTTATTAGAGACATCCGAGATTGATTATACATCATGGCACCCCGGTTGGGAAACACTGCTCTACATCATTGTTAGTCAATATCATAATGCTTTTAATTTAATTTATGATTACCTCTGAAAGAACTCCAGCGTATTCATTGACTCTTCCTGGTACTGTACATTGAATACTGTACGTAGTAGCTGCTAAACAAGATAGCTAATGCAGATTGAAAATCTGTTAGCTCTTGTGGCCCTATGATGACTTTGCCATCCATTGTCAGCATCCATTTTTTAGCAGTGAAAAGAGAATTTCCTGTAACAGACAACATCATAGCAGCTTTTTTTAGTAAGGGTAGGGAAAAATCTATTGTTAAATGTGAGGTATGTGATTTTCTTTTTTGTCCATTTTTTCAAAATCACTTGAAATTGATTCATTTGTTGCTATAGGAGAGGAAGAATTTTGCAAACTTGTTAATTCATCTAAATCGACAACTTGTATGCTAGACCCTACACCGACTAAGCTACTGAAAGAGATGCTTCCAGAGGTCATAGATCCTCTTCTAAATATCATTAATTCATCTTTGTCTCTAGGATACGTACCAAAAACCTTTAAGTTGGCTATGATTAAACCGCTTGTTAAAAAACCGCAACTTGATCCTACAGAATTAGTCAATTACAGGCCAATCTCGAATCTGCCTTTTCTGTCAAAGATACTAGAAAAAGCAGTATCATCACAACTGTGTTCCTTTTTAGAAAGAAATAATATCTGCGAGGATTTTCAGTCCGGATTTAGACCATACCATAGTACTGAGACTGCTCTCATTAAAGTCACAAATGATTTGCTCTTATCATCCGATCGTGGTTGTATCTCTCTGTTAGTGTTACTTGATCTTAGTGCTGCATTTGATACTATCGACCACAACATTCTTTTAAATAGACTAGAAAACTATGTTGGCATTAGTGGAATTGCACTAGCATGGTTTAAATCATACTTATCTGACCGTTTTCAGTTTGTAGCAGTAAATGAAGAGATGTCTTATCGATCACAAGTTCAGTATGGCGTACCACAAGGCTCAGTACTAGGACCGCTGCTGTTCACTCTGTACATGCTACCATTAGGATATATCATTAGGAAATATGGAATTAGCTTTCACTGTTATGCTGATGATACTCAGCTGTATATTTCTTCAAAACCTAACGAAACTTACAAATTCTCAAAATTAACGGAATGCATAGCTGATATAAAAAATTGGATGACCAGTAATTTCCTATTACTAAATTCTGAAAAAACAGAGATTCTAATCATTGGACAAAAAACTGCCACACGTAATAACCCAGAATACTGTCCAACACTTGATGGCTGCTCTGTTAAGTCTTCGTCGTCAGTTAGGAACCTGGGTGTGCTCTTTGATACCAATCTTTCATTTGAAAGTCACGTGTCTAGTATCTGTAAAACCGCATTTTTCCATCTTAAAAATATATCTAAATTATGTCATATGCTCTCACTGACAAATGCGGAACAATTAGTTCATGCATTCATGACATCAAGGCTAGATTATTGTAATGCTCTACTGGGTGGTTGCCCTGCACGCTTAATAAACAAACTACAGCTAGTTCAAAACGCAGCCGCTAGAGTTCTTACCAGAACCAGGAAGTATGACCATATTAGCCCGGTTCTGTCAACACTGCATTGGCTGCCTATTAAACATCGTATACATTTTAAAATATTGCTGATTACTTACAAAGCACTAAATGGTTTAGCTCCCCAGTACTTGAGCGAGCTCTTAACGCATTATAGTCCTTCACGTCTATTGCGATCTCAAAATTCTGGCCAGTTAATAATACCTAGAATATCAAAATCGACTGCTAGCGGTAGATCCTTTTCCTATTTAGCACCAAAACTTTGGAACAATCTTCCTAACACAGTCCGGGAAGCAGATACAGTCTGTCAGTTTAAATCTAGACTAAAAACACATCTCTTTGGCTTAGCATACACATAACACATTATAGATTTCAATGGTAGGCTGCATAGTTTAGATCAGCCGGAACCGGGAACACTTCCCATAATTCCTGATGTACTTTGTACATCATAAGAAGGATGGCGTCTACGCTAATATTAGTCTCTCTGCTTATCCCGAGGTTTACCGCGAACCGCCGGATCCAAGGACCATCACATGGACACGACGACAACGCATCCCTGATGAGCCAGCCCCATCAACACTGTGAAGGCCCATGGACACCTCAACACACTCATCTCCTCACCGGCCGGATGACCCAACCTCCAACCAGATGAACTGGATAAATATCGTGAAAGTTCTGATCACATCTGACTCCTGACATTATGCTGCCTAAATCATAATCATACACTGTTCGTTCGTTGGCCAAAAGAGGACTGGCCCCCTGACTGAGCCTGGGTTCTCCCAAGGTTTTTTTCTCCATTCTGTCATCTGATGGAGTTTTGGTTCCTTGCCACTGTTGCCTTTTTCGCCTCTCTTCGCCTTTGTCGCCATTGGCTTTTGGCTTGCTTAGTTGGGGACATTTAACATTTCATTTTGAATTTAACAATACTATTACAACATTGTTTTCCTGTTATCTCTGTAAAGCTGCTTTGAAACAATTTGTATTGTAAAAAGCGCTATATAAATAAAGGTGACTTGACTTGACTTGACTTGAAATCCTATTCATAACCCACTTACAGCCACTGAGTTAGAAGCACTGAAATGAAAATTAAGCAATTTAATCATCTGTGGAACGGGCAGGACTCGAAAAACTCCAGCCAATCATTTCCAAGACCACCTAGAATCATTGGACAGTGAGTCTGTCAATCAAACGGTCGTACCACACACCCCTCCCCCCATCCCCCTCACGCGAATCAGGGCCAGCGTTGGAAGAAAGAAGGTAGGACCATTTGAGTTCTGTGTATTTTCAAAATCTGCCGGCCGTTTTGCAAATCACATACCCCACCTTTAACAAATAATGATTCTTGAGGCAATTTTTTTTTCTAATTGTCACCATAAAAAAAAAAAAACATATTTAAATGCTTTAAAATCAAAAATGTCTTTCTTCCACAATACAAGTCTGTATGGTGTGTTCAATTTAGTAGTGATTGCCCTTATTTTATATAAGGAACTTTTCACACAGAACATTTTTCATTCCACTGTGCTTCTTTTCCATTGGTTTTGTGAGAAAACATGTGCTAGAGAAAGACATATTTGACCACTGCACTCACGTCCTTTGCAGTGTCTCACATCCATGTCAAATTTAAAGGTGCTCTAAGCGATGCCGGGAGTCGTAACTTGTTGTTGACATTCGAATTGTTGTCAAACAAAACGGAGTCTAGCTAGACCCTCCCTCCTCCGCATCCCGTCTCCTCCCCCTCCCTTCCCTTCCTACCTGAATGTCGGACTGAAAGCCCTTCTGCCGGCGGAGTTCTCGCCATCTTTCGACAGCTTTACCGATGTAAATTCGGTACTTCGCGCATTCTTTATCCTTTTCCCTCTTCTTTGTAAGTTGATCATTGGAACGTCGTCTCTTTGGTCGTGTGTCGGACATTATTCAAACTTCCCTCTTGATGCTTCTCTCTCCTTCACACCCCCCCTTCATGTGCACGCGCACTAACCCCCCAGACCCACCCTCAAATACTTCTTGCCAGTGATTGGCTGGAACACTGTTTGTTATGTTTCGTGGAGCGGGTCGCTGCAGTTTGTTTTTGTTGCCGTTTGTGGAGCCTGTGGTGTCTACAGAGACCACGTTTTTTTTTACAGTGTGTTCAGGGGACAGGCAGCTAGCGGATAGTGAGGAGATGTTTGCTGTATGTGACAAAAAATATTTTGGCCTGACATCACTTAGAGCACCTTTAAATAAATGATTTCATTTTATATTGATCAAAGGTGACAGTAAAAACAATGTTATAAAAGATTTCTATTTCAAATGCATACTGTTCTTTTGAATCTTAAAAAAACCATCACTTTCTCAAGTCAAGTCACCTTTATTTATATAGCTCTTTTTACAATACAAATTGTTTCAAAGCAGCTTTACAGAGATAACAGGAAAACAATGTTGTAATAGTACTGTTAAATTCAAAATTAAATGTTAAATGTCCCCAACTAAGCAAGCCAAAAGCCAATGGCGACAAAGGCGAAGAGAGGCGAAAAAGGCAACAGTGGCAAGGAACCAAAACTCCATCAGGTGACAGAATGGAGAAAAAAACCTTGGGAGAACCCAGGCTCAGTGCAAATAAAAAAGCAGCATAACTGTTTTCAACATTGATAATAATCAGAAATGTTTCTTGAGCAGCATGTCATCATATTACAAAGATTTCTGAAGGATCAAATGACACTGAAGACTGGAGTAATGAAAACAGGAATACATTACATTTAACAATATATTTAAATAGAAAAAAGTTATTTTAAATTGCAATATGTGTTTCTGATCAAATAATTGTAGTCCAAAAACTTTAGCATAAGAACTTGTGATGTACAGTCTGGTTGGATTGGCTGCTGCCTATAATAACTAAACATAATTTACCACTTTATTTACAAATTATTAATCTCCAATGTGCGATCACAAGAGCACCGCTAAGCATGCATGTTGTGTTGATGCAAGAGCAGACATTCAGTCAGCTCTCGTGTGTCCGTCTGCTGGTAGATGTTGGCCAACTTTAATCTCAGCCACAGCATCAATTAAAAAAAACATTTTAATAGACTTACCAAGTGCAATCAGTCTTGGGGTACTGGACAGAGAGAGGCTTCCCTCTACATCTGCTGGAGTTGCAGTGACCTAAAAGTAGAGCAATTAACATAAGGTTGGGAGAAATTAATTACATAGTATATAGAGAACATACTTGTTTTAAAATACTTCTCAATGTGCTCTCCAAACAAGTTTATGCTTATATGTCACTTTGTGATATTTTATGATACAACCCCTTGACCAGCACAAGTATGTCTGCCTATCTTGCAAAATAGAAGTTTGATGATAAATGATGAAGAAAATTAAATTGTACCTCAAATGTATGACATATAAATACAGAAACAGTAATAGTCTTTTAGAAATATCTTAGAATGTTTAAGAAACTATGGCATTAATTACAATCAGTATTCAGAATCAGCCGTTCAAATAACATTAATACTTACATCAGCAAGAAGAAAGAAGGCATCTTCCTTCTCTCTGAAGTAAGCCATTGTGGTAATTATAGATGCAACACCATAGTCGACATCTCCTTTACCAGCTTGGTCGATGTCTTTCAGGACGTCTTGACATCCTTTTTCCACCTTGAAAGTTGACTTTCAAAAAAATTAAGCACCTTTTCTCCTTTTCTGCTAAGAGATTCTGTGAGCCTAGTGTTAACATCAATCCCAGTCAGAGTGTTGAAATGGGCACACAAAAATCTCTTCATGAACAGGAATGGCCACTGGTCTTTGAGTTCATCAATGCTGGGTGGGGGGTTGTTATTGATGGCATAGCGCTGAGAAGCATATGTTAACTTCATCCATTCTTCCACCTGGCCATGCTCTGCTGCTCGGGTCCCTCTTGAGAAAACAACTTAACCATTTCCTTTCTTTTTTCCTCCACTGATTCTGGAGTCTCATCTTCAGGGAGGTCAACTGGGTGCCAATTGATGCAGCCATAGCTATCAGTTTTTGCACATTTGGATGAGGTGCTCTCACTGCGGGGTATAGACGCGTTGGCGTTGATACGTTTTGGTTTTCTAACTCTCACCAGTGTGTTGTCACGATTGACATGTTCAACCCTTGTTTTTATCTGATTTAGCAAAGATCCATAACCACAGCCAATCTGCTCTCCTTCCATTGTTACATCCGCAAAGCTTTTTGGATATTTTTCCATGATTCTTCTTGCAATTTCTGAACACTGGCTTCTAGTAGGGTTCAAGCATACCTTTCAAATTGATTCTACAATACTTCTCACCATAACTAAAAGCTCCTGCTTCCTGGGTCGCTTGCCTTGTGCAATACATTGTCGCAAATTTGGTGGCATCTTCTCCCACGGTGCTTCATATGATAAGACCCAGTCAGAGACTTGAACAGGGACATGGGTTGCTTGGCCTGAAGTTGAAGAGTCTTCTGGACAGTTGGACAGCTGGCCAGATGTATAGTCTTCATGGCCTGTGTGATGAATTAAAACATCTATATTGTATTATTGGAGCTATTGTTTGAGCCAAGTTGTAAAATACATTCATGAAAAACAAGATAAAAAAAGAAAGGCTATTAATAATCTTTCATTGCGCAAAAGTACTATGATATGAAAGGCTCCAATTGAATTATCTTGGAGAGTGTCATCGTGTTGACTGTCGTAACCGAACGCGACGTGACGCGCTGTTTGAATGCTGAGTGGATAATGACTGACAGCTGCAGCGGAGGGAAAAGTTTACGTGTACTCTTATAGTTACGAATAACTCTTTTAGTGCAGCTCACCAGAGAAGCTGTAACATACTAGATAGCTAGTAGTTTAGCCTGCAAGGTGGGAACTTCGAGATTGTAAAATCTGACAAAGGTGGAAGGGGAAGACCATCCTGCTGCCACACAAATGTCATGAATGGAGATTCCGCTGGACCATGCCCACGATGAGGCCATGCCTCTAGTGGAATGAGCCCTGATGCCCAGAGGGCATGGCAGGTCTTTTGACGCGTATGCGGCTGCAATGGCATCAACTATCCATCTGGATAGTGTCTGTTTCGAGGCGGCCAACCCTTTGGTGCGCCCACCGAACGAAACAAACAGCTGCTCAGATCATCTGACCGGAGCAGTGCGGGAAATGTATAATCTCAGGGCCCTGACCGGACACAGGAGATTAGAGTCAGATTCGTTATCGGATGCAGGCAGAGCCGATAGAGAAATAACTTGTGCCCTGAACGGGGTACCAATCGCTTTTGGGACATAACCATGTCTAGGTTTGAGAACGACTAAGGAGTCATTGGGCCCAAACTCAAGACAGGAAGCGCTAGTTGACAGCGCGTGAAGGTCTCCCACACGTTTTACTGATGCGAGCGCAAGCAGAAAAACGGCTTTGAACGAGAGGTATTTGAGGTCCACGGTGTTTAGTGGTTCGAATGGGTGGGCTTTCATTTGCTTCGAGAACTATGGAAAGATCCCAAATCGGCACCGAAGGGGGGCGTGAGGGGTTCATCCTTCTAGCTCCCCTGAGGAAGCGGATTACCAAACCGTCTTTGCCCAGTGACTGGCCGCGCCGGGGTTCGACGAACGCTGCGACGGCTGCCACATACACCTTGAGAGTGGACGGGGACCTGCCCTTGTCCAGCATCTCTTGGAGAAAACTTTGCAAGGAAGGAACCTCGCATGACCGTGGGTCCAAATTTCTGTCGGTGCACCATTTTGAGAACACAGACCATTTAGATGCATAGAGCGTAGATGCGTAGATGCGTAGAGGCCGCTCTAGCCTGCATGATCGTGTTTAACACTCCCTCTGGCAAAGCAACGGGTAGTTGTTGATCACCCACGCGTGTAGCGCCCAGCGCTCTGGGTGGGGGTGCCAGATCGTGCCGCGAGCTTGAGAGAGGAGATCTGCTCTGACTGGAATGGGCCACGGGGCTGTCTGTGACAGCTGAGTGAGCTCCGGAAACCAAGTCTGACCCTCCCAACGCGGAGCTATGAGGAGCACCGAGTGGCGTGTTACCCTGATTCTCTGAAGCACCTGTGGTAGCAGAGAAACCGGAGGGAATGCATAAAGCGGGCGGCTGGGCCAGGTCTGGGCTAGCGCGTTGTCGCTCTTTGAGAAAAATATTGGGCAATGGGTGTTCTCTTCTGAGGCAAAGAGGTCCACCTCTGCTCGAATATTCGACCAAACTAATATGCGTTCTGTCAGTCTGAAAAGATTTCTGGATCTGACTCCGCCCTGACGGTTTAGATAGGATACCACGGCTATATTGTTCGAACGGATCAGTACGTGGTGACCGTGAACGCGCGGGAGAAAGCGCGTGAGCGCGTTCTCGACCGCCAACATCTCCAAACAGTTTATGTGAAGGAGGCTCTCTTGAGCTGACCAGGGGCCGAAGGCCGGTGAGCCCTCGCAGACCGCACCCCAACCCGTGTTGGATGCGTCTGTCGAGATGACTTTTCGGCGAGAAAAAGTCCCCATGGAAACGCCCCGCTGAAACCATTCTGTCACGGTCCATGGCTGCAGAGCTATAATACAGGTCTGCGTTACCTTTATCAGCTGGCGGCCCGTGGTCCACGCACGGTGAGACACACGGCTCTTCAACCAGAGCTGAAGCGGGCGCATGCGCAGTAACCCCAGCTGGAGCACCGCGGAGGCTGAGGCCATATAGCCCAACGCCTTCTGAAAAGTTTTCAGAGGTGTGAGTTTGTTCATCTGAAAAGATGCGGCGAGACGCTGAACACGGCGCGCGCGCTGTGTTGATAGGCGAGCCGTCATCGTGACCGAGTCTAGCTCTATACCCAAGAAGGAAATAGTCTGACTGGGTTGAAGTGCGCTCTTTGTCCAGTTGACAGAGAGGCCCAAAGCTTTCAGATGGTCGAGGAGAAGTCAAGTCAAGTCAAGTCACCTTTATTTATATAGCGCTTTTTACAATGCAAATTGTTTCAAAGCAGCTTTACAGAGATAACAGGAAAACAATGTTGTAATAGTATTGTTAAATTCAAAATTAAATGTTAAATGTCCCCAACTAAGCAAGCCAAAAGCCAATGGCGACAAAGGCGAAGAGAGGCGAAAAAGGCAACAGTGGCAAGGAACCAAAACTCCATCAGGTGACAGAATGGAGAAAAAAACCTTGGGAGAACCCAGGCTCAGTCAGGGGGCCAGTCCTCCTTTGGCCAACGAACGAACAGTGTATGGTTATGAGTTAGGCAGCATAATGTCAGGAGTCAGATGTGATCAGAACTTTCACGATATTTATCCAGTTCATCTGGTTGGAGGTTGGGTCATCCGGCCGGTGAGAAGATGAGTGTGTTGAGGTGTCCATGGGCCTTCACAGTGTTGATGGGGCTGGCTCATCAGGGATGCGTTGTCGTCGTGTCCATGTGATGGTCCTTCCTCAGATCTGGATATGGCCTGGATCCGGCGGTTTGCGGTAAACCTCGGGATAAACAGAGAGACTAATATTAATGTAGACGCCATCCTTCTTATGATGTACAAAGTACATCAGGAATTATGGGAAGTGTTCCCGGTTCCAGCTGATCTAAACTATGCAGCCTAACATTGAATTATAGAAATCTATAATGTGTTATGTGTATGCTAAGCCAAAGAGATGTGTTTTTAGTCTAGATTTAAACTGACAGACTGTATCTGCTTCCCGGACTGTGTTAGGAAGATTGTTCCAAAGTTTTGGTGCTAAATAGGAAAAGGATCTACCGCCAGCAGTCGATTTTGATATTCTAGGTATTATCAACTGGCCAGAATTTTGAGATCGCAATAGACGTGAAGAACTATAATGCGTTAAGAGCTCGCTCAAGTACTGGGGAGCTAAACCATTTAGTGCTGTACGATGAGACAGTATCTCTCTCTGTGATTGTGCCAAAATCAGCCAGTCGTCCAAATAGTTCAGTATTCGCAGCCCCTGACTCCGCAGGGGGGCGAGCGCCGCATCCATGCACTTCGTGAACGTACGAGGTGCCAAGGATAGGCCGAACGGAAGGACTGTGTATTGATAAACCTGGCCTTCGAAGGCGAAACGTAAGAATGGCCTGTGAAGGGGATTTATCTGAATCTGAAAATAAGCATCTTTCAGATCTAGTGAAATGAACCAGTCCCCCTGGCGCACATGCGCGAGGAGTTTTCTGATAGTGAGCATTTTGAACGGTCTCTTCGTGAGAACTTTGTTCAGTACTCTGAGGTCTAAGATTGGTCTGAGGCCGCCGTCTTTCTTGGGAACAAGAAAATAACGGCTGTAAAACCCCGACTCGCTCATAGACAGAGGCACTCTCTCTATAGCCCTTTTGCACAATAGTTTTGCTATCTCTGAACGGAGCAGAGATACAGGATACAGATATGCAAGTAAAAAGGATATAATCCGTCGGATGGCGGTAGCTCGCAGGACGGCTGAAGGTGGCGAAGACGGCCGGCTTCCTCAGTCTCCCAGATGCTTGCTAAGTTGCCTTTTCGACGACGGCGGCTTCCTTCAGATCAGCAGATGCGTGTAGCCTCGCTGAAGAGATGAAAATCAGAGTTACAGCCTATGACGCCGATATTTATACTCTCTGACCACGCCCGCTTCGGCGGGCTATGACCAGGGTTTCCGCGGGGCATTAAAAAGCATTAAAAGTCATTAAATGGATTTTGCGAAAATTAAGGCCTTAAAAGGCATTAAAAAGCATTAAATTTGATTCTTAGAGGCATTAAATTTTTTTATGGTTTTGAAGAGAATTTTATATACATTTATTTGAATATAGCCTTCATAAATAATCATTTGTATTTGCTGTCGCAAAATATGTACGATTGTGTGATAAATACGCGGAACCAGTTTAGTAATTGCTTCCGGCCGGAGCAAAAGTGCCGTGATGCGGAGGTGACGCGGGTCTGTTGTACAGCGGTGGATGGGTCTGAACCATGGTCTGAACCTTGAAAAAATGGGAACGTGCAAATTCCAGCCAAAGTGCCTGGAAAACAAAACTTTTAAGGCATGGTTGCAGCCTGTTAGTGGTGAAAATGATGAAGGATTTTGCGGCGTTTGTAAAAGAGTATTTAAAGTTGGGAACAATGGGAATCAGTGCCGTAAAATCCCATATGCCGCGTGACGGCCACAAATCGGCGTTAGATGTAAATAGTACATTGTGTTTAATTCGTCGTTTAATGAGATATAATATATGTTGCTAGTAGTGAGAATAGACCCGACTGTTACACGCATGTACTTTAATGGTCCAGTTGCAGAACTTTTGTCAAGAATGTCAGAGGTTTTGGGTTGTAATCCGCAGTAAGAAGTTTTTTTTTTTTTTTTTTTTTGTCAAAACCGATTGTTTATTAGTGGTTGTACACTCACCGGCCACTTTATTAGGTACACCTGTCCAACTGCTCCTTAACACTTAATTTCTAAGCAGCCAATCACATGGCGGCAACTCAGTGCATTTAGGCATGTAGACATGGTCAAGACAATCTCCTGCAGTTCAAACCGAGCATCAGTATGGGGAAGAAAGGTGATTTGAGTGACTTTGAACGTGGCATGATTGGTGGTGCCAGAAGGGCTGGTCTGAGTATTTCAGAAACTGCTAATCTACTGGGATTTTCACGCACAACCATCTCTAGGGTTTACAGAGAATGGTCCGAAAAAGAAAAAACATCCAGTGAGCGGCAGTTCTGTGGGCGGAAATGCCTTGTTGATGCCAGAGGTCAGAGGAGAATGGCCAGACTGGTTTGAGCTGATAGAAGGGCAACAGTGACTCAAATAACCACCCGTTACAACCAAGGTGGGCAGAAGAGCATCTCTGAACGCACAGTACGTCGAACTTTGAGGCAGATGGGCTACAGCAGCAGAAGACCACACCGGGTGCCACTCCTTTCAGCTAAGAACAGGAAACTGAGGCTACAATTTGCACAAGCTCATCGAAATTGGACAATAGAAGATTGGAAAAACGTTGCCTGGTCTGATGAGTCTCGATTTCTGCTGCGACATTCGGATGGTAGGGTCAGAATTTGGCGTCTACAACATGAAAGCATGGATCCACCCTGCCTTGTATCAACGGTTCAGGCTGGTGGTGGTGGTGTCATGGTGTGGGGAATATTTTCTTGGCACTCTTTGGGCCCCTTGGTACCAATTGAGCATCGTTGCAACGCCACAGCCTACCTGAGTATTGTTGCTGACCATGTCCATCCCTTTATGACCACAATGTACCCAACTTCTGATGGCTACTTTCAGCAGGATAATGCGAGTGAGTGTATATCAAGCACTGACATGTTTGTGTGCATTATGTTTTGTGATTTCACCGTAACAAAAAGAGTCTCTCCGCAACGGATTGAAGCGCGCGTCTGAGAGAAGAAGTGTTGTGCACGAGCCACAACAGAACGCAGGCAAAGAACGTATATTGTTCTTCTATACTCTTTGACGCAGGGCTCTCAAGTGTCACGCATTGAGCGTGACAGTCACTCATTTCGGCCTTTTGTCATGCTCACATTGTATTTCTTACGCTGAAAAACTCTTTATAATATACTGAATATGCCCCAATGTGTCTGGCCGCGCCGCTCTCACTATGGAACCGACAGGAATCAAGCGCGTCTCCCCTGCAGTTCTTACTAGTCGAGCCTGCCACTTATCAGCCAATCAAAAAAAAGAAAGGGTCTACACATTAGCCAATTAGAAAATAGCACTATTGTATCTGGGTAAGATTCAAGATAAGTCATGATCTCCTGTTTTAATGTTACAAAAAATTCACAACTTGTTTGACACAAACAATGGTAACTTGACTGCTGTTAGAGAAACGTTTCCCAGATAATTAGCATCAGTTTTTTTATGAGTGTCTGTAACTTAGACAACAGTTCTACAGCCTGTTCACTGACAACACCTGCTCAGAACAAGTAGTCTAGGTCTAGTCATATTTTCATTATCACACGATGACTGACATATTGTCACATTATAAACATCTCTCTCTCCAAATAGGCTTAATAATTTTATAAGCACTAAATAAATTAAAGCGTATTGCATAGTCGATGTTATAGGTCACTTTTAAAATCATGTCATATTTTATAATTATATCCGGGCCATGGATGCATTAATCATTGCATCTGTCTTTCAAAGATGTCAGGTAAAAAGCAATTAAGCATGCTCTCATCAGCCCTGAGAGGAAAGCCCCCTAAAAAGGCCAGGTTAGAGGATGCTGGCCCAGAGAAGGTGGAGGAAAGGGCCCATTAGAGGAGGAGACGGTGCCGGTAGAAGAGGAAGAGAATAAACACTTTTTTATTTGGTTGAATTGTCAGTGCCATGTCAAATCTTCTCTTTTGCAAGTGTGAGCAATTATTAATGACAACAACAAAAACACTAATAATAATATTACTAATGAAACACCACCATTCCTGCGACCCGTCCTATACGCCGCGAGATGTTTAAAAAATGGTGGGGACAATCGACGTGTCCCACCCGCAAATTACACCTATGTGTTCCAGAAAAAAAGAAAAAAAACTTTATATATATATATATATATATATATATATATATATACGTGGTTAGTCATGGGTCGTATATGGCATTAAAACCTTTTAAAATGGCATTAAAAAGGCATTAAAAAGGCATTAAATTTCATTTGAAGATACTTGTAGAAACCCTGTATGACGCAATGAGAGCATGTCGACCCTCATTGGACGAGAGTTCAATCGCGTCTCCTCATAGGCTTAAGCAGTTCCCTGTGAGCGAGCCAATGAGCTGCTAGCTAGCCCGCTCATGGTCTGCTGCAGCTGAACTGCGTTGACAATGGATACAAATTATAGGATAATTTTTTGGCTTCAATTTCTCAGAAAAGATGAATCTTTCCGTAGCGTAAGCTAGCTTACGCAATACGAGAGAACCTCTCGTAAGAGAACTGTGAAGCGCTGCCATAAGGGGGTGGTTTTCTTTTCAGCCATCTGTAAAAAGGGGGAAAATACCAGGTTATGTTAGTATTTTTGTATAGTATCTTGACGTCATCTTCAAGTCATTTTATAGATAGATATAGATATAAAATCTAATAAATGTTTCATAATTCAGCTAATAATTCAGTGCATTGTAAGTAATACAAGGCTAAAAACGTTTCTATCCTCTTCCCAAAAACTGTCCTGAAAAATGTATTTTTGGTTTGTTTGTTGACGGACAAAGCCAAATGGACATAACCTAATTATCACAAAAAAGGGGGAAAAAAAACTTTAAATGATTTAACAGTTTTTTATATATAAGATTTATTGTATTTTATTTAATTTAACTTATAACAATAACGTATTTCACTAGTAAATTGCTGTTGAACGACAAAAACAACCACCAGATGGGAAAATTATATTTTACAAAAACTTTAAATGCACCACAACGCACCGTCCGTCTGTTCTTCAGACAACGGCATCCCACTGTTGGACCTTTTAGTCTACGGTGAAATACAGTCACACTTTACACTGTTTGGCCAGCATTTTAACCATGTTTAATCCAGCTACTAACTAACGGTATGTCAAAGTTCGCTGCTGACTACCGTCACGTGCAGCGAAGCTATGTTTCTGTTATTCTAACGTCCGTTTTCTGAGCATCCAAGAGAAGCACTGACATAACAGTAGCACCGAACTGAAGCACAGACAGAAATCCGCGTTGATATTCGGTGCAGTAGATAACGGTCATTAAGGTTCCAGTGCCGTATTAGCACCGGGTCTGTCTGTAGCTACCCGCTAGCAAAGCAAAGCCAGTCTGTCACTAGCCTATAGTGCGTTGGTCTCTTTTTTATTACTTATACTCTTTTATTACTTAGTGACAACCCTCTCAAATATAAGACACACAAACAGAACAAATAAAAGTCTCAGATTCACTCTGTAATTACAAAATTATTGCTTACTTATTGTGACATGATAGCAACTCTTCTACTGTGATAATGCAACTTCAACTACGATCCAAAGTAGCCGAATGTCATGTCGCTTATTCAGGTTTTTTCTCGAAGTTGGCAGTAACATATCAAAAGTTTTTAATTAAATATAAAGGACTTATAAGAATTGAATCCTTACCGTTTTCTCCTTAGGCACTGGATGAGGTCTGCTCACTCGGCTGGAAAATATGACTCTAGCGGCAGCGTGCGTCAAACACGTGTTCCACGACAACACTAGGCTGCCCAAAGATGCGCCTGCCTAATAATCGGCTTGATGTACTTGGATATTGGCCGATGCCGATTATGTTAAAAAATGCAACAAATCGGCCGATTAATCGTCCGACATCTATTTACAATAGAGGTCGACCGATAGTGGATTTTACCGACATTTAGGTTTGACAGTACATGCCGATAGCCGATTATTCAACCAATATTTTTTTTAATAGATACTGGATTAGGGATGTCCCGATCCGATCAAGTGAAATCGGGCCCGATCACATGGTTTCAGACTCAATCGAACGAAATACAGAACGAAATATTCTGTAGTCTATTTTGCTGTCAATAACCTTACTGCTGACAGTGTCTTTATAAGTAGGCTTTATATTTATGCTTAACATTATAAAGTTGATGACAACAACATTGCCATAGCAAACTGTGAGATATGTAAACTTGGGATCTCAAGAGGTGGAAAGGAAAAAAGGCTACATTTAACACAACAAACCTGATACGGCACCTCAAAAACAAACACCCGACACAATACAGCGAGTTTACCCAGGCAACCCAGCCGAAGACGAGTCAGCTCACGCTGCAGGAGCGTTTGAAGAGGAGAGAAAAAAATGCCCCTTGATTGTGCGAAGGCACAGGATATCACAGCCAAGATAGCACAAATGATCGCAATGAGTGCTATTTGTTTTTATATTAGACTTTTTTTTATATATTTACTGTTGCACTAAAGTCCAAAAGTGAAGAATTTATGTTTATTACCTGGTTGTTCAAGCTACCTCACAGAAGTGCTCTGTTTGTTAAAGGAGAACTCCGGTCAATTTTAACATTGAGCTTATTTTTTTGTACATTTGGAGTGCTGTCAGTACAGAGAACAACGACAAAAATCGGCGTTGCCTACACCGTGTTATCGTCTTTTTAAAATGTTCACCCTGTTGACTATGGGGCAAGATTTAACTTAGGTAAAGTTGGTTTTATATTCGCACATTCGCACATTCGCGAACTTCCGGGTTCAATAACTCGTGAACTAAACGTTGTTACTTACACAAATAACACCTCACATATAACTACACATTTAACACCACCAGCTACAACCTAATTTTCCTCAAAACAAGCTTTCCTTCGCAGTGGACAAAATACATTGATCTCTATGCGCAGGCTGCTGAGAAGGGACCATCTGCAAAGTGCAAAACCCGAAAAGTGTTACTACAAAATATTCAAAAACTTCACTGTAATTCTCTGTATTGTTGCCAAATTCAGATCACACATCACTGCTGTCCTGCTCGTTATATAACAACACTTTGTTTGGATAAATGCAATACAATTGTATAATTTTTCATAATACTCATAAAAATAATGCAAAAATTCCCCAAATAAGTGTTAGTATAGCCTAACCACCAGGACAGCAGTGATGATGTGTGATCTAAATTTGGTGACACTATAGTGTGTGTTTTTGACTGTTACTGACTGGTCTTTTCGGATCTGTCTCTCAGCCGCCTGCACAGAGATCAATGTATTTTTTCCACTGCGAAAGCTCGTTTTGAAGAAAATGATTAAACATTATTAAAACAATGTTATTTGTGTAGTAACAATATTCAGCTCACGAGTTATTGAGCGGAAGTCCGCGAATATAAAACCAACGTGTTTGACTTGTTCTTTTGAGGTGTAGGCCTATATTGCTGCATTTCACAGTCAACTAAATGCACTAAATATGCCAATCCCCATGGTGTAGTGTGTTCTTTGGAGAGTACTTAATATCATTCAAGTGTTTAACTTGGGTAACCACTGAAAAGTTATTGAAAGTTATTGAAATTTTAAGGTGCAGGTAAGATCATGCAGGACCTTCAGTACCACATACATGGACAGCGCCCTGTCACACGAACATTGTCAAGTTTTCCTAAAAAGGAAAGTTGCCAAGCGGGGTTAAGTTAGTTTCACGAGTTTACATGTTAATGAAATCTGATGTAATATTATAATGCGTATTTGGCTTGCTGTCTGGGGGAGGGCTCCGAGCTCAGAATTCGGCCCGACCCCAGAGTACTCCCCCTAACCTTAGAGATCATAGGTATCTAAGAGCGGGCCCAGCCGAATGTGGGGTGAAGGGGTGGTGGTGGGATGCTGAGGAAGTAATCATGAGACAGGAGGTAAGGGAAGGCTTTATTTATACTGGCTTCTTCTTGTGCTGATTGGATGATTACCTGAACATGCTCCTCCCGAACTTTGTTACATAAAACTTCATTTAAGGTTTGATCTTTGCTTCGTATTCACCTAGGCTGCTTTACGCACCATCTGTACGTACAGTACACAAATATTGTTTTATGTAAAACTTACTGTAATACACCTAAAATATTTTTTTGTGTTCCAAAGGGTGTAGTGCTTTCCCAGTGACCAAACTGACTTACTACAGGTGAAATTTTGACAATACCTCCCTTACTGTACGTACAATAGTCAAATATCTTCATGAAAAAATTACTGTAATTCACCTAAAGTATTTTTTCGTGTTCCAAAGGGCGTAGTGCTTTCCTAGTGACCAGACTGACTTACTACAGGTGAAAATGTGACAATACAACCCTTACTGCACATACAGTACACAAATATTCATATGGAAAAAATTACAGTAATTCACCTAAAGTGATTTTCCATTTTCCAAAGGTTTTAGTACTCTCCCAGTGACCAGACTGACTCACTACAGGTGAAATTTTGACAATAGCTAATAATACTATATTACATAATACTATAATACTGTAATTCACTAAAAGGGGTTTTGTTTGTTTTAGGTTGTTGTACATTAATAGGGGCTACATTATTAATAACAGCAGTGAGTGAACCTGTTCTCATTGGTGCAGCAAATCTGACAGATTTTTACAGCAAGATCATGGAGACATTCAAGATACTGTATAGTGTAGAATTTTATGACCACCGTGTAATTTTTGCTTCTTGTACAGCAGGAATGATGGGTTTGCAGAAGCCAATACACAGGTCCGGTATAACTTTGTATGCAATATCCAAAATAATGGTTTTTAAGAGGATGCTGTAAGTTGACTGTTGGCATCATATTTTCTGACACGGACTCTCCTGTCAATCTGTATGTAGTGTAGTTGTCCTTCATGGTGAATATATTCACATATTTTAAGTCACATGTGCTGATATAGCCACCTGACATGGTAATATAGTTTGTCTCCACCACTTACAAACTTTGTCCTTACATGACATTAACTTTTATGGTCTTTCTCCCCCCTCCAACATCAAATTTAACCAAAGTAACTTAGACAGTCATTGTTGATGTGAACACTGTTTTAGTTGTATTATCTTTCTGATTGTTATTGGGTAAACAAACATATTTTAGAAATTTAACATTTATTTATATTTAGAAATTATATAATATTTATTCATTGCATAATGCAATTGGTTATGGTTGTGCTCACTGTGTACCTAGTTGGACCAGTGGAACCAAATTACACTTTTAAAATTGAAATAAGTTGGCTAAACTTTGTGTCATTAAAGAATATCTGCAGAAACTTCTGCTTTATTGTCCTTGTTGCAATATAGATTACCACTGTATATATGTATTTTGGGACTTACAGTTAAAGACCCAAGGACCAGATATGGTTAATTAATTTAAGACCAGGAGTTAGAAGTGCAGTCAATTTAAAATAAGAGTCAGAATTATAATAAATTAAAGAACATTTTACTGAAGATAGTTTGCAGTTTCATCAGGCAGAAGTCAGCTTCAAGAATCACAAGGAGTTTGTAGGCCTCTTCCCCGTACATTTACAAAAATGATAGCAATTATTCCCTTCACCAAGGTCTAATTGCTTCAGGTTGAATGATTCTGATTGGCTAATAAATAAACACATTTTCTACACATAGATAGACTGAAGCATATCTCCATTGATTATGCGGCTGACACTCTGACCCTGAATTTAGGCACGTTGTGACCTTCCAGGTCACAGATCTGGGTTGCTGAGCACCAACATGTCGAAGAAAAGTAGTCAGTCAATCTCTAATAATTAGGGGCAAAGCCCCAAAGAGGATAGCCCCTATTGTAATTGTTAGTTTTCTTCTTATTATTATTATTATTCCGTATGGAGAGTCTATGGCAGCCTTATCAACGAAAGATAGGACAATGATGAAATTTGCCACACTTGTAGTGATTGTAATGAATAGTAATTGGACCAATTTTTGAGTCTCTAGGACCAACTACAGTGCCACCACCAGTTCAAAAATTAAACATTGAAAGGGTTATAACTTTGATCTAGTAAAATTTAAATTAGTACACCTGATTCCACTCATGCTGATCACAATCAATATCTTACATTAAGACTCTATTTGATTGAAGTTTACTTTGTAATACATTTCACTCAGTATAACATTGATTTTTATTTCACTTTTTAAGTGTGTGATATACTTACAAACATTTAAGTAATCATTACAATAGATATAGTGTGTCACCATATCTCCAATTGAGTAACTGGATGCGTGAACGCAGAGACCTCAATACTTGGTACACAATACACAATGACGGTAACATTTGATGGATCGTTTTTGTGTTTGAATGTGTCATTTTAAGTAGAAAATTAATTCCAAATGTCACAAAATGGCAAGTTACTAACCCTAACAACAAAAGCAATGATAAAATAGTGTAAATACAGCTGGAAACCAGTAATAAATCAACCTCATTAATTATTCAAGGCCCAGTGCATGATGGGAACCTAATTTTTTATAATGTTGATATTTACGCTTTCATTTCTACACGATTGAATTGAGTACTATATAGAATTTACTTCTTTTTTTTAATTCTTGCCTGAACTAACTTTTTTCACAAAATAATTTTTATCAGTGCAGAAGTAACTCATATTTTTGATATTCGCTACCGTTCCCGAGATGTGTGTCTCCAAATTTGAAGTAGCCTGTATTTGTTACCTTGGGGCCTGTTCACATATTGCGTCTTTAGCGTGCTCAAGTTCATTATTTCAAATGTAGGTGGTGCGCTGTATGCGCGCTCATAATGGAAGCAACGCGTCGCAGTGCGACGTGCTCGTTTTTTCCAAGCGCATCCGCGCCGCATCGAGATAAATCATCTAAACTTTTCAGAATGCCGCAAGCGCATCGATTGCTTAGCAACGACGTCAACTGAGTGGCTCAAGCAGCTAAACCACGTGCCAAGAGCCCTGATCCATTCTGGTTGTGGGTTTGAAACCTGTGTGGCACGTGCCCAGACCGCAAGAGGTAGGCCTACTGTGGCCTTAAAAAGTGTAAAAGTTGCTTTTGTTCCAGACATGGTGTCTATATGTGAAGGAACTCAATAAATACAACATGCAGCAAATTTATATAACAATTTTTCATTTTGAGTTGCTTCTCACTTGAACTATGGACCTTCTGCATCTTAGCAAAACCACAACTTCCCAGTGGCGCAATGAGTGACAGGCATCTGACCCAGAGATAGTGGGTTCAAGGCCGAGTGGGACGACTTTATAAAATGGTGTGTAATGTTGTGTCATGTTGATTCCTTTCTTATTCAACGTTGTACTAATCTTTCTTTCTCTTGGATTAGAAATAAGTATGTCTTGTTCATTAAGTGTTCATTCTCATCTGAACTTGTGGTCATTTTGAGTTCATTTTCACCTGTTCTTCTGAACCAGCTGTTTTTTCATGTATGTTCAATTTCTGCTGTTTTTACTCTTCCTGCTCTTGCTGCTGCTTCGGGGGCTTGGCCCCGTATCACTGCTTGCAACTATATTTCCACTTGTTCCTTAACCTCTAACCAAGAATACTAACACACAAAGACACAGTTTCTTCAAGATTGGATTTGGCCAGGTTTTAACAATAAACAGGAGAGTCTTCTCAAAACATCAAGATAACATGTTCTTTCTCTCAAGGAGAGGACACTTTAAATCTAACTGTAAAGTAAAGGCTTTAACTAAGAAATGGTCTCTCAACTATAGGTTTCAATGATCCCTGAGACCATTGCTATCAGGATACCCTAGAAAAGCAGATGGATGTAGTGGCACCTGTTAAAGAAGTCCACATTTCATATCTGGAAGCCGGGCTAAATGAGCAAGCACTGTTACTGCATTCTTGGCATGGGCCAGACCCTTCGGTCACACCTCATATATCAAATACAGACATTTAAAGGATGCATGAAACATTTTCGATAATCACACTGGTAATTTCTTTAACAAAGTAAAATCTCACAAGCCTAGAGAAGTCATTCAACTCATTTGATATTTAGAAGGAAAATAATGGATTGATACCTTGATTATAATCCCTCATTAGATATACATTGAAGCAGCAGTAGATTCCAGAATCCACTTCTTCAGGACTTCATAACAAAAACTTAACTTGAATCATTACAATAAGGGTGTTGCTTATTTATAACGCTGAAAATATGATTTAAGCTAAAATC
Source organism: Semotilus atromaculatus (assembly GCA_031834385.1). Lineage (NCBI taxonomy): Eukaryota > Metazoa > Chordata > Actinopteri > Cypriniformes > Leuciscidae > Semotilus > Semotilus atromaculatus. The sequence goes on along the minus strand of JAULUF010000043.1, from coordinate 168,065 downwards.
TTTACAGTTTTTTAATCAATGAAATAAATGTGCTGTACAAGTAACAGCAGTTATAATACCTACTTTTACCTAATACATTTATCAAAATCAATTGAGTAGAGTGATCACTAGGAACATACTATAACCTTTGGAACATGAAAAAAGGTGAAATGACATAATCTTTCAAATTTTCATAATAAAATGTATGTACTGTACTTACAGTAAGGCAGTTATTGACAATATTTAACCTGTAGTAAGTCAGTCTAATCACTTGGAAAGTACTAAAACCTTTGGAATATATATATAAAAAAACACTATAGCCTAGGTGATTTACAGTTTATTTCATAAACATATGTAATAATATGCTCATTACATAAACATATTTGATAATTGTACAGTAAGGGAGGTATTGTCAAAATTCCACCTGTAGTAAGTCAGTCTGGTCACTAGGAAAGCACTACACCCTTTGGAACACGAAAAAATACTTAGGGTGAATTACAGTAATTAAAAAAAAACATATTTGTCAACTGTACGTACAGTAAGGGTGTTTGTGTCAAAATTTCACCTGCAGTAAGTCAGTCTGGTCTGTAGGAAAACACTACAGCCTTTGGAACACGAAAAAATACTTGGGGTGAATTACAGTAATTTTTTTAAAAACATATTTGTCAACTGTACGTACAGTAAGGGAGTTTTTGTCAAAATTTCACCTGTAGTAAGTCAGTCTGGTCACTAGGAAAGTACTACAACCTTTGGGATATTTAAAAAAACACTATAGGTGATTTACAGTTTATTTCATAAACATATGTAATAAACATATGTAATAATATGCTCATTACATAAACATATTTGATAATTGTACAGTAAGGGAGGTATTGTCAAAATTTCACCTGTAGTAAGTTGTTGCTAAAGTACAATCAATAGCATTAGAACACATAACGTGAGAGAGATTTGCTGGTACATCTGTACTTTGCAAAAATGTAGTTGTCTGTTTGCACACAATGGAAAAAAATAGAACTTTTTGGATGGTCCCTATCTTCTTTACCACACACGTTGAATGTTCAGTGAACATTCGCAACTTTGTATGCCATTAAAACAATATTTGCCCATTTTGATCGATTGTGGAGAGTGTTGTAGTTCACCATCTTTGTCCTAAAGATCATGTAGCTGCTTTTATTTTGCAAAAATGTGCTTTATTGCGCTTGTTATTGAGACTGTTTAAGTGCGAATGTGCGAATATAAAACCAACTTTACCTAAGTCAAGATTTAAACCTGCTTTTAGCCTCTTAACATCCTTGAAATGTCATTACAAGTGCACAACCATGTGAGTGGTGTTATTAAGATTGAACACGGTCAATCTGACTGCAGTAGATGTGAAAGATATTAATAAAAATGATGTTAATTCAGCCAGCTCACATATCTGTATTTATTTCCTGTTTTCGGTCGAAGTCCACAGTAGTCGATTGTGGAGATCGCGTGCGCGATCATTGGTAACTAAGCAACAGTAGAGACTCTAACTGTCAGCTGTCAGCCGATGACGGTGCTGTGTGGTGTTCGAGAATATCAGCTCAAATGGATAATTCATCCGAATCAGATGTTGAACACACGGACAAAGAGTATAGAAGCACAAGAGGCGAAACTCTGATGCTTTTTTGGTAACAGCCACTAGGTGGCGCCTCGGTAGCGCGGCCGCCATTTTGGAGTGAAGATTCCAACTGAAGTTAATGGACAACAGCACAGATAACAGTTTTTTTAGGTAGTTTTTTCTTGCATTATTGAGTGTTTCCATTTTATGCAACTTTACACATTTACTACTATTATTAGTTACCAACTCCACTAGGCCTGAAATATATTTTGTACGTTTTAATCCCCTGGATCATGCTACAAACACGATGATCTTATAGAACATGATGCATTACATGTGTCCGTTTTCCGATAATTGCCACTTTTGTACAGTGTTTTTGTTTACATAGTCTTGCTTTAACGGTCATTAATATACGATATAAGAAGTTTACTGCAAAGCTATTCTATTGCTGTTATATATTTGTTGTCCAACATTTACATTTTAGTAGGCTACAGTTATATTTATTTGCTGAATTAATGTATTTCATTGATAACTTATTTTTGAACATATCTCGTTATTTCAACATATGCTGGGACATTCTAATCTGCATTAAGCTAAGTGTTCTTATAATGGTTTTCTATGGGAGGAAAATGCTTAATGTGTAAGCTAATTAAGCACGTTGCGTTTATATTCTGCTCATCTGATTTTTTTTAACCTACTTTATTTTGATTTTAGTATCATAATGATTAATAAATGCATGCACAATTATCCGTGAACTTTATAAATGTTGCAGATATGTTTTACTGTGCACAAAAAATGCCTTTCAACGTGCAAAATTCAGAATTAAATGAATGTGCAGCAATTTTGTACAAATAGAGAGTCTTTAGGCCTACTGTATACGTGTTGTAGCCATTAAATAAGCGCATTTAGTTTCATATTTGTTTTTTCCCCATGTTGATTATGAAAAGTGAACGGCACGCACGTGGTGGAGTAATAACTTCTTTTAATTAAACTGTTTAAGGTCGAAATAACGCTAGATTTTTAATATAAATTACAGACATGTCATCTGAGTGTCAGGTTTGTATGCAGGTAGCCGAAGACGAGGACACCGTAGTTGCAGTTTAGAAGATTTATTTACAAAGTTAAACTTCCAAAAACAAAACAGAAACAAAAGAACCAAAACTCCAGGACTTCGAAAGAAACACAACCATACATTGACGACGACCAACAAACACTGAGGGAAAACACAGGGCTTAAATGAACTGAACCAAACAAGATAATTAACTGAAAACAGGTGAAGAGAATGGGTAATCAGACAGAGAGGGAAAACTAACAGGACTGAACCAAAATCACAAAAGACAGGGGGAAAACAAGATCACAGAACTGAACAGAAAACATCAAAACGTGACAGTACCTCCCCCCTCCCCGAAGGCGCGTCCTCGCGCCGTATAACATCCAAAGGGGTGGGAGGGTGGGCATCCTGGACTCCAGGACGGTCCAGGCGGAGCAGGCTGGTCAGGGGACCAGGGCGGAGCAGGACGTGGGCGTGACCAGGGCGGAGCAGGACGAGGGCGTGACCAGGGCGGAGCAGGACGTGGGCGTGGCCACGGCGGAGCTGTCGGACCCTCGGGCGTCCAGGGCGGTGGTGACCCTTCGGGCGGCCATGGCGGTGAGGACCCTTCGGGCGGCCACGGCGGTGAGGACACCTCGGGCGGCCACGGCGGTGAGGACACCTCGGGCGGCCACGGCGGTGAGGACCCCTCGGGCGGCCACGGTGGTGGTGTCTTTTCAGGCCTCCGTGGGTCTTTGGCCGGCCATGGAGAAGGCGTATAGCCCCCCCCGCCCCCCCCCCCCCCCCCCCAAAATTTTCTTGGGGAGAAGGACAGGCTCAGGAACGGGAACAGACTTGACGTCAGCGGGCTCTGGCGCAGGATCAGCGGGCTCTGGCGCAGGATCAGCGGGCTCTGGCGCAGGATCAGCGGGCTCTGGCGCAGGATCAGCGGGCTCTGGCGCAGGATCAGCGCTGGACGGGACCAGCGGTGAAGGCTCAGGGTCTGTGCTGGACGGAACCAGCGGTGAAGGCTCAGGATCTGTGCTGGACGGAACCAGCGGTGAAGGCTCAGGGTCTGTGCTGGACGGAACCAGCGGTGAGGGCGAAGGCTCAGGATCAGCGCTGGACGGGACCAGCGGTGAAGGCTCAGGGTCTGTGCTGGACGGAACCAGCGGTGAAGGCTCAGGATCTGTGCTGGACGGAACCAGCGGTGAAGGCTCAGGGTCTGTGCTGGACGGAACCAGCGGTGAGGGCGAAGGCTCAGGATCTGTGCTGGACGGAACCAGCGGTGAAGGCTCAGGGTCTGTGCTGGACGGAACCAGCGGTGAGGGCGAAGGCTCAGGATCAGCGCTGGACGGGACCAGCGGTGAAGGCTCAGGGTCTGTGCTGGACGGAACCAGCGGTGAAGGCTCAGGATCTGTGCTGGACGGAACCAGCGGTGAAGGCTCAGGGTCTGTGCTGGACGGAACCAGCGGTGAAGGCTCAGGATCTGTGCTGGACGGAACCAGCGGTGAAGGCTCAGGGTCTGTGCTGGACGGAACCAGCGGTGAGGGCGAAGGCTCAGGATCTGTGCTGGACGGAACCAGCGGTGAAGGCTCAGGGTCTGTGCTGGACGGAACCAGCGGTGAAGGCTCAGGATCTGTGCTGGACGGAACCAGCGGTGAAGGCTCAGGATCTGTGCTGGACGGAACCAGCGGTGAAGGCTCAGGATCTGTGCTGGACGGAACCAGCGGTGAAGGCTCAGGGTCTGTGCTGGACGGAACCAGCGGTGAAGGCTCAGGATCTGTGCTGGACGGAACCAGCGGTGAAGGCTCAGGGTCTGTGCTGGACGGAACCAGCGGTGAGGGCGAAGGCTCAGGATCTGTGCTGGACGGAACCAGCGGTGAAGGCTCAGGGTCTGTGCTGGACGGAACCAGCGGTGAGGGCGAAGGCTCAGGATCAGCGCTGGACGGGACCAGCGGTGAAGGCTCAGGGTCTGTGCTGGACGGAACCAGCGGTGAAGGCTCAGGATCTGTGCTGGACGGAACCAGCGGTGAAGGCTCAGGGTCTGTGCTGGACGGAACCAGCGGTGAGGGCGAAGGCTCAGGATCTGTGCTGGACGGAACCAGCGGTGAGGGCAAAGGCTCAGGATCTGTGCTGGACGGAACCAGCGGTGAAGGCTCAGGATCTGTGCTGGACGGAACCAGCGGTGAAGGCTCAGGATCCGTACTGGACGGGATCAGCGGTGAAGGCTCAGGATCTGTGCTGGACGGGACCAGCGGTGAAGGCTCAGGGTCTGTGCTGGACGGAACCAGCGGTGAAGGCTCAGGGTCTGTGCTGGACGGAACCAGCGGTGAAGGAAACTCTGGGCTGGACGGGACCAGCGGCGAAGGAAGCTCAGGGCTGGACGGAACCAGCATTTCAGGGGACTCGGAACTGGACGGAACCAGCATTTCAGGGAACTCATGGGGCTGAGCTGATGTGCGTGCAGCCCACACACACAGAATCGCTGCAGACATCACAATCAGCGCTGTGTCTTCTTGTGTGGACTCACGTGTGGCATGAACAGTCTCTGGCGGGCAGGCGACGGGCTCAGGCTCTGGCGGGCAGGCGACGGGCTCAGGCTCTGGCGGGCAGGCGACGGGCTCAGGCTCTGGCGGGCAGGCGACGGCCTCAGGCTCTGGCGGGCAGGCGACGGCCTCAGGCTCTGGCGGGCAGGCGACGGGCTCAGGCTCTGGCGGGCAGGCGACGGGCTCAGGCTCTGGCGGGCAGGCGACGGGCTCAGGCTCTGGCGGGCAGGCGACGGGCTCAGGCTCTGGCGGGCAGGCGACGGGCTCAGGCGGGCAGGCGACGGGCTCAGGCTCGACAGGGCAGGACAGGAGATCGGGCTGGACGTGGAGATCGGGCTGGATGTCTCCCACGGTGAGCGAGGAACCACACACCCACAGCGAACGGTCAATGAATTTGACAAAAGGGAGGTGGAGATCTCCCAACAGCAGTATCTGGGCGAGAGTATCGTCCATCCCACTCCAGAACTCATGTGTGAGAGATTCCTCATTCCAATTCGAGTCCTGGAAAAGATGGAGATAAATCTCTGCATAGTCTTCTAGAGACCGGCCGTCTTGTGGAACACAGAGTTCGTAGTTCATTATGTTGATTTTAAGGTTGGTCGTTCTGTCAGGTTTGTATGCAGGTAGCCGAAGACGAGGACACCGTAGTTGCAGTTTAGAAGATTTATTTACAAAGTTAAACTTCCAAAAACAAAACAGAAACAAAAGAACCAAAACTCCAGGACTTCGAAAGAAACACAACCATACATTGACGACGACCAACAAACACTGAGGGAAAACACAGGGCTTAAATGAACTGAACCAAACAAGATAATTAACTGAAAACAGGTGAAGAGAATGGGTAATCAGACAGAGAGGGAAAACTAACAGGACTGAACCAAAATCACAAAAGACAGGGGGAAAACAAGATCACAGAACTGAACAGAAAACATCAAAACGTGACACTGAGGACTATTTCTAATTTTTCTCAGTTATTTTGCTTTATTACCAGACTCAATATTTGGCTCGTTCTTACATAGTAGAGCATGTTCGCACATGCGCAGTCTTCAAACACGGTACTTTAAATCTTTTGACAAACTAAAATACGTAAATTACATTTGTATGTATTCTAAATAAAAGGCACAGGTTGTACTGAATGTCAGCTTGCTTATTTTGCTCAAGATAAGGATTTATTACGTCCAAATGTCATGCAATATAGAAACTATGCTTCTAACCACAGGTCGAGAGCTGTCGTTCAAACCACACAACTTTGCGATGCTGTTTGCGACTGTTCGTTGGAACGATGGTTTCAGGAAACACTGACTCGTTGAACTATGCAGATAACGACGGAACTTGCGACCATAGTTGGCTAACGATGCTTTCGGGAAACGCACCCCTGGTTAGCAACTTCTTTTTCTTTTTACCTAATTATTTCAACCTAAAAATGACCTCTGCACTGGACTAAATATATGTATAATATATGACTGCCGAGTCGCTTTCACCCCAAAATGGCGGAAGCACAGCGCTGCTGCTGGGCGCTGGTGTTGCAATGGAACGTTCTATTGGCTTTCACTTCTTGTAAATATACGTTCTTTGACACGGAGGAGGTTTTTGAGTTTGATGATCGCGCATGCGAACTCGACAATCGACTACTGTGGACTTCGACCGAAAACAGGAAGAAAATTCAGGTATGTGAGCTGGCTGAATTAACATCATTTTTATTAATATCTTTCACATCTACTGCAGTCAGATTGACCGTGTTCACTCTTAATAACACCACTCACATGGCTGTGCACTTGTAATGACACATCAAGGATGTTAAGAGGCTAAAAGCAGGCTTAAAACTTGCCCCATTGAAGTCAACAGGGTGCAAATTTTAAAAAGACGATAACACGGTGTAGGCAACGCCGATTTTTGTCGTTGTTCTCTGTACTGACAGCACTCCAAATGTACAAAAAATGGAGCTCAATGTTAAAATTGACCGGAGTTCTCCTTTAACAGAGTTGTTGAATGTTAAAATAAGGCAATTTAAATAAAAATTAAGGAACATCCTGGAATCTGGATCTGTTTTTTCGCTCTTCTTTATTCTTTTTTTATGTATTAAATAAGTATCGGACCGGGACTCGGTATAGGTAGATACTCAAAATCAAATGACTCGGACTCGGACTCGAGGGCAAAAAAACCTGATCGGGACATCCCTATACTGGATTAAAAAGAAACATAACACTCCAAGAAAAACAGTGCTGAACTGAAATATGCTAAATGAAAAAAAAAATATATAAATATGAATATATTAAAATGAAAAGTTGTACAGAACGAACTATTACGACCCGCAAACAACTGCATAAGTAAACCGAAATTACGGTGTACATTTCTGCAATTATAGTGTACTTCTGTGTAGGTATAAGGGAACAATATGTTACGTTTTGGGTTATAAAGGTGTAACAAGCGCCACTTTAATTTACAGCCCGCAGGAGTTACACTTACCCTGTAAATACAGTTGAAACGGGTAACAAACACGACTTACTATGTAACAATATGAAACAACAAGATTTGCACAGTACAGAGAAAGGTACTCTTATTAAGAAAAAAAAAAAGAAAAAATGTACACAGTATATTTGCCCTGACATTTAAGTGTCATTACAATACAATGTGATATGGTAAGTATTAAGTACTACATGTTACGTTCTAAATTAAAATCATAGCAGAAACTAATTTTTTGGGGCTTAACGTTAGGTAGTTTAGTAAGAAAAGACAATAAATTAAATTTGTATCACACTGTGCTTACATACAGCCATATGTGACCCTGGACCACAAAACCAGTCGTAAGTCGCACGGGTATATTTTTAGCAACAATACATTGTATGGGTCAAAATTATCGATTTTTCTTTTATGCCAAAATCATTAGTATATTCAGTAAAGATCATGTTCCATTAAGATATTTTGTAAATTTCCTACCGTAAATATATATAAAAAATATTTTTGTGAGTGGATGCAGCAAAATCGCGCAAAAAAAGTCAGAAAACACGCCTAAAAAACTTCGCTCGCTGCTAAGTTTGGTATCGTTGTCAAACTTAGATTTCCCACTTTCGGTTTCATAACTCTCCACAACGTCATTAGAGCAGTAAGCCAATAGAGAGCGTTAAAACAAAACTTTCTCATGTAAAAAAAAAAACAGTTTTCTTCTTAGCAACGGCCTGCAGCGCCTCTCATTGGCTGGCGACTTCTTCGCGTGCACAGTGTACACAATCCGCAATGGTTACGGTGCAAGCCATGGATTCTGAGATAGCGCGTTTGCTCAATTTAAACTTTAATGACAGCAATAATGTAACGAACATAGTAAATTATTTTTTCGAAAATGATTGGGAAGATGATACAGAATGTCCAGAGACCGGCTTGGCAAAGGATATGCCCTGGAAGACGACGAATTCGATCAATGTGTGGATCTCTTCAATTGTATATGTTCCTGGTGAAATGTGATGCGATCTGGTAAATGCCACCACATGGTGAAATTTGACATAGCCTATTACAGGTTTTGATAATCTGTTTTCCAAATCATCCATAATTCATTGATTAAAATGACGATTTTTTCTCTCTCTCCGTGCGTGTTCTTAAAGTGAAAGACAGTCTTTTCAGCTTGCCACTATAAATCGCAATTTTTCTGCACTAAACTTGTAAATTTTCCCAAGATATATTCAAAGAGGATAGACAAGATGTTATAGAATAATAATTTAATGAAAACCCAATTTTGACAAAAAAACTGACATTCGATCTATTTTTAGACCTTACTGAAACCGTACCAGCGCGACAGCAGATGGGTTTGCCTAGATCGCATTACAAATAGGCTATTTTAATGAGATTTTTTGTGTGTATAAAGGTTTAGTTGTGGTAAATCAATGGTGTAAATTTTATTTATTTCCCTTCATTAGTAATATGCATAGCTAAGGACTTCATTTGGACAACTTTAAAGGCGATTTTCTCAATATTTAGATTTTTTGCCCCATCAGATTCCAGATTTTCAAAAGGTTGTATTTCGGCCAAATATTGTCATATCCTAACAAACCATACATCAATGGAAAGCTTATTTATTCAGCGTTCATGTGATGTATAAATCTCAATTTAAAGAAAATGACCCATAAGACTGGTTTTGTGGTCCAGGGTCACATATATACACTCACCGGCCACTTTATTAGGTACACCTGTCCAACTGCTCCTTAACACTTAATTTCTAAGCAGCCAATCACATGGCGGCAACTCAGTGCATTTAGGCATGTAGACATGGTCAAGACAATCTCCTGCAGTTCAAACCGAGCATCAGTATGGGGAAGAAAGGTGATTTGAGTGACTTTGAACGTGGCATGATTGTTGGTGCCAGAAGGGCTGGTCTGAGTATTTCAGAAACTGCTAATCTACTGGGATTTTCACGCACAACCATCTCTAGGGTTTACAGAGAATGGTCCGAAAAAGAAAAAACATCCAGTGAGCGGCGGTTCTGTGGGCGGAAATGCCTTGTTGATGCCAGAGGTCAGAGGAGAATGGCCAGACTGGTTCGAGCTGATAGAAGGGCAACAGTGACTCAAATAACCACCCGTTACAACCAAGGTGGGCAGAAGAGCATCTCTGAACGCACAGTACGTCGAACTTTGAGGCAGATGGGCTACAGCAGCAGAAGACCACACCGGGTGCCACTCCTTTCAGCTAAGAACAGGAAACTGAGGCTACAATTTGCACAAGCTCATCGAAATTGGACAATAGAAGATTGGAAAAACGTTGCCTGGTCTGATGAGTCTCGATTTCTGCTGCGACATTCGGATGGTAGGGTCAGAATTTGGCGTCTACAACATGAAAGCATGGATCCATCCTGCCTTGTATCAACGGTTCAGGCTGGTGGTGGTGGTGTCATGGTGTGGGGAATATTTTCTTGGCACTCTTTGGGCCCCTTGGTACCAATTGAGCATCGTTGCAACGCCACAGCCTACCTGAGTATTGTTGCTGACCATGTCCATCCCTTTATGACCACAATGTACCCAACTTCTGATGGCTACTTTCAGCAGGATAATGTGCCATGTCATAAAGCTGGAATCATCTCAGACTGGTTTCTTGAACATGACAATGAGTTCGCTGTACTCAAATGGCCTCCACAGTCACCAGATCTCAATCCAATAGAGCATCTTTGGGATGTGGTGGAACGGGAGATTCGCATCATGGATGTGCAGCCGACAAATCTGCGGCAACTGTGTGATGCCATCATGTCAATATGGACCAAACTCCCTGAGGAATGCTTCCAGCACCTTGTTGAATCTATGCCACGAAGAATTGAGGCAGTTCTGAAGGCAAAAGGGGGTCCAACCCGTTACTAGCATGGGGTACCTAATAAAGTGGCCGGTGAGTGTATATATATATATATATATATATATACACTACCGGTCAAAAGTTTTAGATCAGTAAGATTTTTTATGTTTTTAAAAGAAGTCTCTTCTGCTCACCAAGGCTGCAATTATTTGATAAAAAAAAAAAAAAAAAAACGAATCGGTTACCTAACGTAACCTCGGTTCTCTCTAGATGAGGGAACGAGTATTGCGTAAGCTAGCTTACGCTACGGGAAAGATTCATATTTTCTGAGAAATTTAAGCCAAAAAATTATCCTATAATTTTGTATCCATTGTCAACGCAGTTCAGCTGCAGCAGACCATGAGCGGGCTAGCTAGCAGCTCATTGGCTCGCTCACAGGGAACTGCTTAAGCCTATGAGGAGACGCGAATGAACTCTCGGCCAATGAGAGTCAGACATGCTCTCATTGCGTCAGAACCCGCCGAGTAGGGCGTGGTCAGAGAGTATAAATATCAGCGTCATAGGCTGTAACTCTGGTTTTCATAAAATGAAGCGAGAAACGCTAGTAGCACAAGCACGGCCAGGAACGCAATACTCGTTCCCTCATCTAGAGAGAACCGAGGTTACGTTAGGTAACCGATTCGTTCTCTTACGAGAGAACCTCTCGTATTGCGTAAGCTAGCTTACGCTACGGGAACACCTGGTCAACGCCGTGCGTGCTAAGCATCCACTTATGAGTCCCAGGGGAGACCCGGGGGAACCCTTGATAGTGGGAATGAATATATATGTACATGTGACAGGGCCAGCGGAGCGGGCCGGTGACTGTGTAGTACTAAGCACCTGATAAGAGGGACAGAGCGGGAACCGGTCTGTGTGAATAACCCTTTTTTAGTGCAGCTCACCAGAGAAACTGTAACATACTAAATAGCTAGTAGTTTAGCCTGCAAGGCGGGAACTTCGATATTGTAAAATCTGACAAAGGTGGAAGGGGAAGACCATCCTGCTGCCACACAAATGTCATGAATGGAAATTCCGCTGGACCATGCCCACGATGAGGCCATGCCTCTAGTGTAATGAGCCCTGATGCCCAGAGGGCATAGCAGGTCTTTTGACGCGTATGCGGCTGCAATGGCATGACAAAAATATTGGGCAATGGGTGTTCTCTTCTGAGGCGAAGAGGTCCACCTCTGCTCTGCCGAATATTCGCCACAGCTTTTGGACTGTAAGAGTGTGCAGGGACCATTCCCCGGGGGGAATGGGGTTCCTGGACAGACTGTCTGGATAGGGTCTGTTTCGAGGCGGCCAGCCCCTTGGTGTGCCCACCGAACGAAACAAACAGCTGCTCAGATCGTCTGACCGGAGCAGTGCGGGAAATGTATAATCTCAGGTCCCTGACCGGACACAGGAGATTAGAGTCAGATTCGTTATCGGATGCAGGCAGAGCCGAAAGAGAAATAACTTGCCCTGAACGGGGTACCAATCGCTTTTGGGACATAACCATGTCTAGGTCTAGGTCGGAGTCATTGGGCCCAAACTCAAGACAGGAAGCGCTAGTGGACAGCGCATGAAGGTCTCCCACACGTTTTACTGATGCGAGCGCAAGCAGAAAAACGGCTTTGAGCGAAAGGTATTTGAGGTCCACGGTGTTTAGTGGTTCGAATGGGGGGCTTTCATAGCTTCGAGAACTATGGAAAGATCCCAAATCGGCACCGAAGGGGGGCGTGGGGGGTTCATCCTTCTAGCTCCCCTGAGGAAGCGGATGACCAAGCCGTCTTTGCCCAGTGACTGGCCGCGCCGTGGTTCAACGAACGCTGCGACGGCTGCCACATACACCTTGAGAGTGGACGGGGACCTGCCCTTGTCCAGCATCTCTTGGAGAAAGTTTAGCAAGGAAGGAACCTCGCATGACCGTGGGTCCAAATTTTTGTTGGTGCACCATTTTGAGAACATAGACCATTTAGACGCATAGAGCCTTCTCGTAGAGGCCTCTCTAGCCTGCATGATCGTGTTTAACGATCACCTGGGCTAGCGCATCGTCGCTCTTTGAGAAAAATATTGGGCAATGGGTGTTCTCTTCTGAGGCGAAGAGGTCCACCTCTGCTCTGCCGAATATTCGCCACAGCTTTTGGACTGTAAGAGTGTGCAGGGACCATTCCCCGGGGGGAATGGGGTTCCTGGACAGACTGTCTGGACCGTCGTTCAAATGGCCCGGCACGTGCGTCGCTCTGAGCGAGAGCAGGTGACACTGCGACCAAACTAATATGCGTTCTGTCAGTCTGAAAAGATTTCTGGATCTGACTCCGCCCTGACGGTTTAGATAGGAGACCACGGCCATATTGTCCGAACGGATCAGCACGTGGTGACCGTGAACACGCGGAAGAAAGCGCGTGAGCGCGTTCTCGACCGCCAACATCTCCAAACAGTTTATGTGAAGGAGGCTCTCTTGAGCTGACCAGGGGCCGAAGGCCGGTGAGCCCTCGCAGACAGCACCCCAACCCGTATTGGATGCGTCTGTCGAGATGACTTTTCGGCGAGAAAATGTCCCCATGGAAACGCCCCGCTGAAACCATTCTGTCACGGTCCATGGCTGCAGAACTATAAAACAGGTCTGCGTTACCTTTATCAGCTGGCGGCCCGTGGTCCACGCACGGTGAGACACACGGCTCCTCAACCAGAGCTGAAGCGGGCGCATGCGCAGTAACCCCAGCTGGAGCACCGCGGAGGCTGAGGCCATATAGCCCAACGCCTTCTGAAAAGTTTTCAGAGGCGTGAGTCTGTTCATCTGAAAAGATGCGGCGAGACGCTGAACACGGCGCGCGCTGTGTTGATAGGCGAGCGTGACCGAGTCTAGCTCTATACCCAAGAAGGAGATAGTCTGACTGGGTTGGAGCGCGCTCTTTGTCCAGTTGACAGAGAGGCCCAGAGCTCTCAGATGGTCGAGGAGAACTGTACGATGAGACAGTATCTCTCTCTGAGATTGTGCCAAAATCAGCCAGTCGTCCAAATAGTTCAGTATTCGCAGCCCCTGACTCCGCAGGGGGGCGAGCGCCGCATCCATGCACCTCGTACGTTACGAGGTGCCAAGGATAGGCCGAACGGAAGGACTGTGTATTGATAAACCTGGCCTTCAAAGGCGAAACGTAAGAACAGCCTGTGAAGGGGATTTATCTGAATCTGAAAATAAGCATCTTTCAGATCTAGTGAAATGAACCAGTCCCCCTGGCGCACATGCGCGAGGAGTTTTCTGGTAGTAAGCATTTTGAACGGTCTCTTCATGAGAACTTTGTTCAGTACTCTGAGGTCTAAGATTGGTCTGAGGCTGCCGTCTTTCTTTGGAACAAGAAAATAACGGCTGTAAAACCCCGACTCGCTCATAGACAGAGGCACTCTCTCTATAGCCCTTTTGCACAATAGTTTTGCTATCTCTGAACGGAGCAGCGTCGCCGCTTCTAGGTTCACAGTAGTTTCTAGTCGCGCTCGAAAGCTTGGAGGGCGGCGGTGAAACTGTAAGCGATAGCCTAGCCTTATTGTGTTTAGCACCCACTGGGAAATTCCTGTAATAGCTTCCCACGCTTTGAAGCGTAACGCTAGGGGGTAAATGGCTACCCGGTCCTCGTCGCTGCACATGGCGGGCTGCGTGCGCGCGCTCATAGTGCTTATAACAAAGGGACTTACACTCAGAGAGGAGTTTATGGGCCGTGTAACAGAGTGAACAGAGGGGGGAAGCGCACACGGGTTCGTGGGCGCTTTTATGTACTCTGAAACTTGAGCGGATGGGGACCGCTTTATGCGAGTGTGCTCTGTGTAGGACACGGGAACTGACGTGCTTTTGTGTATGAGTGAGCACAGTGTTGTGGGCACATTTTCTACACAAGATGTCTTTTTGCGAGTTTTTTGGGTCGCCGTGAAAACGGCGTTTGTGCTCATGCAAGCGGGAAGGGAAACCGGCTTGGTAATGGCGGGATACACTACTGTAGTAGCCGCGTGCGCGGGGACTAGCAGAGGGCGGTACTTTTTCTCAGCTGTGCTAGGCAGACTTCGGGTGATCAGGTTTCAGCGCGATCTTAGGTCGCGGCCCCCGAGGCGGCGGCGGTCTGTCAGAGCGAGAGCGAGGGCGGCCGCCCTGGCGTCGCTGTGAAGTCTGATTGTGCTGAGCTGGGCGCTGAGGTGGGGCTCGTGCAGAAGGCTGGTCACGTGAGCGGCCTGCAGAGGAGCTAGCGCGACGAGGCAGAAAGAGGTTCATGGCCTGAGAAGCTTTCTGTACTTCGGAAAATCGGTCGACAATACCTGTGACGGCAGATCCGAAGAGGCTGGATGGAGAGAGCGGGGCGTTGAGAAAGGCGGCGCGCTCAGAATCTCCCATGTCGGCGAGTGTGAGCCACAAATGTCTTTCAGACACACAAATGGCGGCCATGCATTTCCCCTGGGCTTGAGCGGCAGACATTGTAGCGCGAAGGGCAAGGTCCGTGGCGCTCCTCAAATCTGCGAGTGTAGGGGAATCTCATCCCATTCGCGGAGTATGTCACCCTGTAGAATCTGCAAGACAGACATGGAGTGGAGTGCAGAGGCTGCTTGGCCGGCGGCTGCGTAAGCGCGGGTGTGAAAGCTCGAAGTCGCTCTGCAGGCTTTAGAGGGAAGCACAGGTGATGAACGCCATCTCGCGGAGGGCGGGCACAAATGTGCAGCGACCAGGTCCTCTACAGGGGGAATGGAAAGATAGCCCTTCTCAGCGGCTCCGTCCACAACGCGAAGCGGGGTGGAAGAATCAGAGCGAGTTCTGGCAGAGAGCGGGGCGTTCCAGGACTTAGAAAGTTCCGCGTGCAGTTCAGGCAGGAAGGGCGCGGCCCGCTTAGTGGCGGTAGTCGAACGCTGGCGGAAATAACTGCCGTCCATGCGGTTGGTGGTCTGCTCAGGGGGAGGGGACCACTCGAGCCCGAGGCGTTCGACGGCCTGAGACAGGAGGCGCATTAATTCCTCCTCGATGCCAGCGCGGGTCGCAGTGGATTCACGGGCCGAGGAGGCGCGAGAACCGGACCATTCCTCACTGTCTGAAGCGAGAAGCGAACATGTCTCCTTTATGTCCGCGGCGTCCTCGGAGGCAACAGAGCGGCCACTCTGCGGCAGCTGTATGTCCGGTAGCGGTGGAGACGGAGAGCGGGAGGCGACAGGCTCCGGCGGGATGAACGCTTCAGGCTGGGGTTCCGGCGGCCTCTGAGAGCGGCGTTTCTTCTTCCGCGGCGAAGTCAGAGGCGGCGCGGAAGCTTCTTTAATGGCCTGAAATCGAGCCCGCAGGGTCGACAGGGTCAACAGTTTTTTACATTTTTAAATGGGGGGGGGGGGGAAATAACCCCTGAAATTCATAAGTTTTATAGCACATTATAATGCAACTTATTAGGCAAAGTTGCATTATATATATTTTTTATAAGTTGCACAAAAATTTGAATAGCAAAGTAGGCTCAGATATATAAAGGCTATCATGATCATTTTGCCAAAAATGAACCATGTATTTGTTTCGTTTATAATACGTTTTATTTTTAACCTAAACAATGTAACATATACCATTCAAAACTCATCGGCTTATTTGAAGAAAAATAAACACATCAGTTTTCTGTAGCCTTGTGCAAACTTATTCAATAGAATTAGACTTCTAGAATGTTCTTTCCAGTGCAAAAAATAATATTTTTAATTTACCGGTAGTAGTTTTTCTTATCATAGCCTACAAATGTCTCATTTTACTTGATTTACTGAAGCCTGTAAAACGCATGCAGCTGCACAGCCGTGTGTATATCTATGCTGCAGAGCGTCTGGCTCGCTCATAGGCTGCGCTGCGGCAACTAAACATCCAATGGCGCGGGCGCCTCTGACGTGCGACCAATGAGCCAACTCTACGTCATTACACGTCAGAGCCCGTCAAGGGGGCGCCAAGTCCCCGAATTTGCCATTATAGCAGCGGGTCTTTGTTCATAGTCTGTCTGACATATATATTAGAAGGTATGCGTCTGTCATGGATTTACACTGAATTGATTCTCAAAAATACGGAACAAAGTGCGTTCCGTATCAGTTCAATACGGAACAAGCCGTTTATGTGTCAAATACGGAACGATTCCGTATTATACGGAACGGTTGGCAATCCTAGGGCCACAGCAGAATATCATAGCATGTTGAGGCCACAACATATTAACTTGTGGGAATGTGAGTTAATTAGTACCAAACATGCTGCTATTTTTTCAGTATGGCAGTCATCATATCATATCACATATCATTTAAATAGTTGGCTAAATTGTAAGCATTCAGTACTATGGTATTAACATCTGATACCAATCAACATACCAACCCATTACAGTAAATCTGTCCACTGACACATTGATTTAGAACATTATGTTTGCAGGTGTGTAACCCTTTATGCTTTTGGAAAATATAACGTTGTCTCATGTGCTCATTTGAACTACTGAGGGCAGATCAAATATGTACAAATAGTTAAAAGTATTTAACACCCAATTTAGTTATTTATCTTTCAGTGGCCATAAAAAGCGTAAGAATCAAAAACAGGCTTGAGTCGTATAAAGAAGAAGATCAGCAACGGATATTGATGCAATCTGAGAATCATGTGAAGTATCTTTCTAGCCATATGCGGAAACATGACAGTTACCTGACGGTGTTTTCTTACTCCTATCTTCTTTCGGGAAGTGCTTTCTCATTCCACCTGCGCTCAGCAGACCTGCCTAAACATGCTTTTTGTTTTGTCATTGATGAAACCCCTTTCGTGTCTTCTTGGGAACTGTCTATGATTATGGTATCTGTTTTCTTTTCTTTCAAGAACTTCTTTTATTGGACACTTCTTTTATTTTTACTTGTGAAAAGAAACATAAGTCAAAACCAAAGTTCTTACAGCTAAATTTCATGCATAATCTTGTCCAAATCACCAGCATTCAAAAGAGAATAATTGACAGTTTCCTCGTTCCATGCGTGTTTATTGAGTCTCTGAACCTCCTGAATGGGCTGAGAAAGACACTATTGGCTGTCAGGAAACCTGCGGGTATGAGATGAAGGATGTCTGACAACCTTTACTACAATTCCTTGTGATTTTCATACACTTTCTCAGGTTTCTCCACAGCATTAGCTATCAAACTAAACTCCATGTGCTGTTAGTCACAATGGAAACCATTTGTTAAATGTGCATATAATTGCTTACAGTTTATTTGAATTTTGATCAATCTAAGTTATTGAAATTAGAATTTGGACTTACAATCAATCAACACAAAACCCAGTTTGCTTCCTTAAAGGGATAGTTCACCCAAAAATGTAAATTCTGTCATAATTTACTCACCCTCAAGTTGTTTCAAACCTGTATGAGTTTCTTTCTTCTGTTGAACATAAAAGAAGATATTTTGAAGAATGTTGGTGACCAGCAGTTGCTGGACCCCATTGACTTCCACAGTATCTTTTTTTCCTACTATGGGTCCAGCAACTGTCTGTTCACCAACATTCTTCAAAATATCTTCTTTTGTGTTCGGCAGAAGAAAGAAACTCGTACAGGTTTGAAACAACTTGAGGGTGAGTAAATTATGACAGAATTTTCATTTTTGGGTGAACTATCCCTTTAATGTGGCATATTTCTAAGTGAAACATTAATATTCACAGAAAAAGTGGCACAACTTGATTGTTTGCAATGTTTTATTTATCCAGATGGTTTAGAATGTTTTATGCTTTCTTTAAAAAAAAAATGTTAGAATTAACTCTTTTGCTCTCGAAGTGTGTGTGTTTTCTATGCAAGGATGGAGTGAAATTACAGAAGTTACAGCATTGAAAAAAGTGCTAAATTAAAGCTAAGTAAATTTTTTAGCAAGTACATAACTAGCCAGTGTTCAAAACTCTCTGCTTGCCGTAGCTCGATTCAAAATGGTAAGCTTGTAATAATGTTTTTAACTCCAGTGGT
Source organism: Semotilus atromaculatus (assembly GCA_031834385.1). Classification (NCBI taxonomy): domain Eukaryota; kingdom Metazoa; phylum Chordata; class Actinopteri; order Cypriniformes; family Leuciscidae; genus Semotilus; species Semotilus atromaculatus. Next base: position 149,679 of record JAULUF010000043.1, on the reverse strand, counting down.
ACTGGTGGATTTCCGCGGGAAATTCAAGCATGCAGTATCTTTGCGCCATTACGTCACACCTGTACACATAAAGTCACATCTGTACACATAAAGAAGAGTCTCGGCTAGTAGGCTATAATGCGTCAGTACGTCACATCTGTACAGTGACAGCTGCAGATTCACCCGCTGTAAAATGCAAAAGACTTCGAACTTTGGAGTGGCTACAGAAAAAAAGACCCTGCAACCGGCCCATGTGAAAACAAGGATAAATGTCGGAAGGGCATTAAATGTAGTCACACAATGCTGATGTTGTTAACATGAACAATTTGAGAACAAAGTATAACTTGCACAGTTTGACGTGATATAAGCGATCGTTAGATTTTATCAGCGCGATTTACTGCAATGCTTTTTTCCCCTTAATTGGTCGGAACAAAAGTGGATGTTACTTGTTCAGACAACATTTTCCGGTGAAAATTCTTATTTTGGTCATACTTCCAAAAAGTATAATCTGTGATTGTGAATGCCAGTGTCCACAGCAGCGCGGCGACTGACAGCCACACATTCTCCTCAAAACATTGTGTTCATCCGCGCTGTGCCGTGCCGAGCCGAGGCACAACCCACGTAAAGTTGATAATTCCGCGAATAACTGCAATTGCAGATTTCGAACAGAGATGGCGATAAAGAGGAAAAACTACGGACTGCAGCTTTAACCGGATAAATATCAGTTCTTTATACCAGTTACCAGGCACACAAACATACAAATAATTGGTATTGGTATAAAAACTCAATATCGGTCAATCTCTAATGTTATCCATCAGGAATTGATTGAAGAAGTGTCTGTTTTATAATGTGTAAAGCAGAAGGTCATCAAGGATAAAGTTCAATCTCACTCAAGAACATCTCAATGTATCCCAATGGTGGTGGTTCTTTATTCAGCCTTCCTTGTTTATTTCATTAACATTTCAATCAGCATTATGGATTTAGTTAACTATGCTGCCAAGATTTGAGAACGATGTGATGACTAGAACAATGCCTAAAATGATATGTGGCTTTTGGTGAACATGAACTAGTCACAATAAGAGCTGCTGTTAAGAAAATAAACAGGGTCATTCAATATGTTCATTTTTGGAATGGCTGAATTAGCAGCCAATGGTAATGGTGATAGATTTGATATAGATGATGGCGCTGAATACAGCACAACCTCTCCTAAACTCACGGCAGCGACACGATGACAAGTGCATTTTTTTTCTGCAAGACTGCACCTGTAAGTATTTTCATTTTACTTCCAGAACTGTCACACAATTGCTGACAGAGAATTACAGAACACAGTCCTTAATCTGCATATTATGCTTTAAAAATCTTAAGAGTGTTTTTATTTTATTTTATTTTTTTAAATAATCACATTATCATAGAAAAGGGAAGCAGGAGTAGTTTATGCAAAACTAATACGAATATATTTATATTTTAGTATTAGTATCATGGTTCTATTTCAATACTATGGAAGCTTGTTTCCGCCACAGAATAAAAAAGGTAATTGTGAGGTTCTCTCACAATTCTGAAATAATTTCTTTTTTTCTCTCACAACCGACATTTTTCTTACATTTGCAACTTTATATCACACAATTCTGACTTTATAATATGCAGTTTGTCAAGCAATTTTGAGGGAAAAAAAGTCATAATTCTGAGAGAAAAAGTCGCAATTACCTTTTTTATATTTTATTCTGTGGCGGAAACAAGCTTACTATACAATACTAATCAAAAGTCAATGAATGCTATTTGCAGGTTATCAAAAAAGCCCCCCCCCCCCCCCTCCCCCCCAAAAAAAATGTTTGTGATATTTTTATACATAATCATTCAACTGGTATATTGCTTTAGTTTAAAGATTTCAGTTCACAGAGATTTCCAGATTCCCATGTATTCTTTTTTTTCACTTTCCTTTTTGTGTGTTTGTGCTTAATAAACACCACTGCAAGCACCAGAAGAACACCGGCCGAGATGATGATCAGGCCCAGGCCGCAGAGAAGAACGAGCCAGGCGTTTTTTGGTTCTCCTCTGCAGTCTTTGACAGGTAGTGGCTTCGGAGGCGGCAGGGTCGCCGGCAGGTACTCCGGCACGGCGCTCACCTGACATTTCTCCTGAGTCTCGTTCACCAGCAGGTTGACCCACACGGTGGTCTGCAGCGGGTCTGGCTTTCCTCCATCGCGAACGACTACGAAGAGGTGGTGCATGCCGTAGTCCTCGCCGCTCAGGCGCTGGACCAGCGTGATGTTTCCTGAGTGCTGGTCAATCTGGAACGGGCTTTGGAGAGCCGGTTCACTCGCAGCAATTTGGTAAGTGATGTCCGAATTCATTCCTGAGTCGTCATCAATGGCGTAGATCTTTGTTATCATGCTCCCTGCTTGGGTAGCTGGAGATATGGTCAGACAGGAGAGGTTGCTGCTAGGAAGAAGGACCTGGGGTTGATTATCATTGACATCCTCGACAAAAACTGTAATTTTCACTGTAGTGGAAAGAGCCGGTCTGCCGCCGTCGACGGCTACAACCAGAAGCTCGTAGCGATCCTGCTTCTCACGGTCGACCTCACCAGTGCTGCGGAGCGATCCTTGCACCAGGTCTATAGCAAAAGGGACCTTTTCATTTAAAATACGCACATCCATTATTCGTCCGTTGTCTCCATCATCGGCATCACTTACTGGGATTTTCCCAACTTGGGAAAGTCGTGGAAGGCTCTCAGACACAAAGAAATAGAAATGCGGGGTTGCAAAGGCTGGTTGATTGTCATTCAGATCCAGTACGTTCACGGTCACATCAACAAAGCCCTCCTGTGAAGGATCTCCGCCGTCCCGGGCCAGAACAGTCAGGACGTACTTCTCCTCCTGTTCTCTATCCAACGACTCTGCTACCGAAATCACGCCGGTCTCTTCATGAATCCTGAAAGGCCCCCCGTTTGTAAGCCTGTACTTTACTTTGCCAAACTGATCTGAGTCTGCGTCGGTCGCCTGCACTTTCAGCAGAAACATTCCAGGCGTGTTGTTCTCCTTGATATCCTTTTCATATCGTGTTTGATCAAACTTCGGGGCATTATCATTCACATCTTCAACCACCACTTTTATGACTTTCCTTCCATGCAGCCGTGTGCCGTGAGGATCAGAAATAACTACTGTAACATCATACTCCCTGCACATCTCAAAATCTAGAGGTTTTGAAGTTGAAAGCAAATAGCTGCCTGTTTGCGGTTTCAAAGAAAATGGCATGCTGTCTGCTTCTAAGGACAGAGTAGCTTTATCACTAGAGGTGTCTTGTATCTCCAAGAGGGCCAAGACGGTGGGGGGCTCGTTCTCTTGTAACACGATCACTTGGTTTTTATGCTCTGCGACAAACCTGATCTTTATGGTCGGCTCTGGACTCGCCAGCGGCGTAATGTCTACGGTTACCTGAGTTTGAGCAGGGGGGCAAAGTGGGCTGTTCGCAAGGACTTTCAACATGTGCTTCTCAGAACTGTCAACCTGCACATCAACAGCTAGGCTGATCAGACCCGTGTGTCCGTCCACGTGAAAGAGCGTTTTGGCCCTGTCTGAGATCTGACGGCTGAAGGAGAAAGTGATCTGGGCATTTTGGCCCAGGTCTTTGTCTGTGGCTTTAAGCTGTGTAACCGCAGCACCCTTGATTCCTAATCCTGCCACAGTGGCTCTGATGGGGCTATCGGCGTCAAACTCTGGGCAATTGTCATCAACATCGGTTACAGTTACAATGAGATTAGCTGTGGCGCTGAGTGGCACTGAACCTCCATCTACTGCTACAAGAACCAAGAAGTGGTTTTCCTGAGTTTCCCGGTCCAGTTCCCTTTGTACCACCAGCTCAAGTTCATACCCGTCTTGTTTGATGCCAAAAAAGCCATTGAAGCCTTTTAAATGGTAATGTATCAAGCCATTATTGCCAGTGTCCTTATCCTGTGCCTGGTCATCCAGTGGAAAACCCGTCCCATTTGATGCATCTTCAGGTATGCGTATATGAATCTCGTTCCTCTCGAAAAAAGGAGCGTTGTCGTTAACATCATCCACAACAATTATTATCTGCACCAAATCGAAATTGAGACCCACGAGTGCAGTGTTCGGAAAACTGCAGTCCCCGTCCTGATGTACCGGACACAAGGTCTCTCGGTCGATGCGCTTTGTAGTGAACAGGTCGCCTGTGCTTTCGTCCACCCTGATGTGCGTCTCGTCGCGGAGCTGGTATGGAGCCGAGTAGTTCCTGCTTAGGCTTCCGATCTTAACACCCGGTTCTTGCTCCTCCAGGAGGTTAAAACACAGTTTTCCGAGGCTTTGGATTTGCCCTGCAGATGCCAAGAGAAGCACCCACTGCAAAACAAGAGAAGCAACTTACTACTTGAAAGAAAGCAACACCCTTCTTTCCAAATGAAAGTTTAACCACGTTGTGTAATCCTTAACCACCAAGCCAGTCTTTTTTTCCTCTGTTGAATGCGTTTTTGCAAAGGCTGTATTGTAGACTTGATGTTCCAGCACCCAGTGAGTTTACTTTAGAATATATAATCTGAACTAAGCTTGAAAAAACCTGCATACTTTCCATAAACAGACTACAAAATAGGTCTTGAATTCTTAAAAATGAATGCATCCCCCAACAATGCATCTTCTTACACAATTTAAATAGGTAAGACTTTATTTTATGGTGATGTAGTTACACGTTACAACTTGTACTTACTATAACAGTAAATTATGCATAATTATTGCAAGTAAAACAGACCTTAACGCTAACTGTAACTCTATAGTAAGTACATGTAGTTAATTATTATTACTCAGTACTTAATTGCGTAAGTACAATGTAACTACGTCACCTTAAAATAAAGGGTTACACTTTATTTTAAGGTGTCCATGTTACAGTGTAATCATACATCAAAGTACTGAGTAATAATAATTAACTACATGTACTCACTATAGGGTTATGGATAAGATTAGGGTGCGGTTTAGGTTAGCATTGCATGTAGTTAAGCACAATTTAGTAACATTTAACATGTGTAACAAAGACAGTAAAATAAAGTGTTAGTAACCTTTAAATATATGAAATCAAATAAAAAATATTTTGTCATTTGTTCCAGCCCTTTTCTATATTTTTTGTATGTATAGTTTATTTTCTTAATATTCTAGAAATAAACATCCTGTAAAACATTAATAAAATCCAAAGGTTAAACGTTCTAAAGGAAATAGTGACAGATTTACACTAAGGGGCTTAACAGCTTCTGCAACAGATGTGTATGTTTGATAAGCATATATTTTCCCAATAATTCATTATGTAGGGTGTCGTTTTTATTATTATTATACATACTAGCAGGGTTGTAGTTAAGTTAAATAGTTAAGCTTAAAAAGTACATGATATATAATAAATGCATAATATCTAACATAGCTTTCTAGAATAAAACAAACAAACAAACAAACATGGGAATTGTGCTTTTTTTATCTAAAAATTGTTATGGGACACCAATTTGTGCTCTGTTCACGGAAAGTGCCATTAACACATTTTGAGTAGGTTATTAGACGTTGTCCCGTTAAACTGTTAGACGTTTATTTTATATTTATTTGTATAGTTTAATTTGTCTGTGTATTTGAAACCACCAAATGAAATAGTTGTAAACATGTTAATCCCCACCTGACACACAGAATGCAGACTGGCTTCTGTGGACTTTAGCTCCGTGTAACGCCTGACAGACTTGAAGCTCTACGCCAAAATAAGTGAATTTTTTTCTTACTGAAAATATAATAATAATACCGAGTAAAGTCGTGTATATGACACTGACCTGTAGAGTAGTCCAGTTCATCATGTGGTGGTTTTGAGCTGTCCATTCTTCAGGAACATGTTGAGCTCTGTGAGCACGAGAAGAGCTCGCGTGAAATGCGTCGGGAGCGCGCCGCGTACCTGTGACAGGTGAGCAGCTCGAGAGTAACCTTCTATTATAAAGCCGTTGGGTGAAAGCGAAAAATACTGGTCTGACGGGATGCTTTTCTGCCTGAATGCGTTTTAATGATAGATGGGTTGCGGTTAAGCATTTTCCCCCATTCAACACTAAGCTCTCTGTAATGCTTTATAATAACATATACACTCTAAACTATAATAAGATAGATTATAGTAGTTATGCCTTTTCATTTCAGTTGTTGATGTTCAGTTTTGCTTTCCTGAACCAAATTGAATTGGAACTGTTGATTTTAAAACAAAATGCAGAGTTGTATTTGTATTGTATTGCTGTTTTTTTGTATTATTGCTGTTGTCATTATGTCTCAGTGACGCCACCGCGAGGGCACCAGTGATATCACATTTATCTGATGCCTCTCGTGTTCATATTATAGCAACATAGTTTTCAATTAATATTCTGTAAGCCAGCGTCATTTCTTTGGTGTATGGTGGAACTACTAAAAAAATAAAAGCTATAAAAATTGATCAAATAAGAATGATAACAGCCCTTATAAAAAAATACTTCTACTTACACAGTAACCTCAGTTTCCACCAAAATACTTGGCAACTGTGATAACTTCAGCCACTGTCATAAAAAAAGAAATTTAGTTCATTATAGTAGAACAAATAATTAAGGGAAAGGAAGGAATTAACTCTTAAAGAGGAATTACATTTCGGAAATGATTAAAGGTTCATAACTGTGCCTTAAAAGTGGGTGAGTAGACTGGAGGAGTGGTGGGAAATGTATACATTTTTTTAATTGCAAGAAAAGAAACAGCACTGCATTGAATACATCAACAAGGAAAAGGGAAAAAAATATGGCACCTCAACCAGTAAGAAAAATGTAAGAAATAGCTAATTCGGAAGAAACTTGTTCTTATTGTTAAGAGGCTTAAGAGATTTTACAATAAGAGAAACCTCAGCAATAAAGACATCAAATCTATAGGCAAAGTCTTGAGAAATCTGTTTATGTGGATTTTTCTCTCTCGTTACAATGTAGGCTAACACAAAGACATAAACAACAATCTCAATAGCATTGTCACTCCCAGAAAAATGTAATAAAAAAATTAAGAAATGTATCTTTTAATGAAAAGTTTACATCACATTTTATAAAGGGAGAAAGATAACAACTGAAATTCGCACAAAGAGATTTAACCTGATTGCAATGGTAGAATAAATGAAGCAAAATACACATAAGGTAGAGAAATCAACAACAACAAAAAAAGCAATTTGTGAGTTGGTTGCATAGTCATTGTGTATAATCTTTAAGTAGATATACCTGGGGCCAGTTGCACAAACTTAACCACTATGTTAAGACTGTCTTAAGAACGAATTTGGCCAACTAGAAATTAGTCAAGAGGTAATCAGTCTTACTTTTCTGATTCAAATTAGACTGATCTACCTTTTCATGTAACTGACTTTAAAAAGTTAGCACCATTCTTGAAGAAAAAAATTAGATCACTAACTTTTAAGACTAGTCTAAGCAGTTAATGCAACTGTCCCCTGTCTGACTGTATTGGCCAGTATTTGTCAGTGAGTATAAGCATGCTCTCTTCTAGTGAATAAGGCTGTGAAAGGAGTAGTGGAAACTAGCTTTCTCTCGTTCCGCATGTGACGTCATGTGTGTAGGAGTCAGGGGAAATTTCTTTACTGTGACCACGGAGACCAAGCCGTGCTGTGATTGGTCGACGCTCTGTGAACTGGGTGGGGGTTATATAAACACTCATGAGAACCCATGGCATTCGTCTGAGAAGAATCATCAATTTCCAGGACTATTCAGAGAACCTCACGATGTCTACACCAAATAATTCTGGTAAGCTTAATTCCATATTATTTCATTTGATATACATTAAGGAGATTTGATTTATTTGAGTGAATTAATTTGATGTATTTACAGTCTTCATGTAGACATCAGCCATAAATAGTTGAAAATGATTTCTCAGTATGGTTCAGCAATTCTAATGTAAGATGTGAATTGTAGAGTTGGATTTGGAGCTGGGAGACTTACTGCAGGAGTTTAATGATGTTGTGAAGGAGTTGAGCTCTGAACACGTGCTGAGAGATGTGAAGAGACACACAGGAGTCAGTGATGGAGACGACTCAGACTACTGTAAGTACACTACTGTCAAACTGCACAGCACACTTCATGGACATACAGAGCCTTTTCTTGTACTACTTAAAATATATTAGATGTTGTCCTCATATTTCTCAATCACCAGTCACTATTTTCATAATTTCATAACTTCACAATCTAAAGAGAACTTTTTTTAAGTTCAACGAATTAAATGATTCTCTGCTTTTATCAAACACACTCCCATGTTCTCACTAAATGAGGACAAACCACTTAAATAGCTTCAAATATATTTAATACAGAGCTTTAATCATAAAAGAAAACGTTCTTGAGCCTTTGAAAAACCAAAGATTGTCTTTGTTAAATTTAGCTCTGTGGACAGTCTCGCCTCTTACAAAGACCCGACCCACACACAGAGACACTTCTATAGCTTTGCTAATGTGATTCACATCTCTCTTGGTTTTGATCCTCACGATCCTAATGTAAAAGAATAAATGCATTAGTTAACCTTTGATGGTAAGAAAGCTTTATTCTTGTGATATCAATCCCCTTGTGTGGCTCAGCCACTCTTGCATTCAGATGTATGAGGCACACATTAACCCTTCTGTGTCTTTTCAGGTAGTGAGGCTTCGCTGGCGAACAGTTTGAATGCCAGTCAAGAGGAGCTCCACATCGCAAGCATGACCTCGGCACCAAAAGGTATTAACATCACAACACCCACAGACAGCATCTCAGTTACTGAACCGGCCTCATGGGGTCTCCTCCTCTGTGCTCTCTCTGTCCGTCTTATTCTAGCCTTTTTTTGTGGATTGTTCTGCTTTGATGCTTTTGATCTGGCTACAGAATGCATGAATGCTGGTGTGATGGAATTTAATATTATAATAAGATGGTGAACCAGAAAAGACATCTTAAAAACCAGTTGAATCAATCAGTCAGATGATCTATATGCATGCGTTTTACTAGTGAAATTCTCATTTTGTTGTGTTATTATTTTTATTACAAGGGCATCGAATTTATTAGGGATGCTGGGGACACGTCCCTACCAATATCCAGTGATCATTAATCAAACAATTATAATATATTCATATATAACCACTGTTGTTCATCTGTGTCTAACCTTTATTGGGCCACACTGAGATTAACTGTCTCTTTTGCTCTTCTAAATAAGGCTTGTCATAGAAAGTTGATACTTGTAAATGTGAAGAGACATTTCTATAGCTCTGATTGTAATTTCACTCACACCCGAAATGGGTCATACCAATGACATTACCTGAGAAGTTTTAGTAGATACAGTAGTAAACACTCATTCAAGGAATGGATGGAGTGAAAACAGCACGTGAATGTTTAAAATGGAGGTGCAGCTTCTATACTTTCTGCTGTTAGACTGAATGCTTTCTGAAATATTCACCAAACTAACAATAACACTGAAATAAGAGCTTTTATGAAACAACTGCATTTATGTCCCCCCCACCAATGTCAAAATCAAACCTGTGACCTTGGTTTATTAAAACCATTTGAACATGTGACGTTTTATCATGCATATGGGATTTCACCTCCTCTATTGTCTTGGCTTACATAATTCAGAGGGTCGCATTTCTTTCTGGCTGGAATGTTCCACAGGAAATGCCTTTTCCACGGAGTCTGTAGCGTTCCAGTGTGCTCACGTCTTCTGTCTCTCTCTCTGCTCACGTCTTCTGTCTCTCTCTCTGCTCTTTACAGCCAGGCTCGGGGACACCGGCGACCTACAGAGCTTCATTGACAACCTGGACCGAGAGCTTGCAGGTATAAACACCGTTTGGTGCTTGGTCACATTTAAGGCAGATGTTATATTAAAATTGAAAATGCAACTCAATCCCTCTTTTAGAAGAAAAGGTTCTATATAGAACCTCAAAGGGTTCCGTCAGGCGCTTCACAATTAGAACCTTTTAACGTTTCATTTTATGGATTTAGTTGTAATGAATGAATTTTGTGTTCATTTTTTATTTCAGTAAATTTTTCTGAATTAAAAAGCTCGTAAACATAGTAAATCGCTAGAAAAACTAAATAAATAACCATTTTAAGAAATGTTCTCCTTATATAGAACTCTTTTTCGGTTCTTTAGAATCGAGTGGTTCTATATAGAACCTCGCTGGACCTTTTTTCACAAGAATGTATCTTTTGAAAGCATGATGTGGCGTAATCAGAATTACAATGTAGAATTTTATTAATCTAGATCAAAACACCCATAGTATATCGCTGTAAAAAAAAAAAGTTGCTGCCCTAATTTTTTAAGTACAATCAACTTGAATGTTTAAGTAATTTCAACTTAAGTTACATTAAACTGTAAAAACACATGTTGTCAATGTAAAAACACGCAAAAATGTAAAAACACATGTTTGCGATAACAAACCTCAGGCCCCGAGGGGACTATAGAGTTACTTTCATATGTCTCTGCCATATAACTGGATATGCTATCTATTAGTAGATAATATAACAGAAAACAATACGCATCAACACCCATTATCTTGTTTGACACATTGTGCTTAGTGAAAGACCTACAATCTATCATAACATCACTCTTGACAAATAAAGGTAAAATGTGCATCAGTGCGATAATGTTAATATGCCTATTGTTAAATTGCTAACAAAGGCCAGTGGTTAAACAGCGCTCACTCCCAGCATGCTCTGCTCTCAGTGGAGTGACAGTCATGAATCATAACTCCCCAGATCCATGATATCTCACGCCCTGACCTGTCTCAACCGTATCTGTCTGACAGAGATGTGAGCTGATGGACACGCGTGACCGGAGGACGAGCACCTGAAGAGTCTCTGCCTCCACACGAGCAGATCGAAGGCTTCTTCCCACATTCACTAAGGAAACAGAGCTTACTGCGTCCTTCTCATTTGTCAACTTCCAAGTTTCTCAGTAGATGTTTTATTGTAATAAATAATTATATATTTTTTTCTATATAAAAAAAAGCACAATTTCGTTTAAGTTATGAAGACTTGTTAATAAATAGCTATTTTTTGTACTTTTTTGTAAAAATATCAGTGTTACCATGTTTAACATAATGTGTAATGTTCATTTTACCTTGTAAAGAATTTTTAAATAATAAAGGTTTTTGCATTAAAAATATATTAATGGTTTTTACATTTTCATTTCTTCTTATTTCAGGAACTAATTACATTTACCTCCGAAAAGACATTCAGAATTTCTTTGCTAGAAAAATAAACTCTAGAGCAGCATTTTGCTAAATGTATGCACTATATTGCATAATCATTGTATTTTTACTTAACCAGACACCATTGAAATGTTTATATTAAAAAGAATGAGTAGAAACATAATTAAGTCATTAAAAATGTATTATTATAACATGGTTATTGCACTTTAAACATAAGTGATGTACCAACTGGGGTTCCCTATAGTTAACAGCATTAGTTCAGTGTACAGTACCTGGTCTAATATACTGTATCTTGTGAATCAAAATCTAATTGATTCATGAAATTTGTGTCAATGCTCAGCCTAGTTTATAGTTCGGTGAATTTCACAAAACTTGTCTAGGTCAAATTTCACTGTGAAAATAAATTTTATTTAGATTGTTAGCATAATGACTTGATTTTCATGACAATTAAGCGCTTTCTTTTACCAGATATACCCAATTACCCTAAATAATTATGATCTAGTTATTCCCTACATTAAATATATTTACATGACATTTACATTAAATGCTGTTTCACAACGTCTTTCAGCGGTTGAGATGATCAGTTAAATACAGTGATCTGTCACGATACATTAAGTAGCAGCAAAAGGTTATTTAATGTTTGACTTTCATAATAAAATTGCAGAAGGTTAAGACTGTCAGGGTTCTGCCCTGGGCCTTGTCTGTGGGTTTCATGTTTCTATGTTTGTCTTGTGTTTGAGCACATGGCTCTGTCTTGGTCTGTGTTGGCCATGTGCTCCTCATGTCCCGCCTCCGTGTTTCCTGTGACCACGCCCCATTGTTTCCTGTGACCACACCCCATTGTTTCCTGTGGCCACGCCTCCTTGTTTAATGTGACCACGCCCCCTTGTATCATGTGACCACACCTCCTTGTTTCTTGTGACCACGCGCCATTGTTTCCTGTGGCCACGCCTCCTTGTTTCCTGTGACCACGCCCCATTGTTTCCTGTGACCACGCCCCCTTGTTTTGTGTGGCCACGCCCCCTTGTATAGTCCACACCTGATCCCTTTATATTGTGCCTCTTTCCCTCTTGTCTTTCCTGGTTCGTTTTGTTTATGTACTTTGTGGTGTTACCCTTGTGCTTACACTGGTTTGCTATCCTATTACCAGTGTCAGATTAACGTGTGATCATCAACCAGTGGATCTCTGAGCTGAGTGAGTGAGTGGAGGCGGGGCTCATTTGCATTTTCATAGAACCGTGTATTAATTCGGGTCACATGACGTCACTGTAGCTTTGCGCCGCCATCTTTGCGACCGATGGTCTCAGTAATGCCTGCAATATATTGTGCAGTTGACTGCAACAACAGCTGAAAGAGGAATCCCGAACTGGTATTTCATTCTATACCAAAAGAAAAGGATAGAAGAAACAATTGGTTAGCTGTGAGGGGGGTCTAGGCACTCTCCGTTGGCTTGCGAGCTGGAAAAAACAAACTCTAGCCAGGCCAATCACATCGTGTATACAGTAGAGTCGGTGGGCTGGGCAGACTTATGGGTGCTGCTGCTGCAGCTAACAGCACTGAAATTCTTCTTGAAAAATGAAAATTAAGTTAAAAAATTAAGTTTTTTTAAGTTTTCGGAAAAAAAGGAACCGGATAACGGCAAAGGTTTAATGTGCGGAAGGCTTTTCAGAGAAGATAAGGTATTTTAGCACAATTCACACCCAGCGGTAATTCAGGAAAATAATATATCCGAATGCTCCATATACCATCGTGTCGATTTATTTTGATTAATATGTGCGAGGGAGAGAGAGAGCAAGACAGCGCTTAGGAGACGGTGAAGCCTTGTTTATAACTTTCGCCTTGTTCTGAAGAGAAAGAGTGCGCACGCGCGACTGGGGCTCTCTCTCTCTGCTCGTTCTTCAGTTAAACATGCGCCCTGCAGGACAAAAATTTGCTTTGGAGCAGGAGCAGGGCATACAATATCGATGGTTCATAAAACTTTGAACCGGTTCTCGAGTGGAACCGGTTTTCAATTCCCATCTCAACTCAGTAGCAGCACTGACAATCAACAATGATCAGAGTAACCCACCACAGACAGACTGTTCACATAAAGTCACAATCACCTCGTTTCCCTTCCCCTAATGTTCTTTCAATTGAGGCAAGACTGGGGCAGATAATAATGGACAAAAGAAAACTGGGGGTAACAAATAAGGATCGGAGCCTAAAATTGAAATTTTCTCCAGCTATCTCTGTCTCTCTCATTTAATGGGCAGTTTGGGCGGCCATGCCGAGCGAGATCGGTCGCAAATATGGCGGCGTTCTATTTGTAGTGACGTAGGTGGCATCTATGAATAGTAAATGAGGCAAGGGTATCGAGTTACAATAAAGATATTTTAAGAGGGTAAAGGTTAAAAAAAAAAAAAAAAAAACTTTTAAACATATCATTTTGGTGATCAAAGATGAGTTTTAAAGGATATAATTGTTGATTTGGGGGACTTTAAGGATTGATATCAGTTCCTCAAACTGAAAATAGATTAAAATGGATATTTTTAACCCAACCGTATGAACTCTAACATAGAGTTCTTGCTTGAATGTGTGTATCTCAAATGCACAGAGATGCATAAATCTTTTCCTGTACCACTGTACCACTGCAGCTCTCGATTCAGGTCATGGTCCTGGTGAAACCATCTCTGTTCAGAAAAGGAAATGCACAGATACGTAAGAGGAAGTTGAAGCGGCACTGCAGTCGAAACGGCACGTTTTTTTTCTTGTTTGTGGTATTTTCACAAGAGAGAATGCACTTGAAATGCATGAATGTCATAGCAGAGAAAAACAGGTTGCATATTATACTTGCTTTCTTATCTAAGGGGTTGATGTCTGTGCTTTTTTCAAAACTTTTTTTTATTTTATTTTATATAATTTACTCTATTACCCTCCAAACCTGTATGATTTTCCTTCTGGTAACATAACATATAAAGATTTTCAGAAGAATGTTGATAACCAAGCATTTTAGTTTCCATTGTCTTCTATTGTATATTTTACACTGCAGAGAAGAAAAAAAGTTATGAGGGTGAGTAAATAATGACAGACTTGATGTTTTTAGGTGATCTATCCCTTTAAGTGTCCAAATAATTTGAGTATAAATTAAAATTGTCCCCTAACAGCAGGGACGGCCCTAAGCAGAGGTATATTTGAGGGCCCATGGTGCCGCCAATATCATTGACTATTGTCAATGCTTGATTATTTGCAGACTACAAAACACACTGTATTATCACTTTTATTAGTTGTAGCTGTGTTGCTTACATCAATGCCTGTTATGTGTTTACCCTTCTACAGTTTCACAGTATAACAGTAGCAAACCCACAAGAGTGGCCAGGTCTTAATTTGCACTTTAATATTTAAAGTCTTACAGTTATAAGTTGTATACTCAATGTGGTGTACAAAATGAACCAGCAGACAATGCATTTACTGTAACTAGTTTAATAGCTTTTGGTAAAAAAATAAAACAATAAAAAAAAGTGTACATGTGCAGACCAATTCACTAAATAACTTTAGATAACCAGTATATTTTTATAATAATAAAAATATATAACTACAAAATGGACAATATTGAATTAAATATTTAAATAAGAAATAAAATGAACAGATCAGATGGACAATAATAAATAATAAATGTATTATAATAATAAACAATAATAAATGTATTGACATTAAAGGTTAAATGTGTTCACCCTTTAAAATTCTGTCATTATTTACTCACTTTACAATGTCTTTCTTCTGCTGAACAAAAAATAGGATATTTTGAAGAACTGTTTATTTTTGTGTGAACTCTCCATGTGTACTCTAGGCTGCTGTCCCGTGAAGAACTGCACACTTCTAACACACAGTGACAGACGCAACTTTCACTTTAGACTTAACCAACTGTGTTTATGTAACCCTGTGTGTATTTGACAGTATTTGCACAATCAGACGCAAAGTCTGCGCGTGCTCTGTGTGTATGTGCTCAGAAAGAAAAAAAAGCACAACATTTCATTTCGCGAATGAAATCTTTAACCGGCAAGGCTTTATAGTAAATGCAAATAATACACTTTTGTGATTGTGCATAAGTGCAGTGTCCCATGAGTAACTCTACCGCCGGGTTAACATGTGATGCAAATGTATGTGGAGTTACAGGTCAGGTTTGGGGCCCTAGAGGCGGCGGGGCCCTAAGCAGCCGCTTCGTTCACGTGTAGGGCCGGCCGGCTCTGCCGTACAGTACAGTAAGTACCTACAGGGTTCTTTGGTAACTTAATTTTTAGCAGACTGTAGTCTCATATATTACATAATGGAGCAGATGAGACATTATGCAACGGAGCACGAGTGCAGGCAGCACGTCTTCTGCTCGCAGTGGAACTGGGCATGGAAAGAGGAACTTCTGATCGAGAGTCTTGTGTGGTTTGAGGAAGAATGCTGAGATCATCACTGACTTTTATGAGAACACTTGTTATTACAATAAATGCTCCAAGCATGTGATTATGAAGTCACCAGTGAACGGATTTAAAGACTCTAAAACTCCATCAGTAGCAGCATTTTTGAAATCTTGTTATTTTAGGTCAATAGTCCTGATCAGAATGAAATATGTAATTCCATCTTTCCCACAGTGTCATGAAACGCTATGTTTGCTTTCAGACTGTGCTCGAGACAGTTAATGTTTTTCTGAAGACATTTTGTTCAGTTTGTTTCCTTCCTTGAGGGACAAAATTATGCTCTTGGTCATAGGCTCATGGTCCAAAATGACCTCACTGTTCAGGGTCGAGAGAAACAGCAGTTTTGGCATCTATCTGTCTATCTATAATCATAATCACAATCGATCGATCAATCAATCAATCAATCAATCAATCAATCAATCAATCAATCTCTATTTCTCAATCTCTCCTCTCTCTCTCTCTCTCAATCTCTGCTGTAGATGGGAAGTTAATCAGTGTATTTGTGAAGTTGAGACTCTTGTGAAGTTGATGAATGTTTGCAAATTTATATTTGAGTAATCTTTTCTTGTAAAACAATACTCATAATTGTAATGCTTCACTTTTTAATTTATTTTTCTTTCTGGTTTCCTTTTATAATGGTCATCTAATTTTTTTATTTTTGTGTTTTAAAGAAACCCTTAAAAGTCTCTCTCTCACACACACACACACACACACACACGCATGCACGCACGCACACACACACACACACACACACTATAAGTCTATTATAAGTGTTTATATTTTAGACCTGATGAACGTCACTTGTCTGTGTGTGTCTCATCATGTCTGTAAGAGAGAGCACAAGCACAACCACAACAATGCATGCAGTTTTGTCTTTAACTAATAGAGTGCTGACAGTTAAATAGATATGATTAAAACTAAGTCCATAAAATTATTCCATGATGGGAACCTCAAAAAGGTTCTGTTCTCTGAAGCGCCTGACAGAACCCTTCATGGCTGCATTTTCTTCTAATTGTATATGCATCAGTGATGCGCGGGTTGATCCAAAATATGCGGGTGTCCGCGGTCACCCGCGGTCAACCGCGGTTACGAGTCATTCAAAAATATTTGTAATGATATTCGGGTCGCGGTCGGTCGCGTTGTTTGAAATAAAGATGCCAATTAAACCTTTGTAATTTATATAGTACTAGACACAATTTTCTATGAAATACATAGGCCTACACTTTATTGGCTGAATAACTGGCGCGAAGATGACGCACGAGCTCAGTCTGCAGGTAGAGATGGAGGCGGCAAGAGAAAAGGTGAAGACTGGGGAGTGGAAGCTCCGCAGATACACAAATAGAAAGAGCAAAGTGTGGGAGACATTTGCCGAAATAATGAAAGATGATGACCAAAGTGCTGGCTTTGTCATGTGTACTTCTTGCGATGCTATTTACACATTTGATAGCCACAAAACTGCCACGACCAACATGGCGCGTCACAAGTGCGGCCCCGGGAAGCCATCACAGCCGAATAGAGCAGCGTCAGGCCAACCCAGGCCACAAACTATAGATGCCTTTATGCGCCCTGACCACACGAAAATTCCTGCACACATGAATGCTTGAATTTTGGGAGAGACAGGCACCCACCTTCCCGAGGCTTCGTGCATTGGCAAGGAGGATCCTCTGCGTTCCAGCATCAAGTGCAGCCAGTGAGCGCACATTCAGCTCCGCAGGTCGCGTCATAGAGGCGAGAAGAAACCGTCTCAACCCAGGGACGGTTGATTCAATATTATTTCTTCACAGCGCGAGGAAATCTAAAAATAAGTAGGCTAATCTTCTGTTTTAAGCCACCAACAGCACCTTATAGCCCTTTTAAGCCCAAGTTAGGCTTGTATCTGATTTAGGTTCCTGTGTTAATTTTATGGATATATTTATAGGCTAAACAATGCAGCCTATTTTATTTTCTTATACAAATGCCTATTTTGCGTTTATCTTGTATTAGGCTACTTTTTTCTTTTCTTTTTTACAAACAAGTGGCACCCTTTAGCCTTCTTTTTAAGCCCAGGTTAAGTTTACTGTGTGTTTCAGTTTTTAGTTTTACTTTCATGGGTATTTGTAAACATTTATTTATGGATATTGTAGCCTCAGTTTTTGGCTTAGCCTACTTGTTTTTGTTCGTTTAAAATGCGTTAATAAAGACTTTATTAACATATTCTATGCCTGCATTTTGTGCTTGTGAGAGCTTCAATTGGCGAAATAGCCTAAGCCTAATAATACAAGTGGGAAATCCTTACCTTTTGAATGTTGAGCGTTATTAACTTTTGAATAAATGCTGACGCGGGACAAAATGCCCGATTTCCAAACACATTGAACTGAGCAATGCCATTGTACCATTTTAATAGGCTACTTTTAAACGCATATAGCTCAGTAATGTCAGTTTTATGTATTTTCTGAAAGGGGGCGGGAAATTTTTGTTGGGAAAGTAGGTGGAGAGACGCACACTTCGATTAGACTGGATAAACACATGCAGCATCTTAATTGTTAAGAAAATGAAAGGAAATAAATTAATAAATCAAGCCTTTATTACATAACACTAGGCTATATCATACAGCATTCAGAAAAATAACAGTTTCGAGGTCGAAACATAAACATCGCATTCATCAATAATATGCATCTAGACCGATGAAATGGAAAATGATGGGCCGCCTCAAGAACTGCCTGCTCTCGCCGCTGCACCTCTGAGCGCACCACGTCAGGGCCTGAAACATTTCTCTCCTCCACAGGCTGGATTAATATATTATAGGCACACCCCCCGCACCCCTAGTTCCTACGTCTATGGCCCAATGACGCTACGATGAGCATTTACTACTTTTGAAAAATGCGGGTCAGGAAGCGGGTCGGGTAAATTTTTTTTTTTTTTTTTTTTTGCGGTCCGATTTGCGGGCGGGTTAGTTGAAAATGTCGGTCGGGTGCGGGTTGTTTATACATTGACCCGCGCATCACTGATATGCATTAAAACATTTATAGGAATTGTATACAGGTTTAAAAGGTAGGGCAGTATCTCCGGTGTAAGAGTATCTAAAGTTTACATTTTCTCAAGAAAAACGTCTTACTCTTGCAAAATGCTGGGTAGTGTTATCACACTGCTGTGAGCCAAAAGGTCTCCGTAATATTGTGATCCCTAGATATGGCTTAAATCCATGGGATTTTTCACTCCTCTCTTTTGTCCACCATTCTAAAATTGTAAGTCAGATCGTCTTAGAAAAATATAAATATAACCTTCAGCCAGATGGTTAAGTAGTCCATACACAGATTGATGGCACACAGTGTGTGTTCGTTCTCTGGGTCTTAGATAAACAGTTTGACAGCTGACAGTCCCAGATGAAGCCTTGGGTCTCTTGCATCACGTCTATGAATACACACAGAGATTAGTCTGGAAGGGACGGTTGAGGATTTCAGCATGAATGGGCTCTTTACTGCAGCAACAATGTCCACCTCTATTGATATAAAACAGACATATTTGCTCCTCTGCTGTTTTGCATTTCAAATAGACACAGAAGGGAACGATTCGACAGCGTGTTGGGCAGAAGAGAACGGGTGGTTTCAAGCATCCCTCCGCTGATTGCCTAATTAGAATGTATGCAAGAAAATGTGCGTGTTTTGTGCATCTCGTAACGCCTCCTCAGGCGTCTCTGTTTACAGCGGCTCAGCATCTGTTTGATGCAATGCTTTGCTGAAGTACACCCTGGAGATGCACTGTGCAATGATTGCATTAAGATAGGGCAACACTGCACTACACACGCTGCTTATACAGCCAGAGATTAAAGAAGCAGACCAGCAAACACGCTTCCACACTCTGGTTATGCCAAATACACCTATCAATGGCCCCACAGACGCCTGGGTAATGCCAAAACAAACACTACTAACACATTTTTTTTTTTTCTGAAATGAAGAAATGCACACAAGTTCAGTCAACTGATCTGATCTGTCAAGACTTTCATCATTAACATAATTGGTATGGCATGAAATGCTACTCTGAAAACAGATAAATGTATCAACAAAAGTTGAATCACTCTTCCAAAGACTGTTATCTGGAACAGGAAGAACAAGAAAGAGCAAGGAAATCTTTTGGGTAAACTTCACTGCAAAAGAATGTTGGTCTTTTGTATTATGTTATCCTTTAGACGTTAACCAGTTAAGGTTACTCATTTTTATGGCTATAAAATTAATAAAATATGAAATTATATGATTAAATAATCTAATAAAGGCCGGAATACTTTTTTCCCCTTAAATATTTCCTGTAGTGACTACAGTTGATACAGTACGTATTAGATTCTTAAAACATTTGTATCACTGCCATCTGATGGCCAAAACTTGCCAATGCAGTTCTAAAAAAAGCTGTTTTTTATAAAAAAAGAAAAATTCTGATTACTAATAAAACGAGTAAAATGAAAATACTCCTGTTTCTCAGTTGCAGGAGAGTCTAGAGCAGTGGCACTATAGCAGGGGCCTAGGGCCCCAGCAAACTTCCAAGGGGGCCTCAAGATAACTTATATTATTGTTGTCGATTCTCCATAGACATAATGGTTTTTATACGGTATATTCCATCCCCTTACTTTAAGCCTACCCCATCACACAAAGCTTTCTGCATTTTTACATTTAAAAAAAAAAAAACTCATTCCGGATGATTCACAAGCTTGTTTCCTTATGGGGTCCTCAGTTTAGTCCCCATGAGTATACATTCAGGTTGAAGAAAAATAAGCACACACGCGCACGCACACATGCACACACACGCACACGCGGACGCACACGCATACACACAATGTTGTGGACAACCTCTGAACTTCACTTAAAAAAATGCATAAAAAGATCCTAAAACTAATCCATATAAATCGATCACTTTATATGATAAACAGATTTTAGGCTTTTATTCTCATAGAAACCTTGATCAGTGAAAACAGAAGCTGAACCGTACTTGATTAACGTGAGATAATGAAGCTCATTGGTTCTTGAGGAAGCTCAAACGAGCTGCGTAACATGACAATGAATGAATAAATGAATGAATCATTTATAAAGCTCTTTCATATGTACTACTGTACACCCAAAGCACTTTACAATCATGTCAGGGAATCTCTCGTCGTCCTCCACCAGTGTGAGCACTGGATGATGCGCTTGGATGATGCGACGGCAGCCACATGTACAACGGCACCAGTGCGCTCACACACACCAGCTACAGGTGGACACCAATGCGCTCACACACACCAGCTACAGGTGGACACCAATGCGCTCACACACACCAGCTACAGGTTGACACCAATGCGCTCACACACACCAGCTACAGGTGGACACCACTGCGCTTACACACACACCAGCTACAGGTGGACACCAATGCGCTCACACACACCAGCTACAGGTGGACACCAGTGCGCTCACACACACACCAGCTACAGGTGGACACCAATGCGCTCACACACACCAGCTACAGGTGGACACCAGTGCGCTCACACACACACCAGCTACAGGTGGACACCAATGCGCTCACACACACCAGCTACAGGTGGACACCAATGCGCTCACACACACCAGCTACAGGTGGACACCAATGCGCTCACACACACCAGCTACAGGTGGACACCAGTGCGCTCACACACACACCAGCTACAGGTGGACACCAGTGCGCTCACACACACACCAGCTACAGGTGGACACCAGTGCGCTCACACACACCAGCTACAGGTGGACACCAGTGCGCTCACACACACCAGCTACAGGTGGACACCAGTGCGCTCACACACACCAGCTACAGGTGGACACCAGTGCGCTCACACACACCAGCTACAGGTGGACACCAGTGCGCTCACACACACCAGCTACAGGTGGACACCAATGCGCTCACACACACCAGCTACAGGTGGACACCAGTGCGCTCACACACACCAGCTACAGGTGGACACCAATGCCTCACACACACCAGCTACAGGTGGACACCAGTGCGCTCACACACACACCAGCTACAGGTGGACACCAATGTGCTCACACACACACCAGCTACAGGTGGACACCAGTGCGCTCACACACACCAGCTACAGGTGGACACCAGTGCGCTCACACACACCAGCTACAGGTGGACACCAGTGCGCTCACACACACTAGCTACAGGTGGACACCAATGCGCTCACACACACCAGCAACAGGTGGACACCAATGCGCTCACACACACACCAGCTACAGGTGGACACCAGTGCGCTCACACACACACCAGCTACAGGTGGACACCAGTGCGCTCACACACACACCAGCTACAGGTGGACACCAATGTGCTCACACACACACCAGCTACAGGTGGACACCAGTGCGCTCACACACACCAGCTACAGGTGGACACCAGTGCGCTCACACACACCAGCTACAGGTGGACACCAGTGCGCTCACACACACTAGCTACAGGTGGACACCAATGCGCTCACACACACCAGCAACAGGTGGACACCAATGCGCTCACACACACACCAGCTACAGGTGGACACCAAAAGTGGAAAGTGCAATTTTAGTTTTAATTGACTTGACTGCTGCATTTTATACTATAGTGCATGCTATACTGTTGTGATGATACACAGGGCAACTTTTTGAGCAATGTTGCTGGGCAATCTTGCCGAGCGATTGTTGCTTGGCCACTTTCTCATTGAAAATGGGCAATACATTTCTTTCTGGATAATTTAGTGTCTCATCTGGTTGCCCATTGACGGCAACATTGCTCAAAAAGTTGCCCTGTGTATCATCACCTTAAGAGAGTGGGCAGGGATTCAAGGAAAAGCTCTTAATTGGTTCAACTCATATCTTTCTGGGAGAACGTTTTCTGTGGAATTAGGACATTTTTCATCTTCTGCTCTAATGAAGAGTGGCGTTCCTCAAGGATCAATATTGGGTCCAGTCTTATTTTCTATCTACATGCTTCCATTGGCTGATATTTGTAAAACAAAAACAAAAAAACATAATGTATTTTATCATCTTGATGCCGATGATACTCAGCTTTATCTACCTATAAAAACGGGGGATAATTCAGCCCTTTTGATTGTTTTAATGATATTAAGGAGTGGATGTCAGCCAATTTTCTCCACTTCAATGAACCAAAGCCTGCAGTGATAGTTTGGCCCTCCGAGTTCTATCAAACATATCATTAATCAATTAGGTCTTTTTAAATCGAAGGTACGTAATCAAGCTAGGAGTCTTGGAGTTCTTTTTGATGCCAAGTTAAAGTTTGATAAGCATATTCATTCAGTGGTTAGAGGTGGCTTCTTCCAAATAAGGAATATAGCGAAATTTAAACTAAATAGAACCGAAAAGAAATTATTTGAAAGGGCTCAAATGAGATGGCACCAAGTTACTTTTGTGAACTTCTCCAGCAACATACATCCTCTAGGCCTTTAAGATCTGTACAAAGGTGTCAGTTAACCATTCCAACATCTCATCTAAAATCAAAAGGAGACAGCGCCTTCTCTGTTACAGCTCCTTGTTTATGGAACAGTTTACCCCTCCCTGTTAGATCTTGCGCCACCCTTGATGCATTTAAATCTCATTTCAAGACTCATCTCTTCTCCCTTTCATTTGACTGTAATTACATTTTTGTAATTGTTTTATAATCTCAGATTATATGTGCTGGGCTGTATGTAAAGCACTTTGGCCAATGTGCGTTGTTTTTAAACGTGCTATATAAATAAATGTGATTGATTGATTGATCAATCAATCAATCAATCAATCAATCAATCAATCGATCAATCAATAGAGCCAATTCAATGGATGGGGATTTGGAGGCCAAGAATGAACCTCGTGGATTCTTCCTGAAGCTCAAACTTGTTGCGTAACACAATATTTAACTTTAATGGCTCTTGTGGAAGCTCAAGCATACTGTGCAAGAAGAGAATGAAGCTCACTGGTTCTCGCACGTCAAGCAAACATGCTTGTTCTTCCGTCACCATTTCTGATGTGCGCTTTGATGAATGTTTATATGTGAATAAAATCTAAATGAAATATGTTCATCATATGAAGCGATAGATTCTCTTCAGACAATGAGGACTAAACTGCTCAATTAATAATATGATGAATCTTTATTTGTGTTTCAAAGTTTGTGTTCAAAATTCTTACGGGTTTGGAACGACATGAAGGTGAGTAAATTATGACAGAAATAAACATCTTTGGGTGATCTATCCCTTTAAATAAGATGCTGGAGACTCTGTAATGGAGTGCACTGCAATGTGTGACACAGTGTGAAAATAATGGCTTGAGCAGCAGAAAGTCTGGATGACTTTGACTCATATCCAGCCCCATGCTCGAGGGCCACAGAAATGCATTTCCAGATTAGGAGACATATTTTAAATTGGGGCTAGTTTTCAGTTGTGCGGTTAGAGGCCATCTTGCCATTTTTCTTCAATACATACCATATTACTGGAGGTACAAGAGGATATCATGTATCATTTAT
The DNA here is from genome assembly GCA_031834385.1 of Semotilus atromaculatus. Taxonomy (NCBI): domain Eukaryota; kingdom Metazoa; phylum Chordata; class Actinopteri; order Cypriniformes; family Leuciscidae; genus Semotilus; species Semotilus atromaculatus. The sequence goes on along the minus strand of JAULUF010000043.1, from coordinate 125,605 downwards.
TAGAACTTTTTGATTGCCGGTGGTCATGTATTTCAGAGAGCAGCTGTTCTGAGTTCTTTCAACAAGGACAAATTGTTAGCATGAATTTAAACCTAATAAATAATGTCAGTCATGGATTTATGTGCATTCAGCCATTATGATTTTATAGAATATCTGTGATCAATGAAAACAAATGTAGTGCTCTATAATGCTCATAATCTAGTCATTATTTAAACACTTCAAATAGCTGGGAGCAAATTTATACAATCTGTTCTGTAGCAGATTATATTTTGGAATAAAAAGCACAGGGAAGTTATTTTTGCATGCTAAACTTGCTTCGATTCCAAATTTAGACGTATCTAAAATTACTGAAAACCAAAAGAAAGCTCATTTTGGCTTCTTAGGGTGACTAAATTGATCTTAAACCTCTTAAAAACCTGCAATAAAATTAAGACTTTGTGAGAATGTACACCCTTTAAAATAGCAAAAGAAAATGCATGTATAATATCAGCTGAACATACTGTATTCATCATTTATGAGTTTCATCATCCTGAGTAAAGATCATCCCGAGTACTCATTTCGAGTAAAGTGAGTAAATCAAACAGTATCAAATCTTGAGCTTGAACAAAACTATATATGATATATGATATTTATATTTATACAGAAACATAATGTGCAGCTGTGACCTCAACTAACAACAACATTTTTCAAGACTACTGACAAAAAAAAAAGTTTCACTGGAACAAAGTACCTCTACCTTTTTCACAATACTGCAAAAACATATCTTAACATACAATTCACCGGAGTTTCCAGCTGAAATTAACACTATAGACAGTATTACCAACCACTTATTATGACGGTGTAAATTATCAATTAATAAGTCAAGTCAAGTCAAGTATATTTATATAGCGCTTTTCACAATACAGATTGTATCAAAGCAGCTTCACAGTATCAATCAAAACAACATAACAATGTTTGTTTATTAGTGGAAAACAATAAAATAAAAAAATAAAAAAAGACATCCAAGTTTGGAAGGGCTGATCAATGTTATTAATGATTGGTTAATTAATTTGAATATGCCCAACTGAGCAAGCCAAAGGCAACAGTGGCAAGGAACCGAAAAACTCCATGAAGTGACCCAGTGGTGTCCTGAAACTCCATCAAGTAACCCAATGGAGAAAAAAAACCTTGGGAGAACCCAGGCTCAGTCGGGGGCCAGTTCTCCTCTGGCTTTTATGAACTAGAGGCCGGATTTACAGTAACTGTAAGTTATAAAATTTTATATGAATGCCTGGCTGAAGAGATGCGTCTTTAGTCTAGTTTTAAACTGGGAGAGCGAGTCTGAGCAACGAACAATATCAGGAAGGCTATTCCAGAGCTTCGGAGCTAAATGTGAAAATGCTCTCCCTCCTTTGGTGGATCTGGATATCCTAGGAATGACCAGAAGCCTCGAATTTAGTGATCTTAAAGAGCGCGATGGATTATAGGGCGATAGAAGGTCCGTTAAATAGACTGGAGCTAAACCATTTAGGGCTTTATAGGTCAGTAGCAATACCTTGTAATTAATACGGAACTTTATAGGTAACCAATGAAGTGATGATAAAATCGTGTGATATATGATCATATTTTCTTGATCTAGTAAGAACTCTAGCGGCTGCATTTTGGACTAACTGTAGCTTGTTTATTGAGGATGCAGGACAACCAGCTAATAAAGCATTACTATAATCTAGTCTCGAGGTCATGAATGCATGAACTAACTTTTCTGCATCAGAGACTGATAGCATATTACGTAGTTTAGCAATGTTTCTAAGGTGGAAAAAGGCTGTTTTTGTAACATATGAAAAATGCTTTTCAAAAGACAGGTTGCAGTCTAATATAACACCCAGGTCTTTTAGAGGATAAAGTAACAGGGCATCCTACTATGTTAAAGTAGTGTTGTGAGAGGTTTTGTGGACGGTTTTTAGAACCGATAAGTATTACTTCTGTCTTGTCTGGATTTAATAAAAGAAAATTACGCGTCATCCAATCTTTTATATTTTAACACAGTCTGTCAATTTGGATAATTTAGCGTATTCATCTGGCCGTGATGAAATATATATTTGAGTGTCATCGGCGTAACAATGGAAACTAATTCCATGTTTCCTTATAATATTACCAAGTGGCAGCATATATATTGAGAATAATAGAGGGCCTAACACAGATCCCTGTGGCACTCCATAGTTTGCCGAAGTTATGATCGATTTTTCTCCATTTAAATAGACAAAATGGTAGCGGTCGGATAAGTATGACCTGAACCAGCTTAATGCTTGTCCTTGAATACCAGTATAATTTTGTAGTCGATCTAGGAGTATTGTGTGATCTATAGTATCGAACGCTGCACTAAGATCAAGTAAAACTAGTATTGAGATACAGCCTTGGTCCGAAGCTAAAAGTAAATCATTTGTTATTCTAACCAGCGTAGTTTCAGTGCTATGATGCGGTCTGAATCCAGACTGAAACTTTTCATAGATGTCGTTTTCTTGTAAGAAAGAGCCGAGTTGAGCGGACACAACTTTTTCTAATATTTTAGACATAAATGGAAGATTTGAAATGGGTCTGTAATTTACTAGGTTATTTGGATCTAATTGTGGTTTCTTAATAAGAGGTTTTATAACTGCCAGCTTGAACGTTCTTGGAACATGACCTAAAGATAAAGATGAGTTAATAATATTGAGAAGAGGCTCTTCCACTATAGGTAACACTTCTTTCAGTAGTTTAGTTGGTATAGGATCTAATAAACATGTTGTTGTTTTAGATGAAGTGATAAGTTTGTTTAACTCTTTTTGTTCTATAGTTGTAAAGCATTGTAATTGCTCTTGCGGAGCGACAATTGTGGCCGAATCATAAGGCGGGAGCAAGGATTGAACATTTACAATTGTGGTTCTGATGCTTTAAATTTTCTCGTTGAAGAAGTTCATGAAATCATTACTACTAAACTGTAACTGTATATTAGTTTGTGGAGGTGCTCAGCCCTGGCCGCTTTTAGGGCCTTTTTATAACGTGACATACTGTCTTTCCACGCGATTCTAAAGACCACTAAATTAGTTTGTTTCCATTTACGCTCTAAATTACGGGTTTCTCTCTTTAGAGCATGCGTAGTATTATTGTACCATGGTGCTATACTTTTCTCTCAGGCCTTTTTTAATCTAATGGGTGCAACAATATCCAATGTTCTAGAGAGAATGGTGCTCATAGTGCTAGTTAGTTCGTCTAGTTCATCTGTTCGTTTGGGTTCAGGCCGCAGCTGAGACAGATCAGATAAGCTATTTGAGAAATTATCTATGGTGGATGGAAGGATTGTTCTGCCTGGTCGATAACATGGCGCAGCATGACATATTACAGACGTACGTAATATGCAAGTTACCATGTAATGGTCAGTGACATCATCACTTTGTGGAATGATATCTATATCGGTTGGATCGGTTCCATGTGATATAATTAAATCGAGTGTATGATTAAGACGATGAGTTGGTCTGGTGACGTTTTGCTTGACCCCGAAGGAGTTTAATAAATCTGTAAACGCAGCCCCTAACGCATCATTTGAATTATCGATGTGTATGTTAAAATCTCCAACAATTAATGCTTTATCGACGTTGACCAATAGATCTGAGAGAAAATCTGCAAACTCTTTTAGGAAAACAGTGTAAGGCCCTGGAGGTCTATATACGGTAGCCAAGGCTAGAGATAATAGGGATTTTTTTCTTACATCTAAGAGCGTAACATTTAGCACAAGTACTTCAAACGAATTAAACCTATGACGAGTTTTCTGAGTAACATTAAGGATATCCCTGTAGATTGTTGCAACACCGCCGCCACGACCGATTAGACGGGGCTCATGCTTATAACAGTATCCTGGCGGAGTAGACTCATTTAGACCGAAATAATCATTTGGTTTAAGCCAGGTTTCAGTAAGGCACAGTACATCGAAATTATTATCTGTGACCATTTCATTTACAATAACCGCCTTAGGTGTGAGCGATCTAATGTTAAGAAGACCTAGCTTTAGAAATTTTTTTTGTTCACTAATAGCGTGTTTTTTTTGTTTTAATAACAATTAGATTTTTTCTAGATCCCGCAGTAGATTTATTATTTGATCTCAGTAAACGAGGAATAGACACAGTTTCTATGCAATGTTCTACACTAGTATTAATATAAATTAAATTGGTGCAGCAGAGACTGTGATTTGGATTTTTGGTTACTAGTCAAACGGTGTTTAACATCTTAGAGATGTTATCCGACAGAAGATCTGCCCCGATTCTACTTGGGTGTAAGCCATCAGCGCAGAAGAGCCTCGGTCGCTCCCAGAACAGATTCCAATTATTTACAAAGAGCAGTTTCTGCTCATTGCACCATGACATTAACCATTCATTTAGCGCGAATAATCTACTGAACTTTTCATGCCCTCGTCGGTACGTGGGAAGCGGTCCAGACACAATGATCGTTGTTTCAGGCGATGTGCTGCGAACCGTTTCGATCAGGCTCCTGAAGTCTTTCTTCAGAACCTCTGTCTGTCGCAGCCTAGTGTCGTTAGCTCCCCCGTGCAACACAACAGCTCCGACGCGCTCGTCACCGTTCAAGATCTCAGGTACCCGCGCAGCGATATCAAGAACACGAGCACCAGGAAAGCAATGACTGTGCACCTTACTTTTACCTAACGTAGCGTGGACGTGTCGGACGGTGGAATCGCCGATGATCACAGCATCGCGTTCCGTTTCGCGAAGAGAGGAGAAGCGGTTCTGAGTGGAGATCTCGAAAACCGGAAGGGGCGAAAAGATTCTGGTCCTGGCTCGCGGCTTCCGCGGAACCATCCAGGCTTCGTGGTGTTGTGTCGGAGCCGGAGTGAATGAAACCATGGCTGATCGGGACCTGGACGCTCGGGACCAATGCTGAGAAACGCACGGAGTAGACGCGGCGAGGGTCAGCGGGTTACTAACGTTAATCACCGATCCGTGTGCATCGGTGCGTGATGTTTCAAGAGCTAAACGCCGGTCTCTCAGCTCAGCTTGTCTCTCTAAAAGGTCACGGATCTGTTTCTCAACAGCTTCTAATTCAGACTGCACCGCGAGCATCTCAAATCTGTTCTCATCTGCACCAAAAGGTAGATATACATCTGATATATTCGCCATTTTAACAGATGGACAGTAAGTTAGCAACGATGCAACCAGTGATGCTATTAATATTAATACTAATTTATGACTGAAGTCTTGGGTATAATCCGTCTTTTTAGTGGTACGGGTGTAATGTAGACGCACGATAGACGAGAAAATGTTCGTTTGTAAGTGAGTGTAAAGAAGACTCGCTCAGCCGTGACCCACAGGTGTAACGGCCCAGTGTTGGGTCACGCTTGAGACGGTCTGCTCAACAGTCCGAGTTGTAATTATGAGGTAAATGATGGTTCAAAGCAGATAAAAGAAAGAAATACGGAACAACAGAAAGAAATACGATGCTACTACGAGGCTTAGACAGCCACGACGCAAACAAACTCACAGCAGGCAGCCAGAAGCAATCGATCAATCAGAAGCAAATTGTAATGAGATCATTGACAATGATAAATAAAGATTTAATTTTTTGCATGTTTCCACACAATACTATGTTATGACCTCAAAACACTTTTACCATAGTGCATGATTTGTAAACTAAGACTGAATACGAAATCGCCCCCTATACCCTGAAATTGGGTGTTATTGGAGGGACAGCCATATGTAGTTGTGTCCGAAACCATAGTGGACATTATTGAGTGCACTTATTCAATCCCACATGCAATAATGAGTGTACAACTGATGTACGCTCAACGGCTGTCCAAATTTGCTAACTCATTTTCTTCACTCCTTCAAGTGAACAGTTTAAGTGGACTAATGTAGGGAATAGTTAATGAGGGTTTAGGGGGTGATTTCGGATTCAGCCTAACACATTTTTACGTTTGCATCACATAATCAGCTCCAAACATGTTGGTTTTCTGATATAGGCCAAGTAAACTTGCTTGCTAGCTTACCTGGTGCAGCACTGCACATGAGATGCAAAGTGTTCGGGTACGAGTGTCATGAGCTAAAATGGCATCAGAGATTGGAGCAAAAATGGCATGGTTGCTTCAGAAAATATGTTTTGATCTCATTTGAAAACATCTCACTTTTTTAACACCATTGGTTAGGTTTAGAGATGATCCGTTATTTTCAAATGTGATAGAGCTTTAACCTTTAATTGCCACTCACCGGACATTTCATATCTGAACTGCAGTGATACGTACAACAACCAACGTAATAAAAGCTGCCAGATTTACTTTGGTCTGTTTCAAAAGAAACGGCACGAGCTTTTAGTGCCAATTTCTGGATATTTGAAAGTGTCACCAAATGTGCAACAAGCAACATAATGTTATTTTGCTGAAATGTTGCCTTAGGCGCATTTTTCCAATGAGCTTGGGTTGTTACATACAAAGAATACATATTAAAACCACTTATTACTCTTTTGAAAAACAAACAAACAAAAAACTATTAAAATTAATCAAGAGAGCAACACTTGAAAATGGAGCTTTACTTAGGGCCAAATTCATTTCTTTTCAGTGGCACACTCTATGGATCTCATTTAGGGAAGACTTCATCAAATCAGCTCTAAGACGCCTGAAATTAGAGATAATGACATGATGATAATGATATTTGTTCTTTAGCATAATAGCACTGAGGTTAGGACCGTCTGTTCAAGGTATTACATCTCACTCCATTTAGTTTAAAGAAAAAAGACAACACCATCTGAAGGTAATGAAAGAAAGAGCAGGAGACTGCTGAAGAGGCCTGGTCAGAGATATACACACTTTACAACTAATGGAGAGAGGATTTAAATGGAAATTGTTATTCAATTCTTCTGAACACTCTTCAGAACGTCGAAAAATTGAACAATTATTTAATTATAATAATAACAAATACAGCTGCAAGCAGTGATTAAGGGGCTAAGAACATGCAAAAATGACTATTTCAAGACATTTGTAGATTATTTTAGGCAAAATGGTTGAAAAATCATAAATAAATCACTTGTAATAAGATTTAATTGCTGATCACTTTTGACCAATAGGTGGCGCTATCACAAAACTGATGTGGTCTGGTCAGCATGGGGTGACAATATACACACATTTTGGAGTTAATACGGCAAAGCCTTGCAAAGAAACAGCCTCAGATTCTGTTTGGCAGCACACCATCAAATTAGTTGATATGTTTAACGATAACAGTTTTGCCGGCATGGTCTGAAGATGATCTGAATCGAATTTGGTGAAATCTGACCATCGGTCTAAGAGGAATTAGAAAAAGTATGTTTTAAAAAAAAATTAAATGATGGACAAAATGTTCGACCGACTATGGCACAATTGTTATCATGACTCAAGGAATCAAGAATGACCAGATTCAGTAAAATAGGCTAAATTAATCAAAACCTATTAGCATTTTTCGAAATTTCATTATAATCTCTGACCAAAAGGTGGAACTGTCCTAAAACTTTTTAAAACACTTAACGAACTTCGAAACTATACAAGAATACAATCGTAAAAAAATATATTTTCAACTAAATTAGAAATGGTCAATGCCCAAAATGGTCAATATGGGAAATCGACCCGGCACGCTGCACCAAATCTAAAGATACCTGTTTATTTTTTTACCAAATCTTTCAAAAGGTTTAAGCAAAAATAGCCATTTTTCATATCTCCTGACCACTAGGTGACACTGTGCTGAAACTGTGCAGGTATCCTTTTCATGACACACACCAAGTTTGGTCTGAATTAGAGGGCTGCATTGGGATTGAGTCCCGCCGGGTCCCGCGGGACCCAACGCAAATCTCGCGGGAGCGGGCGGTTTGAACTTTGCTGCGGGCGGGAATGGGCGGCTAAAAAAAGAACTGCGGGATCGTAAGTAGGTTGAAGTCTAAAGAAACGCGCGGTAGCCTAATGGTGTGTTCACACCGAACGTGAATTTAATTATTTGCGCGAGTAGATTACATACAAAGTTAATGCAAAGACGCGAATAGACGCTTCATTCGCGACGGGCGTCGCGAATAATGCGAACTGGGTGACGCGTTTGCCGCGAACGTCTTCCGTGCAAGTTGAAAAATGTGAACTTGAGCGGAAGATTCGCATGATGCTTTGTTGCACCAGCAAATCAACGAAGAGCTAATTGATACGGTCTATCACTGTTGTTCCTGGAGAAGACGGTGAAATTCACAGAGTTGAGTGCGCCTCTGGATGCTGCTGTGAACCCAGACACGTCGGCGTTTGGCTTTCCTCCGTATTTGGGACTTCCACAACAATTACAGAGCAGCAATATCTTTTATTTCAGACATGACGGAAACGTATGCCAGAAAGAAATTGTGTTGTTTTTTTATTCGCGAGTGACGCGGACGCGCAAATGGGTTCAAAATGTTTAAGCGTCTAACTAGACGCGATAGACGCGTATTTTACGCTCTATTCGCGTTCGGTATGAACACTCCATAAGCGTTTTAGATGTCCCCTATAGATCAGTGCGTCAGAATACGAAACAAACAACCCCATGAATCTCTTTAATAATAGCAATACAAATGCGTGTTTTTTCCTGTGGGACGGGAGAAGAGACAAATCAATGCATCTCTATTATTATGCGGGAATAAATTATCAGAGTTTTGCGGGTGCGGGCGGGAGTGGACATAAATATTGCGGGAGCGGGCGGGAGTGTAACACATACGTTGCGGGAGCGGGCGGTAATGGTCAGAAATTCGGCGGGCGCGGGCGGGAGCGGGATGAAGAAAACAGTCCCGCGCAGGTCTCTAGTCTGAATACACTAAAGCATTGCAGAGATATAGCCTCACATTCAGTCTTGAGCCAAAGAATCAGAGGAAAAAATGGTAACACTTTATTTCGATAGTCCACTTTAGGTTTTCTACTAACTATAAGTAACTTTTCAACTACATGTCAACTAACTGTTATTAGAGTATTAGTAGACTGTCAGCTTAATATCTGCTAACACTTTATTTTGTTATTTTGTTTGTCCCCCAACAGACATTCAACTGACTATAAGTAACTTGGCGACTACAAGTCAACTTATTCTCCTAACCCGAACCCTAACACCTAACAGTCTACTGACAGTCTACTATAATATACTAATACTCTAATGAGAGTTAGTTGACATGTAGATGAAAAGTTACTTATAATTAATAGAACATCTAAAGTGACTATTGAAATAAAGTGTAACCGAAAAAATGTTTTTTTCTAGCCCTTATGGTTCAAAAGTTACTAGCGTAAATGTGAGATCAATTTTGGACTGTTGGTGGCGCTAGAGGGATTGATGTAGATACTCCAATTTTGCTGTGGTTAATGTTCAGACCTCTTTGTACAAAGTTTTATAACTTTTCTGCAAGTGGAAAAATAATAATAATAAGAACACTAACAGTTACAATAGGTGCCTACACACCTCCGGGACTTGGCCCCTAAAAATAATATGTAAAACATTTTTTTTTAGAGAGTCCTGATACTTTCTGGTGAGGTGGATAGATGCATTAATTGTTAAAACCTCATCTCTTTTCAAATGAAGATAAAATTCAAACCCAAGCCTGTGTCTCATGGGAAGTCGTTCACAATTATTACATCCACACATCACTCAACACATATTAGTTCTATATGACCGCTTCAGTGTCTTCAATTAATATGTAACATTCAAACATGCAGTTATTTCCCTTCCTTTGCATGCAATTACTTGCAAGATCATTTTATTGTTTGTGTGCAGTCGTCTCAGTTGGGTTGGCACAGTACATAAGGTTAATAAGATTAAAATGCGCCGTTAGCTTGTCATGGTTGAGATCACTTCTTAACACCTTAGAGCATGTGCTATTAGCTCTATTTAATGTGCATTACCTTGTGGGCGCAATTACTGTGTATCTCCTGCACGTCTGTTCAATGGATACTGTAGCCCTCAAAGCAATACTGCAGATAATAATCTTTAAAACTATTTCATGAGTGAGAGGGAGGGAGTGAGAGAAAGAGAGTAATGCATATGCTCAAATGCTCCAATTTAAGGCCCTCGAGTCCAAAAGCGAGTGCAAACCATCTATACTCCCCAGCCCAACTTTGCATTATTTCTAAAAATGAACTTTTATTCACTCAATTAATCATAGTTCATTTAAAAAAAAAATTAACTACAAGAAATTAATAAATCTCTGACCTCTCTATAGCTGCAGCTCACAGTAAAATGTCCAATCATCAAGAGAAAACTACACAAGCGTTTAAAAGCAAGCAAATCTTTTTAAGTGGTGCTTTCCAAGATGACTAGCACTATTATTATCAAGTCAGTGATTTGAACAGACCCTATACCTAAATTACACATGCCTGCACAGGTTCGACCAATGAACACAAATGATACCTGAAATGACATGGATTGCTGTTGAGAGACGTAATATTAGCATTCTAAGATTTCATTTCCACTTGGTTGACAATACAACTGATGAGTGAAATCCCCTTATTTTATCTTTAAATTGAACTAGGGACCCAAATCATGTCTAGAGACCAGAAAATCAAAGAGACTTGAGGGAGATATAAACTTGCAATTCTGAGAAAAAGGTTTGAATTGTGAGATAAAAAGTTGCAATAACCTTTTGTCTTTTTTATTCAGTGGCGTAAACCATCCTCCATATTATTTGGATGCACTAATATGGAAGATAATTGGTGTTGTTTGTTACCCTGACGAGGGATAAATTGAACGAAACACCCTTTTGTATCTCTATATTAACAGGTCCAGACAAATATAAAACCTAAAATGTTTCTGCTATATCGTTGACCATGGAGCTGGACATGAGGAGACATTTGTGTGCATGAGCACTAGATAATTAAAATAAAAAATAGCACCAGTGCCGGTTCTAGACTTCTAGAACAAACGTTGTCCAGGGGCCTGTCAGAGGGTTCATACAACACCCAAATCTGTTCTTTCAGAGCAATTTCACTGTCAACCAACAACAGTGACTAAAAAACATTCAATAATACAATAAAAAACAATAGGACAGATAAAACATAAAATGAAATAATAACAATTTAGCTGAGTATATAATAGGCTACTATACAGAAAATGAATAATCAACTGTAAAAATAAAATAAAATAGAACATTTTATAGTCACTGTATGAATTACATGTATGTACATTGATTCTTATTAAAGTTTCTAATGCTGTTCAGTGAAGAGCAGTGAATGATTCTCTCGTTTTCTTTTGCTGTTTGATTAACATTAATGACAGAGAGAGCGGGTTTATGAGGCTGCTGTCACTTTAAGACCAGACCTAATACACTGACAAACATTCGCTTACTTTCCCAGCTGTTATGTTCACTGAAGACATCACTGAATGCGTAAGTCTCTAAGATGGACATTTTGACATATTTAGCGTGTTGTGTATTTGTGCATCTCGGATCGCGCGGACAGAAAGCCACGTTTAATACGCTTTTACATGTGACATTACATGATTCGACTGATTTGGATGTTATGTATGGGTGACAGCGCACTGCTTTAAAGGAAAGGAATGGAAAGCAGCATCATGTTTTAATTAACGTTTAAACGAAACTAAAGCGCAGCCCTAAATCATTTTTGAGAGTTAGGGCCCGCCTGGTGGTTTGGGGGCCCTACGTAACTTCAGGACTGTGCGTATAGGGAGGACCGGCAATGCTGAACACAGTAAAACATGTAGACCTTACTACAAGAGTCATAAAATGGTCCATCTAATTAATGTAAATGTCCTATTAGTTTCGACTGCGCATTACACCCTTTCAGAGCTTCATAAGACCAGAGACAGTAAAAGAGGAGGCCAGAGGAGCAAAGCAGCGGAGGGAAGCGCGGAAAGTCATTTGATTTATGAGAGCAGCACTTAAGACACAGAGGAGAAGATGTTATGCACCGCGGCTTCCAGCCTAGGAGCTAAAGTAATTTCCTGAACGGCAGGTACACGCTCAAGCGAACAAAGCTACAATCAAATTGCTTCACTGCACAGCCTAAAAACTCGTTTAATGTCATACTTATGCCTATTCTTCGGGTTTAGCGTGACACCCGAGTACTTTAGTCAGTAGATATTGAAGCAGGTGTCTGTCATGTGTCCCCAAGGGTCTCGGAGCTTCTATCTGCTCATATCCATGCCGTCTGTAATATAACCCCGTCTGCATCACGCTCATCCGAGGAGACCCAGCGGCTCCTGTGAGACCTCCGTGATGTATGTTGTGTTATTTCTTCAGTCAATCAGCGATCAAACACCAAACACTGAATATGAGTGATGAATCAGCTGCCATCAAAACATCCTTAAACACCCACATGAGTAATAAACACTCTCATCTGCAGATGTCTCGGTTCTGGAAGTCATCACAGCTAAATGCATTATGAAGAAGACTTTGTTGTCCTCTTAAAGTTTACATTTATGTGCTTGCTTATGTTTCGGGGCCTAATGCACCCAACGGGACTAGTTTAACCTCGGACACCTGTGGAGAACCTGCTGGGTGAAGGTGAGTGCGTTGATTTGAAAGACAGTTCAGCGTAATGTGACTTTTGAGGACAGACCTGTAGATAAATGTGCATGTCCCGGAGGGGGTTTGAGTTATTGTGAGGAAGAGTGGCAGGGGGTTGATGAAGGTCAAACGGGACAAGAGTCCGGCTGAAATCACAGGCCAGCCCTGCTGAAAAATCCAGCATTGCTGATCCCAGCTAGACCAGCCTGGACCAAAATGTAATTCATGCTGGTTTAAGCTGGATTTCCAGCAGGGACTGATGCCGGAGGCTCAATGATTGTGGCCCGAACAAACTCCCTTTCAGAAATCCTCATTCTTTTTTTCTTTTGCAGCTGCATTCGATGTGGGATGTGAGGTTATTCATACTTGATGATGATAACGCTGGGTTTCCGACGATAAAGGTGCTCCGTTGCCTGGAATGATGCTTTGCAGTGATAGCTTTTGTTTCGCAGGTGTGTAATTATAAACATAATTTTCTATATTTTACTCACCAATCTTTGCAAACGTTTGCTGAACAGGTTTACACGTCATGTAATGTTGGTACTTTGACTCATTTCTGCATGTTTTTGCTTAAAAGTGACTGTTTAGCATTAAATCTCCCTGGGTGACATTATGTTCATGGGACATCATGCATCATGTTGGCAAAATGAAGTTTTCATGGGGTCTTTAGGCCCTTTTCTGTGCTATCATACAGCAAAATGGTGACTCTGATTTTGGATTTTACCCTGACTTCCACACATAATTCTGAGCAATATAAATCAGGTTGGAAATATTCATTTAACTGTGATGGAGTTGCACAAAAAGAACAAATGCCATAAAATAAAAATAAATAGTGTGTTGGAAACATTTCTTCTCCAGTTTTATGGTTTAATTTGGCACATGGCACAATCAGCATGTATACATCTGGTATACATAAATAAATATTAAATATATTTATACATAAATATACATATAGAGCTATTAAAAAGACACTTGTTGTGGCCTCAGATTATGGTGTTGAGGATAAAACCAGTACAGACACTAACTGCTCTGCCATCTGAATATGGGTGCTTTCAGCCTAATAATTGATAATAATGGTCATTTACACTTTCAGGTCAATGGGAGCAAAATCTTCATAAAAGCCCTATACATATATGTATGTATGCCCATATTTATATATATATTTAAAGAAAGACAGTTCTACACCGTGGTTATTCAGTGTAAAGAGGCCACCGTCTCCAGTCAAGAGGAACGCTTACAAAGTCAATGGAATCATGTCAGTTAGTTCAGTTCAATCTTAAGCTATTGTTTTCTCTTGCATGTAAAATAATAGATTTATTTTGTACTTCTTAAGCAAAATTAGACATATGTAACTTTTTTTTAAAATAACAAAAAGTTCTATTTCGCAAAGACAGACGACAATAGACGCAGTTGAAAGACTACTTGTGGTGAACAAAATCAACGCAGTGGTAAATAAGCCCCCACCCACCCTCATCACACAAATATTTAACAAAAAAACATGGCAAAAGGCAATCAAACACGCGCACACACACACACACACGCACGCACGCACGCACACACGCACATACAGACTCAAATATTCCCGATCGTACCCATAATCACTCACACATGCACACCAGTCAAACAGTTGTGTGTAAGTGTGCATTTCATGGGAATTTGACGCAGGAGCTAATAGATAATTTTGTTGTAAAAGATGCACTTCTTTAAACCAAAACAATTACAGTAACTTTAGAAGTCTTTATCTCCAGTGTTGTCGTGTGGAAAAGTTCCAAACAAAAGATTTTCAGTGTAACCAAGAAGAAAAAAGTAAAAACCACATGTGAGGTTATGCAACTGTAAAATTAGTTGCAGTTACCGTTTCAATCCACCGGTTTCCATATTCCTCAGGCTTCCTAAAATCCAACCACTCAAGTCAGATCACTATGTTCCACACAAACTCATCTCAGGGAAAGATCGTCAAATGAAGAGAGAAAAAAAAAGCTCTTTATAAGGCATTGAAAAGAAATCGAAAAGCAAAGCAAACAATATTATGCAGATGTCACCTTAGAGGCCACTGTTTTGAAACATGTTTCCCACAAAAGACTGTGATGGGAAATAAAATGCACTTTCCTTTGTTTTTGTTTTTTTTGTTATTTATTCAAGAAAAAAAGCGATCGCCCCATTCGCCCGTTTCTGCTTAGAAAGGCGTTTTTTTTTCTTTTAAAACGATGATTAGAAAAAATACTGCTTGAAACGCTCGTCCCTTTTCGAAGGAAAGAGAGCAGTTCTGTTTTGGCAGGTTTGCACAACTTGACATCTGGAAAGAACTTGTCACTGCTTTTTGCAAAAGTCTATTCAAATCATTTTGTTTCGGTTATCATCCTGAATCCCCTTCTCTCGCTGTGACGCTTTCAGTAAAACCAATGACTTTTCCCCCATCCCTCCCTTTGCTGGATCTCCATAAAGCTATACACGCGTGGTGGAGTGGGAATGTGGCAGGCCGGTGGAGTTGAAGCCGGCTGTGAAGGTGTTGTACGGATGTAGGTTCGGCATTCCCACTAGCGAGTTGGGGATCATGGTTATGGTGTTTGGCGTCATGAGCGGGATATCGTCAGGCGAGCGCCGCAGAGTCAGCGTGTAGTCGGGAAGTGAAGCGAGCCGCAGCGGGTCACCGGGAGGCCCTGCGTCGCACTCGTGGTGCGTCTGGTTCACCTGCAAAGACATGATCTCCTCTTCAGGGCCGTGGCGGTTCACGTCATTGGCGGTGGTGGCTCGCGGTGAGCTGGGTTGCGGGTGCTGTTCCTGCCGGCGCTTATCCTTGCGGTAGTACAGAGCAGCAAACGCCAGAACATTGAGGAACAGCAGTGAAGCTCCTACTGCGATGGTCACGCTCAGCTCGGTGGAATAATCCCGTGGGTTCTCCACCACCAGAGGGCCTGGTTCCTCTTCCCCGTTCCATTGTTCCTTCCCGCTCTCGCTGTTGTACGCTGGAGACATTGGTGGCCGCTTGGTGTTGAACGGCCAGGCTTTGCCATTGGGACGTTTGGTGGACAGGGAATTCTGAGTCGTCTCGGGTGGTGGCACTTTGGTGGTGGTGGAGGTGTAGTGGAACATGTCATGCAGGTTGTACAGATGAGGGACCAGGTGCTTCCAGAATGCCACTTTGGTGGCACGGTAGTGATCACGGACTCGTGGCTTTAGGCCAATGTGCAGGTACAGCTGGTCTTGGGGATTGTATTTGGACCAAGCCACCTCTTCAAAACGATTGGCCTTAGTATGGATAAACTTGGTATCCTGAGGCACTGGTTTGTTGGGATCTCTGCAAAACAAATAAAAGATGAATTAATAAATGACACTGAGACGGTTTTTAATTTAAGGCATGGTTGCTAGAATTTAAGCAGTGACTAAGGTACCATCAATGTATGAAATAATCTGAAGCTCTTAAATATTATTTCTCATTTTAAGTAGAAAAGCTTCAGAGACTACCCAAAGTCCTAGTTGTATGGACCACATTAATGGTGCTTTTTAACCTTGACAATCCCTCGTCATTACATGCTTTTACTTTAAACAACATAACTCGCCGCTTAACTACCACAGTATTATGCACTGTATTATAATTCATCTAGCTAGTCAAGACTGTTTCCCGAAACCGCATTGTCGCAACTTTGTTGTTCAACCACATTGGTTAATGATGTCACGCAGATGGTGGAGTAATAACCTCTTTTAATTAATCAGTTTGAAATCGAATTAATGCAAGTTTTTTTTGCTTGTTCTTGCATAGAGCACGTACTCACATGCTCACTCTTAAAAAACAGTGCTTTAAATCTCTTGATAAACTAAAAGATGTAAATGACATTTGTATGTATTCTAAATAAAAGATATAGATTGTACTGAATGTCAGCTTACTTATTTGGCTCAAGATAAGGATTTATTAAGTCGACATGTCATGCAAACAATAAACTATGCTTCTAACCACAGGTTTCAGCTACACAACTTTGCGATACTGTTTGCGAATGTTCGTTTTCCAATGGTTCTGGGAAACACGACGGTTTCACTTTATTTTGATGGTCCCTTTAACACATTCTGTTGTCTATAAGTAGCATTGCTCCTACATGTCTACTAACTCTCATTAGAGTGTTAGTTGAGTATTAATAGACTGGTAGGGTTAGGGTTAGATTAAGTTGACATGTAGTTGCAAAATGACTTATAGTCAGTAGAGTGTCTGTTGGAGGAGCATCACAATAAAGTTTTTGCAGATATTAAGCAGACAGTCTACTAATACTGCAATGAGAGTTAGTTGACAAATAGTTGCAAAGTTACTTATAGTCAATAGCATGTTCAAAAGGGACCATCAAAATAAAGTGTTACCAACACGACTCATGAACTATGCTGATAAGTGATTATGTTGCATAATCATAAGCAAGTGCCCAGCAAGTGCCCAGTGCTGGCAACTAAACCCTTGATCACTTGTGGGTAAATTAAGTGCGAGAAATGCGATTTGCAGTTGTGATGTCAAAATATTCTTGTATTGTGGTCTATAGATCTGCCTGAAATGTACATATGAGTAGACTCGCTCCCTCTGTCAAATCAAGGGATCAAGGGTTTGTCCAGAAAAAAATGCTTAGTCCACTTAACAGTTTAATGCCCTTCAAAATGGCAGCAGGGATTTCCACGAAGGGAAGTGCTTAGAGAAGTTTGTGAACATATGTCTAAAAGTGGATACTCTAACTCAAAGGCAGGGGTGTCCAATCCTGTTCCCGGAGGGCCACTATCCTCCTGGGTTTAGCTGTGTAGGGTTACTAGAAATGTTCTTGTCTTGGGTAAAATCACTAAAATCGGCAGAATATTGATTCCTCCGGGAGCAGGATTAGACACCCCTACTTTAAGGAGACTGACTCTCTTAGAAAAAGTTGTGTTGGATAAAGGCATCTGCTTCTGAATATCATAATTAGCATAGTTTCCAATCTTCAACGTTATGGAAAATCAGCATTCTTCATTCTTGTCCACCCTACCTTTTTATTTTCTCTTTTCAGCAAAACACTACATTTATTCTTGGTCAGTCTAAGCACGCATAAAGACATAAAGAGGTCACGCCCTTTCTCAGATCAACCCCTGTAGTTTACGCCAATCAACAAAACAATTTACATCCATAGACATTCCTCATCATAACTGCACTCCTATCGGTCTTGTTGCACCTTCTTGTTGTATAAAGATACTTCTTCCAAATCATTTTCTATTTCTCCCTCATGTGACATTACGTTACAGCTCATATCTCTAAGCACCTCTGCCTGCTGGGCTTCACGCATCCTCGGCTCATTCTGTATAAAAAGGAGATGTGCCAGAGGCTTTTAAAGTGAAACAAATGAATAAATCAACAGCTGAGATGTGCTTCAGGATGCAACTTGTTTTTGATAAAACAACAGCAGTGCATCCATTTCGTTAATTGCTTTGGGAAAGCAGTGCAGATTGCATTAACAGCGAGTGTGCTGATAGAAAGTGGACCATATTAATCTAAATGTTAAATGGGGGATGCTGGCAAAGGCCCTGTGTGTGCCTTGTACTTGGCCTCTGGGGGTCACTGTTTCTCCAACTGACATTACAAGCTCAATAAGGCAAAGCGAGGTGGCATCCAGCCTCTGTGGCACTAGTGATTTATCGTCTGTTTTAACATATGCCATGTAAATAATCACACATCTACTTATCTTGTAGTTCCAGTAGTGACTATGCTGAGTTTTTAAGAGATACTCAAAGTGGTAAAACATACACTATGATATAGCCTAATGAAAGATGTTGTTTGCCAGTGGTTCTGAAACCTTTTAAGCCAAGTACTACTTTTGCATTATCTGAGCAAGAGTCCTATCGGAAAATAAATACAACCTATAAAAATATTCAGAAAGGATAACATTGTAATTCTACGTGTTATTATTCAAAAGTTGCAGTTCAATTTAAACACATTAATATTAAATACATTTTAAAATTTTCCCCCGTATGTCTAGAACTGCTCTGACAAAGGGGTTTGGTTACATTATCAAAATCATGTTTGAAACATTGTGCTTGCCCTCATGAAATCGAGCATCTTAATGCCACTCCAGGCTGAGGATAAACAGGACGATTTCTGGCCTTTTTTTTAGTTTGCACTGCAGTTTTCCTCTCTTGTGCAGTATTAAATTGTTATGTGCGCACCGATCGGCACACCAGCGCAGCTACAACTCTTGCATTGCAGAAGAGTCTTAGATGTGCAAAGCTATATTAAAATTTAGGGGTGGAATGGTACGTATTCGTCCCGAACCGTGACAGTACGGACGAGTGAGTCACAGTGAGTCACAGGCGATCCACACTCCAAGTCAGAAGGGGGCATGCGGTAATGCAACACTGTTTGCTAACCACCACATAAGGAAAAAGAGCAGAAGAAGAAGAGACGATCTACACGTGAACAAGAGTTCAGATGGCCCTCAAGAGCTTGCTGGTAGCCTGTACGCTGAGTTTCAATTATTTTTGGTGACCACAAACTTCACAGAAAGGATACCGGGATGACAGAAAGCGACATCTGATTGTTTTCTTTATTTTACAAAAGCACAATGTTTTGTTTTTATTGTGAGTGTACACAAGTAAAAATAGACTCTTTACAGTTTGTACAGAATGATGTCCAACTCTTGTCTCTATGACATAAATGACGGAGTAGTTGTTTCCGCTCTTATAATGAGACCAAATGATTTGGCATTGTGCCGATTTGTGTCTTGGAAGTCTCACTACAGTCCAGTGATGAAATATGCATGTCCTGGAAATGGGAAAACGCAGGTGCCGCTTCACTCACTCTCTCCTCGAGGAAAGGGGAAGTACTCAGATGTAGATGGACTTTTTCTCCTTCTCGCTCATCTCTGCGTGATTTCTTGAAAAAGCTTAATATTGAAGTTTGTGCGTCCGCCATTGTCATCGCATGTTAATAAACTCTCACGCGCAAAGAAAATGACAGGGCAGTCTACGCACAACACGTTAATCTAACCATAAGTTTGAAAACAGTCGTTGCATTTTACCACGCAGCATTGGTCTATCTATGAATTAGAGTATCAAATCAACATATCCTTCATTTTTTATTTCAAGCAATCAGGGTTCTGGGGGCCGGCTGCACATATAAATCGTACCATATCGAACCTTGACCCTAAAACCAAGGTAAGTACCGAACCACGACTTTTGTGTATACTGTTAAACCACTATTGAAATTATATATAGATCAGAAATAAGTCTGGCCAACGATTAATCACATCCAAAATAAAAGTTTGTGTTATGTGTGTGTACTGTATATAATTATTTTGTTTATACAAATACACACACGTGCATGTATATATTTAAGAAAAGTGTGTTATTTACATAAACTATAAAAATTTATAGATATAAAATCAATTATATTTAAATATATACAGTACATACATATATAAATACATCTTAAATACTTCTTAAATATATTCATGCATGTGTGTGTATTTATATATACAAAATAATTATACACAGTAAACACACATATATTATGTAAACACAAACTTTTATTTTGGATGTGATTTAATCGTCGCCCTGCACTAAATTATATAAGATGTAAAAGAGCATGTGCATCTGAGAGGGCAGAACACCCGAGCTTTAAAGAGAAATCACACACTTTCATGTTGCTTGTGCTCCCCCTCTCCCTTGTCTGACGTAAAGATAGGTTGAATGTCAGCTCAGCAGCCGATAAATAACTGGTTTTATTAGGCTGGTAATGATCCCCAATGAATATTGGCAGCTGAATATCAGTAATTAAGTTTCAAAGAAGCAGGCAGCAGAGGTAAGGTCATATTGATCTGCCACGGCGCAACATGCCAGAGAACAGGACATCAATGAAGCCGCAGCATATATGAATTCCTTCTGCGTGGCAAGCGAGTCGCAGTCGGTGTACCTGGGGCTTTCGCGCTTAATAGGAAACGCTAGCATCTCAATATCACCATGCATTCTCATAATTGTCAATCAACCAGTTTGCATGACGCAGCATATTTGTGCCGAGGCTGGATTTGCAATGCCACTGACTGGTGATGTGAGGTCAGTTGTGATGTTTTGTGTGTGTTCGCCGAGACTGTTGATCTGCAGCGATGATATATTTTGTGTGGGTGTTTCACACGTAAGGGTTTATCTCGAGATATAGTGTTGATGTATGTGAAGATTGAATAATTAGTGGTGTTGGTCTTTAGAGTTAGCACACAGCACTAGTGCTATTGCTCACACTTAAAGGGGTCATGACATGCCTTTTTAGATCTTTTATGTCTCATTGGCTGTTCAGACAGCAGGAAAATTAGATTTTTTCTCAAATCAGATATTTTCAGGCAGACTGTCAGCACTATTAATTGCAGGTGATCAAATAAGATTCCCGTGGTTTCCGTCCCCTGTTTCGATGTTATCATTGTGTGTCGCTTTAAGAGTGATGCAAAAGACTATTTGAAATCTGATTTGATCAGCCAGAACACCCAGACTGAGACACATCTGTAAAAATCTGATTGGAATCACATTTCAAACCACCTCTAAATGTGGTTTGAATCAGACTTGATGAAATCAGATTTCATCAAAAACCCATCAGGATAAAATCTGGATATGCAAAAAAATTGAATTCTGCTGGCAGTCTGAACATAGCCGTTTTATTTCTGAAGGTTAGCAAATTAAGTTTGCGTCAAAAAAGTTCAAATATTTGTGATCTGATCATCCTCCATAACGTGGTTGCTATTAACATCTCATACGTCTGTAAACGACTGACACATTTGTATGACATTCCAAAGAGCTCCGTTATCAGAACCACAGTGAAGAATGAAACCATACCCGTACTGGTAAAGCAATGAGGACGGTTTGGCCCGACTGTGAAAAAAAGCAGCTCTTGTCTACATTAAGGTTACAGAAAAATGTCAGATGGTCTTCCTCGACAGCAGTATCGCTCTCACGATTGATGGACAGACGTGAGTTGTTAAAAGCACACCTCCTTGGTTTACATACGCATGTGGAGGAAATCACAAAGGGAGGAATTTCAAATCCTGGCATTTCATAGCGGTGGAAATACAAATTCATACTTTAAACTGGGCAGTTAGCTTTCAGGTATTACTCATAGTCAACTCTAACCCTAATGTAGCATATTTTATTTATTTCATATGCTAGAGTAAATATTTCGCTTTAAGTTGTGAAGTAATGGAAGTAGTGACTGATCTTTTCTTACAGTACGTACAGTACATCTGAGTGAAACAGATTATTTAAAAATAATAAATGGTGGGAGCTTGATCTTATCCAGCCGTTGTTGGATGGAGGCATATGTGAATGCGAGCTTGCAGATGATAAGAGAGAAAGCGGGATGTTTTTCCTGATAACCAATCACATTATAGCCTTGACATCATTGAATCGCTGTCAAGGTTGTATGACAGTCAATCATGCTTGTGAATATTAGAGAAAGGAATGAGAAGTGCCATTCACTGAATCCTACATTCTTATAAAACCGCATTTATAGTTGAAAACTCCAAGAATAGATAAATCCAAAATGAACAATTAGTGTAACACCTATTGCAGATAGTGATTAGCTGTTTCCTTACAAAAGCAGTTAATTGAGTGTACTGAAGCCTCTTCTCCATTGACATCCATTAAGAAGGCCTGTGGTCTCCTTGCCAGTGCACTGCAGCGTTGTGCTTCTCTTTGTTAACCTTGAAGGCTCCCTGAGGGAAGGGACTCTGATATAAGACAGTGTGAGTCATTCAGTGTTTGTGAAGTCTCATTTATCCTGCAGTTATGGCTGTTTATACTTAGTATGTTTTGGTTATGTTACCGAGCTCTTGCATGTTTTGCCTGTCAGTTTGGATTTGTTCGGACCAGTGTTATTTTAGTTTAATTGAGATACTATTATAGGTTTTATTAACTATTTCCCCTCGATTGACAGAATTTTCCAGCTTTCCGTGTTTTCACCGTTATACGTACAGTGGGGGGGGCACTATTACGCATCTTCAGAAAGATTTCTGAATCTCCTTTTCAAAACACAGGTGAAGAAGAAGCAGAAACAAGCGATATCACATGTATACAAATGCATATGTAAAATAACGTGATCATCAACATTAAACAGCATAGGCTATACCAGTAAATCTAAACTGCCTAATGTTACTGAATGAAATGTCGACCCGAGGCGAGCTACAGGACTGTGAAGCTTTGAGGTGTTGATGGACTCGATCTACTTCATCTGTGATTTGATCATCGTTCTGAATCTGATCCAGATGTGGCCTTTTAAAGGGCACCTATTATGGCATTTAAAATGTTCCTAATATTGTTTTGGGAGTCCCCAGCAACAGTTTTACAAGCATGCAATGACAAAAAACACTTTTGTTGTTTTATAATATGCATTTATTTTTACCTGATTTGCTCAGTGACTCCCATATGAATCGTTCAATGACTAATTTTTCCAAACTCCGCCTTTGTGTGACGCTAATCTGCGGTGATTGGTCAGATGACCCAGTCAGTTGTGATTGACAATGTGTGTATAAGTAAAATGTTAGCGGTGTTTACAGAGATAATACTTATATTGGTTAACACGGAGTACAGTGTACAATGCTTTTATCAATTACATTGTGATATAATAATCATTATAGTGCACCGCTTTGTAGTAAAAAATTCTAAATAAGAGAAGGAATTTAAGTTGAGTTATGTTAGACCATAGCCCAAAGTTCAGTGGTAAAGCACATTCAGTCTTTGTTTGTGTTAGTCCAACGAATAAACATATTGATAATGCAATACTACGAGGTATTGCTCTATTCTTTATGACAACTCCAATAACAACGACAAACACCTCACATATTTCAATTCAATTGACATTGAAGACTATAGAAGCTGCGCTATGCATACACAACACACAAAATAATTATTGAGCATGCTACATAAAACATAAAAGAAACAATTATTAATATTAATAATACTTAACGTTAACTTACAGGTTGTGATTCGGAGGAGGAAGTTGATCCAAATAAACTAGGTACTGAACCTTCCTTCAATATCAGCCGGCTCGCGAATCCATAACGTTATTTGATAGCATTATATGTTTGTGAAGCAATCATCTTCAAAATGACGTGAACAAAGCACGAGGTCCAGGCTAACGTATACTTCTGTGGTATAGTTGTATATATGAACGGCTATACTTCTGTGGTATAGTTGTATATATGAACGGCTATACTTCTGTGGTATAGTTGTATATATGAACTGTAGCCACTTAGTCTTCAAATGCTCCTCCCTGGGCAGATGAAAAAAGTTCGCCTTTGCGTCTCACTTCAGAACACAGCATCCCGTCGCCATTGTTTTCAAGTTTTCATTCCCTGGTGTCTACGAGCGCAATAAGTGGGCGTATCTTATTCAAATAACTTGTCAAGTTGACGTCATCTAGACAGAGAAAAAGCATCGGTCGTCTATCGATTCATATCAGCAACTCAGAGTCGACTCTTACTTTTGAGAGACAATAACTTTGTATACGGTGAACTTTCATATTTAAAACTTTGCAGGATGTTTTTGTTCACTTAGATCTATGTTACACACTACATGAAAGGTAATTAAAAAAAATCCATAATAGGTGCCCTTTAACAAAAATGTGTTTTCCTCAGCTTTTTGCTCAACATTTTCATATTTTATGAAACTTACCCACATTCAAGTGTTGATAAAAAAAGAATGCGTGAAGCTAGAAAAAAACCTGGTTGTTTTGTTTAAAAGCAGAGACACTGTTATTTCTTTTGACATATTGCATGTTCAGATATTCATACAATGAAATATTCTGGGGGCAATGAAACGTTTGTAAACATGATAAAAATGCTGGCTGTGGCTGGCAACTTCTTTTCAAAAACTCTGGTGGGGAAAGAGTTAATATTTTGACTTTTTTCAAAAATATGTTGGTAACGCTTCCTTTTACAGTCCAGTTACCCATGTACATACTATGTACTTATTTTAGTAATTACAATTACTGGGTAATAACTAGGTACTAACCCTGAACCTACCCCTAAACCTACCCCTATTCCATGTACTTACCTTATATTAGCCAGTACTCTCTAGGTAAGTACACTGTAAGTACACTGATCATGATGTGATATGATCAAATTTGTATTTTATTTTATTTCAGTTCAAAATGATTTCAATTTCTGAATGAATTCTGACCATGGCCCGTTGTATGACTACTCTTTTGGATATTGGACTGAAACTTTGTATGTTTAATAAACTTCTGCTTAAGCAATATAAAACCCCAAGTCCATTTTGTGTCTTTGTTACGGTAACCATGTTAATATCAATAATGTATAATGAGTGTTTTCATTCCCCAGTGACCGAGCTGGGTCCCGATCATCCTCTACCCTACAGTCTGCGTGGAGTGTGTGCAGATGGAGGCTGTGAATTAGCTGACAGTGTTCTGTCAGGTCGCCCACTCAAATGGGTTCCTAAGCCGCTCAAATGCTTCTGCGGTTCAGGCCACTTGGGCTTGCCCAGTGAAGCGGTTCTTCAGTCTCCATCAGCGCTACTCATTCAGATCTCAGGCCCCGAGAGGACACGGCTCAACCATTGAGCTTCTGAAACTGGGCTGGACCTCCTAAACACCACCGTAACACCGAACAGAAGAAGGGAGAGGTCTGTCTGAAGATATTTCCGTCAAACGATCCATCCTTAGCATTGCAATAGTAGCAAATAAAGTCTGGACAAAATTCCACTGTTAATGGTCATTTAATTAGTATTTTAATTAGCAGTGCTTGCTAAGGCTCATTGTTCATACTTCTAAACCCTGCAGGATTAAACTTTAGTGCTTGCGCTGTACCATTCCCCCTGCATATATGCAAATGAATGTAACCTTAACTCATGGTTTTCTTTGAGGAGAGGTGAGCTAGGGATCAGTGATCAGTCTTACCATTTTTACTTGACAAACAATAAATTTGACCAAAAAAAATGCAGTCTATCTAGAGGCCAGAATGTATAGAAGCTTGTTTGCACCACAGAATAAAAAATACAAAAAGTAATTGCGACTTTTTATCTCACAACTTTTATCTCAGAATTGCAAGTGCGACTTTATATCACGCAATTCTGACTATATATCTCGCAATTTTGAAATGTAAACTTGCAATTGTGAGATAAAAAAATTTTTATTTATCTTTTAAAATGTTTTATTCTGTGGCGGATACAAGCATCCATAAGAATGCCATAGAGACTGGAGATATAGCAGCATCTATTGACTTGAGCCAGTAAGCCACCACATAGCAATATGCTAAAACAATTGAAAAACGTCTCGGTTACGTATGTAACCCTCGTTCCCCGAGTGGGGAAAGGAGACGTTACGTCGGATGACGACGATTGGGGTTTCGCTTAGAAGCCTATCATCTTCGAGTATTACAAAACGAGCCAATGGCAAGAAAATGCCATGGGTCTGCGGAATTTGCATAGCGTAACCCCGCCCCACGCTGTGGGTATATAAGGAAGTACACTGGCATAACGCAGTCATGTTTTCCTGCTGAGGAGCCGAGACTGAACTCGGGCATTTCCAGCGGTACAGCGGAAGTGGCCATAAGACGGAACGTCTCCGTTCCCTACTCGGGTAACGAGGGTTACATACGTAACCGAGACGTTCCCCATCGTTGTCACTCTGAGTTCCATTGGATGACGACGATTGGGGTTACCAGTCTAATCCCGCCACCTTCACAGCTGTCTTCCAGTGCCCTGCGTAAATCTGAGATCCCTGCCGTGAAAACTTAGCACGGACGAAGGACTCCTATTTAGCACAGGAATACCAAGGTACACTGGGAAGCATATCTCAGTAGAAATATGCAACACACTGCCTGCCCGAAGGGAAGACTTACAGAATACACATATGACCCGGAGGGATGCATATGGAAGAACACTGGAGTGTCCAGCCCGCAGGGTGGAATCTTTCAACTCCAGGGTGGCAAGGTGGCTTGCCGAGGGAAAGACACATGCTCAGAGAGTCTTACAGCAGCGGCATAACTCTGGCGCTGACGTCAACAGCGCTGGAGGAACTCAGGCTTCTCGGGGAAACTCACCTGAGGAAAATATCGCACTGATCCAGTCCGTGGAGTGGAATGGCGAGCAAGCAAAGACACCTGAGCTGATCCTAGTACCGGCTAGTTGAAGCGAGTACTTGAGAGGATACTGGCTCCACTATGAGATTATAGAATCTTGCGAATGTGCTGGGTGTCGCCCAGCCTGCAGCTCTGCAGATGTCTGCTAGCGAGGCGCCATGCGCTATAGTCCAAGAGGAGGCAACACTCCGAGTGGAGTGTGCCTTCACACCAAGGGGGCACGGTCGACCTTGCTGCTGGTAAGCCAAAGCAATGGCGTCCACTATCCAGTGAGACAGCCTTTGCTTTGAGAGAGCCTTTCCCTTCAGCTTCCCACCATAACAGACAAAAAGAGTTGGTCTGAGGTCTTGAAGCACTGCGTCCTGCCTACGTAAGCGCGGAGAGCGCATACTGGACAGAGCAGTGCCAAGGCTGGGTCTGCCTCCTCCGGAGGCAGCGCTTGCAGGTTCACTACCTGGTCCCGGAAGGGAGTGGTAGGAACCTTGGGCACATATCCAGGCCGGGGTCTCAGGATCATGTGAGAGTCAGCCGGCCCGAATTTCAGGCACGCTTCGTCTACTGAAAATGCCTGCAGGTCCCCTACCCCCTTCACAGAGGCCAGTGCAATCAGGAGCGCCGTCTTCATAGAAAGGAACTTAAGCTCCACTGATTGCAGAGGCTCAAAGGGAGCACTCTTCAGGGCAGTTAAGACCACTGAGAGGTCCCAAGAGGGTACGAGAGGAGAGCGAGGAGGATTCAGTCTCCTTGCGC
Organism: Semotilus atromaculatus; assembly: GCA_031834385.1. NCBI lineage: Eukaryota > Metazoa > Chordata > Actinopteri > Cypriniformes > Leuciscidae > Semotilus > Semotilus atromaculatus. The sequence goes on along the minus strand of JAULUF010000043.1, from coordinate 98,288 downwards.
CCCTCAGAAACCTGATGACCAGGTCGTGCTTCCCAATGGACTTACCTTCAATAAGGACATGATGCGCGGCAATAGCGGCCACATAGACTTTTAGAGTGGAGGGAGACAGCCTTCTCTCCAACCCATTTTGAAGAAAGGAAAGCACAACACTGATAGGGCAAGTACTGGGGTCTTTTCGGCGAGAAGAGCACCAGGAGACGAAGAGGTTCCACTTCAACTCGTGGAGGTGTCTCGTGGACGACGTTCTCGAGGAAGTGATGGTAGCCACTGAGCGACCTCAGATGCTTCTGACTCCATTAGAAGGAGGTGGCGAGCGAGTTGACATACGGCGAGAGCGTAGACCACCCTGATGGTTGATGTATGCTACGGTTGCGGTATTGTCCGTACGGACCAGTACATGTTGGTCTTTGAGCCGGCCCGAAAGCAACGCAGAGCCAAATGTACCGCCAACAACTCGAGGCAATTGACATACCATAGGCGCTGGGGTCCTGTCCAGGAACCCGCGGCAGCATGTCCATTGCACATGGCCCCCCAACCCGTGGCTGAGGCATCTGTTGACACAACAATATGCCATTGTATATATATGCCACAACAATATGCCAACAATATGTTGAGGTCCGACCACGGGAAGAAGGTTTGACGGCAGGTCGGGGTAACTGGTACCCGGAGTTTGCCCAAGTGCCATGCCCACCTCGGGACTCGGTCGCGGAGCCAGTGCTGAAGCGCTCTCATATGAAGCAAACCCAGCAGAGTGGCGGCCGCTGTGGATGCCATATGCCCCAGGAGCCTCTGAAATAATTTCAGTGGAACCGCATTCTTGCTCTGGACTTGGTGCAGGCAAGTCAGCAGTGACTGCGCGCGCTCGCTCTTAAGCTGCACGGACATGGCGACCGAGTCTATTTCCATACCGAGAAAAGAGATCCTCTGCACGTGATTTCGTGCTCCTTTCCTTTGTGATTTCACTCCTCTGTGGCCAAATGATTTCGAAAATGCGTTTGACGGTGAGCATCTTGAACGGAAGCCAGTGAAGGGATCGGTTCAACACTGGCAGGTCCAGGATTGGCCGTAACCCACCGGATTTCTAACAGACAACAGGGCCTTCCAAGATCTCGTGACCTCCTCATGCACTTCCGGGAAGAATGGAACCGGGGGGGGGGGGTGCGCTGACGAGAGTCAGCGTGTGCAGCCCCGAGGAACCAATCATCGAGCCGCGAGCGCTCAGGACAGGGTGGAGGGTTCCACGCTAGACTGATGCTCGCGGCCGCCCGGGCAAGCAAAGCTGTCAGCTCTGGGTTGGTCTCGGAGAATGCTGGAATGCCAGACGGCGGCAGCACAACCGAGTCATCATCCCCAGAGGATCCCAGCTCACCTTGTGATGCGGCGATCGACATCTCATCATCCTCTGGAGCTCCGAATGATACACGAGGCGCGTCACTTTTTGAAGACGGCCCCGCAGCACCACTCGAGGAGCTCACGGGTTGCTGAGGAACAGAGGGGGGTGTGGCCCGAGGAAGCATTGTCGGGGCAGAGTTCCACACCGTCACCCTCAGATCACCCTGGCCACCAGCCAAAGTGTCTCCTCTCGTGGAGGGGACAGATTGGGGTGTGGCAGAGGGGACTCTACCTCTATTGAGGTCACGGAGTCTCGATCTCAACTCAGCGATGGTCATGTCCCACAGTGAGAACATGACTCATCCATGAAAGCTGCCTTAGCGTGCTGTAAGCCCAAACACGCTATGCAACGATCATGCCCATCAGAAGATGGAACTGAACAACCACACCCAGAAATACACGGGCGAGACATCTTTAAAAAGACGTGCCACGTGCGTCCTCTCATAAAAGAGCTTGCACGTGGCACGTCTTTTTAAAGATGTCTCGCCCGTGTATTTCTGGGTGTGGTTGTTCAGTTCCATCTTCTGATGGGCATGATCGTTGCATAGCGTGCCACGTGCAAGCTCTTTTATGAGAGGCCAGGGAGAAACACACACACTGAATGCAGACCACTGCACAGATCAGCACGCAGGAATGTGAAGCTCGCTGGAAAATCGCCTTTGCACCAACAAAGACTGGAGAGCTGCTCGTCTCGAAGAATACTCGATGACACTCAGAGAATTTAGGCTGCAGGAGTGAAGAGGATCTCTTGGCTCCGAAGCAAAAACATGACTGCGTTATGCCAGCGTACTTCCTTATATACCCACAGCGTGGGGCGGAGTTACCTATGCATTTTCTTGCCATTGGCTCGTTTTGTAATACTCGAAGATGATAGGCTTCTAAGTGAAACCCCAATCGTCGCCATCCGATGGAACTCGGAGTGACAACGATGGGGAACTCACCTTTACATTCATGAATACATACATATAGAAAGAAAGAAATGGTGTTGCTCTTGGAAAAATGCATGGAAAATAAATGAAAAAATGCATAAAAAATAAATATGAATAGAGAAAGGTCTTTTTATAGAAAGGTCTTTTCACAGCAGAATAAATCTAATGAATATGACAAGGTGAAAACGAGTCAGAGTTAATTCGATGGGGCTGCATTGGTTATTCATCAGTCTAATTGGCAGCGCTTGGATGATTGTGGACAGAGACACCAAATCCGATGGCGCATCATAAAAGCCTCTGTTTCCACTTCAGTGTCTTCAGTACTTTGGTCAGGGTCACTTATTTCACTGAAAACACCATCTTCAACTGAATACCATTGATTCCAACTTTAGGTATGTACTTTTAATTTAAAAGTTTTCTATCTTGGTGTTATAAGTTTTTTATAAATCTTGGTATTTATAAGTACAGGAGGTAGTGTGCACTGATTTGTGTGTTTTTCATCGTACGATACATTTCAAGGTCCTCACACAACTGGCTTTGCTTTTGAAAGATGCAGTGTTACATTTAGAGTTGTTCTTATCTTTCATTGCTGTTCTCAAGGTCAGTAGAATGAATATACAACATAAAACAGCATGATAGAGAGAGAGAGAGAGAGAGAGAGAGAGAGAGAGAGAAATTTTTTTCAAAGAACCTTGCTGCTAAGGCTAAAAATTTAATCTGCTGTTGTTTTCAGTATTTTTCAGATACACAGTGGCTGGGTGTCGTTTAACTCATTACACATTACTTTCTCAATTCCTCATAAAACAAGAAAAAAGATAATTAGTGTTATTCGATATGGCTACAATTACTCATACTTATGTTTAGGGACGTGAATAGATGACATTTTAGACCTAACATTTCCAGTTACTTAAATTATTACCTGCCTATTTTTTCTCTGACTTTGTTTGGAACTGTTTTTGTTGGCAAAGCAGGATCAACAACCGTGTCTCTAAGCAATACACAGTTATGGGTTTTCGTCTCTTAATGAATCAGAATTTTTTAATAAATCGGTTGAGTGAATGATTCAATGACTCAATTATGATCCGTTGTGAAACAGAAGTGCACTTAATTGTATTGAATTTACACCTTAAGTACGCTTTTAAAAAGTATGCGTTGGGAAAATGTCAAATTAAAGTTTTACTTTAAAGTACATTTTAAATCATTGTTTTATTAATCTGCATCATAATTTAAATTCTGTCACTGCTGCTAACTGAACACCGCACAAAATATGAAGAATATCAAATACTTTAGGAGTCAGCTGCACTGCAATCCTAAACCTGTACCAATACATAACACACATTTGCCAAAATATCATCTAATCATCGTTATTTACAAAATCTGAGAAAATATCGAGATATAATTTTTTTTATATCCCACAATATCTCACACCACTAGCAATAAACACTTTTTTTAAAAGTGTATATTAATTTATTTATTAAAAAAATTAGGCTCAAATACTGAACCATTACACACACACACACCAAAAAAAGTTCTTGAAATGTATTAGCACCTCTACATCACTGTCAGCGAGATTTTCCGCCAGTAAGCCAAAAAGAAGGCAATGCTTTTGAAGTAATATGGGTAGCTGGAGGACACGGGCCCCTGTGCACTCTTCATTATGACTGCTATTGATCGGTTGAGTGATGGTCAACATGTGTCCTGACTGCTGTCCGCCACTGATCTCTCGCTCTCCTCTGATGCTGCTCATTACATTTGACATGCAGCACAGCCTCTTCATCATGGGCCTCTCAAGATCCTGCGCAGCTTCTTACCTTTTCTAAAGTAAATCTGCATATCTCAGAGATAGAGTTGTCACCTTCATTTATATAGCGCTTTTAACATTATAGATTGTTTCAAAGCAGCTTTACAGTGATAATAGGAAATTACAGTAACAGAGATTGTTCTGGCTTTACAGCAGCTCTAGAATAAAGTTATTTTTCAGCTAAAGTTAGTTTTGATTGATTGATTCACTTCCGTTGCAAAGATCATTAGTTATTAACTTAGGGGCCGCTAACATGACACCGTTCTAACAGAAAACACTCAATGCGCTCCGGCCCGCTCATTTGCACAAAACAGTGCCTTGTGACTTGACCCTGAAATAGATTACAAGGTGCAAGCCTTGAAAAATTTTAATATATATATATATATATATATATATATATATACAGCAGGAGTTCTCAACTCTGGCCCTTAAGGTCCACTTTCCTGCAGAGTTTAGCTCCAACCCTAATCAAACACACCTGAACAAGCCAATCAGGCTCTTCAGGATTAAGAGAAAGTTGCAGGTCGCTGAGTTTAATCAGAGTTGGAGGTAAACTCTGCAGGAAAGTGGATCTCAAGGGCCCGAGCTGAGAACCCCTGTCCTACAGAATCAAGTGCTAGACTTAATTGAGAGCTCTGTGAGACTGTTACACAAACGGAACACAATCCCTTTTAATTCCCGAGTGGACTCGCAGTAGTCTAAGAAAATACAAAACAAGCGGATGTGGGAAGCAATTTATCTCAAAGCCTGAGAAAGAGATTGGCCTGGCCTTGGGTGCAGGGTCAACTGATGTTCAAAAGACTGGGTGTAGCGGTAGGGGAAACTGCTCATTAACATGCAGCATTGAAATTATTATTTTTGTTTTCACAATCACAAGGCAGATACGACAAGACAGTGTGAGTTAATGAGCATCTGCTTGTCATTCAGATGAGGTACAGGCAACAGAATTTCAATAAGACAGATGTCAATATAAATACGTCGATAAAACACGAAATGCAGGCTGTGTCAAATCATTGAGCGATTACAGTCGAGCTGGCATGTGCGCAGCTAAATCTTATTTATTAATCATGGCTTATTGATTATTGATTAGTCATGTTTTATTCTTGGGGTGGAATAGCCGACGTGTCCGCAAGGGACAGCATCATGAAAAAACATGGACTTTTCAAACAGAAATATCTGGATTCATCCCAGCAGGCCTTAGACTTTCTGAGAGTGTCTTGTGTTCTTGTTACAAGAAAGCATGCAGAAAAAAGAGGAGGGCAAAAGGAAAAGCACAACAGTATTCTGCTCAGCGACGTCTGTGGCTCGGCACAGCATGGGCTCTTTGACTGGAGGCTGAATGACACAGTAGAAGAATGCCAAAGAAACAGTCCCTGTCCATCAAATGCAAACGCTACAATCTCTAAAGAAGTGCAGACGGCAGCATTTGAGGTCCATTTGTAGCCTGAACAAAGGAGATATGCGCAAACAATTCACTTATCAAGTGTGAAGAAGGTTCTCGGATGCTTTTGTTCTTCTGCAGGACTGATGGCCACTGGTTAACACTTGAGAAATTAATTAGGGTGCTAATTTACTGTTAAACACCAGCTGAGAAAATGTCTCAAAAGCCTTGGAGATTCGAATTCAAATGAATGGTACTACGTTTTGGAAGCATTTTACCGTTATTCTTCCATTTATTTCAGAGCCTAATGATTTTTAATACTTGTTCCAAAGACTTTTCTTCAAAAAAGAGCTGTCAGACTCACAGTCTTAAAAATATATTTTTTAAGACTGAAAAGACTGTTTTGTGCGGATAAGTCCTTTATGGGCATCTATTGGTTTCTATGAAGAAGCTTTAACATCCATGGAACAATTCCTTTCTACAAAAGGTTCTTTATATTGGAAACAGGTTCTTTAGACTTTTAAAATGTTCATCCAAAAGGGTTCTTTTAAGAACTTTTCACTAGAAGGTTCTATGGAAACGCTACGAAAATTCCTTTTTGGAACCTATTTTTAAGAGACATGCTGAAATACTATGCTACACATTAAATTCCTGAACAAATAATATTCATAAAAATCAGGATAAAACATTATGTCATCAAATATAAAAAGTGTGGCTGTGGGCATGCAGGTTTTTTCAGCCTCTATTGAAGTTTTATCAATATTTTAAATTTGTATCTTTTTCTATTAGCTAATAGATTTGATGATGTAGATTGACCCAAACACATATTTATGAAGTAAATGAGGGGCTCATACTCAGGCATGGCATCCGATAAAGAAACATGTTACTTTGTCACTTCACTTACCCTAGTCTTCTGTCAAACTACCCAGATTTCACAGTTAATGGTTATTTTTATGTTGTATTCCAACTGCAGGGGGAAAAACACTGCTTGTAAGCACCATGGAGCGGAAAGAAGAATTTAGCTTTGGGGAATGATACAACAGTTGACATTTAACAGCACAAGCTTAATGTAATGTTCACCCAGTCCATATTCACGTATGTATCCGGCGCAGGTACAAGTGTCCAATTTAGAGAGATGTCAGGGAACGCTATCTAGGTCATCACATGGAGAAGCTGTAAGCACACTTCACATGCTGTAGTGCACATTTGTGGCTGTATCCTCAGATCTAAACCAGAGAGTTTGCTAGTTAAGATGAAAGTAATGATTTGTGTATATTTCATGTTATTGAGAGGTTTATTATCCTTGCATCTAATCCTTTGTTCTGCTAAGCAGTGTCCTATATAATCCGCCACATAAATGGAGCAACTCTATGGGCTGTAATATCAGAAACTCAGCACATCAGTACGGCCTGAAACTGATTCTATAATGCCAGTCCTATTGAGAACCATTAGATGATACACTATTTGTCATGTAATAAATAATCTTTACATAATAGTATTTCTGAGAGGATGCTTTTAAAATGGACTGGCTGTTCTACTGTGTGAGTGATTATTTACGGACAGTGTGTTTTTAAGGCTTGATAGGGCATGGTTCTGTCTTCACGTTAAAATATGTTCAAGACATTGTAAAAATGAAATCATTGTCCATTTTAATCCATTATTATATCAATGTACACAAATACTGCACATAAACAGGTATATACATTTTCAAATTATACTCTTTCTCCTATGACAAAACAGAACAAAATAGTGATGACTCATCTTGCAGGCTTGTGTTTTTTGTTGTTTATATCCAATGAAATGTTCTCTAGAATGAGAATGTTCCCATCCCCTAAAATGAAAACACCATCTGTTTTCCAAAATCAGTAGGAAGTAGCTAGTGGTGGTTGTTCTGTCTTCAGTTGTGCTCTATTTCCTTTTCCAACCATCAAGTGGTTGCAAAAGGAGTTTGATTTGAATGTTTCTTTATTATTTTCATCCATGGCACAAGTCAAGCGTGATTTGATCGGGGCCAGGCATTAACTCTTGGCTATTTTAAAAATAAATGAGCCTTTTTCCTGTTTCAGTATAGGTTATAATGCTGGGTTTTGCACAGATTTCACAATTCGATTTGATACCGATATATAATGCATGTCAGAGGAAACTAAGTCTCTCAACTAAAGCTGGAGTTCAACAAAAGTCCAAACTATTAAATCCACTTGCTATTTATTTTTAGATAATCAACAAATCAAACTAAATTAAATTGCACATAAGGCTGTTAATTTTTTTTAAATTAATTTTTAATTTAATTGGCTATCATAAACACTTGTTTGTTTTCATGACAGATACATTCAAACATGCATTAAATAACACATGACTAACAGTAAAAAAAAAAGAATAAAGTACTTTTTGCACACAAAAAGTATTCTCGTCGCTTGATAAACTTTTGGTTGAGCCACTGTAGTCAATTGGACTATTTTAAACATTGTTTTTTCTAACTTTCTGGGCCGGCAAGTTCCCTTTCGAGAGGTCTCTACTATTGCGCATGTAGCTTACGCTATGGGAAACCTCCTTTTCTCCAGAATATTGAAGCCATTTTTTTATAATGCAGTGTGGCTGCACAGCATACACAGATGAACGGCAAGCTCGGTCATTGGCTGTGCTGCGGCAACTGCACGAACCTATGACGGGGCGACTCAGACGCGTAGTCCAATCAGGGCAACTCTCTCTCTAGTCGATTCTCCCTCGCTAGTCCAGTTTACGCAGGCGGACCAGCGCCCCTCTATGCGAGCTGCAGGTCTCGTCTCCTTCGGAGCGTCGGACGACAAGGAGCATAAAGATGACAGCCTTTCTCTAAATGCTGAAGACAGAAGACTGGGCGGGCTCCGCTCAGGCCAGCGCAAGGGCGAACTTGGACTCAGAGATCATTCAGGTTCTCTCCAGGTTCTTTCCCAGAGGTGCATGACGAGCTCACTAAGTCGTGGAAGGTGCCACATTCAGCTCACTTGAAACACTCTTTTTCCTCGACGCTCATCCCCATTGACGGCGCGAAGGATAAAGACTATAAGGTGATTCCTCACCTCTCATCCATCGAAGCCCTGCCACACTACTTCAACTCTCGCCGGTCGCGCATACACTGCCGCCGGTCAAGCTGCATTGGCGCTTCACACAATGGCTGTCCTCAAAGTGTTTCAAGCCAAGCTTCTCCGTTCTATGGACGAGTCTGTACCTGACCCAGAGGCTTTCAAGGACCTAGTCCTACGCAGTGCCACCGACCTGGCTCTGCAAGCCATGAAGTCAACAGCTCAGTCATTCGGCTGCAGCATGGCAAACCTGACTGTTCTCGAGCAACACCTGTGGCCCACGCTGACGGACACGAAGGACGCAGATAGGGCGGTGTTTCTCGACTCGCCTATCTCCACGAGCGGGCTGTTTGGTCCAGCGGTCAAAGGATTTGCCGAGCGCTTCACGAGGCTCAAAAGGCGCCACAGGCTATCCGCCATTTTCTGCCCAAGGGCTCCAGCTCAGCGCAGAAGAGCCCGAAGAAGGGGCCTCAGCCTCAACGGGTGAAAGCAGCACCAACAGTCACTTAGCCACGGCCAGCGACTGAAGTACGTCATCGCTCGCGCTCTGCAGCGCGCCGACAGTTCCCTGAGTGGCGGGGACCCCGACCTAAGATTGCATTGGACACCGAGCCTCGCAAGACTTCCTAGCTGTGGGAAGAATAAGGGAGAGTTTGAGTCCCGCCGAGGCCGGACCAATCTCCCTAAAGCTGTTCAAACATTTACCAGTCCCCTCATCACAGGCGGCTGGAAATGTATGTACTGCAGTCAATGGACTGGTTATGAAACACGCTCACCTGCCAACAAACGCCGTTTTAACGGCGATACACATAAAGCACAAAAAGAGCACTTTTCTGCCCATGTCACTTGTAGGTCACGTGCCCACGTCAATGTACGCACCCCTACACACGAGCACTGTTCCAACAGTCTCAAATATTCCCCCAGCTCATGCTGGAAGTTTCATAAAGGTAGGGCGCGTGCCTATTGTCATGTACGCACCCCTGCACACAAGCACTGTTCCCACAATCCCAAACACTCCCCCAACTCACGCTGGGAGTTTTATAAAGGTAGCACGCTTGCCTGTTTTACAACACGCACCCCTACACAAATGTTGTCAACTAAATGCTCTCTCTCCCCCCAACTGCTGCGAGAGAGACAATAAAAGTAGATTGCGTGTATATTGCCCAGACTTCAGTACACACATCTACATATAAAAACTGTTCCCACATCAGTGTTCCCTCTAACTCATGCTGGAAAGTTAACTATGGGGATGGGGAACCAGGTGAGAGCTTTTGGACACGGGTCGCCGCTATATGAAACGGCCATAACAGTGTTACACGATTCTGTGGCCGGACAATCATTAGGAAGGAACAACCTCATTAACTGCTTCCTGAAAGGAGCTAGGAGGCTAAACCCTCCGCACCCCCTTCTGTGCCTATTTGGGACATTTCCACGGTCCTGGAAGCACTAAAAGATGCACCATTTGAGCCACTTGAGTCTGCGCACCTGAAGCACCTCTCGCTCAAAACCGCTCTTTTACTGGCGCTCGCCTCCGTCAAGAAAGAGTGGGCGATTTACTTGCACTGTGTTCAAGTGCGTCTTATCTTAAATTTGGACCTAACGATTGCAGAGTCGTCCTTAGGCCAAAACACGGGTATATTCCTAAAGTGCTCTCCACTCCCTTCAAAGCACAGGTTATTTCTCTAGCAGCTCTTTCCTCACCAGTGGAAAAAGTAACGCGAATTTACTCTGTCCCGTCAGGGCTCTCAGAATGTATATGGAGCGTATATGGGTCTTGCTGTCTCGGAGCGTCATCTCACATTCCCTTTAAGAGCAGGCGCGCATGTTCCATTGCGGATTGCTATTATAATGAGGAGACTGACGTTCTAGTCAGGGCCGTAAAACACAGAGAAGTGACATTGTATGTGGATTGAGAAACCCACCCAAATTAGCTTTGGTTAAACAGTTTGGTTAATAATTTGGGTAAATGTGTAAGCTATATTATGCCTATTTTTTCACATCTTCATGGAGACCACAATGATTTCCCTCATGTGGAATATTTGTCCTAAATGAGAAATGAGAAAAATGAGAACTGCTACGTCTGTGTAGATGAGAGAAGCAAAGTGTGTGTGTGTGTTGTGCACAAGATACATTATGGCCAAGCATTCGCACTTAAAACTGAATATCTGAATTTCCTAGTGGCGGAATTGTTTTCTAAAACTGCAAAATAGCACCAGGGAACGTTTTCGCTGGAACACGCCTCCTCTTTTCGCTGAACCGCCCCGGGAGCACAAGTTCATTCCCTAATTTACAGATGTGTGTCTGTGGAGAGAAAAGTCCGCTGTGCGTCGGGTGCAAAATAGGAATGATACATGCGTCGGTATACAAAGTCAATTGCTCTGGGTGCAAGATAGGGCCCTATGTGACATTGTTTACAAACTGTTTTATTGACGTGGTTAAACGAGATATGATTCGTTTCAGTAAGTTGTACTGTATTTTTCAACATACCTTGTGATGGTCATTCATGTGTATTTGGTGCCTTAACTAGTTGTAAAGAGGTAGAGATGATCAGTTCACGTGCTACAGTCATCTGTCAGCACACATTAAAGAGCAAAACCACATTACAATGTTTGAATTTTGTGATAAAATTGAGAATTTGAAAGCTGAGACTGTTTCATATCGAATGTAACAAAGCACAAAGCTTATTGCAATTTTTGGATGACGTGTTTTGTTCATGCATCAACTTTAAACGGCATAGACTAAAAGATACATTTTGGGATTTAAGGAAGAATATTGATTTAAAATGAGCATCAATCAAAACCCACCCAGCACTAATAGGAAATACATCAGCACAGAAACAGCAAATTTCACTAGTCAAACAATTTTAGTTCTTTCTGTTTTTACTGAGAAAACAGAGAAAATCTGGCAGTCTAACTGAGAAAGATATTACCCTATGGGGGGAAAACCAGAGTTTAGCGTACAAATGTCCCATGCCCTTGAGCTAATTTGACATTTTCTGGACAGATGTTGTTCTGTCGTTCTCTGATAGGCTTGCAGAATGTTGACTTGAGCATTCAGCGAAAAAAAAATAGCCTGCGGTACTCCGCCATTAGCATTTCCACTTTGTGTATGTTATTTTTGGCTACACCTAGTGTGCACTTAACAGTTAAAGAAAGATTTATAAACGCCAAGGGGTGTCATTTTTATTGTGACTGGTAAAAGTGGAGAAGCAGCAGCATGACCAATCACTTTTACTCAGCAACAGCAGTTGTCAAATTAGATTTGTGTTGTTAGAGCTGATTATAAGCACTCCTCATACAGATCCATAATGCTTTGTGCTCCGGGCAGGATTGAGCAGGATGGAGAGGGGGAGCGAGGGAGGAGGCGTTGTTGGGGAAGCGCTCACCTGGGGCGGCAGTGATCAACTCAACAGAGGGGTTTTGATCGATGTTGCTGAGGGGCAGAAATGCGATAAGTTCCACTGATAATTCTCTCTGCACGGGGTCTCAAGCCCCAATCATAGAGTATGCTGTAAACAATGCAACTCAGTAACAGATTTTACTCACGGCAAAAAACAACAGACATACAGTGGTGCTTAAGTTTGTGAACCCCTTGCAGAATCTGTGAAAATGTGAATAATTTGAACTAAATAAGAGGGATCATACAAAATGCATGTTATTTTTAATTTAGCACTGTCCTGAATAAAGTATTTTACAAGATGAGTGCATATAGTTGTTTTTTTTTTACCCGTTCAAAGTACTGTATTGTCAACTGGATGATCCACAACTTATTCTTGAGTCCTTTGTTTGACCTGTTCAGTTAAACTGCCCATAGTTCTTCAGGAAAATCCTCCAGGTCCCACAAATTCTTCAGTTTTCCAACATATTTTGCATATTTAAACCCTTTCCAACAGTGACTGTATGATTTTGAGATCCAACTTTTCACACTGAGGACAATTGAGGGACTCAAACACAACTAATAAAAAAGGTTCAAACATGCAATGATGCTACAAAAGGAAACAAGATGTATTAAGGGAAAACTTTTTTTAATTTGAAGATCAAGGTAAATTGTACTTAATTTGTCTTCTGGGAAACATGTAAGTATATTCTGTTACTTCCGAAGGGCAGTACCAAATAAAAATAAAAAAAGAAGATATTTTTCTCTTAATGCATCGTGTTTCCTTCTGGAGCATCAGCAAATGTTTAAACCTTTTTAATAGATAATTCAAGAACAACCATCACAAAAAAAACAAAACAAAGGACAGTGCTAAATAAAAAATACCATGCATTTTGTATGGTCCCTCTTATTTTGTTAAAATTATTTTCTGCAAGGGGTTCAAAAACTTTCAAACAGCACTGTACTTAATGAATGGTACCTACAATGTACACTCACCGGCCACTTTATTAGGTACCCCATGCTAGTAACGGGTTGGACCCCCTTTTGCCTTCAGAACTGCCTCAATTCTTCGTGGCATAGATTCAACAAGGTGCTGGAAGCATTCCTCAGGGAGTTTGGTCCATATTGACATGATGGCATCACACAGTTGCCGCAGATTTGTCGGCTGCACATCCATGATGCGAATCTCCCGTTCCACCACATCCCAAAGATGCTCTATTGGATTGAGATCTGGTACTGTGGAGGCCATTTGAGTACAGCATTGTCATGTTCAAGAAACCAGTCTGAGATGATTCCAGCTTTATGACATGGCGCATTATCCTGCTGAAAGTAGCCATCAGAAGTTGGGTACATTGTGGTCATAAAGGGATGGACATGGTCAGCAACAATACTCAGGTAGGCTGTGGCGTTGCAACGATGCTCAATTGGTACCAAGGGGCCCAAAGAGTGCCAAGAAAATATTCCCCACACCATGACACCACCACCACCAGCCTGAACCGTTGATACAAGGCAGGATGGATCCATGCTTTCATGTTGTAGACGCCAAATTCTGACCCTACCATCCGAATGTCGCAGCAGAAATCGAGACTCATCAGACCAGGCAACGTTTTTCCAATCTTCCATTGTCCAATTTCGATGAGCTTGTGCAAATTGTAGCCTCAGTTTCCTGTTCTTAGCTGAAAGGAGTGGCACCCGGTGTGGTCTTCTGCTGCTGTAGCCCATCTGCCTCAAAGTTCGACGTACTGTGCGTTCAGAGATGCTCTTCTGCCCACCTTGGTTGTAACGGGTGGTTATTTGAGTCACTGTTGCCCTTCTATCAGCTCGAACCAGTCTGGCCATTCTCCTCTGACCTCTGGCATCAACAAGGCATTTCCGCCCACAGAACTGCCGCTCACTGGATGTTTTTTCTTTTTCGGACCATTCTCTGTAAACCCTAGAGAGGGTTGTGCGTGAAAATCCCAGTAGATTAGCAGTTTCTGAAATACTCAGACCAGCCCTTCTGGCACCAACAATCATGCCACGTTCAAAGTCACTCAAATCACCTTTCTTCCCCATACTGATGCTCGGTTTGAACTGCAGGAGATTGTCTTGACCATGTCTACATGCCTAAATGCACTGAGTTGCCGCCATGTGATTGGCTGCTTAGAAATTAAGTGTTAAGGAGCAGTTGGACAGGTGTACCTAATAAAGTGGCCGGTGAGTGTATGTTCTTTCAATTGCACATCCATAAATATCAAAAATGTTCTTTCTGATTTAACAGCTGATTATTGGCATTCTGGTATTATCATGGTATTAAAACACCTGCCTGAAATGGCTAGTTTGTAGTATTGCTGTTATTACTGTGACTTTGCTATTTCACCATGTAGCACATTTGCATAATGCCCACCTACTGGCTACTTTGACCCGCCCTCATGAAAAGCTGGCTAAGTCATTTTGCAATGTCGAGAGGATGCTGATTTTTGCTGCAAGAGCAAATAACATTGTTTGGACTTCAAATAATGACACCATAGTTGCCATGATGTTTACAGCTGCTCATGAAGCCTTGGAAGCTGAAACATGATTACGGTGAGGCTTTTACATTTTAAACACAAGCTCTAAGCAGTTGACCAATCACAACAGACTTAGCCAGCTGACCAATCAGAGGAGACTGGGCTTTTCTGAAAGGTGGGGCTTTAAAGAGACAGGAACTCACAAAGAGAGTGAAAAGAGCTGCTGCAGAAATGTACAGTATGAGAAAAAAATAGTGAAGTTTTGGTAACACAAAAGTTTTGGTAACACTTTATTTTGATGGCCCCTTTAGAACATTCTGTTGACTATAAGTAACTTTGCAAACATGTCAACTAACTCTCATTAGCGTATAAGTGCTTAAAATCTGCTAACTCTTTATTATGATGCTCCTTCAACAGACATTCTTTTGACTATAAGTAACTTTGGAACTACGTGTCAACTTATTCTAACCTTAACCCTACCAGTCTACTAATACTCTACTAACACTCTAATGAGAGTTAGTTTACATAGGTGCAATGCTACTTATAGTCAACAGAATGTGTTAAAGGGACCATCAAAATAAAGTGAAACCAATGTTTTAAACTTTAAATCATTTAAATGTATTCTAACACACCCCAAAACTAAAAGTATGAATTTATATATGAGCATAATATTGGTTCTAGAGTTTACCCCAGACTGTGCATGTTGCAAGGTACGCACTTACCCAGTTTTGGCAAAGTTTGTCCAGTAGGTCATGACAACAGCACTGAGCATGACATCAT
Organism: Semotilus atromaculatus; assembly: GCA_031834385.1. Taxonomy (NCBI): domain Eukaryota; kingdom Metazoa; phylum Chordata; class Actinopteri; order Cypriniformes; family Leuciscidae; genus Semotilus; species Semotilus atromaculatus. Next base: position 83,079 of record JAULUF010000043.1, on the reverse strand, counting down.
TTTTGGAGAAGTTGCAGGGGAAGAGGTCGGTCGGGCCAATCATGGGTATACCGAAGACGTAGGGCACCTCGTCTCCGTGGGCCGCGTCGGACCAGGCAGGCTTCATCAGGCTCTGACAGTGGTGGTAGAAGGCGTAGAAGTAGGTGGGTGACCCGTACCGGGCGTGAAGATCTGCCGTCACCACTGAGGGCTCCACCCACTGATGATCAGTAAAAAGCGCCACCAGAGTCTTGCGGCGCGTCTCAGGGTTGTCTCTGTCCGCCCAGTCCGTGTACATGAACTTAATGGTTTCTCGTAGAGTATCCTTTCCCTCTGGGTAACCATACAGACTGTCCACAAAGTCTGAGACAGAAAAGTCGAAATCATTGCCCGAGACGCCGTCTTCAGAGTCCACAACGTTCTCCACGAAGCGCAGACCCTCACCCTGGTTGACTCCCAGCATGATGTCATAGTTGAGAAACTCGCCCTGCTCCATCAGGATCTCAGGGTCATCGGGAATGACATCGCCGTCGATGACCGGGCCGAAGGCTACGTGGTATCTCGCCGGCTGGATGTCTTGTTCCACCAGTTCGCGAGCTGTCTTCTTTCTCAAGCAATCTACCATGTCCAAAGTGTCCAACACATTACAGCCCACTTTCTCTGCCAGCAGCCTTGTGTACTTAACCGGCTGGTAGTTGACGGCCCAGCTGGACAACGCTGAGCCGCTCTGGATTATGGCACGATGAAACAGTCCTGCAGCAAGAGGAGAAAAAATAACGCATTTTAGACAAGGTTATACATCAGGAATCAATGATTAGAAAGAAGGGAAATAACTTTTTATGGGTACTCTAAATCACACTAACAGAGTACTGTTATCATGGAAATATGTACATTAATGTCTTAAAAATAAACCAAATAATCTGAAAAAGGCTATAGAAGGCAAAATTACACTTCCCTTTTTTGTATTAGCTAACACTAAGCTTGTCTGCTAGCTTAGTGCTAACTGATTACCTTGCTAAAAATCAGTCTAAGCTGGTTGGCTGGTCTTATATTAACTGGACTCTTAGTCTGACCATTTGAAAAATGCCCAAAATCCCACTAAAAGCAGCCAACCTGAACAGACTGGGAGACCAGCTAAGACCAGCCAACCAGCTTAAGCCAGTTTTAACTGTTTTCTTTTTCAGTCTCTAAAACGGTATTCAATATAAGATGTACCAGTAAAACAGTAAAATCACCTCCTGTCCGAAAAGAAAGCAGGCTACAAAAAAACAGGGTGTAACAAGATAAAGTACTGATACAACGAGTTACCACTCTAGAGCTGCATGATAAATCGTTAAAAGATTGCAGTCTCGATTCAAACACCCACGCGACCCAATTCCTAAATGTCTGTGAAACCTTTGATATTTGACCAAAATCACACCTGAACAACCACTGATCCAGAGAGTGTGAAACAGCTTCACAAACATCCCTTTCACACAGTTTCATTCTTTTTGACAAATATTCACATATTTCAGAAGTACTAGGATAAAAGATTATAGTTCTGATAAAAACTGATGTCTCTGGTAGAGATCAAAAGAGTAAATTGCCTTGACAAATTAACTTGGCATTTCAAATAACGATTGTATCAATGACATTGTTATACCAGTAGGTGGCGACAAGGGACTGTTAAAGTTTATTTCTTGAATCAAGAGATTTTTTCAAAAATTCGAATTCATCCAGTAATGAAACAAGTGAAGTTTTTGTGAGTCATTGAATCATTCAGTTTTTTAAATAATTCAGATTAATTAAACATTTAAAATAGACTGTAGCAAATAACCAATTTGATTGAACCTCTATATAGTGCACTGTACAGCATTCACTATAAGAAACTATCGAATTAGTGAGTGATTTCAGATACAGCAAACGTCCGTCCAGCAATCAGATTTATTTAGCTCAGTTACGTATATTCATGGTTAACATGGCAAATTAACAACTTTTAATGAACTTTGCTGTTCATATCTGTGACGTGTTCTTGGAGTCAAAAATAGCTGAACAGAGCCAGAAGAAAAAGAGAAAAACACAAAGCACAGAAGAAAACTCAAAGCACTGGTCTTGAGAATACAGTCTGACTCATACATACAAAGACAAAGTTAATCAAAAATTAGTGCAGATGAAGGAATGTGTTTTGTACGAATGGCACTTAACTCTAAACATGCTTTAGTGTTGTGGACTTCGGGTCAGAGATGTTTTACTTATTTATTTGTCTGCCACAACAATTACTTCACTTAGGATTTTTCCTTAGCATATATTGATATATGAGACTATTTCTGATTAATTTGATTTATTAACCCCATGTATGTAAATCAATATAATGTAATCGATTGTCAACCTTATTATAAAGTCACATTTAAAAAAAGATGAGAAGGCTTGTGTTATTATCTGAAGAGGGTGAACAACTAGAGAGTGTGACCCTTTAATTAAAATACTTTAATAACCAGCATAAAGGTCTAAATATTTTCCCAGAGTTTGTTTGCATTGATCTCAGATAATCACGTCTGCCAAAGCAACTCAGAATGCAGAATATGATTAACACTAATCATTACACAAACATGGGCACAGATGGCCATGGGCCGAGGAATGCAACACAATTTCATCCACTCCGCTGAAACGTTCACAGCTATAATCTACGCCCACATTTGTGTCTAGATGTGTATCTGAATGTGCAACTCACTATTTAACCAAACAAGTCAATACCAGAACCTTTCAACGAATCCTCTACTCTCTAAAGCTTAGATCAGCGATAAGCACATGCTAACGGGATCTAATTCCTCAACTACACTTACACTCCTACTCCTTCTTTATCAACAACAAAGAAGCCTGGGCTCAGCAGTGCGTAGGTAGCATAACGTACCACACATCCCAGCGGCGAGAACGCTTTTGGCCTCACTCCCACCTTAATGACCGCTCGATATTACTATTACCACCCCTCTGCAGTGAAACGCACCGCAGCTAGAGACTCAAGTGAGCTAGCATGTGCATACTACTGTTCAATGATCATGAATGGCTTAAAAAAATGATCAGGAGATATATCCAGGCTAGTACTTTTTCTCCTCTGTTCTCGTACCAGGTTTGCTTCTCTTTAGACGCCCTGCATCACCCTCCTCCGGGCACTTTTTTTTACCTGACTACACAAATTGATTCGCAGCGAGGCTTTTCTTTGTTGGCCCACTGCGCACTAAGGAAATTTACCCACTACTTAGGTTTCCTTATTTCCCCAAAGATAACGTTCTGGAGGCCAAGCGGTGAAGAGAGTCCAAGGCCGTTCAAATAGCCAGGACCCGCACCTCGCAGATGGGCAGGCTGTGATATTTCCAACCCAACTAACCCGCGTAACCTTTAATTTTTCTGCAATTGCTCTTCAGTTGAAGAGGTTGGGGAAATGTGCTGGTGGTGTGCTGTCAGATGCAGTGCTGGTATAATGTTAACACCTGACACATGTGTATTTGTGTGCGTGGCTGTGAATAGCAGAGCTCAGGACAGGACAGTGGCCAGGCTCCCAGGGCGAGGGAGCAGATGTCAAGGATATCGACTCTCTCTCTTTCTCTCTCTCTTCACAGCGTTCACAGGGTGGCTGTGGGATGAAAGATGGCCACCTGGGGCTCGGGAAGCCAAGACTCTATCTGTGCACTTCCACTCGTCCCAAATGCTTAGCTTTTCTGAGCTCTCAACACACGGCACACTATTAGGACAGCAACATATGAATACTGTAAACATATGCTGATGTTTAAGTATGCAACAGAAGAGATTTTTAAGAAGAATGTATTTGTCCAAACCACACTGAACCCCAATGACTTTCATTATATGGAGAAAAAAACTACATTTTTTATATGAAAGTAAGTCATACACAGTCTGGAATGGCATGAGGCTGAGCAAATGATGACAGAATTGAATGCAAATGATGACTATCCTTTTAATGTGTGCTTGTGCTACTGTGGTGATGACAACCTTCAGCACACAAGGGGGCGATAGTGTTTCCTTCAAATGTCTGTGCCAAACCTGGAGACTCTACAATGAAGCCGGTGTAGGTGGTAAGTCAGGTCTGTTTCAGTTTAATTTGTTCCTACCCTGAGGTTTAGACAGTGGCTTTTAGCGGTTTTCAGTGCCATAATAACTGTGAGCAAAGCCACACATCTCTAAATAAAGTCACTCCCCCTATTTCTCTGCATACAAATTAAAGGTCACACTACATATTAACAGATTTTTAGAGACAAATTCGTCTGGCTTTTAGCGATGATTATTATAATTATTTCATGTAATTTATATAATTATTATGCTAATAAATAATATATTGGACATTACAACTGAGCAATTTTAGTTGGACAATTAAGTATTTCGTTTAAATGTTTATAAATACATTCAGATAGCATGTAATATGATTTAGAATCAATAGAAAAAGCTTTAAAAATGACTACATGTAAGCTCACATGTTCAAAATCTCTCTCTCTCTCTCTCTCTATATATATATATATATATATACTGTATATATTATCACCCATATTAACTAACTTTCACTTGCACTGATATAGCCAGATATTTTCTTCTTGCTGCATAAATACATTTATATACTCCATATACTTCATGATCATCACAATCACCATGAAATCAAAATAGGCAATTAATTATTTTTTTTATAGAATATGCCTATTGCAGTGTTTATTATAAATGATTTAACAGTGCACATCATGATTTTTATTAGTCATTTGATCTTGAATCAGAATAATTTCCCCTCCCTCTTGCAGCATCTCTTCTCTTTTCTGATGACGAGGACGGGGCAACCTGTCAATCACATGACATCCACCAATAGCAAACCACAACCATCCAATCAAAATTCATGGCACGATAAACGGCACGATAGTGAAGAAAAGACTAGCGCTGCGCAACTTTCCTTTCATTACGTTTCAGACCTTACCAGCCATCACAGAAACACCACAGCATCTCAACATGGAGGAAAGTACAACACACAGATCTTGTTTTTTGTTGTTGTTGCACAATCACTGAACTTTATATCACCCCTGCTTTAGCACATCCTCTGATCAGCCAGATGGTGGAAGGGTAAAAACAACAAACGATATCCGACGTTTGATTGTACTGCTGACATGCTGCATTCGTTCCAGGGCAAGGAGAGAAACATGAGTAACACGAGCATGTATTACTATTGTTAGCGATGCAATCTAGGCCACAAATACTGTCAGAGTGCTAATAAATATGCAGTACAATTCTGTCTCGGTGGCTGATCCTAGATCAGCAGAGGGTCAACACGGTGATTCATATGCTGGATTCAAGAAATGTGAAGGTCACCATGGTACTCTAGGTTCTTGTGCGGACAAAAAGATAGTTGGGTTCTTGCTTATACTGCCAAAAAAGCTAATTGTGCTAATCATTTTGTGCTTACATTTTATACTTAAACATAATTTTATATTGTCACAGATGTGGAATTTATGTTCTATTCCAACAAGTACACAATTTGGTGCAGATCGGCAACTCAACACATCAGCAAACTGATTACAGGCATAATTAGGTCTCCCTAGCGCAGACCTGAACCGTTAGCATTGCACATTTGTGTTAGCCCTGTACAGGCGACGGCGACATAAAGGTAATTCTGTCTAATACACTTAACACCAGAGCAGAGCACCTGAACTACGATCAGTCAGGGAGAGGCTCCGGTGGCAGATTGAGGTCACGGTGAATTATGACAGGAGTTGGAGGTAATCACTCATTTGGCCTCGCTAAAACACGCTGCTTTGCTGTGCTTTCGACCTCAGCTGCCATCGTTCTCAAGACACCGGTGAAGCGGCAGCACAGAACAAGCTTGGGCTGCTGGGGATTATTCACTTCAGGTACAAGCCTTGACCTTGCGGAATGACGAGCGCCTGACTTTACCGACGTTTTTTTAGCGTCATCGATAACAACCAACCCTCAAAGAATCATTACTGCACTTACGAGACAGGTCACTCAGAATTCAATACATTTCCAGCATGGACTACTTCCAATTCATAAGTAAATAAAGGTTGAGGGGAATCTTTATTTTACACAGTCCATTACGACATGACCTAACCAGACGTAATGCAATAAAGGGTAATTCCTATTCCTATATCCAAAGTGTGTAATTCCTATTTCTGTGATGTTTTGTATCTCCGCAGTGAAATCCCAATCCAGTTGTAGCGTTGTATATGACATCACATATGTTCTGACTGGCTGTGATTGTACGACATTCTCATTTTCATTGTGGCAAACATCGCATTGCTCTTGTTTAGGCCATGGTGTAAAACTGTTGATCCGTTAGTGTAACAGTATACTGATTTTAGATTTGATTAATTCTACTAAATTTAAATTTAAATTATCATTACAGTGTAAGGGTCAATGACAAAATAACTTTCACATAGGTCATTAATATATATTTAATAGATGTAGATCTATACACATATTTATCATTATTTTCGAAAATGCTCAATGTTAAACATAAATTCATAAATTTCATTCAGTTGAGTTGCATTAAAATTATATTTTACAACTTGAGATAACCTTGCCTTACGAAGCCCCTAAAGTGACATGGTGAAGGGAAAAAATATTTCCATGCTTTCTCTTGCAAAAGATTTGTGTTCTATCCAGAAACTTTGCGTTCGCTGGCAAAGAACTCAAAAGGTTTGCAAGTGAACACAAAGTTTCTTAGGGAAATGTAAAACTTTTGCAAAAGTATTGACTTATTATTTTTCCTCCCATCTCTTATTGGCCAGACAAAGATGATTCAATTCAATCCATCCATCCATCCATCCATCCACCCATCCATCCACCCAGTGGTTAAATTGGCTTTTATAGGGAGGAGGAGCCCTTATTTACGGTGAATGGTCATCATTTAAAATGATGCCGTAAAATAACTTCATGTGTTTTTACACCAAATGAGCTTTTTTTTCTAGTATTAATGTGTAAGGTTGAGTTGAGTAGTTATTCAAACAAAGAGAAATACAATTCACTTACTTTATTATTATTATTTACATTTAATGTTAACAGGTAGGCAACGGATTTCACCCTCGGAAAATGTATGAAATTGAACATGTTTGAAAATATTGGTTAGCAAATATGTACAACATCTTTTTAAACAATAAAATGATATGCATTTAAGAGAATCAGGGACAGTTCCTTTGGCAGTTTATGTTGATGGCAGTTTATGAAAATTTAGATTTTCCTGATCTCGACATGAATTTTAAGGTGCTTTGAAGGCCAAAAAAATGGACAACAGTAGCTTTAAAAGCATGTCAGTAGGCAGTAGAATAGTATTTTATTAGATAACAGATTCTTAAACATGAGAATCAGTTTAAATGTCGCAATGAATGATCCACACTATAAAATGTAAATGCAGAATGTTTATGCTTATTATTGACAATGCACAATCATATTCGAAACGGGAATGGCCTTGAATAAGAAATGATTCGATTATTTTGCAAAGATGTTTATATATTTGTTGATTTCAAACAAACGCCAATGCAATCATTCTGTGTCCAGAGGCATATGAGCAATAGTATGAGCATCAAAGATCAGTTTCAGCTACTTTTTCTTTCCTAAATTAATCAATATTTTGGACTAATCTGTTCATTTAATCAATGGTTCAATTGCTCACTCATAAAGACAGTCACTTGTCGCCGACTTCTGGCTTAATGATGCAAGTTGCGCAAACACAGACAAGCGCAGTGATATAAACAGGGAAAAGTCGAACACATTCAAGGTAACGTTACAAATATATTTATAGAATAATAATGGAAATATATTGAATAGGGTGTTTGTGTTAGGTCTTTGATCAAACTGATTATTTCTGTCGGGTCATTTAAAAATATTAGCTACCTGCATTTTATCTCGCACTGTATGATCGTTATAACTTAAGTGAAGCGTCTCATTGGGATTCGTTCTCGGCTCGCGCTCCTGTGAACATAAATCCCGCTTGCTTTGATTGGCCTCAAACATTTTGACAGTGAAGAGCGGGTGTTTGAGTGCTGAAGCAGCTCAGATGAGAAGGTCCGTTATCGTTGCAATGGGCAAATCACTGCAGCACCAAATTAGAGTTAATATTAGCCAATTATTTCACAACTTTCAATAGGCCTATATACACTCAACAAAATGTATATATCTGATGCTGAAGGAGACGGAGCTGAGCTCCGGCAGGGTGTGTTGTGGACCCGAGGAGGCGGAGCTGCGCTCCGGTACGCTCCGGCCCAATTTAACCTCTGCATCCACCCATCCATCCATCCATCCATCCATCCATCCATCCATCCATCCATCCATCCACCCATTCATCCATCCTTTCATCCACCCATTCATCCATTCATCATCCATCCTTCCATCCATCCATCCACCCATCCATCCATCCATCCATCCATCCATCCATCCTTCCATCCACCCATTCATCCATTCATCATCCATGCTTCCATCCACCCATCCATCCATCCTTCCTTCCATCCACCCATTCATCCATCCGTCCATCCTTCCATCCATCCATCCATCCATCCATCCATCCATCCATCCTTCCATCCACCCATCCATCCATCCATCCTTCCATCCACCCATCCATTCATCCATCCATCCTTCCATCCATCCATCCATCCATCCTTCCATGAACCCAACCACCCATCCATCCATCCACCCATTAATTCATCCATCCACCCATCCATTCTTCCATCCATCCATCCATCTATCCATCCTTCCATCCACCCATTCATCCATTCATCATCCATCCTTCCATACACCCATCCATCCATCCATCCATCCATCCTTCCATCCACACATCCATCCATCCATCCATCAATCCTTCCATCCACCCATCCATCCTTCCATCCATCCATCCATCCACCCATCCATCCATCCATCCATCCATCCACCCATCCACCCATTCATTCATCCATCCACCCATCCATCCACCCATTCATTCATCCATCCATCCATCCTTCCATCCACCCATCCATCCATTCATCCATCCATCCATCCATCCATCCTTTCATCCACCCACTCATCCATCCACCCATCCATCCACCCATTCATTCATCCTTCCATCCACCCATCCATCCATTCATCCATCCATCCATCCATCCATCCATCCACCCACTCATCTATCCACCCATCCATCCATCCATCCACCCATCCATCCACCCATTCATTCATCCATCCACCCATCCATCCACCCATCCATTCTTCCATCCATCCATCCATCCATCCATCCATCCATCCATCCTTCCATCCATTCATCCATCCATCCATCCATCCATCCATCCATCCATCCATCCATCCACCCATTCATTCATTCATCCATCCACCCATACATTCTTCCATCCATCCACCCATCCATCCATCCATCTGGGCTGGACTATTGCTCTTTCTCAGAACTGCAGGGACTCTCATCATAAGCCCCACTTTCATATCCATTGGCTGTCACACACACACACACACACACACACACACACACTGATTATGTGTTTTAGCCCGTCTGTGCTGTGGGCTCATTCTCCTGAGCCATCTCTCCAGCACAGCTAAAAATCCCTCCCAACCATCAAATCCCTCTCGTCTCTCTATTGCCTCTGTAAAGTGGGATCCCTCCGCGGGACAGCCTCTGGTTATGCCCAGCATGTCATTACCGCCTCCCCTTCTCTTCTTTTCTTGCCGTGCCACTCCAGCGCTCAGATGGATTTTACATAACAGACCGCAAGAGCAGAGTCGTTCTCATCAACACAGTTTACTGTCACCACGCCACACGCGAGAGATGCGGCCAGTCCTACATGTGACAATCCCTCTTTATTCCCGCTCATTTCTCTGACTCAGAAACGTCCGTAGCCATAGCTACAACACGTGTGGAACGTAGCAGCTGAGGTTTTGTGGGGTTCATTTTCTGAGGCAGCCAAGTGATGCCTATAATGCAACAAATTGCCTCCAGGGTCAGGCCGATTTCTGAAATACCATAATGCCCTTGTTTCCCTCACGATAGCAAGACGTCGTATAGATTAGGAGAGCTGGCTGGCTGCAAATCAATTCCATTGCAATCACAAGGGCCAAATAGCATTTTACTGTTTTTTTTTCTCTCTTTTTTTTTTTTTTTACATTGGCAGTGCTATAGAATATTACAATCTCATCTGGGATCTGTGCTGCAGTGTGCGTGTGAAATGAGCTGGGGGATTATGTAGCGTCTGATGCTGCATGCTATCAGCAGACTCTATCATAAACAATTGAACATGACATCAGATGCTTCAAACGGGTCGCTAAACACACGCTACTGCTGGATCAACTCACACGTGCCAGAGACATTTGCTCATTGCATAGTACCTGTTACACATCAGCGAGATCACAGAGTCAAAACAATACCAACACAGACTGGTCCATGTGTCTTCCACCAAATTTAATTAGAGAAAACATCTGCAAACCCTGAGGAAAAATACCGTAGGCTAAATAGAAATAAACACAGTGAAACACTTAAAGACATACAGTAAGATTTGTTTTCTGCAGTGTAACAGCTCACACATTCACACCGAGAGTATGTAACAAGCTTGATGCATAGGATTTCTGGGTTAATAAATTATTTTAAATAATTTTTGTAATTATTAATAATAATATGTAAGTATTTTTAATAAGAGCCAAGAATTATAAAAAATTTTTTTTTATATAAATACAAACTTGATATACATATAGGGGGGGGCATCACATTTACATCCAAATGTTAATTAATCTACATGGAATGAAACCCAATCCCCAAAGTCTCGCTCTGAACTGAACAGCTGTTAGACGCCTGGATTCAGTGCAACGCTTGGCAAAAACTGAGCGGGCGTTATAATGCGCTGAAGCGCTTCTGTTGAATTCTGTAACCTGTTATATGCATAAGGGTGCCTACACAAACATGCACTTCTGGACTGAGATTAACTAAATGAATGTAGCTGAGATCATTTTAATGAGGAATGTTTTGGCTCAGTTTCTCTGATATTGATTTTGTGCCTCAGTGTGATCCCTTTTAAAAAAGCAGACCTTTGAAAAGAGAAACTATTATAGAAATAATATACTTTAAAAGAATATTCTTGAGCGTGAATGTTTACTGACACTTTCTTTCTTGGTAATTGCAATTAAATAAAAGTGGATTATAGTTTAAATCCATATTAAATACTTTAGAGTGCTTCATTTGACCCACTTAATTGACTTAAGCAGAACCTAGTGCTGGTTCTAGACTTCAGCGGGCCCTAAGCAAAACTTTTAAGGGGCCCCTGTCACTGCGTTCATGAAAACACCAAAATTACCCATAACCCCATAATCGGCTCTTTCAGAGCGGTTTCACTGTCAACAAACAACAGTGAGTTGAAAATAAAAGAAAAATAAGAAAATTACAAACAATTGGACTAATGCAATAGAAAAAATAGACAAATGAAATAAACAATTTAGCCTACTAATAATAATAGCCTACTATACAGAAATTTAACAAAGTAATCAAATGTGAAAAAACAAACAAAAAAAACCATCATGGTCTTTACAGTATGCATTCAATAAACATTTATTCTTATTAAATATACTAAAGTTATTGAGTCAGTGAGTGGTTTTCTCGTTGTCTTTTGTTGTTTGATTAACATTGATGACAGACGACAGCAGGTTTATGAGGCTGCCGTCACTTTAACACCAAGTCCATGGATCTTAAACATTGACATTGACAGGCATTCAATTACTTTCCTAACTGTTTATGTCCACTAAAATATAACTGAATGCATTTAAGTGAAACCTCCCCGAGACAGACATTCTAACATATCTTTGTGTGTATTCGTGCGTTTATTCACACACCCGAAGCCCAAAGTAGCCGACACCTTCACTCGGCCTCGGCACGCTCACGAAACCGCCTCCGCAGATCAATACGCTTTTAACGTTTTTTTGTAGTATCAAGCACGTCCTGCAGGACACTGCATATTAATCATCTATTTAAACTTGTATGTCATGTATTTAAATATATTTGTAATTACACATTTGTTAGATGAATGTGCAATTGAGAATATTTAAAGATCACACTTTATATTAGTTGTCTTTAACAGTGGTGTAACGTATTTGAGTAAATGTAATTAGTTACTGTACTTAAGTAAATCTTTTTTAGCTACTTTATAGTTTTAGTATCAAAGATATTAGCAACTTTTACTCTCTACTTGATAACATTTTTTAATAAGTATATGAACGCTTTACTCCAGCACATCTGACGAGTGATGCTATTACTTGTTACATTTACCATAGCACCTAACTTTCTACAGCAGTTTATTTCTGCTACAAATAAAGCAATGTCGTTCAAAGTGACTTAGATATGATATAAAGCCATTATTAAAATATGCTAGGACACAAATTGGCACTTGCAAATGCTTCGCAAGAGCGAGCTTGGACAAGCAGCATTGAGAAATGCATTACTTTACCAGACCGACCTTCCCATCCACAAGTTATTTAGACTGCATTCACATTATTTGCGAATCATGTCCACATGACCTGTACCCAAGAGCACAGCTCTGTTAGGGTGATTTGCTAAGGCATGCTTGAGTTTTGGAAAACAGCTTTCACGGCAAACACACGAAGCAGGAGGACTCAGCTTTACCAGAAGCTCTCATGTGAAATCCAGTAGGAGAATTGCTCTCGATTGAATCTTTTAACGCTCTCGGACACTGGTTCTCAACCTTTTTTACTCCAAGGCCCCCCTCGTCTCCGAATCAATACTGCAATCATACACATTCACAAAAACATTTGTATTCTAGTGTTATTACTTGTAGAATAGTAGAATGTCTGTTGGGGAACATGGAAATAAAGTGTTAGCAGATAGGCAGACAGTCTACTAATACTCTGATGACTGCTAGTTGACATATAGTTGATAAGTTACTTGCAGTTAATAGAATATCTAAAGTGGACATTAGAAATAAAGTGATACTGAATCTTTTTTTAGGATTTTGTTTTATTTATAAAAATGGCTCATTGCTGCTGCTGAGTCATGCAGACAAAAAGAACAAAGACTCTTTTGCTAATGGGAATAGTTACATTTAAGGGTGTTCACAATTGAGTTCACCAACTCTACAACCCAGCAAGCAATTGTAGCCGTCCAAACACACCCCTGACGTCTAGGCTAAAACCAGGCAAAATCTGTCTGTGAAAATGTAATAGACATGAAACCATGGCCCAAGAATAGACGCACAGGGAACACATATCAAAGAAATGAAACCAAACACCTTGTAATCACTGTTGACTTTGCTTACATGATGGAATATCATACATATCACAAGTTATTGTGGCAAAAACGACATGTGACCAAATTTAACCAAGGTTATTTTAGCTAGAAGTGGGTTACTCATAGCCGGACTATATCGGGTTAATCTAGACTGTGAAATGATGTCTATTGTTTGCTGGGAAGGTACAATACAAATACTGTAAAAAAATAATTTTTTAAATCGTACAAAATGTTCAAATCCTCAGGCTTTAATTTTAGCAGAAATCAACTTGAGTCCACAAGAATGGTGATAACTGTGAATGTGAATATAAATGAAGTGAACCTAGTGCACGGTGCGTTCCCAAAGGCTCCCAGCGCCTGCAGAGATGGAGTCCGTGAGAAGCAGCATTACTGTGAACATTCGCTCTGAACACATGCTATCACAAGCTGCACGTGTACATAACAGCGTCCGAAAGCTTGAAAACACTGCCTTATAGGATGAAAACACTGCCTCATAGGATGCATTACCAGGAAGCCTTTAATGTACATCCGAATCCAGGGTTAGCTTCACTTCCTTTTTCCTGAGATCCCTTCATCTCATCAGTTTCTGAAGTCAGCATTGATCTATGCATCGCTGCATTTGATATAATAAAAAAAAAAGATGGCGTCTGAAAAGTTGTGGTTGGTGGTCAGTTTGCGTATAAATGTACATTTTTCTTTTTTGATGTCATTTCTAGAGAGAAATCACTATTGTAGTAATTCAATATTTGCTAGTTATCACCAAAGATAGCTTTATATTGTTGTAGATCAACATCAGAAGTCTGTCTGAAATCAGTTTTGTGAAGTACATTCGTGAGCAAACGCTTCCTGCAAAGCCTAGGCTTTCACTCTGAAACAAGCAGCACAACAGATTATATGCTTTTTTTTTATTTGTTCACTATTTGATATTGCTATTTCAGTGTTAATTGTATTAATTATGCAGCCCCATTTGTTTATTTTAATGTTCCATTCAATTTAATTATCAGCTTTTCATCAAGTCACGAACCCCCTGCGGTTTGGCAAAACTTGTGTTAGAGGCTCTGCTTTTGCCATCGATTTTGGCCTTAGGCTTTTTGTGCAATAATTACAAAACATGCAAACAGAATATATGATCACAACAGAAGCAGAGCAAAAGCATAAAAAAAATGTAAAATTACACAAATGTATACACTACTTTGTTAATGTAGGCATACAAAACAGTCACAGCACATATTCCCATACAGAGTGAACTGCGTGTTTTCTTTTATAATTCAAAAACGCTTTGGAGATTATGAGTGCAGTGCACTCCCCACGATTCCTCTGCGGTTCTTCTTAAAATAGACCTGGGTTTTAATTGCTTTCAGGGTAGTGCATGCAGGGGCCATTTGAAGTTACTGCACGTTTGCTTGTGCTTTCCAGCCACAGCTGTGAGAGTCGGTGAGAGAGGTTCTGTGTGCACAGGCCCGGGGAGAGAGAGAGAGAGAGAGAGAGAGAGTGTGTGTGTGTGAGAGAGAGAGTGTGTGAGAGAGAGAGAGAGTGAGTGTGAGTGTGAGAGAGAGAGAGAGAGAGAGAGAGAGAGAGAGAGTGTCCTGGGGCCGAGGGAAGAGAGCGCGCTGTGTCCAGATAAGGAGTAATTCATGAAAGTGCGAGAGGTCTGGCTAAGAATGACCCGATCGACGGGGTCTGGCTCATGGGATCGATGTGTATTGCCTGTTGCAGCTGATACCTCCCACTAATCATGGTGTGACACCGGCGGTCAATAGCGTGGCCTCCTCGGCCGCCCACCGAGACCTCGTCTCGTTCACACGCAGCATTGTTTTAATCACCAGTCCTGTTAATCTCATTTCTTCCCCCTCACTCATTCTCCATCTGTTCTCACTCTGCTTTCTGTCCTCCATCAAAAGCTCTCTTTCTCACACCCCTTTTCTGATGCTCTTTCGCTCACCTTTCGCTCTCTCTCTCTCTCTCTCTGCTTTCGTAAGGTGCTAATAGACTCCAGTGTGCGGCAGTGCTCTGTGTTTCAGTCCAGCGCTGCTGTAATGACAGGACAACCCGCACAGCCTCACTGTTACAGCCTCTGCTAATGATCATTCATTATTACTGGGTTATGACTGTGTATCTCAGTGACATATCTATGCACGTTTCTTCTTCCAATCTCATTAAAACACGTGGTGTGCATGTTTCATTCAATTAACACTTTATAGATCAATGCATTCACTCCAGTAATAGTGAGAACAAATGACATGGGACATTTTTATTTTTATTCGATTGCATTTTTCCCCAAAAAACTTTAGATTTAAAATGTATTAACTTATTTCCTTATTTTCTCGTTTTTGAAATTTGTTAAATCTGTATGCAATCCCAATTCAATATTCAAGAGAAGACTAACATAAACAAATATTTGGAATAATTTCATCACTTGATATTTGAATAGATAAACAACTCTTAGTCGAGGACAAAATAAATACATTTGCATTTCCGGAAAGAAATAGCAGTGCTTATGGGCAGCAATAAAATACTGTTAAAGGTTTATGTAAGTTTAGGTTTTATCGGTTCTGTGAAAATGAAATACTGCATCAGAGCATCATCTTGTTTTCTGTCGACTGTGAATGAGAATCAACACAACATCTTTGTGGTGTAAATGTGGTTAAAGCTGCGCGATTAATCACTAAAAGATCTCGATCTCGATTCAAACACCCATGTGATCTCATTCCTAAATGCCACCGATACGCCTGTGACTTAAATCTTTGATCACAGCAGACAAATAAATCTGTGTCGACACTGATGCTGATCCAGAGAGAGCAGATTTCATGTATAGGTATGAAAAAGCTTCACAAACAATCTTTTTAACCAAACAGTTTTGTTATTTCTGTCTTACAATGATTCAGATTATCACATAACAACTGGGATAAAAGTTTATAGTTTGGATATAAACAGTGATGTCTACAATAGCAAACAAAATAGATCAAATCACCTTTACAATGTAACTTGGCGCATCAAATACCGATTATATCGATTTCATTATTACACCAGTAGGTGGCGACAAGTGACTGTTAAATAATGTATGTTATTGAATCATTTATTCAAGAGACTTGTTCAAAAAGGCTGATTCCTCCAGTAATGAAACAAGTGAAGTCTTTATGAGTGAGTCATTGAACCATTTATCCAAACTTTTTTATTTATTTTTATAATTAAAGCTACAATATGTAAGAATTTTGTAATAAAATATCCAAAAATCACTTGCACAGTGTGATATATTTCCTACAGTTGTGTACTTACAATATCCCAAAAGTCTCCAATGATTTTTTTTTTTTAGAGAAATTCTAATTTAAATAAGTGGTCGTCCCGGAAAAAAATGTCGCCTGTCAATGACGCAATATCCGCGTTATCCTCGGTTTCCGCTCGTAACCATGACGTAACCATGGCGACAGACGTGTGGACAACTGCGTGGTGAGTAACGTTTAGCGGCACGCTGTTCTTGTTTCGTTCAAACATTGTAGACCATGGCAAGCAGACTTTGGGACAAAAGAGGAGAACTAAAATGAGGATCAATATCGGCGTGGTGTTTTCGAGATGCCGAGAGCTCCACGTCCGCAACTAAGGACTTGACAGAGCTTCACGAGTCACGACTTGACAGGGACGCCGCTCTTGTATGTACTTTATTAGACAGGTGAGCAAATGTGCATAAAACAAATCAATGTTATATAGCTCAACATGATGAAATGTTAGAATATGATCAGTAGGTTATTCTAATGTTGATCTACCTTAAAGCTGCCGTCGGCAACTTTTTTTTTTATCATATTCAGCGAATTCGACACTATATTCCGACAGAACAACATAAATAAAGTGGTTTTAGAAAAAACCCGAGCTTCTAACTCCACCTGGAGCGTGTTATTTGTTTTGCAAAAATCCACCGCTCCCGGTTCATTGAGTCCAATCAGCGCAGGGGGGTGTGAGATATGACTGTCAATCACAAGTCGTGCATGCACACGTCAATCACATGCACCCGCCTGAAGTTCGCGCAGTAGCGAAGAGTGATGGCGCACTGACGAGCATGAACTCTGTGGGAGGGTATTCGTTGATAGTGGGGGAGGGGCACGAGAGTTGTAAACAGTCAAAAATGTTCCTAAGTCCACTCAATCAGCCAGAGTTGCCGACGGCAGCTTTAACAGTTACTGCTTGTTTCATATAATGCAAATGCAATTTCACGAACTTAACACATAGAATAACATTATAACTTTCAACACACTCAAATGCAGTTTAGTATAATAGTGTAACAGTTAACGTTAGACCAAGTGGAACAGCGCTGCGTTCCCTTACAAGTTTAATTCGTCAAATAAACTGACCTTGAGTAGAAATTCAGCCCTTCCGTTTTGTTCGGTAGAATTAAATGTCCTTATTTCTTTATATCCGCAGGATTAGCGTGTGATATCTGTATCTTATTAGCACTCGCGACTTGATTCATACCACTGGAATGTTAAAAACATGAATGTTTTCACTCATCCATAAACATTATTAGATCCATCAGCTTGACAGCAAGTCCCATCATTCAGCTCGTCACTGCATCATAAACCTACGCCTCTGTTATTGAAAGAGGTTAGCGACCCCTAGCGGCGAAAAAAAATTACATATTGTAGCTTTAATTCATTTTAAATAGACAGCAGTAATTAACATTTTGTCAGAACCTCTATAGTAAATTACATGTTTTAGGTTTATGTTTATGTTTTTAATGACAACACTAGGTCACTTGTTGGAGTTTTTCGGTTCCTTGCCACTGTTGCCTTTGGATTTCTCAGTTGGGGATATTCAAATTAATTAACCAATCATTAATACCATTGATCAGCTCTACCAAACGTGGAGGTCGAACATTGTTATGTTGTTTTGATTGATACTGTGAAGCTGCTTTGGTGCAATCTGTGTTGTGAAAAGCGCTATATAAATATACTTGACTTGACTTGACTTGTTATTTTGTATAGTTGTCTGTTCAGAATCAAGGGACAATCTGTTTGAAACAAAGAAAATCTGGTTTCTATAGATGGTTAACTAGATGAAGAATCACAACCCCCTTCAGAAAGACGACCAATTCAAATGTAGTATGCACATATTATGGAAGCATCACTGTAGTAGACAACTAGACATTTGTTTCAGAAAAAATATGTAAATTATGAAAATATCCATACATTATATGTATAAAAAACAGTATCTTATGCGTTTTGTCCAAAAGAATCACAGAAGGGTCAGGGGTTTAGAACAAACCCTCACCAGAATATTTGAGAAATATCAATGCATTGCATAATGTACATCTCGACCAGACAACCAACGAGGACTCCTGTGTATTTTGGGAGAATTGTACGAAGCCTGAAAATAGATGTGCAATTCTTGCAGATCAGACTCAAGGAGGAGGAAACGTCCGTGGGACTGTGGTGTAGTACGCAAAGCATGAATCATATTTTTAATGTAACTAGTGCAAGAGGGAATTGCAAGTTGCAAACAAATAAGGGCATTCAGCTGTGAAGCAGGGAAGGATTGAATAGCTCAAGCCTGTGCTGAAGCGTGACTCTCAGACAGATGGGGCGACAGACTCTCAGTTTAAACTATGGAGAGCTCAGGCGTATGGAGCAGTTAAAGCTGTGACAGACAAATGAGTGGAGGTACACAGACACAATCCCCCCCGAACATTAACACAGACACACCTGACATTAAACATACATATCTGGATTGGATCTGGGTTCTCTTTAGTTTGCAGTGTGTTCACCTAACATGGAAAATGAAACATATTACATCAGAAAGAATGCATTAAGCAAAAACGTATTGTCATTTAACAAATTATAAAAGCACTGATAGATGATTTCCATTATTTTGCAAGATAAAAACAAAATATCTAGTCTATTGTGTTTCTCTGGAAACATTGCCACTGTAAATAATGCTGATAATGATGATACGAGGTGATGGAAAAAGGAGAGATGTGAGGAAGGGTTTAGGGAGAGAAACAAGAGAAGTGGTGGACTAATTAAAGTGATATTGTTCATTAAATCATGTGACGTTAGAAAATTGGTCAGTTATAATGGTTATTTGTCGCACAACCCCTGTATTGCACATTACTTACATAGTTATAGGTGTTGCAAGCGGATAACTCATGCCGAACACATTAGCATTTACACTAGCAAATGTGATATGGTGATATGATGTGTGTGTGTGTGTGTGTGTGTGAACTTCAGTGACATTAAAATGACAATTAAAATCCACAAAAACCTTGAGCCCTTGGTTAAAAAATGATCATATTATAATAAAATATGGCAATTGTTGGTGCAAGAAACCTTGAAAACACCTTGTAAATGGACATAAAATGAGATTTTTTGTATTAAATCCTATATAATTAGGCCCCTGATGAATACATTTTTCCAAAAGAGCTCTTTAGTTCCCACCCACTACCATGAAGCACCGGGAATGACTCCCTATGGTCTCAAACTACTACAATATTTGTAAACAGGGTTTGAAATGAACACCCGCCAAAAGCGTGTAGGAATCAATTGTGGCGGGTAACAGTCAAATCACTAGACAATTTGACGTGTTACTTATTATATTTACTCACTTTGCTGGGGAAGTTCGTGTTAGCCAAATCTGCACAGATTAGCGAATATACTCAACTCGTGAGTCATCATGGTATATTAAATACAGAGTATGGCTCACTTCAATATGCCTGTCACTGCACAACAAATAACAGCACGCTTTTTATTTGCATTGAAGCAATAGCGAAGAATAAAAAGCTATAATAAATTTTAAAAAATGATGTTCTTTGTACTGTATTGATCCTGTATTGAAACACATTTTTGGTGATGAGTATGAAAGAGGAAGAAATGAGACGGCGGTGGGATGACAGGATTTAGTTTGAATAAGAAATGAATGTAGGCTATGAAATCCAAATTTTATAATATACATGTGTATATATGGAAAAAATAATATAAATAAATATATATATATAAGAAAAAAATAAATAAACCAGATTAACTAGGTCACAGATGTGGCATAGTGGTTTATATATTATATATATATATTTTTTTTTTGGATTGTAGAAATTCTGAATGGCCGGTAACTTGAAAATGTAGTAGCCAAATTGTCCGGTGAATAAAACACGCCTGCTTCCCACACCGCAGAACCCGGTTCCAATCCCGTTTGGAGCGAGATTATATATATATATACATATGAAGAGTTCAGATGCAAAAGACGCTAAACGTCGCCTTCGTCAATAATGAGTGATTGCTCTCTGCATTTGATACGTTTATCAAATACTTTCACTTCAAATCCGCTAAATCCCAGCGTCAGCCCATTCAGAAATACCGATTTGTTGGCAAACCGCACAACACCACTTCCCATTGTCAGCAAAAGAACCAATCTCAAGATGCAAATCGAATCATTTGATTTCAAGATGAATAACGGCGTGCGTATGAGCCAGATTTCAATCGCCAAGCTAGTAAACACAAGTGTTCCTTGTGCTGCTGTAAAACTGCATGTGGAAGTCACTTCCAAACTCCCCGTACTGTGGATCAATTTCTTCAGTGTTACATGTTGAATTCTGCTTTCATCATTTGCAATGTTTCCCGTTGCATCTTTAGTGATTTTGCAACTGTTTACTATGTCTAGTTGTCCAAAGAGGTTGACTTAGAGGTTTTTGCGCAAAAAGCACATATGGACTTAGCTGGTTTTGCAGCAAAAGACAGTCAAATTTGTTAAATACCAATGAATTGACTATAGTGACATTTTGGACAATAAGACATTTCAATAACTATATATATAGGGCTTTTCATGAACTAGTCACTCAGCATTTTCACTGGCCACATCGATACGATGGGAAAAATCTGCCATACAGATATTTTTTAATATTATCTTATAATTTGGCAGCAGGTATATAATATATATCATACTGTTACACATGCGGTTTCTTTCTCAACTGTGTACGTTCACTCCTCGCCAAGACATTTTGATATTATTTTGTGTGTATTTGACTGTTTAAGTCAAAAATAAGCAGCAAAAAATAACTAATTTTAGTACTGAGAGGCGTCTTTATGTGCGTGAATGAGTAAAATTATGCACAATATGTGCAATCCCACACCAAAATTCAATCCCTGTAACAGCAACAATATATATCCGGAGCAAATGAGTGGTGTGAGTGAGGAGAGGAGGGTTTGTGTGTCACTCGCTGTCGGAGAGATGAGAGAGAGAGAGAGAGAGAGAGAGAGAGAGAGACAGAGAGTGAGAGAGAGAGAGAGACAGAGAGACAGAGAGACAGAGAGACGCTGGTCTCCGGTATATATTCTGCGGGAAATGAGTATTGGAAGCGTTTCAGATATTTCAGTATCGATACGTATCGAAAAATCTATATTTTTGACAACAATACATTGCACTTGGCTTATTATAATTTACATAAATATCATTATTTACATATTTTCTATATATTTATATAAAGACTGTAGAGTTTGCAGGTCTATCCCACACAATGCGGATATTTGAAAAATAGCTCAAATTCACACTTACACACAAACACTCACATCACATGTCAAACACTTCTTCAGGCTGATCTGCGCCCACTTACGCGCTGTGCAAATGCAATGAAATACCTTTGGGCAATTACTGTGATATGTGCCCTCTCTCGCTGCTCTCTCCCTCTCTCTCGCCCTCGATCTTCCTCCTCACAAATCCTCCTCTTCTCTGACTGTTCTTCCTCATTAGGCACCACATGCAGAGCATGCAGCAAGCGTAACATTCCCTCCGTCGCTACTGAGAAAAGCAACATGTTTCTGTGTTTCTAGGAAATAACAGACGCTCAAACATCCCCTGAACGTCATGCAAAACAGCTGTCAAACTCCCCCTTGAAGCACAGGCTAAAAATAGAAAAGGCATCACTTCACTTTACAGTGATGTCTGGACAGGCAGTGCCAGGTAAATGTTTGACTTGAGGGCGCAAACCAAAAGTCTCGCTGTTACCATGGCGTCCATCTGGGCCACAAACGGATCTATCCCAGCCCACTTACCGGACCCCGGCTCCTGCGATAACAAGCCCTGCAGGAGGACAGTGCACATGCTCTGGCTAATGCGAGCAGACACTCTCGGTAAACACGCAACTGAAAATAGCCCCTCTGTTTTCACTCATTCACACACATTAAAGATTGAAAGTGAACCACAAAGATGGGACTGGTACCTCCATCTCTGCACCTCTCAGAGAGATTACCTGCTGTAAGAAGAGATGAATGTGTGTGTGTGTGTGTGTGTGTGTGTGTGTGTGTGGGTTGGTTTATGTGATTTATGAGGACACAAATTTGTATAATGACATGTGTACTACACTGGTATTACAACTTATGGGTGGTTTATGAGGACACTTCAAAAGTCCTCATAAATCAAATGGCTTAAAAAACATAAAAAACAATGTTTTATTAAAAAATTTAAAATGCAGCATGTCTCCTGTGATGGGTAGGTTTAGGGATAGGGGCAGTGTAAGGGGACAGAATATATAGTTTGTACAGTATAAAAACCATTACGCCTATGGAGAGTCCTCATAATGCTGTTGCACCAACATGTGTGTGTGTCTGTGTGTGTGTGTGTCTGTGTGTGTGTGTTTCTGTCAGATCACCACTGAAATCTCCTCGCCACCCTTTCGTGATGCGGTCGGTCTCGGTTCACACTGATTTAGCACTTTAGATCATTATGAAGCAATATTTACTCACACTATGTTTAGTGCAATGTGTTATAGTAATAGATCATTTCAGATAACTGAAAAATGTATCATTGGTTTGGAGGGCCAAAGTTATTGACCGTAACGGCGAAGGTTCATTAGCGCTTCTCTGATCGTGTGTTTGGACTGTGTCAGGCCTCGTTCATGCCCAATTCTGATTTGTTGCCTATATCAGATTTTTTTTACCATCTGTTTACACGTTCTTTCAATTGTGACCCATATCCAGGGCTGGACTGGCCATCGGGCATAGCGGGCATTTTCCCGGTGGGCCAACGCGCTTTTTGGGCCGATACATCTCATACTTTTTCTGCATACTCTCAAAGTGCAGCAGATTGATGAATTTAACATTAAAAAGCACACCATTTTCTTACGGGGGAGCATGTCCCCGAACCCCCCTAGAGGGACAGAGGTACACTCACCGATACTATTGAAACATCTTGTGAGAAACACTGGTATTGCCAATGCAATTGGAGAATTGTATTTACACTCAGTAGTTATTTCATTTGTTAACTACCCATTCCTGTTCACTCATTACATGGCGTTAGTAGTTTTAATAGGAGTTGTTGTTATACATATTCAAGGGCGTACAAAGTTCGGTTGTGTTTATGTTCATATGTAGTGGGCCAGTCTGGGCCAAAATGCCCGGGCCGATTTGTTTGTCCCAGTCCAGCCCTTTCATATAAATGTTTATATGAAATTCAGTTTTTTGGGAGTTATTGTATTTTTTTATATATGTATGTATGTTATTGTATTAAATAAATAATTAGTTGGTTTAAATGTTTTGGTAAAGAACTCATTTACTAATGATTTATATACTGTAATTAGGCCAAAAGATCCAGAAAATAATTTAGCTATGTTGGAAATAGAATACACTACATGTACAATGTGTGTTATATTATGTATATTGTGCACAGCATAATGAATCTCTGTATGAATAGAATACTTGGAAGATCTATTATACATCTGACAATTAAAGAGTATACAAAAGCATAGCATACGAGATTGGACTGCCAAGTGTTAATTTGTAATTCATCTATATAATAAAGTACATAGATAATAATAATAAAAAACAAGAATGTTTTCTATTTCACTTGCATTGAAGTAATAGCAAATATTAAAAAGCATTTGGTTAACAGAAAAGACATTGTTATTTTCCAACATCCTACATCTTCTGTGTACTGTATTGATCTGTCCACCTAAAACACATTTTTGGTTAACAATAAAAAAAAAGGCTGTTAAAATCGATTCCCTATTTTCGTTTTCGAAACTTGTGTTGGTTGGTTTCGATTGATTGTGCAATCGATTTTCGAACGTAAAGTGATAGCCCTACTTTTGGTAGCAGACCATGCTACCAAACAAAATACTTTTTCACAAGTTATTAAAAATAATGGTAGGATACTGTATAGACACAGCATGCAGTGGACAGATACTTCATCCTGAACACAGCCAGGCTTATTTGGAAACCAAGACATTAGTGAGCGAAAGAGAATAATAGCATACTAATGTAACAGAATTGCATTTCTATTGCAGATAAATGAGTAAAAACAGTGTTAAAAGTCACAGTTCAGATCACATAAATATACTATTCCCATCCATTTTACTCTTCTAGTGCAGTCTATGTTAGAAATATAAAATGGAGTGCAATACAATTATTTTTCTTTGCCAGGGACTGTGGCAGTTCACTGAAGGAAATGCTATTTGAATTCTTTCCGGCGAGTCACAGTCCTGTGAGCCAGCTCTTGACAGGCCAAGGATGCTTGTGGGCCGGAAAAAAAATGCCCCAAATGCCAAAATTGATTTTGCATTCCTCTCAGCGCACACGCTCGGGCATCTCAATGTCTTTGGTGAGTCACGGTATTTCATTACAGGCAACTCCAGGCCATAACCAAAGTTGTTTTGTACTCGTTATAGCTACAGATCGTCTGCCTTTAATCAAATGCATCAATGGCATTATTCTTGAAAAATGGCACAGATACTGTGTGGCGGTATAGTCAAAAACTGCATTAGTAACTGCACTCACCGTTTTACCAATTGTTATTAATATTACCTGTCATCACTGATGTAAAGCTCCTGTGGCGCGCACACGCCTCAGGCCCCTGACAAACAGAGCCATATGTAGTCTTTCTGCAAGGCATATGGCACAGGGACACAAATCTGAAGGGCCTCTGAGGAACTCTGACCCCCTGACTTGTAGCATGCGGGTCCAGCAGAGAGTGGAAACTTGGCCCCGGTGCCTCGGAGCCAGACCCCCATGCATCAGAAAGACAACGCAATCTGGGAAGAGTCAAAAGAGGGCTGAATTCTGAGACTATATTGCTGCTATTTTGTACCATATGTCTAAGCGTTTGTCTCGTCATTTTCACTGAAAAGTAGAATTATTTGTTTTAGAGATACTAGAGATGTTTTAGAAAATACCCAAGTCAAAAGCAAAAAAACTAGTAGGCAAAACAGCACACAAAAATCATTTGTTCTCCCAGTTTATGGAATTTTAAGGTCATTCTAACAGCTCCATCACTTCATGTTCGTTACAAATCACTGTATGAAATGCAAGATGACCTATGCGGGTGGGTTAATTTCATTAAATCATTTTAATTACATTATCAATGTAGGACAAGACCTTTGTCTCAAAATATATTCAATAATGTATTGATTCTCATTTTCTACATAATCTACAATATTTTAAAACATAAAACATTAGATCAAATTAGCCCAGAATCAACTTTGTGCTGCACCCTGCGATCGTGTCAAGGATCAGCCAAATTTTCACATGCATCTTGAAAAGAGGTTGTTAAAGGGATACTTCAGGATTTAGCATTAAGGTTTGTATTAGTAGAAAACCTGTAGTATTTTCGAATTACCACACTTTCCTCCCTTACATCCCCCTGAGACAAGAGATTTATGTATTTTTTGTCTGAAAAAAATCCTCTGATGACGCAAAAATCTTAATTTTGCGTCATCTGAGGATTTTTTGGCCAGAGGCTAAAGACTACAGCCAGTAGAAGGGGCTGTCCCGCATGTTCTCAACCCACTCATAGAGGGTGGGATCTCACTCACAGAATATACACATAGTGTCAGCCATAATTTTTTGGAAGCTAAGCTAGCAGGCTCTTGTTCTGTGGAGAAAGCTGAGTAGTAGGAGAGAGCTGAGTAGTGGAGAAAGCCGAGTAGTAGGAGAAAGCCGAGTAGTGGAGAAAGCCGAGTAGTGGAGAAAGCTGAGTAGTGGAGAAAGCCGAGTAGTAGGAGAAAGCCGAGTAGTAGGAGAAAGCTGAGTAGAGGAGAAAGCCGAGTAGTGGAAAAAGCCGAGTAGTGGAGTGGAGAAAGCCGAGTAGTGGAGTGGAGAAAGCCGAGTAGTAGGAGAAAGCCGAGTAGTAGGAGAAAGCTGAGTAGTAGGAGAAAGCTGAGTAGTGGAGAAAGCTGAGTAGTAGGATAAAGCTGAGTAGTAGGAGAAAGCTGAGTAGTGGAGAAAGCTGAGTAGTGGAGAAAGCCGAGTAGTAGGAGAAAGCCGAGTAGTAGGAGAAAGCCGAGTAGTGGAGAAAGCCGAGTAGTAGGAGAGAGCTGAGTAGTAGGAGAGAGCGGAGTAGTAGGAGAGAGATGAGTAGTAGGAGAAAGCTGAGTAGTAGGATAAAGCCGAGTAGTGGAGAAAGCTGAGTAGTAGGAGAGAGCTGAGTAGTAGGAGAGAGCTGAGTAGTAGGAGAGAGCTGAGTAGTGGAGAAAGCTGAGTAGTAGGAGAGAGCTGAGTAGTAGGAGAGAGCTGAGTAGTGGAGAAAGCTGAGTAGTGGAGAAAGCTGAGTAGTGGAGAAAGCTGAGTAGTAGGAGAGAGCTGAGTAGTAGGAGAGAGCTGAGTAGTAGGAGAGAGCTGAGTAGTAGGAGAAAGCTGAGTAGTGGAGAAAGCTGAGTAGTAGGAGAGAGCTGAGTAGTGGAGAAAGCTGAGTAGTGGAGAAAGCTGAGTAGTGGAGAAAGCTGAGTAGTAGGAGAGAGCTGAGTAGTAGGAGAGAGCTGAGTAGTGGAGAAAGCTGAGTAGTAGGAGAGAGCTGAGTAGTAGGAGAGAGCTGAGTAGTGGAGAAAGCTGAGTAGTGGAGAAAGCTGAGTAGTGGAGAAAGCTGAGTAGTAGGAGAGAGCTGAGTAGTAGGAGAGAGCTGAGTAGTAGGAGAAAGCTGAGTAGTAGGAGAAAGCTGAGTAGTGGAGAAAGCTGAGTAGTAGGATAAAGCTGAGTAGTAGGAGAAAGCTGAGTAGTGGAGAAAGCTGAGTAGTGGAGAAAGCCGAGTAGTAGGAGAAAGCCGAGTAGTAGGAGAAAGCCGAGTAGTGGAGAAAGCCGAGTAGTAGGAGAGAGCTGAGTAGTAGGAGAGAGCGGAGTAGTAGGAGAGAGATGAGTAGTAGGAGAAAGCTGAGTAGTAGGATAAAGCCGAGTAGTGGAGAAAGCTGAGTAGTAGGAGAGAGCTGAGTAGTAGGAGAGAGCTGAGTAGTAGGAGAGAGCTGAGTAGTGGAGAAAGCTGAGTAGTAGGAGAGAGCTGAGTAGTAGGAGAGAGCTGAGTAGTGGAGAAAGCTGAGTAGTGGAGAAAGCTGAGTAGTGGAGAAAGCTGAGTAGTAGGAGAGAGCTGAGTAGTAGGAGAGAGCTGAGTAGTGGAGAAAGCTGAGTAGTGGAGAAAGCTGAGTAGTAGGAGAGAGCTGAGTAGTAGGAGAGAGCTGAGTAGTGGAGAAAGCTGAGTAGTAGGAGAAAGCTGAGTAGTAGGAGAGAGCTGAGTAGTAGGAGAGAGCTGAGTAGTGGAGAAAGCTGAGTAGTAGGAGAAAGCTGAGTAGTAGGAGAGAGCTGAGTAGTGGAGAAAGCTGAGTAGTAGGAGAAAGCTGAGTAGAGGAGAAAGCCGAGTAGTAGGAGAAAGCCGAGTAGTAGGAGAAAGCCGAGTAGTGGAGAAAGCCGAGTAGTAGGAGAGAGCCGAGTAGTGGGAGAGAGCCGAGTAGTGGGAGAGAGCTGAGTAGTGGGAGAAAGCTGAGTAGTAGGAGAGAGCTGAGTAGTAGGAGAGAGCCGAGTAGTGGGAGAGAGCCGAGTAGTAGGAGAGAGCCGAGTAGTAGGAGAGAGCCGAGTAGTAGGAGAAAGCCGAGTAGAGGAGAAAGCCGAGTAGTAGGAGAAAGCCGAGTAGTGGGAGAGAGCCGAGTAGTGGGAGAGAGCCGAGTAGTAGGAGAGAGCTGAGTAGTAGGAGAGAGCTGAGTAGTGGAGAAAGCTGAGTAGTAGGAGAAAGCTGAGTAGTAGGAGAGAGCTGAGTAGTGGAGAAAGCTGAGTAGTAGGAGAAAGCTGAGTAGTAGGAGAAAGCCGAGTAGTAGGAGAGAGCTGAGTAGTAGGAGAGAGCTGAGTAGTGGAGAAAGCTGAGTAGTAGGAGAGAGCTGAGTAGTAGGAGAAAGCCGAGTAGTGGAGAAAGCCGAGTAGTAGGAGAAAGCCGAGTAGTGGAGAAAGCCGAGTAGTAGGAGAGAGCTGAGTAGTAGGAGAGAGCTGAGTAGTGGAGAGAGCTGAGTAGTGGAGAAAGCCGAGTAGTAGGAGAAAGCCGAGTAGTGGAGAAAGCCGAGTAGTGGAGAAAGCTGAGTAGTGGAGAGAGCCGAGTAGTAGGAGAAAGCCGAGTAGTAGGAGAAAGCTGAGTAGTGGAGAAAGCCGAGTAGTGGAGAAAGCCGAGTAGTGGAGAAAGCCGAGTAGTGGAGTGGAGAAAGCC
This sequence comes from Semotilus atromaculatus, assembly GCA_031834385.1. Lineage (NCBI taxonomy): Eukaryota > Metazoa > Chordata > Actinopteri > Cypriniformes > Leuciscidae > Semotilus > Semotilus atromaculatus. The sequence goes on along the minus strand of JAULUF010000043.1, from coordinate 54,443 downwards.
GAGTAGTAGGAGAAAGCCGAGTAGTAGGAGAAAGCTGAGTAGTAGGAGAAAGCTGAGTAGTGGAGAAAGCTGAGTAGTAGGATAAAGCTGAGTAGTAGGAGAAAGCTGAGTAGTGGAGAAAGCCGAGTAGTGGAGAAAGCCGAGTAGTAGGAGAAAGCCGAGTAGTAGGAGAAAGCCGAGTAGTAGGAGAAAGCCGAGTAGTGGAGAAAGCCGAGTAGTAGGAGAGAGCTGAGTAGTAGGAGAGAGCGGAGTAGTAGGAGAGAGATGAGTAGTAGGAGAAAGCTGAGTAGTAGGATAAAGCCGAGTAGTGGAGAAAGCTGAGTAGTAGGAGAGAGCTTAGTAGGAGAGAGCTGAGTAGTAGGAGAGAGCTGAGTAGTGGAGAAAGCTGAGTAGTAGGAGAGAGCTGAGTAGTGGAGAAAGCTGAGTAGTGGAGAAAGCTGAGTAGTGGAGAAAGCTGAGTAGTAGGAGAGAGCTGAGTAGTAGGAGAGAGCTGAGTAGTAGGAGAGAGCTGAGTAGTGGAGAAAGCTGAGTAGTAGGAGAAAGCTGAGTAGTAGGAGAGAGCTGAGTAGTAGGAGAGAGCTGAGTAGTAGGAGAGAGCTGAGTAGTGGAGAAAGCTGAGTAGTAGGAGAAAGCTGAGTAGTAGGAGAGAGCTGAGTAGTGGAGAAAGCTGAGTAGTAGGAGAGAGCTGAGTAGTAGGAGAAAGCCGAGTAGTGGAGAAAGCCGAGTAGTAGGAGAAAGCCGAGTAGTGGAGAAAGCCGAGTAGTAGGAGAGAGCCGAGTAGTGGAGAAAGCTGAGTAGTAGGAGAGAGCCGAGAAGTGGAGAAAGCTGAGTAGTAGGAGAGAGCTGAGTAGTAGGAGAGAGCTGAGTAGTAGGAGAGAGCTGAGTAGTAGGAGAAAACCGAGTAGTGGAGAAAGCTGAGTAGTGGAGAAAGCTGAGTAGTAGGAGAAAGTATCCCTTTAAGAAATGTGCTTGTATGTATATATGTCATGCAAAATAATACAGTAAGTCTCAAAGATATTTTATGTGTTTATGATGCCACTGCCACAGTAATTTTTTGTTGTTGAGCTTTAAAATCCTTAATTAAATTCCATCATACAAAAGTGCAACAGATTTCACTAAGTATTAAAACTCCCATCTGGATAATAAATAAATTAACCATAAATAAAGTCTTTCTCTGTCATTTACTGATAAACAGTGTGTGCACAGCTGTGATGGAGCTCTTGTAAAGGTCCTAATTATTTCACTGAGTGTTTAAAATCAAGTCGACCAGAATTAAGCAATTTTAATGTCAAGAGTTTTTACATATTATGAAGAAAATGTTAGTGGTTCTTGTCACTCACTTTAGAAATGCAAGAGTGTTTGTGAGGCTGTTGATACGCAGTTGCTTATGTGTTTTTAGCACACTGATATATGGTTGCTATAGTTTGGGGTTATTGCTTAAGATTTGCTACGTCGATACTTAATTTGGGCCACCAACTTTAAATAGCCTATTTTTAAGCCTGACGAATAATCATGGTTCAGGTCCTTTCTTTAATGTAAGTCTATGGAATTTTAATGTCTGTTTTATCATCCACATGGTGAGAAACGATCAAATGATCATGATCTGATCATCAAAAAAAAAAAAAAAAAGATTCATATTTGTAGTGTCCTTTCATTTCCATAGCATAATCATGCAGATGTTCAAATACCTAACTCCGAGTATGAACATCTAAATCTGTAAATGCGTTGTGTTAATGTGTTTCCTCTTTAATCTAAAAGTGTATGCATTATTTTAAATGTTTTCAAATATCAAGATATTCTAGCATGTCCACTGAGCGAGAAAAACAAGAGGAATATTCAGCTGTAAAATCCAGTTTCACTCCCCTGAAGTGTTCACATGTCAAACTCTTACATTTTGCAGCAGTTTTAGCAGTCAAGCCGGCGCCAGAAATAACTTCCCCAGATTCCAGCGCTCGCAGAGAGCCACTATAGCGCCTGGGCTTCTATATGTAATACACTGACTGTCTGAATAAAATAAGGCTATAAATCAAACATGTAACAAGGACCAAATGCCCTCCGGCGGAAATGCTTTTACACATTATATACATGAAGCTCATGGGCTAATAATGCGTGCAAAGGTCTCTCAGGCCATTAGCTCATCTGATTTCCATGATAGGGCACTCAGTGCTCTCTCAGAGTATTCCCTTTTGGCTGATCTGTCCATCTAGAATAGAAAGGTATCCTTTTTTCAAATCAAATGGTGTGAATGAATGTCTTAAGTGTGAACTGCCATGCTGAATGCCTCTGTAATTAAAACAAATTCAATAGATGTCATCAATCAAGCATGTTTTCTGATGACACGTACTTCAAGATCCGTCAAAGTATTTGGACGTAATTAGAGTGATGGTAATCATGGACTATATTGATGTTTAAAGAGCCCTAAATTACAGATTACAGACTTAGAGAGTTAGTCTGCAGTAGTGCTGTAATCAACCAAATAAAATCTTGGTCGACTGAAGTCCTGAAATTTTCGACTAAAAACCTGCGCAATATCATAGCCTATGATTTCCAAAAATAGTACTGTTGTCAACTAGTGATATCATCACAAGAACTTTTGAGGAATATGCAACATAATTTAGACATTTGTTTTTGTCATAATGTATTATAATAACTGACAGACACTATCATTTCAGCCGCTCTGTGCAGCCGAACACAGGAGCTCAGCTTCATGGCTGAGACACAAATAGTCTATGAACTTTTAAAAAAATGTTGCCACACTGCCGATGTCTTTGTTGACATGGTAGAAAAGGACTGACTATGAATTAAACGCTCTCACAATTAAATAAATAATATTCAGCAAACCTTCTAGTAGCCTATTTTCTTCAATCTGTCTCTCTTCTCCAGTGGGTTGGGCTAATCCAAAAGAAGTGAAGACAAGGGGGGTGTTCTGAAGACAGACTGTTACCTGTGAAACACCCCCATTTCAATTAGTGCTTTCCACCTGATGAAATGAACGCAGCAAAACTGATGAAATGAACGCGGCAAAAAATCGGCCAATCAGAATTGTGGTAGAGCCAGAACGTATCGACCAATAATCGACTGGGAGATTACAGCCCCAGTCTGCAGAGGAATCCAGAGTGCCGACTGCTTGTCAAATGCTCATTTTTATTTATTTATTTTGCTGCAGAAAGCAAATGTACTGTGACAGCTTTGCTACCTCCGGATATTATGTCACATTTGGAGTGTTATGCAGTCTGTGTGTTTGGGCCACAGCTGTAGCAACTGGCCAAATAAATAATAAAAATAAAAAAATACATTTCCAATGCCACTCTCTGATTCTGGGAATTCAATGCGTTTTGTTTTTGAATGTTTGATCTCTGCAGGGAAATTGCAGTAAAACTTCAGGTTGTCAGGAGGACTTCAGGAACATGTTGGGAAATTGATGCAAACAACGGCACCATTATCAAAGCAGGGATCGAGGGAGAGAGAGTGACAAATCCGTTCACAGTTTGCATCCACATTAAAGCAGATATCAGTGCTTGCTTGCGTAGCAGCAAAAGAATAGAGTTTCTTTCTGCTGGCTGTGCTGCCTTTGTTGTGTAAAATCTGTTTAATGGCTCACCATTCACAAGCCCATAACAACCAAATCTACTGTAATAACTATCTGTCTGTCTGTTCGTCCACACAAAGAAGACTGAATTGATGTGTCATTACATCTAACACATCTGCAGCCGGACAACATGAAGGTGTGGGCAGGTGTGAGGCTTCCCATGAGGCTGATGGAAGAAAAAACCCTGCTGCCGCCACACAATTCCCTTACAGCCTGACCATACGCAGAGAAGCTGCGAAACAGAGTTACTGATTATCAGCCTCATTATGCAAGAACCTAATTGCCTTTCAGAGGTCCACTTGACCTCGTGACATTTCTTCCCAAACAGTTTTTTTCCCAGTCTCCAGCTAAACAGCTTCATATGCTGCTGATGAAGTGTTGCGGAGATCATGCATTCTGAGCAGTCTCGTTTCGTGCCCCCTTCGCTCAGTTTACATCGGGACTTTATCGGTTTTGACACAGAGAAATGGACTTTGCAGTGGCTCTCATCAAATTATAGAGGTGCGTTCTGAACGCTCCAGTGAATCCACGCTCTGGACTAAACTGAAAAACAACAGCTTTGACCTTCTCGCTGAGCCCGAGCAAGTGTTGTTTCTGGTCAGAGCCTATTATCTTTGGGTCTGAGCAAGCGAGTGACCTAATACATAAAAGAAGGCAATCGATAGTGGGGCATGTAGAGGAAAGATGACAAAACTCTCCGAGGTGAGGTCAATAGGATGTTCCCTCTGCATCCCATCGTGGTCAAGGTGAGATAATTTTGGTTGTCCGAGGATAGGATCGTGGCTCTGCAATGCCGTTTAATAGACACCGATGGGAGAGGAACAACTGCATAGCTGTGCTGTTCCCCATCAAGAACCTGCTGTCTAATGAGGAATCTATTAGCAGACGGGGGAGTGTGTAGGCAGTACGGCATACAAAGACCACTGGGTAACAATGCTGCCAGTTAGCAAACAGATGTTCTATCGGCACCGGAGCTGGTTGCGGCTAATAAAGCCTTTACACGTTTGTTGGAGTCCAGGGACCTTCCAGAGAACAATCATGTCTAGTTGAAACTGTGGCTTTTTATGTGTAGGTTGAATCACTAATTCTGATCAGGAAAAAGGAGAAATTCAGACTAAAGCAGCACAGTATGGTATTAACATTCACAAAGTCACATGGCGTGCCCAAAGACCGCCCAGAGCCCGCTCCCTGACCGTCTGATGTATATTGCAAGCTGAACTGGCAAGAGCTGCTACACAACTTTTGGGAGTTTTTGGGTGTCTTGTGGCTGCCATGAGCACTTCATTTGATGACCTAATTTGCTAGGTTGGTGTCATCAAATCCTTGTTTGAGGCACTTGGTAACAAATTCAAATTAGCTAAACTACAGTGAAGCTACCCATATGGAAAATGTAGTTATGCTTCAAGTCACTAAAAAAGTAGAAGCTACCTAATTTGTTGTAAAAATATAAGGAGAACCATTAAAAACTATATATAAGGAGCAACATTAAAACTAAAGGTTCCAAAATTGTGTTTTGGCAGTAATGCATGAATGAAGCATCATTTATATTCCCCAAAGAAACTTTCAGTGAACAGTTCTTTAAAAATAATATTTTTTTTCATAGTGTGAAGAATATTTTAATAATCTAAAGAACATTTTCCAATATAAATAATCTAATAACAAATATAAATGGCAATAAAAAATCCAAAAAGATCCATTTGGATCCATCCATCCATCCATCCACCCATCCATCTCCTTGAACCAGTTTGGATCCATCCATCCATCTCCTTGAACCAGTTTGGATCCATCCATCCATCCATCTTCTTGAACCAGTTTGGATCCATCCATCCATCCATCCATCCATCCATCCATCCATCCATCCATCCATCTTCTTGAACCAGTTTGGATCCATCCATCCATCCATCCATCCATCCATCTCCTTGAACCAGTTTGGATCCATCCATCCATCCATCCATCCATCTCATTGAACCAGTTTGGATCCATCCATCCATCCATCTAATTGAACCAGTTTGGATCCATCCATCCATCCATCCATCCATCCATCCATCCATCTTCTTGAACCAGTTTGGATCCATCAATCCATCCATCCATCCATCCATCTCCTTGAACCAGTTTGGATCCATCCATCCATCCATCCATCCATCCATCCATCCATCCATCAATCCATCCATCAATCCATCCATCCATCCATCCATCCATCTCATTGAACCAGTTTGGATCCATCCATCCATCCATCTAATTGAACCAGTTTGGATCCATCCATCCATCTTCTTGAACCAGTTTGGATCCATCCATCCATCCATCCATCTTCTTGAACCAGTTTGGATCCATCCATCCATCCATCCATTTTCTTGAACCAGTTTGGATCCATCAATCCATCCATCCATCCATCCATTCATCCATCTCCTTGAACCAGTTTGGATCCATCCATCCATCCATCCATCCATCCATCCATCCATCCATCCATCCATCCATCCATCCATCCATCTCATTGAACCAGTTTGGATCCATCCATCCATCCATCCATCTAATTGAACCAGTTTGGATCCATCCATCCATCTTCTTGAACCAGTTTGGATCCATCCATCCATCCATCTTCTTGAACCAGTTTGGATTCAGCAGCCATATCACCCTGTAGCCCAAGACTGGTTGCCCACTGAAGCTAAGCAGGGCTGAGCCTGGTTAGTACCTGGATGGGAGACCTCATGAGAAAAACCAGGTTGCTGCTGGAAGAGGTGTTATGAGGCCAGCAGGGGGTGCTCTTCCTGTGGTCTGTGTGGGTCCTAACGCCCCAGTATAGTGATGGGGACACTATCCTGTCAAAGAGCACCGTCCTTCGGATGAGACGATAAACCGAGGTCCTGACTCTCTGTGGTCATTAAAAATCCCAGGATGTCTTTCGAAAGAGTAGGGGTGTAACCCCGGCATCCTGGCCAAATCTGCCCATTGGCCTCTGTCCATCATGGCCTCCTAATCTTCCCTGTATACTGATTGGCTTCATCACTCTGTTTCCTCTCCACCAGTAAAGCTGGTGTGTGGTGGACGTACTGGCGCAAAATGGCTGCCATCGCATCAACCAGGTGGATGCTGCACATTGGTGGTGGTTGAGGAGATTCCCCCCTTCAATGTAAAGCGCTTTGAGGTCCCAGATAAAGCGCTATATAAATGTAACGGATTATTATTATTATTATTATTATTCATCCATCCATCCATCTTCTTGAACCAGTTTGGATCCATCCATCCATCTCATGGAACCAGTTTGGATCCATCCAGAATTTCAGAAGGGCATTTTGATAGTCACAAATGAATAAACAATTCCTTAAAAACATAAACTGTGACTGCTTTATGTAACCCCTCCAGTTCTACTTCACCGCTCCAAGCGGGATTCGAACGGGCGATTCTGGCATGAGAGATGGTCGTGCTTACAAAGACGCTAAAGACTGCAGCATCTAACATCAGTCGCTAGTCGCCTCTAGGCCAGAAGAGTGACTTTCACCTGCACAGCTCTTTCTGGTTGGCCTCCCTCACATTTACATGAGGTTTAGACAGCTTATCCAGGTCTAAATGGTGGTTCTTTGCCAGAATAAGGTGGGGAACGTGGACCTTTTATGCTGATCTGAGACTAGCAATCACATAACTCCAAGGAACAATACGGTCTGGTAAAGATTATGTAAGCACATTTATCTCCAAGCAGTTTGACACACTGTGATGAAGCATGCCCCTACATTTTACATTGTTTGCCACAAAAAATAAAAAAATAAAACACTAGCACAAAATGGAAGAGAAAGAACAAATTTATTTTTAGCAAATGTCATCCACTTTCGTCTCTGTCGCATTATTTAGTCTGAAAGGTTGTCGCTAAGCCTACTGCACTGAAACAATCCATATATTTAAATGAAACCGTTTGCGTTCTCCGAAAATCAAAATCTCTGCAACTCTGCAGGAGTGAAGGTTAAAGATTTCCGCTTTTTTCTCCCCAAACAACCTGAGTGCTAGGCTTTTTTTTTTTTTTTTTTTTTTTACAGATTTCACTCTTTAACATGAATGTTCCTCCCATTTGGGATTTAACCATGCTCAGGCAGTGCATTTCTCATCCCGTTTTACAGATAAGGCAGTCGTGTCAGGCTGAGTGAAGCCGGCACGCTATGAAAGCAACTGTCCGTCGCTGTGCACTCCAGTGGCAGTGTTCCTCAACGCCTAATGCTCCAGATGGTATATGCTCCCCATGTCATCACATATGAGAGCTTCTCTCCGAGCCACAATTTAGAGTACCATGTGCACCAAACACACCCACAGCTCAATAAATTGGATTGGTTTTTATTTGGCTAGAGCGGAAGGAAAAACTCTCTGCCTTTCCTGATTTTTCTTTTCTCCATCTCTAATTATTTTTGTCAGGCTGCAAGATGTTCAGGGGAAAAAAAGCTTCTTATCATGCGGACGAATATTTTGAAATCAAAGGGAATGACAGAAAGAGCAGACAATGGTCTTTCTTGTGCAGGTGAGAGGCCTGAAGGGCTCTTGAGTGAGATGGGCTGATAGAAACATGGATGGGTAATTTCAACAGCACTAGTTGGAGAGCAGGCCAAACAACAGAGTCTGACGTGAATTTAATTTCTACAACACAATATGATTAAGGCTATTGTTGGGTTATACAATGCATTGCTATAAAAAAAAATACTGCAGAAGAAAAACTTAAAAGGAGACCAATCTTCTGCAAATTCCAGTACCTGACGTCAATGTGCTACTATTCAGCACATTACAAAAGTTCAGGAAAAGCATGGTTCGGGGAGTAAAATGCATGATTTGAATATGAAAACTGAATGTCCATTATCTGGAATATTTGGCAGATTTATGTGGACATTCAATTGAAATTGGTACCAAACCTTAGACACTGTGAAACCAATACAAAGAGAAGAGAAAGACGCTTGAGACATAGACATGCAATGTTTGTAATGGGATATGACTGTGCTGCTGACTTGGTATGTAAAACATTATACAATTTGCTACATTTCAAACAGTAGTTTCACAAAGACATCATAATGGTGAATATTTAATTCATTGAGCTATCATTGCAGACATGGATACATTTATTTGGTCATTTTAATGGAATTTTGTGTAAAAATGCTTTGTGCAGAACAATCAATAAAGTGTCAAGAAAGAGATAAGCATTTTAAAATGTTTAATATCACTTTGGAGTTTATTCATTAAAGTGGAAGTTCAAGTTGAGTGCATTGAAACTTGGGATACAGTATCCCATCCAGTGTGATCTGGTTGTACTGCACATTTTGGTAAACAAAATCATCCCAAGTATTTTGTGCATACGGACAATATGTATTCCCTGCACAGAGTACATACTAAGCAGGGTTGTAGCACAGGCCACAGAATTTTAGTATAAAGTATAAAACATTTGTAACCATCTCTGAAAACAAGCACAAATAGTGCGGTTCACCTCTTAACTCTTTCCCGGCAGCGTTTAAAAAATAAAAAAGTTGCCAGCCACAGCATTTGAGTTTTTTCATAAAATGTCCATTGCCACAGAATATATTGTTGTATGACTATCTAAACATGCGTTCTTTTTCATAAAAACAATCTACATTTTTAACAAAAGATGAGAAAATCGCTACAACGTATATAAGCAATGCTTTTATCGCTGGTTCCTGCTCCTTTTTTGCATGTTTTGGTCAGATTCAGTACCTTTTAAGAAGTTACATAAAAACAGTGAAAACACAGAAAGCCGGAAAATTGGGCATTAAACAGTTAAACAGGCATATTAAACAAAGCGTTAAACAGGCATATGACTGAAACAGGACATTAATGTTCCATACAGGGCACAAGAAATGCAAGCCCTAAGCTTTACTTGCTAAAACTGGCAGACTGCAGGAACATAACACCTCTTGCTTAACATTAAGTCAGTTTTGTTTATATAGCCCAATATCACTAATCACATTCCAAACATCATCCATCCAGTTGGGTTGAGCACTTAAAAATACGGCTTCATTTTCCTAAATTAAATAATTAGAAAGGTCTTATGTTTCATAATAAAATATTCAATTATTATGATAAAAATCTGTGACGGTAATCTCTTAATTTTTGTCAGGAAACCTTATGCATCCTCTGAGAGAGAAGACAAATGTATGTACACTTCTTTACACTGGAGAAAACCGTATGGATTTGCATACTTAAAGGCATCCTATTATGCTTTTTCATTTTTTTTTTTTTACTTTAGTTAGAGTGTAATGTTGCTGTTTGAGCATAAAAAATATCTGCAAGGTTACAAAGCTCAAAGTCCACTCCAAAGGGAGATATTTTATTTAATAGAATCCACTTTTCAACTACGAACGGCTCGTTTGGACTAAATCGCGTTGTAAAGTCACAATGTTCCACATTTAAATAATCTGCGCCCATGGAATACACAAAAAAGGTGTTGATTACGGTTTGAATGACCATAGTTTTCCAACAAATAAAGTGTCTAAAATAAAATAAAATAAAAACATACCACTCTGAAACATCCAGTGAAGGCCGTGCTTGCATAGTCTGTGAAAGTCCGTTCTGCACGATCCTCTTGTATGTTAAGATTATTATTACTACTATTATTAAATCTAAATCAGTCTTGCATTGTTTTGAAATTGCCACTATTTACATAGTTACAATGAGTAGAGCTGAAGGGACGGGACATTTCCCGAACACGTGTCAATCAAAGCACACTGGGCCAGCTAACCAATCACAGTAGGGGATTTTCTGAAGGAGGGGCTTCATCGAAAAACAGCGCGTTCACCCAGACTGGGGAGAGAGGAGCTGTAATAATGGAAAAATAGCTGAAAAATAATGCGTTTTTTGTACAATCAAGGATGAAAACATATTCGAGTACACACCAAAAACAAAACCAAGACTTCGTAAAAGGGCATAATAGGACCCCTTTAGAATTCCTTTAGAGAGAAGCCTATGCCTTTTCCTATTTTTACCCAAAATAGGGTTTTGTGAGCAGTAATGAGTACACACACAGAAAGTCCAGAAGTGAGTCTCAGAGAAGTCATGAAACTTATGACGTTCCAGGAAATCCCTTATATAGGTCAAATGCTTCCAGATATCAATGTAGAAACGTTTTGACTGATCAAACATGAAGACAATAAATATATGGTTCATGTGTGTTCTTCTTGACATCTCAGGAATTTTCATAAGAAAAAAGTAGCTATATTTATAATGCAATGCTAATTGACATAACCTTTATCACCCTATGTAATACTATCACATTTTCCTATAATAATACAGCTACATTTTTCTGTTTAGCAAAACATAAGATGGATACTGTAATAAAAAAAATAAAACAGTAGGTTTATGCAACAATAAACATCAAAGAGTAGTACACCACACTGTCATCACATGACTTCTCTGCGTTGCACGTATTCAGCTATCACTTTGGAAATAAATATGCTTATTTAACTTTCTTTTAAAATCGATTTTGTGTGAAAACGACAGTCTGCAGTCTGATGAGTGAAAAGAAGTGATGTTAAAACATAACTTCCAATTTATTTGTCACTAGGGTCATTGTGGGATACATTACCCAGCGCAGTGTGCTCTGGTTGTGTGCTTCACATTTTGGAGTAGGCCATCCAGGTATTCCATGCATACAGAAATTGTGCATAATATGCACATCACACATCCTAGCAGTTGCTAACAGCAAACGGTCAGCGCTGCAGAGAAACTCTCAGATATTGAATGGTGATGTGATTTGAATAACTGGACGGATCTGCGGAGAGTTTCCATTGCTAACTGCATGTACCTCGGCTGTTAATGAAGTCCTAAATAAGCAAAGCATTATGTGAGCGGCATTCGCAAGGTGCAGAAGAGGGGTTAAGCTCGCACCAAAGACCTGGAGCTGTTAGAGAGAGAGAGAGAGAGAGAGAGAGAGAGAGAGAGAGAGAGAGAGAGAGAGACGGTCATTTCGGAGGCTGATTGGCACCGATTCTCAGGCAGCATGTGGAAACAGGAGTTTATTTCGATCATGTTTGATGTTATCTGATGCAGAGACAAAGAGCTGGTTGACACGAGGGCCGATGCAGAGGAGGCCGGTGGGGGGGGGTGTTGGGGTCGAGCGCTCAGCTGTCACGCTCTTTGTGTTGGGCTTCCTGTGCAGGTGGGCGCCGCGAGAGCCAACTCAGACGGCCATGCATACAACTATAATGGCTGCTTTTCACAGGGCCAGAGAGAGGCACGGTCTCAAAGGACCAAGAAAAAGAGCGAAGGAGTGCGAGTGCGAGGGAGGAGGCTGCGAAATGATGGAGGAAAGGGTAGGTATCGCCTCAGAGGAAGAAAGAAAGCAGCGCACTGCAGCTCTCAGAACTAAGACAGCAGTGAGTTTGCAGTATGAGGAAAAGAGAGAGGAATGACATGGAGAGAACCGTACAAATATGACGGTGATGGTTTAAGTATTGATTATCTGGATTGCTGAAGTCCCTGCAGAAAGTCTAGTGTGCTGCATGTTGTGAAAAAAGTGATCCTGTGGCAATAAATAAGGCAATAAGCCACAGTGTTTTTGATTTACTGTGATTTTACCATGGTTGAGCCGTATTCTTAGGCATGATGTGGAGTATCAGCGGTCAACGTGATTTTTCCAAGTAAGACATGTTCCTGCATTGACATATTTTGTTGATCCTGGAATAACATTCCTGTACAAAAATGTTAGCCCTATCCCTACCCCGAAACCCAAACTTCTCCCTAAAATCAGAGGGAAATGTTCAGGGCTTGGTATCTACTATTATATAATATTATATACATTTTTCAATGTATTTAAAAAGGTACCTTAAATAATAAATGTGCAATGTAGTGTTGTTAAAAATATTGATGTTTCGATACATATCAATACTGAAATATCTGAAAAGCTCCCAAAACAGAATATAGACCAGCGTCTCCATGTCTCTCTCTCTCTCTCCCTCTCTCCCTCTCTCTCCCTCTCTCTCTCTCTCTCTCTCTCTCTCTCTCTCTCTCTCTCTCCCTCTCCCCCTCTCTCTCTCTCTCTCTCTCTCCCTCTCTTCCTCTCTCTCTCCCTCTCTCTCCCTCTCTCTCTCTCTCTCTCTCTCTCTCTCTCTCTCTCTCTCTCTCCCTCTCCCTCTCTCCCTCTCTCTCATCTCTCCGACAGCGAGTGACACACAAACCCACCTCTCCTCACTCACTCATTTGCTCTGGATGTACGTATATATTGTTTACAGGTAATATAATCTGATATAGTGAGAATATGGAGGTAAAAACAGCTCAATTTGTTTCAGAGGCAATTTACTGCAGATGCTGATATTTATACAGACAAAAGTAATAAAATGAAATTATAATTGTAATGTAAATCAATGAGCTCTTTTTAACAGTATTGCAGACTTCTTACATAAAATGCATATAAATATCAGTCGTCACTCTAATATGTCTTAGTAAGATGCTCAGCTTTATGATCAAGGCTCTGTACATAACATATAATGCAATGCAATACAGTGATGATTGAGAGACGAACAAATAATCCTTCCTCAAAAGCCTGATGATCCTATTTGATGCTCATGGCGTGTCTAAAAAAAAATGATGTCTGGATAATCAACTAAACCTGAGTTGCTTCAGTCCACTAAGTGTAAATATTGAAATATTACTAACAATATCAAAGTCATTCTTCTTTCTATAAATCAGTAAAGATTTCACAGCAAATGTGACAAATGTTTCAAAGACATGTGAAGTATAAAAGTGCGAGGAGCAAAGCTACGCATTTTTCTGCTTTCTCCTGTGTCGATGTTGCTTAGAAACAGTGTAAAACTGCTGCCAATTTTTTAATGCAAACGATCTGTGGTTCGGAACCAAAAAGATAGTGTGAAAACAATCAAAGTATGAAAGCACCCTCATATATCAGTCAAACGGCTAATGTGGCCATTGAGATTTCAGATTGTTAATAAAGATGATACAACAGTTTGTTCTGAGATACAAATTGTATTGGCCAATAGCATTCTACGGCATATGGACAAAGTAAACATAACCATAATAATTTTTCTAAGTGACATGTATTAGCTTTAATATCTTTCAAGATGAAGTATACTGTAATTAACTGTCTGACAAACACAGTATAGGCTACTACAATATCAATTTTGACATTAGTTTGAGAAGCGGATTGTGTTTCGTGCTCCTGAGATGTTTTTGAGGACAGATTATCAACACAGCAAACACAGAACGTTCCCCTAACGTTCCCGATGGTTCCCATGTGTATTTTTTTTTTTTTTGGGAACCAAACAAGGACATTCTAGGAACGTTCCCTGTAGGTTATTTTTAGGTTATATTTTTATAACCTAAGGAGAACGTTCCGGGGACGTTCCCCTAACCTTAAGGGAACGTTCTAGGAACATTCTGGGAACCAAAAACGAACCTAAAATTGTTTGCTGGACCAGTTAAGGGTCCCTGACCCGAGGCACAGAAAACCACAGGACACAGCAAGAGAGAAGCCCAGAAAATGGCTGCCAATCCTCGGAAGCACGTTGGGGCTCATTTGGGTGCTCAACGAAGTATAAAAAACCTTTTTAACTACTAGCTGTTTTTAACAGCTTTGGCATTTCAATAATAAATGCTTTGAGAAAAGTCAAATGAATTTCATACAAAATGCTTTTTCATGCATTTTAGACTAACACTTTTTCCTGTACTTTTCCTTGGAAGTTGCATTCAAAATGCGATTGGCATTATCTGCTGAACATTGGTTATCTGCAGTTACATGTCCTCATTACCAAATAATAAGAATAATAAAATCTATGTTTATGACATTCTCGGGTGGTACAGACAAATGAACGAGAGGAGAACCAATGTTTATAGTTTGATGGCTTTGCATTATGTATGACACTTTTTATCCTCTTTCACATTCCCTCATGTTTTTTAGTTTTTCCCTTGTCAGTACTCAAATCACCAGGCATTATACTTTAGAGACCTGTCCCGCTGCGTCAGGCGCCCGACTGATGCCTCCAGTCCCAGAATGAACTACACTCCAATGGGCGGCAATTCGTCACTTCTTCATTTCTCTTGAAGGAGAGCTGGATATGCACTCCCTCTGGGACAAATGGCTATTTTTTATACTTTATACACTACCCGTCCATCCATTATTTGCACTTTCAGTGTTGCTTTCACTGCGCTGGATGTAAGTAGCATCTACATGTGGCCACGGGCAGCGGCTTTAAGACCTATCGATCATTCCTCCGAGTTGCTCAAGATGCGGTCAGTCGTTGGGTCTGACACATCGCAGCGACTGAGGACACTTCACGCTCGGCTGAGTCCGCACTGGGTCCTCTGGTTTGGGTGGGGATTTTAAACTTCACTGAACTGAAATAGAAATGCTTCAGTCTAGTGGTTAAACTAAAAAGCAATGATACAGTTTTTTTATGTGCACTTTATAACCCCTTTAAAGTAACACACAATAAATTGAAAAACATTTTTTTTTTCTCCATTGAGTCACCTGATGGAGTTTTTCGATTCCTTGCCACTGTTGCCTTTGGCTTGCTCAGTTGGGGATATTCAAATTAATTAACCAATCATTAATACCATTGATCAGCTCTACCAAACGTGGATGTTTTTCCACTAAGAAACGAACATTGTTATGTTGTTTTGATTGATACTGTGAAGCTGCTTTGGTGCAATCTATGTTGTGAAAAGCGCTATATAAATATACTTGACTTGACTTGACTTGACTTGACAATACTTGTATAATGTTAGAGACTCAAAAATGTTGCAACTTGGTTTTTTTCACAACCATTTCCATCCTCAATTTGATCTTTTTTTGCTGCACTACCTTTTATAGCTGCTAAGATTTGAACTAAAATGCCACAGTTTTTCTCTTGATCATATAAGCCACAAAATCTAGTTTCACCACATTTAATAAATGGCTATGCTCTTATTAATTTTTGATTAATTTCATCTGAATATCAACATTTGTAATATTTAAGTCAGGCGAAAAAAAAATGAGGGCAGTTCAACTAATTTGGTGGATTGATGAATATTTTTAGATTTATGGAGTAAAACATATTGTTTTTATTTTGAAGTATAACGATAATTAGACCCTTGGGGTAAGATGGGCCCCCAGGACTGGCGAATCAATACAACTGCTGTTATTTTCAAATGTAATACTTATTGTAATTCAAGGGGTTATTATTCAGGATGTACATTTCAGAAATCTTTGCTATTCATTAAAACCCATAGGCTAATTGAGTGAAACCATTCAATTTGTATTCATAGAATAGCTATTACGACATATTTTCATTAAAATATGGGCAATTGGATATGTATTTATTCATGTGCCTGTATAGAATAATTAGAATAAATTTACCTTTAAAATGAATCTCTGGGATTCTGCTTTGTTTGTCATCAGTTATTCAATTATTTGGCTTAATTGTCAAAACACAATTTTAAATAGAATAGCTGTTCTTTTTTACGTTAATGACACTTTAAAAACATTTAAATATTAATAAGAATGTCATCAAAATTGGGTCTTGCTTTATATTAGGTGTCTTTAACTACTATGTACTTGTATAAATATAAATAATAGTTAGGTTCAATGTACTTATTGTGTTAATGTTGTATTGTAAAACACTTGTTTTGCTATGGATCTGGATACAGATACGGTTAGGGACAGGTTTGGTGGTATGGTCAGGTTCAAGAGTGTTAAAGGGATAGTTCACCCAAAAATGAAAATAACACCATGATTTACTCACCCTCAAGCCATCCATGTATATAATTGTATTTTTTCAGCCAAACACAATCAGAGTTATATTAAAAAATATCCTGGCTCTTCCAAGCTTTATAATGGGAGTGAATGGTACCTGAGATTTTGAACCCCAAAAAAGTGTATCCATCCATCATAAAAGTAATCCATACTCTAATAAAAGTATCTAATAAAGGCCTTCTGAAGCAAAGCCATGCGTTTTTGTTAGAAAAATATTCATATTTATATCTTTATAAACTATAATCACTGGCTTCCAGTAACGGCCGTATGCGAGTCTAGTTCCTGTGGAAGAGTGACCTCTGACCTGACGCATGACCTAGGACAGTGTTTCTCATCTGGTGGGTTACAACCCAAAAGATTCAAAATATTTTTCTGATGGGAGACTTTTATTTTGAAAGATGTGTGTGAAAGCTGTTGACACTTGTCAGAGTGCCTGAGAAAAACACGTTATCCCGATTCAGTATCTGTGGTTGGATGACATGTTGTCATTGACATATGTCAGTGTCATTGTTCTATTGTTATTTTCATTACTTGTTACGTAATAAAAGTCTCTGACCTCAGAAAAATGAACTTTCCAGTCCTGTCAGGCGTTAAACTGCTCTAGTAGCACTCTTTAATTGCACGCACAAAAGCTGTGGCGCGTGTTGTATATCACTTCACTAAAGCGCAAAAGAAACTACGAGCATGCAGTGTCGGCGTCGTTACGTGCTTTATTAATAAGTCATGAAATAAAAGTAAAGTACCAATAAATCACATAACTGGTACGTCGTGTGTTAGCTGGGAACGATTTTCTTGCATGTATAATGTTCATTCTATTCAGGAGCAGTTTCCATGTTTCATTTGCAGTTTATGTTGGTATTGTGTATCATTCACTATGGTAACTGTTGTTTCCATAACCACTTTATTTTCACTTTGTGTTATCTTGTTTATTTTTAAATGACTGTGGTGGCTCCAACTTAATTTTATTAACAAAAAACTAGTTTGGGACTAGTTTGTCAACAATATTTGTGAAATAAATTTGCTTTGTTTTTTAAAACTAATTTATTATAATATATATCCTAAAAAATTGGGTCGCAAATGTCAGGATTGTTGGTTGTTCTGTTCCTGAGTCTGAGTCCTGAGGAGGAGTAGCGTAAGCTCAGGCGAGTCAACGCCTCTCGCGGTTCAAACTAAACTCAAGCTCCTCCCACATTTCTATTTAAAAATTCTCCTTTTAGTCTTCTAATTCGTGACCGGTGATTTGTTTTGCTCAATGCTCTGCGCTTCCGCGTTTGTCAATATGTCATACGTCGGGTCCAGACACGAATTCACAGACGGGCATTACATTTTTTCAGGAGGGCAAAAATGAGATCAACCTGATTGCATAATAACATTAATCCCTTATGAACATATGATAATGAAAATTATCGATAGTGCAAAATATTAATAATTATCTTCCGAAATGTTTGCATGTTAAAAAATAAATACGAACCCACGTTGGTTCAATCACATTTACACATTGCCTCCGAAACTTTCTTCCGTCATAAAAAAAAAATCTGCGTTTTTTGCATCCGTTGCAAGTATTTTGAGAGGTGTTTTGACAATTCAGATGGCGAATAAGAAAAAACGCATACGAAAGTTTTGGACTCAGTGTGCAAGGACCTTAACATACTGCAGTAAAAAATCTTAATGTGGAGTTTTTATATTTATAATAACAGCAGACGAACAAGAGCGTTGAATACCATCACGATTGAAAATGCGACACTGATTTCTTATGACAGTTCAATAAACAAGTAATTAATAAAATAAACTGAGACACAGCACAGCACGTCTCACAGCGACACTCAATCGTGTTTTGAATGATTCAGCGTTTTGAACGAATCGGTTGAGTCAAAGATTCAACGACCCATTCGTAAACATCTGTCATATTCTTGATGAATCAGCCGTTTGAACGAATCATTTGAAAGAATGACTCAATGACTCGGGACTAATAAGACCGGTTATAATTTTTTTTTTCAAATCACACCAAGCACATTTTTATTTTTTATCAGGAGTTATGTATATACAAAACGATAACTTTTCATAACAGTAGCCTATTCATAAAATAAAATATTGTGCAAACAAGCAAGGACTGGTGGGACGTGACGTGGCGTTGGTGAAGGGAGACCGGCTCGTCCAGGGCGGGCACTAGTGACTCGCAGGCGGCCCAGGCCCCCAATTACACTGAAAATTATACATGAAATCTGCATTGTGTTTAAGGAAGTAGTTTAGCTGTCTTTTGTGAGAGGTTTATCCGGGGAGAAACCTGTCTGTCGTAGCAGGAAGACGCCACACCTGATGGAGTTTCTCAGGGTTTTTAGCACTTCCTGTGATCAGATGATGAAATGCTTAGGATAAAGCATTGATGAAAAATATCACTGGAAACTTTGAAGAGAGACAAAGACAGCGCAGCTTTAAAAGCTCATGAAAGAGCTCTATTCAGCTGTCAGAGCGTCGTCTTCGGCCATTCTCTGGGAAAACTACATCCCCAATCAGCAGTGGCTCTTTCTTCACAGAAATCAGTGATGCTGTTAAAGAGTCACATTTCCGTTCTCTGATCTCAGGTCTGACATTTACCTGCCGCTGTCGGCCAGCGATCGGAGCCTGCCATGATAGTCCACATTCAACAATAACATATCTGCTACTGCCGTCTATAAAACTGGCTCTGTAGGTTTGATTTCAGAGGGAACGCAACACTACGGATACTGCCAGGTTTCTGTCATTTCTAAAGGTCAAATGTGATCAGTGAATTTACAGAGAGGCTCTTGATGCACGTTTTAGCCTGTTTTTCTGACATTTTGCAGAATGGGGTTGCTCTCACCAGCTACTTGAAATGGGGTCACGCAAACACAGTAAACAGAAAAACCATTCTTTCTTCAAAATGAGCTTGACCACTGTAAGGAACATCACACCATGTTGTGTGCATGTCTGTGTATGTATGAGTTCAAATGTACTTCAAGCCTGAAGACATGATTCACTTTCACACCTAAAAGCCAATGTAATATTTGGAGAGAAACTGTACGTTCACACCGCCGCCGACTTGAGCTTCCAAAGTTACCGGAAGTCATTCATTTTCAATGGAAGCTGGCTTCTCTCAGCTGCAAGGAGCGTCAAATCCCCCGGCGTCGCGTTTTGAGCGTCAATCAGAAAGTTGAAAGTAGCTCAACTTTATGGTAATGAGCTATGACGCGGTTCAGCGGCAAGCAGCGGCAAAACGCAGCAACCAATCGGAATATAGACGTGCTTCGCGCTGGCTGATTCCGGAGAAACATACGATGTAAACTTTCGTTCCTACCAAAACATTAGTTCCGATGAACACATTAGCCGCAGCTGCTGCACCAGCTGGTGACACTCTTCGGATCGATAACGGTCCTGGACGGTGTCATGAACGAACCCAAAATCTCAGAGTCCGACGTCTTGTCCACAAATACAATAAAGCAGCACCAAACACAACAACTTCACGATTATCCATAATGATCCAGTGATACACATTTGAGAATGAGTGCAACTTTTATTGGAAATATTTACAAATGCTCGTTTTAAGCGGGAATGCAATTCATTTGCTCACGGTAACACGATTTGACCAATTGCACTAATGCTAATAATAATAATAGGCTAATAGCTAATTATTCTTTTTTTCCCCGACCAAATGTGACCAAAACGGTTATAAAAATGCTGTCATTATAAAAGGTTTCTTTAATGTATTGCTTGTTTTTTCTGTTTATTAGCCTACATTTCATGTTGTGACACTTCTCTTCTCCCTGCTACGTCAGAGCGGCCAAAGCGTCAACAAGCTTCCCCGTACTTTTTGACAAGCGTCCTTGACAGGGCGGCCAGAGCTTCTTTGCAGCTCAAGTCGGCGGCGGTGTGAACGTACAGAAAGAGGCAGTGCAAAACAAACCAAAAAAATGGATGAATTTAGCTCAGATGAGAAAATAACAAACAAAAACACTAAATATTAGATCAAATAGTAAAAAAAAACCCCACATCTAACAGCAAGCCCAAAGGATCAGGTTTCCCCTCATGGAGATCCTGTAGTTTTGATGTGCTCACCTGTAGGTCACATGTTTTGAATGTGAAGGAGGAACAGGTTAATATGTGGGAAACTGTGACTGCTTGGATATCCTGTCACTGTGATAAGGCTCACCTCTCATGTTTGCATTCGGCCTACATGGGTCAAAATGGTGTCAAATGATAGAATAATTACAAATGTATCAACTCACCCATGCTGCATTCAACCACATTCAAATAAAAATGAACTTAAAATAAGTCAGGTTTTAGCGAGCCAATTAGCTTGGTCAAATTAAAAATGCACCTCATTGCCAGTGACCTTTATGACACCTGCAAGGTTTAATAAGAGTATAATGTTAAAAAATAAGGAGACTATTACTGCTAATAATATCTGAACGACAGGTTCATTCTGTAACAGGGGTATATTTCACCTTGAGGAAAAAAGTACAAATTCTTAATAACATTACTTTTGGTTTCATTATAGGTATTTACTTTATAAGTACACTGATTTATTTATTTATTTTTAATCATAAATCTGCCTCGTATGTCATTTTGGTAATTTCACAGTACTTTTCTTTTGACTGGACCTTTATATGGATTTATAGAGGCTTATTTTACTGTCAGGGGTACATGTAATATAAAAACATTGTAATTTCAAATACAAATTTACTTTTTACAAAGTGTGGTAATCAAATAAATATAGAAAACTAACCATTAAGTTGATATTTTAAAGTGTAATCAAATAAATTTTTTATCATTTTTATTTTTATGTTTGGCAAGTTTACTGTTTAAATTAAAACATGTAAAAAACGGTATTTCTTCTTATTATTATGTTATTACTTGAAGTACACTCTACTGAGCAAGCGTAATGTATTTCTGTTCTAATTTTATGTTTCTATAATAAGTTTCTTCAAGTCTAAAACCTTTATTTTCTTAAACCTTTAGTTTTCTCAAATTAAATGCTGCTGAAGAGACTGCAGATGAAGTTCACGAGCATCACGCATGTATCAGTGTGTGTATAGACGAAACTGCAGCGCTCATTCACACAGATACATGCAGAACATTCAGACTTCAATAGCAGTATTTCTTAGCTTTAATATTCACTGACACTGGTCCATATCACCACTTGATTCATTGCACAGCCCCACTTTTGATGTATTCATGGCTTAATTCTTCTTTATACAGTAACTTCCATTTCTGACTGAATTACGTGTTTCTGTCCGCGTTTCCGCATTGTAGGAATCAGGGGTCTACATGCTATTTGCCATGTTAAAGAGGGTTAGTTGTGTTGGTTATTTATTGTTGGTTATAAAGTTATAACCATTACTAAGAATGATATGCAGATAATAGTGGTCCCCTCTAGTTTGTGGCAACCAATCATTATTTATCAGTGGAAATAGTCACAAAGTAGGGTCATGACAACTATGTTATCCAAGAACTGGCTTTACAGGGTACAGTACTTAGTTGACAGGAAACATAGTTGACAGTGTCACCATTTTTTTTATTTTATTTTTTTTTGCCAGCCACCATCAGCATTTTTGATAATTTTATCAAAACTTCTATGGCCCCCAGAATATTTTGAATATCTGAACATGCAATATATCCAAATAAAGAACAGAGTCTCTGCTTTCAAACAACAATACAAAAAGTTTTATTTTAGCTTAATGCTGTAATGTATTGACTCACCATTGCAAAAGTGACGTTCCTTCATGTTATTCAAGTATCTTGTACATAATTTTTTTTTTCTTCTCAACACTGGAATATGGGTAAGTTTAATTCAAAAAGCAACATTTAACTAGGTTTTTTTTAGATTAAATTAGTATTCGAAGACAATATTGTGTTCGAAATATCCTCCACAGAAAAAAAAAAAAAACATTATATAATGCTGGTCGCGTGGTTTTGAGATAAACCACTTTTTGTATGCAGGGTTAGTAACATAGTTGACAGAACATTTGTGGATATAAGAAAAAATTGAATGTTTTCTTAATTTAAATGAAAATTACATTTCAGCAGATTTTTTATATAATTGAATATAGTATAGATTAACATTTTTTTATTCATTATTTTGAACTTTTTAAGGGACATCAAGGCAATTTCAAGTGAAATGAAACATAATGTTTGTTTAAGATTATAATATAGATACCCTTAATGGATAAAATATAATTTGTATACTCTAACTATACCCTAATGACTTGGTTATAAATAAAAGAGATAGACACACATACATAGACACACGTCACATTTACTTATTGTGCTAGTTCATGCCACATGTATACTTTGTTTTTGAGTGAATCATTTGAGAAGAAATACACAACGCCTCTGAGATGCACATTTGTCAAATACAGTAACATTCATTCTGGTAACTCAAAAGTACAAGCTGAATAAACAGCCGAATGTCAAAATAAATCTTTTCATAATCCCCTCCTGCAAAGACTTTAGTCAGATTAAAGTCAAAGTATGATGCATCAATATTCTCTGAGCACCAGTTATTAGGTTATGAAATATTAATTATCCAAAATAAATACAATTATTCACAACTTATTATGTAAAAAAATCAGGAACATCTCCACGATACCCAGTATTTTTAAGTTACTGCTTATAAAAAACTTAAACATATAAGAATAGCAATTAGTCATATCGACACAGCTATCTGAAAGAAAAGTGTAATTGTTTAAGTTAGGCAGAAGAGCGTAGGCGTGAATAACTGTTGTGACGTGCAAAAACATTGTGGGGAGTGAATGAGGACAGCCAGAGAATGATGTTCAGTTAAACTAAGTGCTTTCAGTACACTAAAAGCAAATGGACTTGCTTAACTTGAATGTGTATGATATTAAAGTCATAAAGTAGATTGATTACTTTTCAGAGCTCTCATTCTCTATGTGAGACACTGTCACTTTAAGTACAGCCACATTATGGCTTCAATTAAAACTAGACCATATTCAGTCATAAAGAAAAGCAATGACTCGATGTGTCGACTGGCTAGGACTTATCTGTGCATTATTTTAACTGTAATTTCACAGCAAATATCTCTTCATTTCGTAAGATGTTGTGTCACTAATTCTGGCATATCTGTTCATCGCAGACTTTGTTTAAACCGTCATCTCATTTAGTTCATTAGACTCAAGTGCCTCTTATTCATGCACAGTTTTGCAGCTCGAAGTGTTAACACTTGAAAGTCGTGCATCACATCACGAAGCTATACCACCATGAAAACCATCCCACTAATAAAACTAACACAATTTAAGTGTGCATATTTATGGTCCCCAATAACCCAAAAGTCTTCATAAAAAATGAGAGCTGACATGGGTAGAAGGAATCCTCCAATGTAGCCCCTCGCAAGTCCCCTTTAATGTATGAGACGTTCCATTAAAAGGGGAGCATGTCCTCGTGAGCAGAGCTTTTAGGCTGATTAGTTACAGGAATAGAAAAAAAGGACTCCCAATGACCTTCAGTAACACTGTTGGTAGGTCTCCAACATCCTTCCAATACACACACACATAACAGCAAAAGCTCTAGTTGTTTAATATTCCAGCAACAGCCCGTGGAGCCATCTCTCATTTGACATAATTATTATTAGGAGAGAGAAAGAAAAAGGCAAATCTGCATGTTCAATTAGAGCCAGCCTTATGCCAAATAGATAATAGCACATGAGATTGGGTAATGTCCTTGATATAGAACTCCTCATTCTCTCAATCATTCTCCTTCCCTCATGTTTGCTCTCCCTCCCCGAGCACTGGCGCTAGATAGACCGGAAAAGCTGCACTTGAAGGAGAGGCAGTGGCCCGGAATGATTAAGAACACAACTCAGGAAAGAACATCTGGATTCTTGACTGGATGCTTGTGAACAATGTGATTTGCCAAGATGCTGTAGAACATGTTCCTGGACCAACACGCTTAGTTGGTACTCCAAAAACATTCATATTATCAATCACAGTTCTGCCCTAGCCCTGGCCCTAACCCACCCTTGATGTTTAATGGCACTAGTTAGTTGAAAAGAATGTTGTTCCACTCCCCAGACCCAAAGCCTAAAATCAGAAGGCACAGACTTATTGAAAGTGTTGTTGCAAGCCCTAGCAATAACTTTAATCCAGTGATGTCCAATCGTCATCCTGGAGAGCCAACTTCCTACAGAGAGGCCTCCTACAGAGTTTAGCTCCAGTCGGCTCCAACACACCTGTAAGTCCTCAAAATCTTGATTAGCTGGTTCAGGATTGTTCAATTGGGGTGGGAACTGAAATATGGCCATCTAGGAGTAGAATTGGACATCACTGCCACACTCCTACCCTTGAAATTGCACTGCGATGACTAGTTAATAGGAATGTTATTGCAGGACCTCTCCCTAACTCTAAAACCAGAAGGTCAAGCCTGGTTGATTGGAGTTTTGCAGGATCTAAAAACAACTCTAAACCAGTGATGTCCAATCCTGCTCCTGGAGAGCCAACTTCCAGAGAGGCCTCATACAGAGTTTATCTCCAATCGACTCCAACACCCCTTTAAGTCCTCAAAATATTGATTAGCTGGTTCAGGATTGTTCAATTGAGGTGGGAGCTGAAATATGGATTTCTTGGAGCCGAATTGGACATCCCTGCCACACCCCTATTCCTGAAATTGCACAGCAATGATTGGTTAATAGGAATGTTATTGCAGGACCTCTCCCTAACTCTATAACCAGAAGGTGTAGCCTGGTTGATTAGAGTTTTGCAGGCTCTTATAACAACTCTAAACCAGAAATGTCCAATCCTGCTCCTGAAGAGCCAACTTCCAAGAGAGTTTAGCTCTGTTCTGCTCCAACACACCTGTCACTCTTGAGGATTTTAATTAGCTGGTTCAAGTGTGTTTAATTAAGGTTAGAGCTACACTCTTTAGAAAGGTGGCCTTCCAGGATGTCCTAAACCTACCAGAAAATCAAAGGACAATGACAGCCAACATGAGTGTTGTTCCAGGAACAACAAAGGATGTTGAAACCAAAACATTTCCCACTTGTGTAAATCACCAATTGAGGATGCTTACAGATACAGACATGTAAGATCATGTGATCAAATTCAAGCTCCATCCTACTAAAACTCTATACACAGAAACCACCTTTGTCCTCTCCCTTTACATAAGGTCCCCCTTTCTATCGAAGAAGCGAGGTAGATGATTGCCATTAAACTTGATGATGGAGGAGGACAGTGGGATGCATCTGCAATCCATCCCACAGCAGGGGCATGGCGGGCAGGCTAACTCCTGCGGTGGAGTGGGCTGATAGATGAAGCCCTCTTTCCTGGCCTGCCACACACCCAGACAGGGCGAGCTCCATGTGGGAGCAGCAGGCCCCATAAGATGATGAGCCAGACTGCAAGGAGGAGACAGGTCACAGTGGCCTCATTAACACCACCACAAATACACACACTTGCCAAACAAGCATCGCACTCAATCTCACACACTGCACTGCACTGCAAGGATAGAGCTGAAGTGTTTTTTGATCCAGGCCTTTGGTATTTCAGATGATGGGATTCAGGTAATTGTGTTTTCCTGGGGATCAGGGTCAGGGGAAATGTGAATGGCTCTTGCACTGTGGGTGGGATTCACCTGCAGAGGGATTTCAGCCTCAGATGTGTCCTGTCCAGCTGCTGGACAGTGCATGAAATCTGTTTCATCAGAGGATGTTTATTGCTCTACTCCAAGGGCAACTGTATTTCTTGCCAATTAGTAGAACAATCAATTCCCAGATTGCACACGTAGCTTGCAAAGATATTTATATTTTTCTTTGGCATTTGCACATCTGTGAGAACATTGATGAGTTTCTTAAAAAAGGATGCAATGATTTGCTATCTGCTGATTTTTCTCAACACCATGATTGAGTTCTTGACCACCTGGACATCAACACAAGCACATTGTTGAACATGTTTCTTCAACTGTCTCCCATATAGTATCATGCTTAACCCTCTGGTACTGTTCGCGTGTCGGTCAAAAATTTGAGATTTTTTTCTGAATTAAATGATTGTGCTATATTTTAGTTTCGATAATGTTTTTATATTTAGTATTTTGCACTTTAAGGGTATTTTATTGCAGTAGTTCTAATCCATTTATTAACTTTTTGAGCATGGACCTGAAAATGAAACTTCCGACCTAAACTGCCATAAATCTTGAATGCTTTGGAGAACAGACTTAAGTTTGGTCTCTTTTTAAATATGACACTTTAAATATTATTGCTGAAGTGAAAAATGTTTAAAAAGGTGAACTTGAAAAAAGTTAATCAATTTTACATTTATTGTTATGAAAAAATGTGAAATGAGAAAATCAAAGCCTTAAATCTAACACAAGAAGTGTTCAAAATTTGAGGTTGATATCTCAAAAAAATAGCTTTCAGTAATAATTTGTTTGTGCACAGTACCAAACTCTTCCATTAGATTAAATTTGTTTATTTTGACCGCTAACAATTGTTAACAATACAGGTGAGATAATTGTTTCAGGACCTTTTCGAATCATGTACATGATTTTTTTTTTGTTCACGCCAAGTTACCATTCCGATAAGTAAAAAAAATAATAAAAAATGTTTTAAAAAAAACGAATTACAGACCAGCACCAGAACAGCACCACTACATAAACTGGTGTCATCGTTTGACCAAGGCAACTATACTTCTCAGTTGTGGTGACATTTACTTTTTATAAAAATAGTAGATGGATACTTTAGCACAGAATTCATCTAAGCCTTGCCATTACTGTTTGTTAGGCCGCTTTCCCTTGCTGTGATTGCTAAAATCACAGCTTTGAGAACTATTGCAGAGCTAGCTGATTGATATTGGAAACACTTGCTAGTACCCCTTTTTGCAATGGCAAGTTTCCTGTTTCAATTTTCAAGGTTTATAGAGGCTGTCAGTAAAACCCAGCTCCCCAAGACTGCTTTTTTATCTCATCAAACCAAGTAGGGAATATACTTCTATTCAGAGGAAACATCAGCATCAGTAATATCCAATTTACTGAGAAAGGAAGGAGGCGGTTGATGTGACTATATAATAACATGCTACATGAAGCTTGGCAATAATGAATATGTGAATAGAAAATCCATTTATGGTAAAGGAAATCAATCTAAATCCAAAGTAAATCAAAGCAATTAATAATGCTTTGATGCAATCTACAGAGTGCAAACAATCACACAAAATTATTCATAGCAGGAAGTGAAGCGTAGCAACAACCTTATCTAAAACTTCAATGATCGCTTAATAGAGAAACCCAGACACAACTTTCAACCTATGTAGAAAGAAAGAATTACAGTGGCTATCTTTACAATAATCTCCTACAGACTGCCTGATGCAACACCAATTGCTTGTAGTATCACAACATCTACAACATCACGCCTTTGAATATCTCTAGTAATTTAGAAAGCTCCATTCTAACCTTTCAACTTCATTTTACTGTCTTAAAACAATACAAAGAGAAGGCTTATCTTTATAATATATGTGTTTCTTGTACATATTTATCTCAAAGGAACTGATATTTACAGTTAACATTTGTTCTCATGTTTTATGATTCAACCATTTTAAGTTCAACAGTCAAATGGATGTCATGGAAACCCACAAAGTCAATTGACTTCCCCATCATTGTGTCTCACATCTCAGAAAAGCCTCTTGGAAATGTGTTTTAGATTTACATCTAGAGTCGGCTGCGATGAAATGCTACAGCTGCTAAGATGATAAATGTAACCTTGGTAAGTCCTGTGAAAAACTGCCACCTCTTTATGGCTGCATAAATACATAAATGCATGTTAATTTACACACTTTGTTTGCAATTTACTGTCGGATGAACGTCCAGTATTGCTGGCATCAATTAAAAGCACTTTAGTGTTTTATGCAACAGGCTGTCAACAGAAAAACAGCACATCTGCAACACATCTATCATTTATATTGTCCACCATGAATTTATAGGACACATGTTAAACAGTTTAGTCAACCATGGATAAGTAAAGACATCATTTTTGTCCATATCTATTGTATGGAACCACTAATAGCAATCATAGGAGTTAAATATAACTGGCTGCTGATAACACAAATATATCATTTTTACTCATCCCTCAATTTGCAAAATGGAAAGAATTAAAAAAATAAAAAGTAACTTCTGGTTTCTATTGTAAGTTCTCGGTTACGATGTGCTGACATTGGTTGGTCATAGTTATTCTTTAATTACATTGTGATATTATTTATTTTTTTTAAAACAACATTATAAATGATAATCATTTACAATAAATAATAACTAATTATTTTATATGATAATGTATTAATAATTGATTACAGTTAATGCATTTTTTTATTTTTTATTTTTACAAACTAAGTGATGAGTCATCCTGCTTTTCCATGCTAATGGGTATTTATCCAGTTTACTTATTTAACCTGCAATATTACTTTTCCCTTTGCATTATAATGCAAAAATCATTTAGCAAAGTTGAGTATTAATGGGATGTTGATTTACCTGTTCTTCTGTGGAATGAAATGTTCCCTTACCTTCAGAATGATGGGACAGGGTCAGAAGGCTCACGCAAGAGGCACCAATTCCTGATCCAAAAACAGTGATGCGATTGGAATCGCCGCCGAAATAGCCAATGTTCTCGCTTATCCAACGCAGCGCCTGGATCTGATCCAGAATCCCATAATTCCCTTTAGCAGCCTGGTCTCCTGTGCTGAGGAACCCTGTAACACAGTGAACACACATGGCATTGAGAAACCTGCAGTATCTGAGGAATCTTCTTAAGCCTCTTGTCAGACAAATTCATGGATTTGATCTGGTTTCACATCGTTTTTTTGCAATGGATTTGAATGATACTTCACATTGTGTGGGGTAGGTGTACTTTCTGACTTTTGGCCTTGTAGATGATAAAACGAGTGAAAAAATCCCATAGACTTTGAATGAGGGACTCAAGGCATATCTTTAAACCCAAAGCTTAATACAGGAATCGGCTCTTTTGATTTTAAAACCTCAGCGACAGGACAATTATTTTCCAAAAGACTCTGAATACCTTGGCAAATGCATAGCACTGCCTGGCAACCACAGCCACTCACATTTTCTTTATAAAATGGAAAAAATAGTTATTGTATTATTTTGCACCATTATACATACCTAATAAAGGCAAATGTAGAATACTGTAGTGAGAGTATGTTGACCAATCATTGCACTCAACCTGTATTTATGTAGATCAACTAGGGATGCACCGATGAATCGGCCAATAATCGGTATCGACTGTTTAAAATCAGCCAATGATGAGGGCCAATTAAATCCTGTCAATTAAAAGGGGCGGGAGAAAGTCACATTGCAATTCACACTGTGTTTAAAGAAAATCTCTGCTGTTGAATTTACGGCTGTCAAAGTTAACGTGACAATAACGTATTAACATTTAAGATTAACATTTAGTAGCGATGTTAAAGCTCTATTTGTCCCACCGAATCACCTGTAGTCTAAGCCAGGGTTGCAGGACTGTGGTTTTTCCATACATCAAACATTATTTGTATCGCCTCCTATCCAATCGCAAAGAGCATTGAGCTTTACTTCTGATAAGAAACAAAGTCTCAGCTTTCAAATTCAGTCCATTTTATCACGAAAATCAATCAGTAGATGGCATTTTAAATGTGGCATAACTACGTGACTGTAGCGCCTCAGTTTAGGCAGTATTAGAGAGAAATTTTGTATCTCAATGAGAAATTATTTACAAATGTACACACAAGAGAGAGATTTCCCAGCGTGGAATAGAGCAACAACACTGAAACAATGTTGATCTACATGTTGCCTCCCAGTAGAGCTATTATTAGAGCTGGTGACTGGGAAATGAATTTTCTGATACGCAGAGGCTAAATGTTTTATCTGGATTGCTTCCTGTCTTCACTCCGACAGTGGATGGTTCGCTTTGACAACCTGACATCTCAAGAGGGAAAGCCTCAAACTGCAGGGCTGGTGTTAACATGTGTGCCACTGCGTGTTCGTGCGAATGAGAGAGAAAACCAGAGACTGAAATAGAGAAGGGGAGAGTGGGCGAGAGAGATAAGAGAGGATTCACTAAACAGCCGTGCGACATTAGCATGTAGCATTTCGGTGCAAACTCCTGGGTCTTATTCACTAACCACCTGCAATTCAGTTGAAGCTGGCAGAACTGTAATAGTGCCACACCATGTGTATTTAAAAACAAATGAAGCCATATTTTATAGAATGTGCTACATTGATCGTGGCAGATGATCAACATGGTGATCAAATAATACAGAAGAGCATTACAATGAAAGGCAATTTCCCTCCAGAGAGGGTGTTTGTCTCTACAATTAAGGAGCCACTGAATGACGGGTAATGTCATTCATATTCACAGAACAACTGCATGAAATCTCAATTTGATAGCTGTGTCTGAAAGCTACAGTACACATCCAAATCCAATATTTGCATAACCTCGTGTCTGCTGAGCTGCCTTCATCTGGTCGGTTTTTGAAGGCAGCATAAAGCATCCTTCAGTGCCTATCCCACAATCCTGTGCGTGCAAGTAAGTGGTTAGTGGAATAAAAATAAAAATGCCATCTTAAACGCCCCCTGAAATCAAAATTTAAGTTTTATAGCTTTTAGTATGAATTTGTCAGCCTTAAGGTTATGAATAAGCTGGTGTGTTCCAAAATAATGACAATATTTGCATTTAGGCGATATAAGCACCCTTACGAAAAAGAAGTATACTTCAAGTTCATTTTATGAAGTGAAGTATACTTTATGAAGTGAAGTATATTCAGCTGACCTTCACAGACCACATTACAAAGACAGCTCGATCATGCAGGTTTGCTATGCACAACATCAGGAAGATCAGGCCTTTCCTAACTGAGCATGCAACACAACTTCTCGTCCAGGCCCTGGTCATTTCTAGGCTTAATTACTGCAATGCTCTTCTGGCTGGACTTCCATCATGTGCAACTAAACCTCTACAAATGATCCAGAATGCTGCAGCCCGTCTTGTCTTCAACGAGCCCAAAAGGGCCCACGTCACTCCTCTGTTCATCTCTCTGCACTGGCTACCACTCGCTGCTCGCATCAAGTTCAAGGTGTTGACGCTAGCTTACAGATTGACCACTGGTTCAGCTCCCTCCTACTTCCACTCACTACTTCAAGTCTACATCCCTACCAGAAGCCTACGATCGGTCAATGAGCGGCGGCTTGTGGTACCGTCACAGCGGGGCACAAAATCACTCTCCAGAACATTCTCATTCACGGTTCCATGCTGGTGGAATGATCTCCCCACCCTCATCCGGAATGCAGAATCCTTGACAGCATTCAAAAGACAACTGAAAACTCATCTCTTCCGGGAGCACTTAACATAAAAAAAAAATAAATAAAAAAAAAAAAAAAAAAAAAAAAAAAAAAAAAAACCTTCCCTTTTCCTTTAAATCCTCGCTTGCCTGGCTTATGCTACTCCGAGCTATGTCTGAACTTTGTATTTTGAGCACTTCTTGCGTTGTTTCTGCCTCTTCACGATGACTCGCTTGGTTTAGTCCTCAGTTGTAAGTCGCTTTGGATAAAAGCGTCTGCTAAATGACTAAATGTAAATGTAAATGTAAATGTATACTTAAGTAATATTCAAGTATATTTTTAAGTATACTTTATGTAGTAAGTATACTAATGTCTATATGTACTAGTAGTAAACTTGTAAGTGTACTATTTTAATACCGCTTGGGACTAAATTGGCCCACTTGTAGTATATAAAAAGTATATGTTTAAGTGTACTATAAGTGTACCAGTAGTAAACTTTAAGTGCACAACTAGTTCATAATTACGTTTCTCATTTGTACTGCAAGTGAACTTATGGGTATACTAGTAGTTTACTATTTTAATACTTGTAGACAATGTTTAGTTTATGAAAGTACACTCTCAGTAAACTACTAGTTTAGTAGTTCTATACTGCAAGTATACTTGCATGTTTTCTTTTAGTGTACTCTCAGTAAAGTACTAGTTTACTAGTTTTATACTAAGCTTTCTTTGTAATACATTTCACTCGAATAATACAACATTGAATTATACTACACTATTTAAGTATATGATTTTCTCAGAAACATCTAAGTAATCACTACAATAGATATAGTGTGTGGCACCACACCTTCATTTCAGAAGGTATATGTGTGAATGCAGAGACCTCAATACTTGGTAGACAATACACAATGACGGTAACATTTGATGGATCATTTTTGTGTTTGAATGTATAATAAGTAGAAAATGAACTCCAAATGTCACAAAATGGCAAGTTACTAATCCTAACAACAAACGCAATGATAAAATAGTGTAAATACAGATGGAAAACAGTGAAAAATCAACCTCATTAATTATTCAAGGCCCAGTGCATGATGGGAACACCAGTATCAGAAAAGTTGAGTAAATTTACTTAATTTTATGTTGATATTAGAATTTACTTACTTTAAAATTCTTGCCTGAACTAACTTTTTCATGTAATTTACATTGTATTTTTCTGTAGAATGTAAAATATAAAATATAGACGGTATTTATAAGTATATAAAAAGTATGCTTTCTTATTTTTAG
Organism: Semotilus atromaculatus; assembly: GCA_031834385.1. Taxonomy (NCBI): domain Eukaryota; kingdom Metazoa; phylum Chordata; class Actinopteri; order Cypriniformes; family Leuciscidae; genus Semotilus; species Semotilus atromaculatus. The sequence continues at coordinate 21,582 of JAULUF010000043.1, read as the reverse complement.
TTGAAAAGAAGTATACTAATAGAACACTTGAATAAACGTATTTTTCGTAAGGGTATAATTATTATCGCTGTGTTCAAGATCAGGTTCAGTTCCATGCTTATTTAATTTACTCTATAAGCTATTCCACCCGAAAGCTTGTTACTATATCAACTTGAATATGTTAGTTTATAAGTGTGTAATATTATGTTTTAAAAAAGTATTTAATAAGTTACTCAATCAAAATAGTAAACACAAGTACAAGCCAAGAATACTTAGAATACTTAATTATACTTTTAAGTATATCTCGATCAACAAGTATAGGCCAAATACTTAGACTTTTCTGTCAGTATAAGTCAAGTATACTTAAGTGCAATTTGAAGTATATTTCTGAGAAGTACATAAAAAGTAGACTGAAAGTATACTTTCTTATTTTTAGTTTAAAAAAAGTATACTAATAGCACACTTGAATAAACTTCTTTTTCGTAAGGGCATTCAAAACGTCCTGTCCCTCACTTTTTATGGATTTTTATGACATCACCGCGGGCTTCAGCTTCTCATCACATCTTCTGCCCAATCAAATGCTCTCTAGAAACGCTCGAGTTTTTTTTCAGTTTTCCAACTGTACGTTGGTTAAGAATGAAATGACTAGAATTTATTCACCTTTACTATTGAATCCATCGTATCATCAGCGCTCGGATTCGCTTCCATGGTGCTGTCAGTCTGTGAGGGAAACTAAACGCTATTGGCTATTTGAAAAGGGGGAGGAGCCATTCAATATGCCCCGCCTTAGCTTCCTGTTTCAGTGGAAAATATGTCAACGCATCACACGAAGCTGCACGATCCAAGACACTTCAGTGAGCCTTTAAACTGACAAAAATGGTATTTAATCAAGTCAAACTAATTATTAAATCAAACTAAATACATTTGTATCAACAAAACCAGGTAAATCAGATAAATCAGGTTGAAATAGCTTAATAAGGACACAATTTAGCAAGCAAGTAACCAATTTTTAGGTGTATGAAGCGGCTGAACGAAGTAAATTAATAAATACGATCTGATTCCATTTCCTCTGAGAAATAAGTGTTGTACTCGCATAATATATGCTTGACTTTTCTTGGGAGGAATCTTTACATAAAAACATGACTGACTGGACACAGCTTAACTTATGTGAAATACACAGTGATAAAACATGTCTTTATGACAGTAAATTATTGTAATGCAAAGGGAGGCCTGTTCCTCTATGAACGGAAAAGAAGGCTCACCATCTTGTTCCCCAAATGCATTTTTATTGTGCTTTCATCAGGAACAAATCAATTAAACAGCATGTAATATATTAGCATATCAAATAAAGCATGCTTTTTTTGAAAAGCTGCTTCCTGTACAGAGGAGCGTGCAAAGATAGGAAATAGGTTTATAGAGAGCAGCTTTCCTGAACATCTCAAGGGCATTGGCAGACATTCTGCACTTCATTATGTCACTTTATATTGACGTAGAGCTGCACGCCGAATCAAATGAGAGTTAAATCACTTATATTCATGCAAAATACACTGCTACATTTGTCTTCTCAAATACTCGTTGATGAGCTCAAACATGGCATTATTCACCGGCAGTCAAAATAACAAACTAAATTAATCAGTTACAGAATTGAGCAATAATACAGCAATAATAATAATGTAACCCATGTTACTTTAACCCATTAAAACCTTGTTATTATTAATAATAATTTGACATAACAAAAAAAACACAACAAGACAAGGAATGGCTTGGACTGACAATTATTATGATCTAATTTGAAAACTAGTTCCAGAACTATTATAGAAGACAACACAGTCAACCCACAGGCTACATTTAAAAAATATATTCTCTGTGGTTTGTGGATTTATTTTAATTGGAAATGTGGAAGCAAATGTTGTCTTTGGAAAGCAATTAAGATTTTTTTAAAGATGTTTTTACACATCACTGTTTTATATGCAGGGCTGTTGTAGAATTTACAAAGCACTGGGGTCAAACTGAGGTTATATTAGCTTTTACTTCAACCCGTTATTGCCTGTTACATAGGGTGATCAGAACTCTGTAATACCTGAGATGTTACATAGGGTTTAATACGGAACGGGACAGATTCCTGAACCACTTTTTTGTTATTTTATTTTTGTTATATAAAAAAAGGACAAAGAAGCAAATTGCAAACTTGTCCACTTGTGATCCAATCGACAAAAACACATCTCAATACCAGGTGTAAACAGGGCCTAATATACTGACACATATCTGGTTTTCATCAAGCTGTTTACGTTCACTAACCAACTGTATTTATACAATTGTGTCTATATTTGACCAATCAGCCACAAAGAGAACTGAATTCTGGATTGTGCACTGTCTGAGAGAGCACTTCTGGTGTGCATCATTCAGCCTGATACCACACTGAGTGTTTTTTTCTGCAGATAACTTTTTTTCTAATAAACTCTTTTTGAAGTTCTTCGTTAAATGTACACACTCGCTTCTTTGGCATCTTGGCATCTGACTTGAACTCCTCCACACTCTCTAATATGCCACCTTGACTAAATGCAATTAGGCTAATTGATAAACAATTGTTCTCCAAAATATACTATATGATGAGATTGGCTTTGAATAGGCTATTCTCGCGTGACTCTGGCCTATACTCGCTTGTATGATCACCTAGCAAAGACAATTTAGGAAAGAAGAAATACAGGAATAAACATAATTTTTTTCACAATATCTTGGGTCACTAAAAATAGAGTTGAAATATGTGACTGTCCGGGGGGAAACGGGACATCTAGTCAAGTTCAATATGTTTCTGTTGTGTAGGACCATCCCAGAATTTACATTCACCTAGAGAAAAAAAAAAAAACTTCCACAGCAATGCTGTTTTTGTAGTCTGCAATCTGCTATCTGTACATTTCCCAGCATCATATGGGCTCTAGAGATGATGTTACTTGTTAATTCGATGATAATGCAATACATTACAATATTATTATCCCCTAGGGGAATAGAATGCTTTCCACAGGCAGAAAAAAGCTCATAGGGTGACTTACAATATCAGTAGTGCTTAACATCACTAAAGATGATGAAACACAGACTCTCCTATAAGAGTTTTGGGACATAGTGCTTTTAACAATAGCTCTTGTTCACAATGCAGACAGAAAGTGAATGAAAGCTCTGTCTCAGGTCAATCCTGCATGTTCAAATTCCATCATTGTAAAACATTTTTGGCTCAATCGCACACACAGATATCGATCGATGCAGCAACAATGACATGACATTGAGCTGGTGGGAGTCGGGCTGGAGCTGACGCTGGAATATGACCACATTAAATATACAGCAAACCCACTGGAGATTTCCTCACCTTCTTTCATCACTAAAGCCGTCGGGCGGATTGCTCACTGCTGTCCATCCAATGCCTTGCCCTCCGTTCATCTACACTGTCACCTGGACAGCTCATCAGACAGCCTCGCTCTGAGCATGCTTTGAATATCAAAACATTTCCACTCACTTCTGCATTTCATGCATGCCCAAAGGTCTCGTACATTACATGCTTATCATTTTTAGAGTCATGTACTGTATATTAGGATGTCACTGCAGACATTGCAAATGTACGATTGTCCAGCCCGGTCTCATGAAACTGCGTATCTATACCCCAAATTTAATTTCTCGTGCCATTTATACGCTAAAAATTGTTTTTGCGTGTATATGATACGCAGTTTTCGCGTGCATATGATACGCACTTTATGGCGCGTAATACGCACACACTGCACACCCCTAATCCTACCCAAGGGTTTACAGTGCGTAGCATATTTTTGGCGTGTAAATGGTATGAGAAATTAAATTTGTGGTATATATACGCACTTTTATGAGATCGTGTTGGATTGTCTTGTTTCCCAGTTAAAAAATGATAAACACTCGTGAAACTAAATAAATACAGCATATAGTTGCAAGTAGCAACTCTCAGGGCCAAGCAAACTATCTGCAAAAACATATCGTTCTGGTGATTGAACTGATATGGCACTGTCAGGGGGTGGTTACAATGGTACATCAAAGGTTTTATCTCAATATGGAAAAGCACTGCAGAGAATCAGCCATTAGATCCTTTATGACATTGCCATCAGAACGCGGCCATGTTTCTCAAGATACACAACTGTCATCATGGACAATGATAGCAGCTCAAAAAAAGACATTGCATGCCAATTTTGAGGTCAATTGGACCAACGGTTCTGTAGTTAAAGTAAATGTCATGTTTTGATGTATTACAGCACCAATAAGTGGCCCAGTCCTGCTACTTTTATTCAGTGTGTTCTCAGACTGAGGCCTTACACAATTGTGTCATATTTGATGAAAATATCTCATTCCATTTAATAGTTATATCCATTTACATACAAATGATTCTTCGACAGGATTCCTTTGGCACGTAGAATAAACATTTCAACTTGTAGTCGACCACCTCAGTGGCTTTATTCCAATCAAACGAACGACCTAGAACCAATTGCTATAGTCATTTATGTGATAAATCAAAATGTTGGACAAGCTATAGAACTTGCATGTTTGGTATTGTTGTACTTGGCATGTCCCAGACCCAGTGCAAGGAAATGATCCACAAGAAAATGTGTTAAAAAACAAAAAAGCATACATTTCTATTTTTGGCCACTTGATGGCGCCGCCCCCACAGTTCTCAGGCTCCTTCATGGTTACAACAACACATACTATGTTTCACAATACATAACTATGTTCGTAAATAATAACATCTTACTGTAAAAATTCAAAATGACTGACACACAAAATGGTTGACATGGTAAAACATGGCATCGTTCGACTTGGTATGCTGCGCCTAATAACTAAAGAAACCAGTCACATGACTTTAGGCCAAACCATTTAGAAGTGTTAGCCAAGGCTGTGCTATTCCTGTACAAGAATGTGTTGACAGGTACCAAGTTTTGTCTCAAAACATTTAATAACTTTATCTCAGCAACTGCTGATCTGAGCCAGTTTTGGTGAAGATCAGATGAACTGTCTAGGGCAAGTTCAATAATGTAGGGTTTTCTGAAAATTCTAAATGGCAGGAAATGTAGTGGTAATTGAAAGCATGGTACGCATTCGACTCGGCATGAGGATTCAGGGATTTTGTTTCTAGGGCTTCCAGATGATGGGATACCCTGTGATATTCTTCGTAGGGTACTTACCGCCTGTGTAATGGAACACACCTACAAATTTAGTGAGTATCTCTGTAATGTACACTGTTAGACTTTGCCGTAATTTTACAGTTACTTACCGCAAAAAAGCCCAGTAAAATACCATTTAAATTATTTACAGTTAACTACTGTAATATGCACTGCATTGTGGGTATTTTTATGAAATTTACAGTAGCTTACTGTATATGGGAATTTGCAGTGCTTTACTGTTTATGCAAAAACAGTAGTGCTACTGTAAATGAAGAAGACAGATTTCTTAAAGTGTGTATTGTATTTATGTTTTAGGCATATTGATATGTCATATAATGTTGCATAGTTTTTTCCCCACATCTTGTTCTGCAGATGAAAATCATGAATCTGAATTCTCATTTATTTATGAACACGCTGGATGTTTGAAAGTTAAACAAATAAAAAAACACATGGATGGAAGGATTTAAAATGAGTTCTTAGTGAGAGACGAGAGTAATTTTTATATTATCATTTTCTCCAATAACAAAAAATTAAAATCCACAACTGGTTCCCATCTATGGTTCCCATACAGGCAAATTGTATATATATATATATATATGTATATATATATATATATGTGTATATACACATATATACATATATAATATTTGCTTACAAACACCTCACAAAATTTACATTGTTGCTCGCGTGCAAAGCCCGCGCAACAAAATGGCAGAATGAAAAATGAGGTTTGTGTGACGTCACGTGTCGAGTGCGCGCTCAACGGACGTCCCTGCTGGGAGTGGATCGCTATCGCTAGACGCCAGCTGTGAGTTTTTCTGAGGTACGTAGCCTACTTTTTACAACAAATTGTGAACAAATTTATTTTATAAGTTACTTTTACAAAGTAAACCATTACCAATATCAATTAAATATAGCTAAATTTATGAATAAAGTAAATTATAAAATCGAATAGGCTTTTAATAAAACATAACATATTTTAAAACATATTTGCCAAACGCTCCAGGGCATATTTGTGCTTATGTTTTCGTGCTCTGGACGCCAGAGTTTTTATTCAGTGCTGAATTATCCTCAAAGTGTAGACACGATGTAAGAGATATGTGAACAGCTAACGTTACATATATATATAAATGCTGGATCCACTCTTCACAGGACAGAAATATGACATGTTTAAAATAGTAACGCATTTAAAGCAATGTAAAGACAGACTAATAGATTAATTGTAAAATATTCATTGCAAAATATTTGAGAAACTCTAATATGCCCATTATTGGTAAAACTTGTCATCTGATTGTGTAATTGATCAATATAGCAGTCATCCTAGATATGTGATTTATCATGTTCATAACATATAGTCATTAGCCTATAATCATTGATGAAAAATAATGTTTCTTCTGTTTCTCTCTTTTCGCCGTGTAAACAGGAGCTAACTACAGCCCAAATGCTGCAAAAGAGCCACTGCACTGAGCATCTTTGGCTTTGTAAGTATATGTTTTGACTAACTATCAGGTGCATTATGTGATTAACATATTGTAATGCATAACTTGCAGGGCTCTACGCTTACATTTCTTTTTAGGAGCACTTGTGTGAATCAAGAAACATTTCTGCTTATTTTTCAGTTGTAGACTGACTATTTAAACAGTATTCGACTGGGAATAACTGCTGTTGCTCAAGTTGTTACCTCGTCTGTCCATAAACAAATTTAGATTAAATAAACTCATGACCATTTCTCACACATTTTCTGTTTTTTTGTTTTGTTTTGTTTTTCAGATCAGCAATCAGTGGTTTAACGGTCTGGGTGCGGACCGGATTGATTCCATTCCTAGAGCTTCCGGACAAATCTTTGGGGTGCGGACCATCAGGGCAGTGAACCCGGGGTTACCCCGTGAGTCCTAGAGCTCCTTCTGTACAATTTTAGGGACAAATCGGGTCTATTGGATACGTCCAATAGATTTCTTAGGCGTTCCACAAGAACACCACAGACACAGTGTAATTACCATGAGAAAATCTCAGAGTAAAATTGGGAGTTGTAAAAAATATGATACACTGGTGTTTTTCCAGATGAGAAGTTTATCTATGTATCATCTTTTTACTCCTAATTAATTTTATAACTGTATTGTATATCTCTTTTAATTCCTTTTATGTAACTGTTTTAAAGTGCCCCTAATATGCCATTTTAAAGTTTCCTAATGTTGTTTTCAACAAACAGGTTTACATGCATCACAGATTTAATTTTCTCATAATATACATTTGCACATCACCACATTTTTCAATGATTCTCAAACGACTCGTCAGATGAATCAGTCTCTCTAAATCCCTCCTTTCCACATGCTACTCTGCTCTGATTGGCCAGACAGCTCAGTCTGTTGTGATAGATCTACCGCCGTGAGCGTGCATGTTTAAAAACAAAAATTCCCATTGCCATAACAACGTCAGCTGTCCTGAGGCTTTCTACACCGTAAACTAAACACAGTAATGAACGATGACATCGATTTTATCATATCAATCCGAACGTATCAATCCGAACGAGTCCAATAATGAAACACTGGAAGAACTAGTTATTCAACCTGAACCTCCATCGCAAGGACGACTCCAGCAGGACGTTTCTCAGTGATTCACTACTCAGTTTGAGGTACATTATATATATATATATATATACACATTTATTTTTCTAATTTATTGCGTCGAACATGTGGAAACCTTATCAATAACAGTGCATACATTAGCCGAGCTCCAGCGTGAATGACTGATGTAATATAAACGTTGGTAAAACAAATCTTGCTCCATGCTTAATATTTCCTCAAAGTAGTGAGAATGACAGACAATCTGCATTAATATACACTGTTTTAGGTAATAGTGGCCCACAGCTGACTAGCTGAAGTATTTCAGTAAGACAGTGACCTACACAATGTAAAACTCAAAACTACGTTTTGAGAAGCGGTCGTCAGTAAAATAAGGGTAACAGCAAAAGTTTAGGATTATACTACTGTGGTATGAATTTTAACCACTGATTCTTCACATGCTCGTCCTTGCGCAGTGGGGAAAAAATGGCTTTACCTACACATTATGAGCACAGTGTGTTCTCGACATGATCTATCCAGTGTCCACAGGATCAGCTGCCGATTTGAGGTTTAAGTTTCCCTGGTGTCTGCGCGCGCAATAAGTGGGTGGGCAATATGCTAATGTTTCGTCTTGACGTCACAACGAAACGGCTTATGACTCGTTTGAAAAACGATTCATGTAATTAAAAACAATTAAAGTAATTGACTCCAAGTCGACTCTTACTTTTGAAAGACAATAACTTTATATATGGTGCACTTTCAGATTTAAAAATTTGCAGGATGTTTTCATTCACTTAGAGCTATGTTGCACTCTACATGAAAGGTCATTTTCAAAAATCCACAATAGGGGAACTTTTTTATTTTGTGATTATTTTAATTCCTTACTGTGTAAAGCACTTTGAATTTCCAAAATGTATTGTATTGTATATAAATAAAACTGCCTTGCCTATTGTTGCATCACAATAAATAAAATGGATGTAATTGATTGTGACAGTGAATAAAGAATATGCTGATGTACATGGACTCAAGTCACTTATTTTGATTTTTTTTTATACTTTTAAGGGCATAATACTGTAAAAGTAAATTGCGGTAAGGGCATACTGTAAAATTAAATTGCGGTAAGGGCATCATACTGTAAAATTAAATTGCGGTAAGGGCATCATACTGTAAAATTCAATTGTGGTAAGGGCATCTTACTGTAAAATTAAATTGTGGTAAGGGCATCTTACTGTAAAACACATTTACAGGTAAGCTACTGTAAAGGTAAACTTACTGGCAATAGTGCTGCCAGTAAGTTACCGCAAAAATACGATAAAATGTCTAACAGTGTAGTGGGAAGTTAAATGTGCATTGCAGCCGAAAATAAAAAAATCTTTCATCATCAAGTAAGGTAAACGGCAGCTCAAACAATCTTGGTTGACACACAAGAACCAGTGTGCACTGATCAATGTTTTTGTGAATAGATAAATAAATAAAATCTTTTCATCATATAATCCATATGCTCATATAATCACATGGATTTCTTTTACAATGTCTTTATGTACTTTTAGAAGCTTGTAAATGTTGCTGAGGTTGGGAGACTGGCATTATTAGTGGTTTACTTTTTTAAAGGATGGACAAAATATTGAGAGAATATTAAAAATATCTTCATTTTTTTCAACAAAATCAACAAAAGTCTTGAGAGTGAGTGAATTATTATAGAATTTTCATTTTGGGGTGGAAAATCCCTCTAATCTTTCAGAAGCTGAGGCAAAAAGATTGAAGAATGCGTGATACTCATTACTGAGCTTTGGATAGAGTCTTTGTTACTAATAGAGGAAGACAATAATGAAGGAAGGAAGAGGATGATGCAATGGAGTAGTAGCTTTTGACATCAGCCAGTCTGTCTTCCTCTCTTTCCTTCACTGTGGATGCCAGCTAACAAGGCTGTCTGTGTGTCTGAAGTATCTGCCAGTCTCCCAACCCCGCCTGCCCAACCTCAGCTACACAATCACTGCCTTGACAGTCTCATAACCCCCCTCCATTCTCTCCCCAGGGCTGAATAGAGGGGCTCTGGGGTGAGGATGACGAAGGAAAGGGAAGGCCACCCTCAAAAAACATAAAGAGGCAATGTGTTCCTGCTTCCCTCTGGGATTCTCGATTCCCTCACCCCTCACTCCAGGGAAGCAATTTCTTCTTCCCAGACCTCAACCTCCCCCATATGTCGGTCCCTGTCAGGCCATTGAATTCCAGAAAATATGGGATTTGAAAGGGAGAAGGGCTAGGCAGAGGCGGAGAGCACATCCCCGAAAGAGCGGGACTGCCATTTGTATCACTGTACAGTCCTCTCTTCAAAGACACTCGCTGGCCGATTCAATGATGTGTCTGGGAAGTCGGGGGGAAGGCTAGAACAAGAGAGCTGTTTTTACGGCCCTCTGAACACTGGGGCCCATTCACTTCTCATTTCTGCTCGCTTTCTGGTGGAGGGGTGCAAAAGAAGAGGCCACAACGAGAGGTTTCTCTACGAAAAAGATACGCATCCAGCATGCAATGAATGGCATCCAGGAAAGTATGCGGTGAGGCTTGTTTTCCTCCAAATTACTGGGATGGTTTACATACACACATACTCAAGTCCACTTTGTCAGAATTATATTTAAAAAATCACTCATTCTAATGGATATTCCTGTTTGAAATCTTTGGTGGTGTTTTAACTCCACATTTAAATACATATGGAGTTATTTAGATTGGTTTCACACATTTTCATTTAACAATTGAATGACTTTTGATTTAAATATAATGTCAAGCGATATTATAACTTTATATTAAACATAAACTATTTCCCTTACATCTTGAATACACAAATGTACACATCTTTCAAATGTGCATTTTTAAAAACATTATACCATTTGCCATTGGAAAATCAGAATAATCTCGCCATGTAACAAAAACGTGAAAATATCTATCAGCCATTTTACGTTTTTCTTGTCATGTGACACCAAAATGCTTGGTTACACTTTACTTTAAGGTGTTACAGTGTAATTATACATTTAAGTACTGAGTAATAATAATTATTTACATGTACTTTACTATAGGGTAAGGATTAGGGGTTGGTTTGGGGTTAGTGGCATGTAATTATGCATAATTTATAGTTATTACAGTAATGTAACATGTGTAACAAGGACACTGTATTAAATGCATTCTTTATGTTAGTTCGACAGCACTTATTTTGGCCAACAAATAACAAAAAAACACGCAAAGCACATTTGTACATGTGGTCTGCAATTTTCTAGCCAATTTTTACAAGATTTAAATGGTAATAAACATTAGACAATTCTGCATATTTTGGATGAAAAGTATTGGTAAAACACCACTGAATATGGTGATCTTAAGCATAGCGTTGGAAAGTAAAGATTTGCATAGCAATCTATTTTAGTATATGTCTACATTTATATATGTAATTACATAGATATACATATTACTATATCACTGAGGCATCTTCAACATCCATTTACAGTAAACATATCTTGTTGACCATTTCAAGATGGCGATTGATGTATGTGCAGAAGCTGCATCTTGTTATTAATATGTCTATGAGTTATACCACCATGACAATTTGCACTTGTTAACATATTCATCACAGAAGAGGCATATTCAAGTCACTATGCATGTACTGCATTGTGATGCATTTCTGAATAAACGACTACATCCAGACAAATAAAACGAACACCGCATCATTGACCGATAAATCATATCATTCCATCATTTATCAAGGAGAGGTTTATGATGGAGTGACTGGCGTGGAATTAATGACTGCAGATATATGATGGGACAGCATTAGAGGAATGTCATACCTGGATTTAGATGAGATCTGACAAGACCGCCTTTCCATCTTTGAGCTCTTAATAACAGTGAGAGCTCTTGACGCCAAGAATCTCAGCCCGAACTCTTTACTATTAGATGAAACAACCGGTGCATTCTTGGTATTTTGATTTTCAATTCAGCTGAAAATGAGCAGTTGATGAGATTCCAACGGACATGCAATTTCTAAGGTATTAAGCGCATTCACCTCAAAGACACAAAAACCTGTCAAATTTATGTGCCGTTGTGGAACGCTACAAACCAAAACCCATAACGTTGATAGGCGAGGATAAACGACCCGGGAAATTTGGGACTGATAAAACAGATTGCTTCCACTAAAGTCCAATGCCTTTAGGAGTAAGCAGTAAGCAGCGTAAAGTAAATCAGGGTGCTTATGGGCCAGCTGTTAGCCATCCTGTCCTGTGACAGCACTTCTCTTAATCTGATTACATGACATGCTCTCTCTGGGCAGGCAGGAACCCTGTGAATGACAAAAGAGTGGTGTGCATTGAACGGCCCTGCTCTCATGGAGCACTTCCCAATCAATCACATCCAGCTTTGAATGGCACTGAATGGAAGTGTGTGTGTCAGGGTGGGGGCGACTCGCTCTGCATCTCAAAGACAGCAAAAGGCTTTTACGCTAAGTGTAAGCTTCAGCCTGAGTGCTACAAGAGTATGAAACTGTTGCGTACATCAGACGGGGGGGTTATCAAAGCTAATCAGTCTAAGGGAGTGGGCGTACGTGGTCACATTTCAGAGTATCTTCAAAGTGCTGCTCGCCCCCGATCGCAGGTAGGAGCTGCATCTCTTCATAATGAGAGCCTTTTTTTTGGGGGGGGGGGCAACGTAAAACTCCAAATGTGGTTTGACAGCCTGCTTTGATAAGACCATCTTTTTTTCTTCTGTCATCCTACAGTTCCATCTAGTTCTCAAAGGAATAGTTCAGTTGAAGATGAACTGAAAATTAGCGTTTATTCATGCTGATGTTGTTCCAAACCTGTATGAGTTTTGAAGAACACAGATCCCTGAGCTGCTCTTACAGTGAAATATATTCTGTGACCAGGAGGTGTCAAGATTCAAAAATTTGACTTTCTATGAACCGAGAGAGTGTGAATCGTTACCCGGATGAGTGGTATGATATACAGCAGAGTCACCGATCATAGTGCGTTAGGGCCGATTCACATATAGCGGCTAAAAACGCGTCGAAAACGCTAGGCGCGCCGCGTTCTCCTTTTACCAAAGCGCTAGGGCGGTTGCGCTCGGGAGGAGTCTGTCGTTGCTAAGCTTGTTGTTGTAAGGTTCTTGTCACGTGACCTACGGTGCGCTTGCGGCATTCTGAAAAGTTGAGATGTTTTTATCTCGATGCGGCGCGGATGCGCTTGGAAAAAACGATTATGAGCGTGCATACCGTGCGCCTACATTTGAAATAACTAACATGAGCGCGCAATGTGAATCGGCCCTTACACGACTGACCAGAACTGGATATTGAGTCACACAATACAGTACATTAGGTTTCAGTGGCATTGTGTCCGGAAGTATTTTTCCCATAGGGAAGTCTTTGAGGAGATTAATTTGATCTGAAGCAAAAACAGTGTCAGCGACTATTTACACCAAGTACAAATAGCGATTGCTGCTATTTCAGTCTAAATAGCAATTGATTGTTTTTACACTATGTAAAAATAGCAGTATTTTCTTTGTAATAATTGTAAACAGTTAGATGCTATTTATACTTATAAATAGTGGCAGATACTATTTGCACCTCAGCGTTGTTGTGTATTAAGCAGTATGCAATGATAACATAGAGTTTGAATGATTATATAAAAAATATTGTATTTCTTTAAAATGATTAAGTCAAGTCAAGTCAAGTGTATTTATATAGCGCTGTTCACAATACAGATTGTATCAAAGCAGCTTCACAGTATCAATCAAAACAACATAACAAAGTTCGTTTCTTAAAAAACATCCACGTTTGGTAGGGCTGATCAATGGTACAACGCATTCTCATCCCAAGGCGTAATATTCTGACACTTTGACAAAGCGTCTATATCGAACGCGCATGGAACCCTTTAGCGTCAATATAACACGCAGAGAGATGGGTAGGTTTAGGTATGGTGTAGGGTTAGGGTTAGACCGCTAGGAGGCGCCTTCTGACCCATATATTTCGGCGTCTCATATTGACGCTAAAGGGTACCATGCGCGTTCGATATAGACGCTTTGGCAAAAGCGTCATTATATTACGCCTTGGGATGAGAACGGGCTGAATGGTATTAATGATTGGTTAATTAAATTGAATATTTTATTAATATTAAATGGATGCTGTCTTATTGGGACAGTAAAGCCCTCCCTACACCTACCCATAACCCTAACCGATAAACACTTGATTATTAAAACACACGTTAGACACTTTATTTCCACTTTTCAAATATTGTCTTTATTGAAAATAAATGTGTTTCCGATCTGATATATGATGGGTAAAGGAAGTAGAGCAAGTTCAGTAAAAGGCAGATTCGAACTCGGGTCGATTTGCATCAAAATGTTACCGCTACTCTATTGCCATTGTTGACAATCCAGCATCTCTGTCAACAAGGCGGGCTATTTGCCCTTAGTGTAAATAGACACTCCAAATAAGTATTTGAAAATCTTGCATAAGAACAAATGTAAAAGACTGAATGGCTTTAGTAGAGGAAATAACTAGAATCCCATGAAGCATTGCAATAACAATTTAATTAAAACCAATGGTGAAATATAAAACTAATTATTTAATGCTGTTGATACACTACAGATCATGCTGGTTTATACTGGATTTCAGCAGGGTATACTATCAATTAACAACCTCAAAGGAGATCTGTTTTTAAAGGTTTATAAGTTATTGGTAAAGTTATTGTGACTTTTTTTAAATTTTTTATTCCAATGCAGAATTGAATACTTCTGGAGTATTTGACTTGTTCTGTAAGTCTTTGTGTGAGGAACAGGCCAAATATTAACCTGTCATTCATTGAATATGTCGCCCTCTGCTACAGCTCTTACAGTACATCTCATTCCTTGCATCACTCTACTTAAGTGAAAAGTCAAAAGTCATTTTTGTTGTGTCTTTTTGGAGTTTGACAGCCTCTGGTTTCAAAATGCTCTCACTGTTTAGAAAAAAGACACTCATAGCAGTTTGGAACAAAATGAAGGCAAGTAAATTGTGTCTATTTTGTACATCCGTAATGTAATTCCTTTAATTATCAGTGCAGATGTGGATGAAACTCATGCCAGGTGGTTGCTGTGGGCTTTCCTTGTTCTGCGTCTTGTGTTTTGCTAACACTCTAAGGTGAAAACATCATCCAACTCATTAGGGGGCTGTCGAGCGTGCGGCCACCAGCAGAGCCAGCCGATTCTCCTATTGGATGGGCAATAAAGGAGCGCTACACTGACACTCTTCCTTGCCAACTCCCTTTCCGCCATCAGTGGCGTAGGCATGGAAAAGGATCCCACACCACAGCTGTCCGGCTCTGCAGAAGATTACAGGGGAAGCTGCCCGCTGCCTCCCAGTGTGCTTGTGTTTGAATGCGCTGGGAGTGACGGTGTGCAGTTGGGAGGTATGGATATTAATCACGGCGAGCGGTGCAAGCCTGGGCCTGCTCTGGAAGATGGATGTGGTGTGAGTACGGTGATGTCACCCTGACGAATGGCTTGGCGATGTTGGAGGAGACTTGCACATCGCCTCTCATTTCAATTAGTTCCCAAGCACTACTACCTGCTCCATCCTCTCACGCAGGTTAGAAACACACACACACATACGCATAACAAACACACACCGTTCCTCTTCTCAGGCTGCGGACCAAACTCACCTTTATCAAGCTGAAGAGACAGTAGTTTTTCTTAACAGGCTGCACTGATACACAATCATTGCTCAGGAAACAGTTACTTCACATTAATGGTGCAGTCATTTGTAGTCCTCTATTGTTGCTGTCATTGCCAAATGAAGTCCTGCCTCTTACTACTCAACACTCACTTCTAATAATCGTTTACTTTCCCCAAGATTCTATGCAACAATTCAACTCTAATAGAGATCAGAACAGGTTTCAAAACATCATGCGAAACTCTCCACAGTACAATTAGCCTGAACATAATCTTGAAATATTCACCCTAGCGTGTGCTCCAAGGTTGTTAAAGTCGCCCCGTAGTCAATAATTGTATCCCTTAACACTAATCTTTGATCACCAAAATGACATATTTAAATGTTTTTTCCGGTGAAAACAACAATTCTACATGCCTTAAAATAGCTTGAATGTAACTCGACAACCTTGCCTCATTTAGTATACACGGTTCTATGAATATGCTAATGAGCCCCGCCTCCACTCACTCACTCACTCAGAGATCCACTCGGCCAACTCACTGAGGTAAACACTGCAAAATGGTATCGCTTTTTACAACGACGGACACATAACGATAATTAATATGATTATGACTATGTTATCAACAGCTACTAATGTTGCTAATGTTTCACAAACCATGTTCCCGTTCGCCATCTCAGTCTGACTTCCAACAATCATTAGAAACGCTTTGAAAAAACTCAGAACGTCAGTGGAGAAAGGCATATAGTTCATAACATCGTAATTTAAATCATACACCAGGCTATATTACTATATTATATTGCGATTTTTCATATAACAGAAAAACACACTAGGATAACCTGCTTCTCTCGAGACTTCACTGCTAGTTCACTGTTAATGATATGCTAAAGCCCACCGGCGTGTTGATCTGATTGAGTACAAGGTAGTTTGTGACGTCAGAAACACCAGCGATCTTTGCTTCACTGCAGTTTTAAGAAGAAAATACTCAGCAATGGTTATGACTTATGAATTTACACATGGTTTGTCTTAAACCATATTTAAAAAAAAACACATAGACATATAAACAACATTAAAATCTGGATTTTCACCACAGTCTTTAAACATAGGTCGGGTGAAACAAGTCGATCACAATGTAAAAAAGTGGCGCTATTCACAAGCCAAACTGGTTTTGGAGGGCCGAAATCATTGACCGAAACAGTGACATTTCATAACCGCTTCTCTGATGGCGTGTTTTGACACTGCCGAAGATTCTTTTAATCAATCTTCATTTTGATAAACTGATATCAATTCTTAAATCCCATGTTTGAATGAAACATCATAAAACATTATTTGAAGTCCGTCTCCCATCCAATAAACAGACAGATGACAGATCAAAAGATACAAAACAACTTACTCAAGTCTGTATCGTGTCTCATCATGATTCAATCAGTGTTTTAACCGTGGAAAGACATCAAGACCTTGGAAAGACCCCCCCCCCCCCCCCCCCCCGAAAACATTCAATGTCCAAAGCTTGTGAATTAGCTACATTGGAACATTTAGCTAAAAAAAAAAAAGCTCTTTACATATTCCTTGTATTCTCTCCTAACCTGTGATCTCTTTATTATATATTTAATGTAAGTCTTTCATGAAAACAAGTACAGCAACCATTTAAATGTTTATATTTCAACAACAAAGAAAGATCATTTTGTCATTAAAAAGTAGACATAAAAACTGCCTATTGTGCAATTTAAATGTTTCTATATAACTTTCATTTGAGTGTTGATTATAAAATACTTTTGATAAATTCATTGAGTATTAAATAAACTTTATTCTCAGTTTGGGTTTCAGTTTTTGGCTAAGTTAAAAGTTATTGTTATTGTTGGAAATGGAAGAGAATTGTATCTCTATCAACATTGGGGGATGAACAAAATTGCATAATTTTTATGCCAGCTGTGCTTCGACTTTTCTTTTGCACTGATGAATATGAAAAAAACCTTACAAGACATATACCTGAAAATTTGTCTACACAAGTACGTTTCATATCTGCAGCCATAATACGTGGATCATCTTTTCTTTGTTTACATAACATAAACACAAGGGTGAAAGTATTGAATATGGTTCACACCAAATCAAACCATATCCAAGCTCTGAATATAAATCATTATAGTGGGTTCACTTGGGAAAAGCAACAACAAAATTCTGAACATGGATTTTATGTAAGGGCTCAATAATTCATAAAAAATTAACCAAGAAGAAATCTCCAGTAGTGATTTTGATTTTTTTTACCATAATACAAAACATTATAGCAAAGAAAATATGGGAATAGGAATTGGTTGTAATATTGTGATTCATCACACAGCTGGATGGTTGGGTTCAGGGCACACACCTCCTTATTGAAGAATTTTGTCGAATGTCTATAAAACAAATGAATTCGGGAAAGTATTTCCAGGAGCCATGCTGCAGAAAAAGTGGGCGGACACTGATGAACTCGGTTTGGACCTTTGTAGGATGAACAACCTAGAATAAACCGATCCCTCAGGGAATAATATGAGTTGATAAGCTCCCGCATCTCTGATGTAAATTGCCGCTCTGATCCGATGACAGAGACAGAACAGGAAACGGTGAGCACTGTTTAAAACAGACTCAGACTGACCCTGTACTGCAGTGCTGATCACGCTCATGTTTAAACTCAACAGAGTAAAGGCCTGTCTCCAAACCGGCCTCTCCAAGAGTTCAAGAGCCTCTGCTTGTGCAAAGCAAGCGCTGGGCGAGGGATTTGATAAGTGTCCCTGGGGCTCTGAACTCCAGCTTAACACATAACTTGGGCTTTGAACCTCCGAAGCTTTTAATCCGGCTAAATAATGGGAACACATCTAATGCCCTGTATATGGGATGAAACCCTGTGTATCGTGATGCTACAGTAATGAGCTGGGCATTTGCACTGGTTGCCCCCTGCAAATAACCTTTGAAGTCTATTATCTACCAAAGCCTATGCAATATTATGCTGTTTCTTTTTTTCTTTCTAGAACATAACGACTGCACCGAATGTTGAACATCTAGGAACACTGCAGATTTGAATGTGGGCGGGTTTCCAGGAGTATTATTAGGTAATCCGGATTCAAGCATTTATATGCTTATTTTTTTACATTGTGAAATTTATTTGGGTGCATGTAAACACATACAGCTACTGAGATTTCAACCCCTTTTTTAAAGACATCATGTTTAATTTACAACTTCTCAGTGAAGTACTACAGTACAAGCCCACTATGTACACTGGCGTTCAAAAATATGGCATCGGTAAGATTTTTTATGTTTTTAAAAGAAGTCTCTTTTGCTCACCAAGGCTGCAATTAGTTGATAAATAATAATAATAATAACAATAAAATTGAGAAATATTATTACAATTTAAAAGTACTATTTTCTATTTGAATATATTTTAAAGTGTATTCCTGTGATCAAAGCTGAATTTTCAGCATCATTACTCCAGTCTTCAGTGTCACATGATCCTTCAGAAATCACTCTGATATGATATTTTGATGCTCAGAAAACATAGAATAGAAAGTGAAAAAGCTTATCAATAAAATAATAAATCAAAATACTTTAAAAAAAATAAATCAATACTTTTATTCAGCAAGGATTTTTTCAAGGATTTGACATTTAAAAGACATTTAGACATTTATAAATACATTTATAATGATACAAAAGATTAAATTTCAAATAAATCAAATAGAACTTTCTATTCATCAAAGAATCCTGAAAAAAATAGTCCAGGGCTGTTTTCAACGTTGCAAATAATAATGAATGTTTTCTGAGTATCAAATCATCATATTAGAATAATTTCTGAAGGCTCATGTGACAAAAAATAAATAAATAATTATTTTCAAGGTGGGTTGAATCACTATTTGGTCTTAAAGAAGTTTTATTCAATAAGCAATGTATCTAACTACATTTAGCCATAGCCAGATTATCCATTCAAGCTGGGCAATATCTTTTCAAATATACAGCAATCAGATTGTATAATTCACTTCTTTATTTACAATAGTATTTATCTAGCACAAAAACAACGAGGATCTCATTTAGGGTGACACAGTTAAACATGAAAAACAGTGATCGCAAACAGCAAAATACGAAATATTCTGCTACATGCCTCATCAGCAGGAACGAATCGAATGAATTAGTGAGTGTTTTTTCCCCACTGCTTGATTTACACGAACTGTCCAAATAAAGCAGGCCACTATAATGAAACAGACTTCCTAACACTACACTTGAGAAAGAGTTAAGGAGAAAGCGTTTGATTATCGCCTCCGTTAAGTCGGCTGTAAAGCTGTGTGCACAAATACTGTGACATGTTGCCAATCTGTTAGTGAAATTGACTAGTTTGAGCTCTAGGTTATACGATTTTTTTGGCTTTAATATTTTTAGTGGTGATGCGGCAAGCTAAAACACACTCTGTGTCGCAAAATGCATCCCTCTAGCTAAAAATAAAAATACTAAAAGCTAAAAATACTAAAGCTAAAAAGACTAATAAAGTTGGATCTCTAGTCGACCATCCTCTTCATCCATTCCTAATATATTTATTATGAATCTTACGTAAGGAAAAAATGTCATTTGGGTGAACGTCATCTGTGTAAGGAATGAAATATTTGAAATGAAAAGAATGTTATAACCTCCAGAAGGGAATCTCGTGAGCTTCTGTGACTAACTCTTGACCTTTTATACACAGAACTTGTAAAGCAAGTGCTTTAACTCAAATCTATGTTCAATATCTTAACTGCTGGTACATCATTCATTCCCATGACAAATATGTTTAATGTACAATAATACAAATAAGTTATACTGGTTGTGCATTGGGATGCTTTCATCTTAAAAATCAATGTTGCTTAGTGAATCGATTGAAATGATTGTTTTAAAGACAACATATCATCAAAACCTGGCTAGTGAAACTGACTTTCAATGATAAGGTAAACCTTGATCTACTATGAGGTCTGAGGATTACGCTTCTGTCCACAATGACCATAAATAATACCTTTACATAGCCTGGCATGCCAGACCTATATCAGGATGTTAGGTCTGGGAACTCACCATTGGCAGGACTCGATACGAGGGGCGGGATAAACGGTTGTCTTTCGAATTCCCTCTGCACGCAATAGGATAGCACTACAACCAACCAGAGCAATGAAGAAGGTGATGTCTTTTATATCTTCCTTTTTTTAAAATGACTCAAGTGCCGTTCTTTGTTCTTGTTTTAAAGAAAAGCTCAACTTCAAATCATCCAGAGTCGATGCCAAAGCCGAATCGAAAGACAGCTGTTCGCCAGCAGCCATTCTTTGTTTTCAAGTAGCAGTGAACTGTCGCAACTCTGTGTTCATTATGTTAAGCCCGCCCGCCGACTCTATACACGATGTGATTGGCCTGACTAGAGTTTGGTTTTTCCAGCTCGAAACTCAATGGAGAGTTGCTAGACTACACTGACTAAGAAATAAATTTGGCTGCCGCTAGGTGGAGTCTAGATTTCTAGGCTAGTACTTTGCAACAACATAGCATTGATTTGGCAGACACTTTCACCATGTTTCCTATAACAACGTCTGACATTCACATTTTACGTGGCGTGAGAATCACATAATCCACGCAAATCCAGTCAGAGCGGTCAGACTGAGACGGATTTCCAGAAATGCGATTTGAATAGGATTTTAAACCAAATATGGATGAAGGCAATTAATTTATAGGCTAACCTTTACATGCACTAATTTTCATCTGATTGAATCCATTCTGATTCCATATTCTGAAAGTTCTGTTTATATGAATCTTAAAACATTGCAATCCCATTCACATGTTCATTTATGTATTCCGAAAAAAACTTCAGCGCATGTAATAATTAGTTCTCCTCCGCTGACCACATGACACACAAATAAACATACATTCGTAAGATATACAATGTATGTAAACGCGCATCACAGCACTGCGCATGTTTGCAAGGCATTGCCATGCTTAAGTGTTACCACGATTAACATCAGGGGCGGAGTGGCAATCGGGAGAGTCGGGGCTTTTTCCGGTGGGCCTGTAGTGTTTCGAGGCCGTGAGGGCCGGTCTGATAATAGTTATACATTGCAAGTTCTTAGCAACAACATCCGGCGGCCTGGTGCGCGGCCGCTGCCCGCTGCTCAAACTGTGCAGCCTCACTCAACCCGTAAATAGGGACTTTAAGCAACAGCCTCTGGT